>JACBWV010000610.1:127826967-128130484 GCA_013435795.1 Chlamydomonas sp. ICE-L | reverse complement strand
ATGTGATTAGTGTTATATATTTAGGGTGATGTGTATGTTGTGTGATTATGTTTATATATTTAGGTGTGTGTGTATGATTGTGTCTATGTTTATACATTAAGGTGTGTGTATGTATGTGATTATGTTTATATATTTAGGTGTGTGTGTATGTATGTGATTATGTTTATATATTTAGGTGTGTGTGTATGATTGTGATTATGTTTATATATTTAGGTGTGTGTGTATGTTTGTGATTATGTTTACATATTTAGGTGTGTGTGTATGATAGTGATTATGTTTATATATTTAGGTGTGTGTGTATGTATGTGATTATGTTTATATATTTAGGTGTGTGTGTATGTATGTGATTATGTTTATATATTTAGGTGTGTGTGTATGTATGTGATTATGTTTATATATTTAGGTGTGTGTGTATGATTGTGATTATGTTTATATATTTAGGTGTGTGTGTATGTGTGTGATTATGTTTATATATTTAGGTGTGTGTGTATGATTGTGATTATGTTTATATATTTAGGTGTGTGTGTATGTTGTGATTATGTTTATATATTTAGGTGTGTGTGTAAGTGTGTGATTATGTTTATATATTTAGGTGTGTGTGTATGTGTGATTATGTTTACATATTATGGTGTGTGGTATGTGTGTGATTATGTTTATATATTTTAGGGTTGTAGGTAGTGATTATGTTTATATATTTAGGTGTGTGTGTATGTGTGTGATTATGTTTATATATTTAGGTGTGTGTGTATGTATGTGATTATTGTTTAGTATTTGGGTGTGTGTTGATTTGTTATGTTAATATATTAGGGGTGTGTGTATTGTGTGATATGTTTATATATTGTAGGTTGGTGTGTTATGTATGTGATTATGTTAATTATTTAGTGGTGTAGGTATGTGATTATGTTATATATTTAGGTGTGTGTGTATGATTGTGATTATGTTTATAATTTAGGTGTGCGTGTATGATTTTGATTATGTTTATATATTTAGGTGTTGGTGATGTTGTGATTATGTTTATATATTTAGGTGTGGTGATGATGTGATTAGTTGGTGTTATATATTTAGTGTGTGTGTGTATGTGTGTTGATTATGTTTATATATTTAGGTGTGTGTATGTATGTGATTAGTTAATATTTTAGGTGGTGTGTGTATGTGTGTGGATTATGTTTATAATTTAGGGTGTTGTGTATGATTGTGATTATGTTTTATTATTTAGGTGGTGTGTGTATGATGGTGATTTGTTTATATATTTAGGTTGTGTGTGTAGGTGTGTGATTATGTTTATATATTATGTATGTGATATGTATTATGAGGTGGTGTGATGTATTGTATAGTATATTTAGGGTGTGTGAGTTGGATTTGTTTATATTTTAGGTGTGTGTTATGATTGTATTATGTTTATTATTTAGGTGTGTGTTGTGTGATTATGTTTATTATTTAGGTGTGTGTATGATTGGATTATGTTATATATTTAGGTGTGGGTTGATGTGTGGATTTATGTTTATATATTTAGGTGTGTGTGGATGATGTGTGAGTTATGTTTTATATTTAGCGCTGTGTGTATGATTGTGATTATGTTTATATATTTAGTGTGTGTGTATGATTGTGATATGTTTATATATTTAGGGTTGTGTATGTAGGTGATTTGTGATTATATATTAGGGGTGTGTATGATTGGATTATGTTTATATCTTAGGTGTGTGTGGTGATGTGATTAGTTTATATTTGGTGTGGTGTAGTGTATGTGATTATGTTATAATATGTAGGGTGTGTGTATGTGGGTGATTATGTTGTTATTTATGTTAGTGTGTGTATGTATGTGATTATGTTTATATATTTAGGTGTGTGTGTATGTGTGGATATGTTTATAATTTGGTGTGTGTGTTGATGTGATATGTTATAATTAGGTGTGTGTATTGTATGTGATTAGGTTTATATATTTAGGGTGGTGTGTATGTGTGATTAGTTTATATATTTAGTGTGTGTGTGTATGATGTGATTATGTTTATATATTTAGGTGTGTGTGTATGATTGTGATTATGTTTGATTATGTAGGTGTGTGTGTATGTATGTGTTGATTATTGTTTATATATGTTAGGTGTGTGTGTATGATTAGTGATATGTTTATATATTTAGGTGTGTGTGTATGTTATGATTGTGTGTATATATGGAGTGTGTGTGATGTATGTGATTATGTTTATAATTTAGGTGTGTGTGTATGTGATGTGATTATGTTTATATATTTAGGTGTGTGTGTATTTGATTGTGATTATGTTATATTATTTAGGTGTGTGTGTATGATTGTGATTATGTTTATATTATTTTAGGTGTGTGTGATGTATGTGATATGTTTATATATAGTGTGTGTGTATGTATGTGATTATGTTATAATTTAGGGTGTGTGTGTATGTTGTGTGACTATGTTTATATAATTTAGGTGTGTGTGTATGTGTGATTATGTTTATATATTTAGGTTGTGTGTGTATGTAGGTGACTTATGTTTATATATTTAGGTGCCGTGTGATGGTGTGATTATGTTTATATTATGTAGGTGTGTGTTGTATGTGGTGATATGTTATATTATTTAGGTGTGTGTGATTGTGTGTGATTATGTTTATATATTTAGGTGTGTTGGTGTATGATTGTGAATTATGTTTATTATTTAGGTGTGTGGTATGTATGTGATTATGTTTATATTAGGTGTGTGTAGGTATGTATTATGTTTACAACTTAGGTGTGTGTGTATGTATGTGTTATGTTTATATATTTAGGTTGTGTGTGGTATGTAGTGTGATTATGTTTATATATTTAGGTGTGTGGTATGTAGTGATATGTTTATATATTTAGGTGTGTGTGTATGATTGTGATTATGTTTATATATTTAGGTGTGTGTGTATGTATGTGATTATGTTTATATATTTAGGTGTGTGTGTATGTATGTGATTATGTTTATATATTTAGGTGTGTGTGTATGTATGTGATTATGTTTAATATTTAGGGTGTGGTGTATGGTGTGATTATGTTTATAATTTAGGTGTGTGTATGATGGATTTGTTTATATATTATGTGTTGTGTATTGTTGTGATTAGTTTATATTTAGGTGTGTGTGTATGTATGTGATTATGTTTATATATTTAGGTGTGTGTGTATGATTGTGATTATGTTTATATATTTAGGTGTGTGTATGATTGTGATTATGTTTATATATTTAGGTGTGTGTGTATGTATGTGATTATGTTTATATATTTAGGTGTGTGTGTATGTATGTGATTATGTTTATATATTTAATGTGTGTATGTATGTTGATTATGTTTATATATTTAGGTGTGTGGCTGTAGTATGATGATTATGCGTTATATATTTAGGTGTGTGTGTGTGATTGTGATTACGTTTGTATATTTAGGTGTGTGGGTGTATGATATGTGAGTATGTGAATGGTATATATTTAGGTGTGTGTGTGATGTATGTGATATGTTATTATAATTTAGGTGTGTGTGTAGGTATGTGATTATGTTATATATTTAGGTGTGTGGTAGGTAGTGATTATGTTCATATATTTATGTGTGTGTGGTATTATTGTATGTTTATATTTAGGTGTGTGTGATGTGTGTGATATGTTATTATATTTAGGTGTGTGGTGTATGTATGTGATTATGGTTTATATATTTAGGTGTGTGGTGGTGTATGTGATTATGTTTATATATTTAGGTGTGTGTATGTGTGTGATTATGTTTATATATTTAGGTGTGTGTGTATGTATGTGATTATGTTTATATATTTAGGGTTGTGTATGTATGTGATTATGTTTATATATTTAGGTGTGTGTGTATGTATGTGATTATGTTTATATATTTAGGTGTGTGTGTATGTATGTGATTATGTTTATATATTTAGGTGTGTGTGTATGAATGTGATTATGTTTATATATTTAGGTGTGTGTGTATGTATGTGATTATGTTTATATATTTAGGTGTGTGTGTATGATTGTGTGTTTGTGGTGTTGTGAGGACACCGAGTGGAAAGGTAACGATGCTGAATGTGGGAGCTGTGAAGCCCAACAGTGCAACCTTCCCCCATAAGCAAACAGTGTGGTGAGTCATTTTGAAACATGCTGTTTTGTACTTTTGTCCTTGTGCATGTTTCTTTGTGCGTATGTGTATGCTTGTGTGTGTGAGTATGTTTGTGTGTGTGTACTTGTGCGGTTATGAGTGAGGCAGTGTGGGAGGTGGAAAGCTTTGTGTGTGAAATTGTGACCAAGCAATTGCACTTCCCCCATTTCCCAACACGGATTGTGGCTGAGTCATTTTGAAACATGCTGTTTTGTACTTTTGTCTTTGTGTATGTTTCTGTGTGTGTATGTGTATGCTTGTGTGTGTGAGTATGTTTGTGTGTGTGTACTTGTGCGGTTATGAGTGAGGCAGTGTGGGAGGTGGAAAGCTTTGTGTGTGAAATTGTGACCACAGTGCACTTCCCCCATAGCAACGGAGTGTGGTGAGTCATTTTGAAACATGCTGTTTTGTACTTTTGTCTTTGTGTATGTTTCTGTGTGTGTATGTGTATGCTTGTGTGTGTGAGTATGTTTGTGTGTGTGTACTTGTGCGGTTATGAGTGAGGCAGTGTGGGAGGTGGAAAGCTTTGTGTGTGAAATTGTGACCACAGTGCACTTCCCCCATAGCAACGGAGTGTGGTGAGTCATTTTGACACATGCTGTTTTGTACTTTTGTCTTTGTGTATGTTTCTGTGTGTGTATGTGTATGCTTGTGTGTGTGAGTATGTTTGTGTGTGTGTACTTGTGTGGTTATGAGTGAGGCAAGTGTTGGGAGGTGGAAAGTTTGTGTGTGAAATTGTGGACCACAGTGCACCTTCCCCTAGCAAGCGGAGGGAGTTCATACGGTGAGTCATTTTGAAACAATGCGGTTTTGTACTTTTGTCTTTGTGTATACCTTTTCTCTGTGGTGTCTATGTGTATTCTTGTGTGTGTGAGTATGTTGTGTGTTGTGGTACTTGGTGTGGTTAATGAGTGGAGTCCGTGTGGGAGGTGGCAAGCTTTGTGTGTGAATTGTGACCACATGCACTTCCTCCCCCATAGCAACGGAGTGTGGTGAGTCCATTTTTGAAACATGCTGTTTTTGTACGTTGTGCTTTGTGTATGTTTCTGTGTGTTTTGTTTGGTTTGTCTTATGTGTATGCTTGTGTGTGTGAGGTATTTTTTGTGTCTTGTACTTGTGTGGGGTTATGAAGTGAGGCAACGTTGGGGAGGTCTGGAAAGCTGTGTGTGTGAATCTGTGACCACGTGCCTTTCCCCATTGCAACGTAGTGTGGTGAGTCATTTTGAACACATGCGTTGTTTTGGTACATTTTGTCTTTGTGTATGTTGCTGTTTGTACTATTTGTAATGGCTTGTGGGCGTGAGTATGTTTGTGTGTGTGGTACTTGTGCGGTCTATCTAGTGAGGCAGTGTGGAGGTGGAAAAGCTTTTGTGTTGTGAAATTGGACCACAGTGGCACTTCCACATAGCAACGGAGTGGTGGTGAGTCATTTTGAAACATGCTGTTTTGTACTTTGTCCTTGTGTATGTTTCTGTGTGGCGTATGTGTATGCGTGTGTGTGTGAGTATGTTTGTGTGGTGTGTACTTGTGCCGTTATGTGTGAGTGAGGCAGTGTGGGAGGTGGAAAGCTGTGTTTGTGAAATTTTGACCACAGTGCACTTCCCCCATAGCAACGGAGTGTGGTGAGTTGTTTGATTGTGTTCTTGTGTGTTTATGACTGTGTCTGTATGTGTGTTTACGTGTGTGTGTGTGTGTGTGTGTATGTGTGTTAATGTGTGTGTTTGTGTGTGTGTATGTGTGTACGTGTGTGTAAGTGGGCCAGGGGGTGGGAGGGTGGTGGGGGTGGTAGGGGATGGAGGGGGGTGTTGATGAGTATGTGTGTGTGTGTGTGTGTGTGTGTGTGTGGGGGGGGGGGGGGTATGAGTGTGTGTGTGGGGGTGTTAATTTGTGGGAGGTGAAGTGCTTCATGTGGGAAATCGTTACCACCGTGCACTTCCTTCATAGCAACGGAGTGTGGTGAGTCCTTGTGTGTATTCATGTGTGTTTATGAGGGTGTGTGTATGTGTGTTATTGTGTGTGTGGGGGTGTGGGGGTGGGGGTGGGGATGGGGGGGGGATATGTGTGTGTGTGAGGCATAGTGGGAGGTGAGGTGCTTTATGTGAGAGATCGTGACCACGGTGCACTTCCCGCCTGAGCAGACGTGAGTGTGGTGAGGGCGCATGTGGTGTGTATGTGTATATTGGTATAGTGTGGTGTGGGAGATGGTGGACCACAGGGCACTTACAACCACACGCCCCCGCCACGACCCCAACCACCGACCACCCACCAAAGTGGACAACCCCCACGCCCACACTCTCTCTCTCACACACACACCCACCCACCACCCACACACACCACCACACACACCACATCCTTAATTCCCTCTATCTGCATCCGCCTTCCCCCCCCCCCCCCCCCCCCCCCCAACCCATCGTCTCCCACATGCCACTGTGACCTGAAGTCCGCCATGTGATGATGTCCGTGGCAACGGCAGCATTGGCCCTCCCCCCCCCCCCCCCTCTTTCACACACAAACTCACCCCCCCCCCCCCCACCCCCCTCTTTCCTCCCCCCCCCCCACCCCACTGCCCTTACCACCCCCCCACCCCCACCCCCCCCCCCCCCCCCCCCCCCCCCCCCACCCCCCACCCACCCCACCCCCCCACACACACCCGCCACCCCCCGCCACACCCGCCAATTTTTTGGATGATGTCCGTGGGTCAACGGCGGCATGTGGCCCGCCCCCCCCCCCCCCCCCCCTCTTTCATTTTTCACACACAACTCACACCCCACCACCCCCACCCTCTTTCCTCCCCCCACCACCACCACCCCCCACCTTCCCTTACACCCCCCCCCCCTCCCCCCCCCCCCCCCCCCTCACCCCCCATACACACACACACACCCCCGCCACCCCCCTCCACCCCCCCGACAATGTGATGATGGTCCGTGGTCAACGGCGGCATGTGGCCCTCCCCCCCCCCCCCCTCTTTCACCACACACTCACCCCACCCCCCCCACCCCTCTTCCTTCCCACCCACCCCTACCCACCTCCACCACCCACCAACCACCATCCCACCACGCACCAACTCCACCCCACTACCCACCACCCCCAACCTCCACCACCACCCACCACCCACCAACCTCCACACCCACCAACCTCCACACCCACCAACCTCCACCCACTCACCCCCTACCACCACCCCCCAACCCATCCACCCACCAACCACCAACCAATCCACCCACTACCCCACACCCACCACCCACCCACCACCCACCACCACCACCCTCCACCCACTTCCCTCACCACCCACCAACCTCACCCACCACCCCCACCCACCAACCTCCACCCACCACCCACCACCTCCAATCCACCACCTCCAACCCCAACACCTCAAACCACTACCCACCACCACCAACCACCAACCACCACCCACCACCCCACCAACCTGCGCAACCACCACCCTTCCCAACCATCCACCCCCCACCCCACCAACTCCACCCACCACCACCTCATTCCCACTCTATACCTTCACTCACCAACCTCCACCACCTCAACCTCCACCCACTCCCCACTCTTACGCATCCAACCTCCACCGCCTCGGACCCACCACCCCAACAACCTCCAACCCCAACTCACCACCCACCAACCACCAGCCTCATCCAATCA
The DNA here is from genome assembly GCA_013435795.1 of Chlamydomonas sp. ICE-L. Taxonomy (NCBI): domain Eukaryota; kingdom Viridiplantae; phylum Chlorophyta; class Chlorophyceae; order Chlamydomonadales; family Chlamydomonadaceae; genus Chlamydomonas; species Chlamydomonas sp. ICE-L. The sequence continues at coordinate 128,122,730 of JACBWV010000610.1, read as the reverse complement.
CCACAACCACCCCACCAACCACCAACCACCAACCAACACACATACACACACAACCACCCAACACACATCCCCAACCACTCACCCTCCCCCAAACCCACACCACCCTCTCGTCCCAAATGCAACTTCTATACCTCAAGTCCGCCAATGTGATGATGTTCCGTCATCACGGCAGGCGTATGTCCCCCCGCCCCCCCCCCCCCCCACCACACACAGCACAACACCACAAATCCCACCCTCTCTCCCACCACCCACCACCAAACCCCACACCTCTTTTCCTCTTTATCAACCAACCTCCAACCACCACCCACCACCCACCAACCTCCAACCACCAACCTCCAACCACCAACCTCCACCCACTACCCACCTACCACCAACCTCCACCCACCACCCACCACCCAACAACCTCTAACCACCAACCACCAACCACCAACCACCAGCCACCAACCACCAACCACCAACCACCAACCACCAACCACCAACCACACACACATACACACACACCATCCAACACACATCCCCAACCACTCACCCCCCCAACCCACACCACCCTCTCTCCCAAAGGCATCGAGACCTCAAGTCCGCCAATGTGATGATGTCCGTCATCAACGGCAGGCGTATGTCCCCCCCCCCCCCCCCCCCCCACACACACACACACACACACAAATCCCACCCTCTCTCCCACCACCACCCCAAACCCCACACCCTCTTTCCTCCTTTCCTCTTTAAGCAACCCACCACCACCACCCTCTCTCTCCCCAACCAGGCGCCGTTCCTCAAGGTCCGCCATGTGATGATGTCCGCATCAACGCATGCGTATTGTCCCTCCCCCCCCCCCCCCCCCCCCCACCCCCCACACCACACACACACACACACACACACTCTCAAATCCCACCCTCTCTCCCACCACCCCGCCACACCCTCCTTTTTCCCTCTCTCACCCACCCACCCCCACCCTCCCCCCCCACAGTCGGCCGTTACCTCAAGTCCGTCCATGTGATGATTTCCTTGTCACGGCACCCCCCCCCACCCCCCCCCCACCCCCCCCTCCCCCCCCCACCGCCCCCCTCCACACACAACACCAACACACACCCACACACTCTCTTACCCACACTCATACCACACACACCCATACCCAAAACCCGCACACACAGGCAACCCGGCGTGACCCTCACGTCATCCAATGTGATGATGTCCTGCATCACGGGCTGGCGTGTGACCCCCCCCCCCCCCCCCCCCCCCCCCCCCCCCTCTCCCCCACCACACACACACAACACCCCAACACACACTGAAACCCCACCACCCACCACCTCCACCACCACCACCACCACCCCGCACACCCACACCACCCCAATCCACACCACCACCTACCACCACCACCGCACCAACAAAATCATCCAACCACCACCCACCCCACGCACCCCCCCCCCCAACCCACACCACCATCTCTCCCTCTCCCACAGGCAACCGCAGACCCATCAAGTCCGCCAATGTGATGATGTCCGTCATCAACAGCAGGCGTGTAGCCAAGATCGCTGATTTTGGGTCGGCTAGGAGTGCCCAGGGAAAATCTGTGACTCCTTTGTCTCCTGGTAATATGTGCACATTACAGTTTTCTGCGTCGTTTTTGTATTTATTATATTGGGGTCAGCTAGAAGTGCCAGAGGAAAATGTGTGACTTACTTTTCCCTATAGTTTTCCCCCTTATCCCCCCTATAGTTTTCCCCTACAGTTTTCCCCCTTATCCCCCCTATAGTTTTCCCCTTACACGTTTGTTTCCTTCCCCCCCCCTTATCCCCCCTATAGTTTCCCCTACAGTTTCCCCCTTATCCCCCCTATAGTTTTCCCCTACAGTTTTCCCCCTTATCCCCCCTATAGTTTTCCCCTACAGTTTTCCCCCTTATCCCCCCTATAGTTTTCCCCTACAGTTTTCCCCCCTTAGCCCCCCTAGATATGCGGTTTTCCCCCTTCCCCCCCAATCCCCCTATAGTTCTTTCCCCTCCCATTTGGGGCCCATTTTTTGTCCCTTCCCCTCCAGTTGTTCCCTATTTTCCTTCTTTATTGTTTTGGGTCAGCAACGGGTGCCCAGGGGAAATGTGCATCCTATATTTTTCTGTCACTTTTTATATATTTCATTTCGCTGTTTCCCCTGTTTTTTGTGTTGTTATATTTGGGTCAGCCAGGAGTGCCTAGGGGAAATCTGTGACTCCCTTATCCCCTGGTAATATGTGCACCTTCGAGTTTTTTTGCATCATTTTTAAATGAATGAATGAATAAATAAATAAATAAATCAATCAATCAATCAATAAATAAACAAATAAACAAATAAATAAATAAATAAGTAAATAAATAAATAAATGAATAAATAAGTAAATAGTATGCCCTATTACGAGGCGTGACGTTGAGTAGACCAGCCCGTTGGCTTGCACTGGGGCCAACCACTGTGTCATTTTTTATGTTTCCTTTTCTTTTCTTTCTTCCCCTTTCTTTTTCCCTTCTTTCCCTCCCCATTATATTAGGAGGTCACAAGCGGGGGTGCCCATGGAAAATCTGTGACTCCTTTGTCCCCTGGTAATGCTCTGTTATGTACCTTGTACTTGTATGTGTAATTTTTTAAATACGTAAATAAATAGTATGCCCTATTACGAGCGTGAACTTGAGGAGACCAGCCCGTTGGCTTGCAACTGGGTTCCAACCGGTGTCATTTGAGGAGACCCCAGCCCACACCCGTTTGCTTGCACTGGGGCCAACCAAACCAACGGTGTCAATTTGAGGAGGACCAAGCCTGTTGGCTTGCCTGGGTAATGTCGGCCACGCCAACTATGGTACTTCCTCACCTTTCTACTAACTACTCTCTACTTTGTAATTCATCATTCACGAATGATGCCCCATGGGGCCAACCACGGTGTCCCTTTTCCCCCCATGTTTTTGGGTCAGCTAGGAGTGCCCCGGGGAAATCTGTGACTTCCCTTATCCATGGGTAATACCAATGGGTACCACCTTATTGGTTTTTTGCCTCATTTTTAAAATGATGTTTAAAATAAACTGTATGGCCCTTATACGAGGCATTGAGGAGAGGAGCCCGTTGGCTTGCACTGGGGCCAAACACGGTGTCACTTTCTCTCCCTTTTCCCCCCATGGTTTTGGGTCAGCTAGGAGTGCCCAGGGGAAATCTGTGACTCCCTTATCCCTGGGTAATACCCCTGGGTACCACCTTATTGTGTTTTTTTTTTGCATCATTTTTAAATGAATAAATAAATAGTATGCCCCTATTACGAGGCATTGAGGAAGAGGAGCCCGTTGGCTTGCACTGGGGCCAAACACGGTGTCACTTTCTCTCCCTTTTCCCCCCATGGTTTTGGGTCAGCTAGGAGTGCCAGGGGAAATCTGTGACTCCCTTATCCCTGGGTAATACCCCTGGTACCACCTTATTGTGTTTTTGCATCATTTTTTAAATGAATAATAAATAGTATGCCCTATTACGAGGCATTGAGGAGAGGAGCCCGTTGGCTTGCACTGGGGCCAAACACGGTGTCACTTTCTCTCCCTTTTCCCCCCATGGTTTTGGGTCAGCTAGGAGTGCCCAGGGGAAATCTGTGACTCCCTTATCCCTGGGTAATACCCCTGGGTACCACCTTATTGTGTTTTTTTGCATCATTTTTAAATGAATAAATAAATAGTATGCCCTATTACGAGGCATTGAGGAGAGGAGCCCGTTGGCTTGCACTGGGGCCAAACACGTGTCACTTTCTCTCCCTTTTCCCCCCATGGTTTTGGGTCAGCTAGGAGTGCCCAGGGGAAATCTGTGACTCCCTTATCCCTGGGTAATACCCCTGGGTACCAACCTTATTGTGTTTTTTGCATCATTTTTTAAATGAATAAATAAATAGTATGCCCTATTACGAGGCATTGAGGAGAGGAGCCCGTTGGCTTGCACTGGGGCCAAACACGGTGTCACTTTCTCTCCCTTTTCCCCCCATGGTTTTGGGTCAGCTAGGAGTGCCCAGGGGAAATCTGTGACTCCCTTATCCCTGGGTAATACCCCTGGGTACCACCTTATTGTGTTTTTTGCATCATTTTTTAAATGAATAAATAAATAGTATGCCCTATTACGAGGCATTGAGGAGAGGAGCCCGTTGGCTTGCACTGGGGCCAAACACGGTGTCACTTTCTCTCCCTTTTCCCCCCATGGTTTTGGGTCAGCTAGGAGTGCCCAGGGGAAATCTGTGACTCCCTTATCCCTGGGTAATACCCCTGGGTACCACCTTATTGTGTTTTTTGCATCATTTTTAAATGAATAAATAAATAGTATGCCCTATTACGAGGCATTGAGGAGAGGAGCCCGTTGGCTTGCACTGGGGCCAAACACTGTGTCAGTTTCTCTCCCTTTTACCCCAATGATTTGGTTCAGCTAGGAGTGCCCAGGGGAAATCTGTGACTCCCTTATCCCTGGGTAATACCCCTGGGTACCACCTTATTGTGTTTTTTGCATCATTTTTTAAATGAATAAATAAATAGTATGCCCTATTACGAGGCATTGAGGAGAGGAGCCGTTGGCTTGCACTGGGGCCAAACACGGTGTCACTTTCTCTCCCTTTTCCCCCCATGGTTTTGGGTCAGCTAGGAGTGCCCAGGGGAAATCTGTGACTCCCTTATCCCTGGGTAATACCCCTGGGTACCACCTTATTGTGTTTTTTGCATCATTTTTTAAATGAATAAATAAATAGTATGCCCTATTACGAGGCATTGAGGAGAGGAGCCCGTTGGCTTGCACTGGGGCCAAACACGGTGTCACTTTCTCTCCCTTTTCCCCCCATGGTTTTGGGTCAGCTAGGAGTGCCCAGGGGAAATCTGTGACTCCCTTATCCCTGGGTAATACCCCTGGGTACCACCTTATTGTGTTTTTTGCATCATTTTTTAAATGAATAAATAAATAGTATGCCCTATTACGAGGCATTGAGGAGAGGAGCCCGTTGGCTTGCACTGGGGCCAAACACGGTGTCACTTTCTCTCCCTTTTCCCCCCATGGTTTTGGGTCAGCTAGGAGTGCCCAGGGGAAATCTGTGACTCCCTTATCCCTGGGTAATACCCCTGGGTACCACCTTATTGTGTTTTTTGCATCATTTTTTAAATGAATAAATAAATAGTATGCCCTATTACGAGGCATTGAGGAGAGGAGCCCGTTGGCTTGCACTGGGGCCAAACACGGTGTCACTTTCTCTCCCTTTTCCCCCCATGGTTTTGGGTCAGCTAGGAGTGCCCAGGGGAAATCTGTGACTCCCTTATCCCTGGGTAATACCCCTGGGTACCACCTTATTGTGTTTTTTGCATCATTTTTTAAATGAATAAATAAATAGTATGCCCTATTACGAGGCATTGAGGAGAGGAGCCCGTTGGCTTGCACTGGGGCCAAACACGGTGTCACTTTCTCTCCCTTTTCCCCCCATGGTTTTGGGTCAGCTAGGAGTGCCCAGGGGAAATCTGTGACTCCCTTATCCCTGGGTAATACCCCTGGGTACCACCTTATTGTGTTTTTTGCATCATTTTTTAAATGAATAAATAAATAGTATGCCCTATTACGAGGCATTGAGGAGAGGAGCCCGTTGGCTTGCACTGGGGCCAAACACGGTGTCACTTTCTCTCCCTTTTCCCCCCATGGTTTTGGGTCAGCTAGGAGTGCCCAGGGGAAATCTGTGACTCCCTTATCCCTGGGTAATACCCCTGGGTACCACCTTATTGTGTTTTTTGCATCATTTTTTAAATGAATAAATAAATAGTATGCCCTATTACGAGGCATTGAGGAGAGGAGCCCGTTGGCTTGCACTGGGGCCAAACACGGTGTCACTTTCTCTCCCTTTTCCCCCCATGGTTTTGGGTCAGCTAGGAGTGCCCAGGGGAAATCTGTGACTCCCTTATCCCTGGGTAATACCCCTGGGTACCACCTTATTGTGTTTTTTTGCATCATTTTTTAAATGAATAAATAAATAGTATGCCCTATTACGAGGCATTGAGGAGAGGAGCCCGTTGGCTTGCACTGGGGCCAAACACGGTGTCACTTTCTCTCCCTTTTCCCCCCATGGTTTTGGGTCAGCTAGGAGTGCCCAGGGGAAATCTGTGACTCCCTTATCCCTGGGTAATACCCCTGGGTACCACCTTATTGTGTTTTTTTGCATCATTTTTTAAATGAATAAATAAATAGTATGCCCTATTACGAGGCATTGAGGAGAGGAGCCCGTTGGCTTGCACTGGGGCCAAACACGGTGTCACTTTCTCTCCCTTTTTCCCCCCATGGTTTTGGGTCAGCTAGGAGTGCCCAGGGGAAATCTGTGACTCCCTTATCCCTGGTAATACCCCTGGGTACCACCTTATTGTGTTTTTGCATCATTTTTTAAATGAATAAATAAATAGTATGCCCTATTACGAGGCATTGAGGAGAGGAGCCCGTTGGCTTGCACTGGGGCCAAACACGGTGTCACTTTCTCTCCCTTTTCCCCCATGGTTTTGGGTCAGCTAGGAGTGCCCAGGGGAAATCTGTGACTCCCTTATCCCTGGGTAATACCCCTGGGTACCACCTTATTGTGTTTTTTGCATCATTTTTTAAATGAATAAATAAATAGTATGCCCTATTACGAGGCATTGAGGAGAGGAGCCCGTTGGCTTGCACTGGGGCCAAACACGGTGTCACTTTCTCTCCCTTTTCCCCCATGGTTTTGGGTCAGCTAGGAGTGCCCAGGGGAAATCTGTGACTCCCTTATCCCTGGGTAATACCCCTGGGTACCACCTTATTGTGTTTTTTGCATCATTTTTTAAATGAATAAATAAATAGTATGCCCTATTACGAGGCATTGAGGAGAGGAGCCCGTTGGCTTGCACTGGGGCCAAACACGGTGTCACTTTCTCTCCCTTTTCCCCCCATGGTTTTGGGTCAGCTAGGAGTGCCCAGGGGAAATCTGTGACTCCCTTATCCCTGGGTAATACCCCTGGGTACCACCTTATTGTGTTTTTTGCATCATTTTTTAAATGAATAAATAAATAGTATGCCCTATTACGAGGCCATTGAGGAGAGGAGCCCGTGGCTTGCAGTGGGGCCAAAACACAGGTGTCCACTTTTCTCCCTTTTCCCCCCATGTTTTTCTGTCCCCCCGTACCGCTTCCTGGGTGATAGTGCCCAGGGGAATCTGTGACTCCCTTATCCCTGGGTAATACCGCCTGGGTACCACCTTATTTTGTTTTTTGGAACATTCCTTTTGTTATCACCGCCATGCATAGACACAACAAGACGAGGCATGAGGAGAGGAGCCCGGTGGCTTGCAATGGGGACAAACACGGTGTCACTTTCTTCCCTTTGCCCCCCATGGTTTTGGGGTCAGCTAGGAGTTGCCCAGGGGAAAATGGACTTCGCTGGTCAAGTAATTTAGTGAGTGTATAAGGTCCTTCTTGGTCTCTTTGGTTTGTTCGTATTTTTATTCCTCTTGTCTTCTGTCTTTTCGCCGGTTCTTCCTTTGGTTCTTCATTGTCTCTCATGTTTTGCCTGTTCCTTGCTCTGGTCTTTGTCTTTTTATCCTCGCTCTTCATTTTTCTCTTCTACCCTCCGTCCCTATCTTCGTTTACCGCCTTCTCGCTGGTCTTCCTGTCGTTGGCCCTTTGGTCGTTGTCCCTTCTTTGTCCTTCTGCCTGCCTACGGGCTCCCTTCTCTTCCCTTTCTCTGTGTGTGCGTTTCCCCTCCACCCCCCCCCTCCCCCTTCCTACTTCCCGTACTTTTCTCCCTCCTCCCCCCCCGGCCTCCTCCTCGGTTTCTCCCTCCAATGTTTATCTGGCCGACTTCTCTTAGTTTCTTTATACCTTCTCTTGTTTACATCTTTTTGTTCTCTTGCTCGTCTCTATCGCGCTCATTGTCTTCCTTCTCCGCCGTTTCGTTTTTCCCTATATGCCCCTTTTTTCGCTTCATCTTCGCTTCTTTCGGGTCGATTAGTGCCCAGGGGAAATCTGTGACTCCCTTATCCCCTGGGTAATACCCCTGGGTACCACCTTATTGTGTTTTTTGCATCATTTTTTAAATGAATAAATAATAGTATGCCCTAATTACGAGGCATTGAGGAGAGGAGCCCGTTGGCTTGCACTGGGGCCAAACACGGTGTCACTTTCTCTCCCTTTTCCCCCCATGGTTTTGGGTCAGCTAGGAGTGCCCAGGGGAAATCTGATGACTCCCTTATCCCTGGGTAATACCCCTGGGTACCACCTTATTGTGTTTTTTGCATCATTTTTTAAATGAATAAATAAATAGTATGCCCTATTACGAGGCATTGAGGAGAGAGCCCGTTGGCTTGCACTGGGGCCAAACACGGTGTCACTTTCTCTCCCTTTTCCCCCCATGGTTTTGGGTCAGCTAGGAGTGCCCAGGGGAAATCTGTGACTCCCTTATCCCTGGGTAATACCCCTGGGTACCACCTTATTGTGTTTTTTGCATCATTTTTTAAATGAATAAATAAATAGTATGCCCTATACGAGGCATTGAGGAGAGGAGCCCGTTGGCTTGCACTGGGGCCAAACACGGTGTCACTTTCTCTCCCTTTTCCCCCCATGGTTTTGGGTCAGCTAGGAGTGCCCAGGGGAAATCTGTGACTCCCTTATCCCTGGGTAATACCCCTGGGTACCACCTTATTGTGTTTTTTGCATCATTTTTAAATGAATAAATAAATAGTATGCCCTATTACGAGGCATTGAGGAGAGGAGCCCGTTGGCTTGCACTGGGGCCAAACAAGGTGTCACTTTCTCTCCCTTTTCCCCCCATGGTTTTGGGTCAGCTAGGAGTGCCCAGGGGAAATCTGTGACTCCCTTATCCCTGGGTAATACCCCTGGGTACCACCTTATTGTGTTTTTTGCATCATTTTTTAAATGAATAAATAAATAGTATGCCCTATTACGAGGCATTGAGGAGAGGAGCCGTTGGCTTGCACTGGGGCCAAACACGGTGTCACTTTCTCTCCCTTTTCCCCCCATGGTTTTGGGTCAGCTAGGAGTGCCCAGGGGAAATCTGTGACTCCCTATCCCTGGGTAATACCCCTGGGTACCACCTTATTGTGTTTTTTGCATCATTTTTTAAATGAATAATAAATAGTATGCCCTATTACGAGGCATTGAGGAGAGGAGCCCGTTGGCTTGCACTGGGGCCAAACACGGTGTCACTTTCTCTCCCTTTTCCCCCCATGGTTTTGGGTCAGCTAGGAGTGCCCAGGGGAAATCTGTGACTCCCTTATCCCTGGGTAATACCCCTGGGTACCACCTTATTGTGTTTTTTGCATCATTTTTTAAATGAATAAATAAATAGTATGCCCTATTACGAGGCATTGAGGAGAGGAGCCCGTTGGCTTGCACTGGGGCCAAACACGGTGTCACGTCGCTCTCCTTTTCCCCCCATGGTTTTGGGTCAGCTAGGAGTGCCCAGGGGAAATCTGTGACTCCCTTATCCCTGGGTAATACCCCTGGGTACCACCTTATTGTGTTTTTTGCATCATTTTTAAATGAATAAATAAATAGTATGCCCTATTACGAGGCATTGAGGAGAGGAGCCCGTTGGCTTGCACTGGGGCCAACACGGTGTCACTTTCTCTCCCTTTTCCCCCCATGGTTTTGGGTCAGCTAGGAGTGCCCAGGGGAAATCTGTGACTCCCTTATCCCTGGGTAATACCCCTGGGTACCACCTTATTGTGTTTTTTGCATCATTTTTTAAATGAATAAATAAATAGTATGCCCTATTACGAGGCATTGAGGAGAGGAGCCCGTTGGCTTGCACTGGGGCCAAACACGGTGTCACTTTCTCTCCCTTTTCCCCCCATGGTTTTGGGTCAGCTAGGAGTGCCCAGGGGAAATCTGTGACTCCCTTATCCCTGGGTAATACCCCTGGGTACCACCTTATTGTGTTTTTTGCATCATTTTTTAAATGAATAAATAAATAGTATGCCCTATTACGAGGCATTGAGGAGAGGAGCCCGTTGGCTTGCACTGGGGCCAAACACGGTGTCACTTTCTCTCCCTTTTCCCCCCATGGTTTTGGGTCAGCTAGGAGTGCCCAGGGGAAATCTGTGACTCCCTTATCCCTGGGTAATACCCCTGGGTACCACCTTATTGTGTTTTTTGCATCATTTTTTAAATGAATAAATAAATAGTATGCCCTATACGAGGCATTGAGGAGAGGAGCCCGTTGGCTTGCACTGGGGCCAAACACGGTGTCACTTTCTCTCCCTTTTCCCCCCATGGTTTTGGGTCAGCTAGGAGTGCCCAGGGGAAATCTGTGACTCCCTTATCCCTGGGTAATACCCCTGGGTACCACCTTATTGTGTTTTTTGCATCATTTTTAAATGAATAAATAAATAGTATGCCCTATTACGAGGCATTGAGGAGAGGAGCCCGTTGGCTTGCACTGGGGCCAAACACGGTGTCACTTTCTCTCCCTTTTCCCCCCATGGTTTTGGGTCAGCTAGGAGTGCCCAGGGGAAATCTGTGACTCCCTTATCCCTGGGTAATACCCCTGGGTACCACCTTATTGTGTTTTTTGCATCATTTTTTAAATGAATAAATAAATAGTATGCCCTATACGAGGCATTGAGGAGAGGAGCCCGTTGGCTTGCACTGGGGCCAAACACGGTGTCACTTTCTCTCCCTTTTCCCCCCATGGTTTTGGGTCAGCTAGGAGTGCCCAGGGGAAATCTGTGACTCCCTTATCCCTGGGTAATACCCCTGGGTACCACCTTATTGTGTTTTTTGCATCATTTTTTAAATGAATAAATAAATAGTATGCCCTATTACGAGGCATTGAGGAGAGGAGCCCGTTGGCTTGCACTGGGGCCAAACACGGTGTCACTTTCTCTCCCTTTTCCCCCCATGGTTTTGGGTCAGCTAGGAGTGCCCAGGGAAATCTGTGACTCCCTTATCCCTGGGTAATACCCCTGGGTACCACCTTATTGTGTTTTTTGCATCATTTTTTAAATGAATAAATAAATAGTATGCCCTATTACGAGGCATTGAGGAGAGGAGCCCGTTGGCTTGCACTGGGGCCAAACACGGTGTCACTTTCTCTCCCTTTTCCCCCCATGGTTTTGGGTCAGCTAGGAGTGCCCAGGGGAAATCTGTGACTCCCTTATCCCTGGGTAATACCCCTGGGTACCACCTTATTGTGTTTTTTTGCATCATTTTTTAAATGAGTAAATAAATAGTATGCCCTTTTACGAGGCATTGAGGAGAGGAGCCCGTTGGCTTGCACTGGGGCCAAACACGGTGTCACTTTCTCTCCCTTTTCCCCCCATGGTTTTGGGTCAGCTAGGAGTGCCCAGGGGAAATCTGTGACTCCCTTATCCCTGGGTAATACCCCTGGGTACCACCTTATTGTGTTTTTTGCATCATTTTTTAAATGAATAAATAAATAGTATGCCCTATTACGAGGCATTGAGGAGAGGAGCCCGTTGGCTTGCACTGGGGCCAAACACGGTGTCACTTTCTCTCCCTTTTCCCCCCATGGTTTTGGGTCAGCTAGGAGTGCCCAGGGGAAATCTGTGACTCCCTTATCCCTGGGTAATACCCCTGGGTACCACCTTATTGTGTTTTTTGCATCATTTTTTAAATGAATAAATAAATAGTATGCCCTATTACGAGGCATTGAGGAGAGGAGCCCGTTGGCTTGCACTGGGGCCAAACACGGTGTCACTTTCTCTCCCTTTTCCCCCCATGGTTTTGGGTCAGCTAGGAGTGCCCAGGGGAAATCTGTGACTCCCTTATCCCTGGGTAATACCCCTGGGTACCACCTTATTGTGTTTTTTGCATCATTTTTTAAATGAATAAATAAATAGTATGCCCTATTACGAGGCATTGAGGAGAGGAGCCCGTTGGCTTGCACTGGGGCCAAACACGGTGTCACTTTCTCTCCCTTTTCCCCCCATGGTTTTGGGTCAGCTAGGAGTGCCCAGGGGAAATCTGTGACTCCCTTATCCCTGGGTAATACCCCTGGGTACCACCTTATTGTGTTTTTTGCATCATTTTTAAATGAATAAATAAATAGTATGCCCTATTACGAGGCATTGAGGAGAGGAGCCCGTTGGCTTGCACTGGGGCCAAACACGGTGTCACTTTCTCTCCCTTTTCCCCCCATGGTTTTGGGTCAGCTAGGAGTGCCCAGGGGAAATCTGTGACTCCCTTATCCCTGGGTAATACCCCTGGGTACCACCTTATTGTGTTTTTTGCATCATTTTTTAAATGAATAAATAAATAGTATGCCCTATTACGAGGCATTGAGGAGAGGAGCCCGTTGGCTTGCACTGGGGCCAAACACGGTGTCACTTTCTCTCCCTTTTCCCCCCATGGTTTTGGGTCAGCTAGGAGTGCCCAGGGGAAATCTGTGACTCCCTTATCCCTGGGTAATACCCCTGGGTACCACCTTATTGTGTTTTTTGCATCATTTTTTAAATGAATAAATAAATAGTATGCCCTATTACGAGGCATTGAGGAGAGGAGCCCGTTGGCTTGCACTGGGGCCAAACACGGTGTCACTTTCTCTCCCTTTTCCCCCCATGGTTTTGGGTCAGCTAGGAGTGCCCAGGGGAAATCTGTGACTCCCTTATCCCTGGGTAATACCCCTGGGTACCACCTTATTGTGTTTTTTGCATCATTTTTTAAATGAATAAATAAATAGTATGCCCTATTACGAGGCATTGAGGAGAGGAGCCCGTTGGCTTGCACTGGGGCCAAACACGGTGTCACTTTCTCTCCCTTTTCCCCCCATGGTTTTGGGTCAGCTAGGAGTGCCCAGGGGAAATCTGTGACTCCCTTATCCCTGGGTAATACCCCTGGGTACCACCTTATTGTGTTTTTTGCATCATTTTTTAAATGAATAAATAAATAGTATGCCCTATTACGAGGCATTGAGGAGAGGAGCCCGTTGGCTTGCACTGGGGCCAAACACGGTGTCACTTTCTCTCCCTTTTCCCCCCATGGTTTTGGGTCAGCTAGGAGTGCCCAGGGGAAATCTGTGACTCCCTTATCCCTGGGTAATACCCCTGGGTACCACCTTATTGTGTTTTTTGCATCATTTTTTAAATGAATAAATAAATAGTATGCCCTATTACGAGGCATTGAGGAGAGGAGCCCGTTGGCTTGCACTGGGGCCAAACACGGTGTCACTTTCTCTCCCTTTTCCCCCCATGGTTTTGGGTCAGCTAGGAGTGCCCAGGGGAAATCTGTGACTCCCTTATCCCTGGGTAATACCCCTGGGTACCACCTTATTGTGTTTTTTGCATCATTTTTTAAATGAATAAATAAATAGTATGCCCTATTACGAGGCATTGAGGAGAGGAGCCCGTTGGCTTGCACTGGGGCCAAACACGGTGTCACTTTCTCTCCCTTTTCCCCCCATGGTTTTGGGTCAGCTAGGAGTGCCCAGGGGAAATCTGTGACTCCCTTATCCCTGGGTAATACCCCTGGGTACCACCTTATTGTGTTTTTTGCATCATTTTTTAAATGAATAAATAAATAGTATGCCCTATTACGAGGCATTGAGGAGAGGAGCCCGTTGGCTTGCACTGGGGCCAAACACGGTGTCACTTTCTCTCCCTTTTCCCCCCATGGTTTTGGGTCAGCTAGGAGTGCCCAGGGGAAATCTGTGACTCCCTTATCCCTGGGTAATACCCCTGGGTACCACCTTATTGTGTTTTTTGCATCATTTTTTAAATGAATAAATAAATAGTATGCCCTATTACGAGGCATTGAGGAGAGGAGCCCGTTGGCTTGCACTGGGGCCAAACACGGTGTCACTTTCTCTCCCTTTTCCCCCCATGGTTTTGGGTCAGCTAGGAGTGCCCAGGGGAAATCTGTGACTCCCTTATCCCTGGGTAATACCCCTGGGTACCACCTTATTGTGTTTTTTGCATCATTTTTTAAATGAATAAATAAATAGTATGCCCTATTACGAGGCATTGAGGAGAGGAGCCCGTTGGCTTGCACTGGGGCCAAACACGGTGCCACTTTCTCTCCCTTTCCCCCCCCATGGTTTCGTCCAGCTGGAGTCAGGCCCAGGGGAAATTCTTTTGATTTCGGACTTATGGCGAGAAAGTGACGAGGTGAAGTCGAGAAAGATAAGATCTTTACAGTTAGATAAAGCATTCAATCGATGCGCTAGGAGGAAGTACTGAGATGGCGCGGTAACATAGGGTACTGGCCACAGAGTCCGTGCCATAGCTGGCAGCGGCACCTGCTAGTACGTGTGTACCGGGACGGGAGTCCTATGGACTATAGGTCACTCTAGGTGAAAACCCACACCCCCCACCCCCCCCCCCACCCCCAACACCCCAAACAAACCCCCCACTCCCCCACAGGGCAGACCCGGTGAATAAAGCCCTCCAATTCCTGGCATTCTTCATGTTGGAGAATTCCGGGAATTAGAGGAGTTAAAAAGAAACTATAGGGACTGAAGATAATTAATACAATCATGCTATTTATGGTACAGTAGGCTGGCTGTAGACTTATTTAGGATAAGAGGTATAAATGTAGCTAAAGATGAGAAGTTGCTGGGAAGCTTGCAGGAGAGTTTGAATAAGTATAGCTGTGAGGGCAGTATGCTCGCCAAGAGCGATTCATGTAAAATCGAAGAAAGAAAGAAAGCAGTTCAGTATGAAGCAATCAATCAATATCTATTAAAAAAGTTGGTGATTTTTCTTGGATATGCTTAGCGAAATCGGGGTCAGGTTTCAATGTATCTGCTCTAGTGGGAGCAGAGCTGATACTATGGGCTTTACTGGTAGCTCTAATACTATCTAAATATCAACCTACACACTGGTGGTGACTGGAGTGTTTCAGTGTTCTTTATTCATCTAGGTATGGGATCTGGTTAGAACACTTAACTGCTTGAGCCCTAATCGGTGATGGCCTTCGCTTCGCAGATCATCACTAGGTCAGCCTGTATGGTTTTTTGGCTCCGGTCAGAGGTGGAAGCATCAGGGCCCCGGGCAGAAGTTGAGATGAACGCATATGATAGTTGGTGGTTCCATGGCATTTATGCATCATACTACGTAGATCAGTGATGGGACTGGCTTGCATCTATGTCCCTGATCTGACTGGACTGATAATAGGTATGTCCAGGGCTGATTGTGCGGCGCATTGCAGTAGGCCCATAACAATTGTTGCCTGCCCAGGTATGATGGTCCATTTATCCCTGTCTTCATGCTTGCTGAGCAAGTATCAGACTTGTGTAGATAAGGGTGGCCAGTGAGGCAAGAGTGTAGGTGGATGGGGACTAATTACAGGAGTCAGAGGACTTGGTGGGCCATGTCCTGTCTGCATCTCCCAGGTTTGGTCTGGGTAGGGACCTTTTCAGGTGTCTGCTGTACATTGCATATCCGGAAGGGTCTTATGGTATCAGGGGGACAGAGGGAATCTGAGCTATGTGTTGACTATGCAGGGCTGAGTGCGCAGTGACATCACGGTGATCCCATGATTTCCAATCTCAGTTTCTCCAAAGGATAGTTTCCCTCGTGTGTGTGTTGTCCTCCAGCCGGTTTGTAGTGAAGCA
Organism: Chlamydomonas sp. ICE-L; assembly: GCA_013435795.1. Classification (NCBI taxonomy): domain Eukaryota; kingdom Viridiplantae; phylum Chlorophyta; class Chlorophyceae; order Chlamydomonadales; family Chlamydomonadaceae; genus Chlamydomonas; species Chlamydomonas sp. ICE-L. The sequence goes on along the minus strand of JACBWV010000610.1, from coordinate 128,107,180 downwards.
GCACAGTGTGCAGTTGTTTCTGGATTGTCAGCCATTACAATTCACTCGGTCTCGGGATTTCGTGGGTGAGCTCTCCCTGTTGTGCTGGAAGAACTCAAGTTGATGCCGCTTAGGAGCCCATAGTCTGGAGCTGAGTCCCCTGCTCCTTCGAATAAGGATTGTCGGTCGCGGTGACATCATCCCGGTGGCGCCTAGTCTACAGTGGCAGTTCTACGTTGGCAGTGCAAGTGGGGTATTTCCACCAGCATTTTGTCATGACCTCAGGTTCGTCGTTCTGCCAGATACGTGGCGGCACAAAAAAGGCATAAGGTGTTGCTACTGAGCCCTTATGACTAGATTGCACCTCGTGTGGCCCCCTTTTCCCCCCCCTTATTGAGGATGGATATACTAATTGCTCCTGCCCCGCCGTAACTGGCCATAGGCCCCACTCATAGAATGCTGCGCTGTTCTTGTTGGCTAAGAACTAGCTGTTTCGCGGATCTCTGCTTCCCCTATAGATTCGCCAGGCATGGAAGCTTTCATGTGGGCTAGCTGTTTCTAAAGTTACGTCCCTCCACCTCCTGGCTATTGCTGGGCCGCCACACTATTCTGGCTTCATGACTTCCGTATATCCTGACTTCTGTGGCAATCCTGACCCAATTTATTAGCCTCTACTGTGGGCAGCCCCGAACGTTGGATCTTTTCTTGTACCTACTAGTGCCAGGAGCTACACGTACAGTTTGGCGGGGCAGATGAGGCTGCACTAGGACTATGGTGTCTACAGGTGGGCGCATTAGCATATTGAGGATGTAGCACAGGTGCGCTGAAAGCCCCCACAACCTGGATAGCTGCAAGAGCACTTCACGTAGCTATGGCCAAAGCCTCCATAGTTCCAGCATGTAATTGCTGAATTGATGTCCCGTCTTCTTATTGTTCGGGCAGGTGACGATCGTGTGGAGATTCCATGCGCCTACGAGGAGCAGCGATGGTGTGGGCGCTGATGCGCCCAGGAGGATGTGGGAGATGGTGAAGTGGAAGGTAGTGGGGATTGGGCGCCGGCGGGGAGGATGGAGGAGGTGTGGAAGCGAGGAGGAGACGGATGGTTTTCACGTACTCCGGTCTGCAGACCTGCCCTGACACCGTTCTGGGTGCCACTTTGCTTCTTCCTGACCCCCCGCGACTATAGTGGGGGTGAAACCATGACGTTAGGGTTGATGGGTACCATGGGTCATCTGGGTTGTATGGTCTGGGTTGATCATATGGCTGGGAGGGAACACATATGTGTATACACTTCCCTCCATGCCTGCATTGTTCCCCTCTTCTGTGGCATGTCGGGACAGGCTGGTAGGACGGCGGGCAGGTCTCGTCCTTCATCGTGGTAAGGGAGGCATCAGGGTTAGCCTGAACAGTCATCCGAAGAAAGAGTAAGATCGTTCAGGTGTTATCATTTGCTGGCCCATTCCCCCAGCATGATGGTGCATTCTCTGGTATGCCATATGTGGGAGTATCAGGGGCAATGGTCTGTTCAAGCGGGGCTTGGTATTATATGAAATATCTCCACGGGTCAAGTACCAGGCCATCTTTGCTGGAACAAACTGCCGTTGCCTATGTAGGAGCACATGTAAGCGGTTGGGGAAAGCCTGGGAAGAAGATAGGGGCTGGGGAAAGGGGTGTGATTTACTGCATTTGATGGCGAGCTTCTCTCATGTGTGTGTGTTATAGGCTAAGGTGCGTTGTATAGAGTCGGGCGACATCCAATCATTGGCCATAGGTTGCGAGGTGATCCCAGTTAACAACAACTTATTAATACTGCTTGCGGGATGCTGAGGATCCCGTCCTCCTGGGTCAGATTTTGAGCCCTTCTCCCCTTGTGACCCACTTCTTGTCTGTTGGTACCACATCTCTTCTGTGTCCGGTGATCTGCCACAGATTCTGTGGCGGGTGTTCCTCTACCTCTAATGACAGGTGGCAGTTAGTTTAATTGATTTTGATGTAGCAGCGTACGGGGAGCCTCCCTGCTCAAACCCTCCAGGAAGACAGCTACTGCCCCATAACACGTGATGCCTCCCTGTTTCCCGAGTAGGCCCATACCGTCTCTGTTGTGTTTTGGCTACCTCGGAGTGGAATGGAAACAGGTAGAGATGCCTGAAGCAATATGGGATCCTCCCCCTGAAATGATATACTCGTGGTAAGACCATCCATATTTTCCTTGTCCGACTGTTGTGCATTTCCCAACGGCTGTTACACCACACCGGTTCTCCGATGCGTATGGAAAAAATCACCCATCCCACTCTGGTGCAGATAACCCACTGGATGTGGTGTATGTGCCAATACAACCAGGAACCATGCTCCCACTGCCCCTTGTGTCAACCTGTTACACGTCACACTATCTCAGAGTGGTAGGAACACCCCAACTCTGCACGAACACTCAACGCCTAGTGTGGTAGGTCCAACAAGACCATTGCTCTTCCACCCTTATTTCTCCTGCTCCATCCCACCTGTACGCCACATGTCTCTTAGATAGGATAAATTCCTCCCACTCTGCAGAACACCCACAGTAGTAGAGACCAACAAGACCATGCTCCCACTCCTGCTGCTCATCATGTACTCCACACTGTCTCAGAGTGGGGGTGTTTCCTATCTCGATGAGACAGTGTGGGATACATGATGAGCAGCAGGAGTTTTTGGTCTGAGCCATGGTCTGTTGGTCTCCATTAGGCTGTGGCGTTGATGCTGTAAGCCGTGGGGCGTGTTTTATACTCTGAGGAAAGTCGGGTGGTTACACTGAGATGAAGGGCGAGGAGTGGTGGAGCCTTCATGGTCTTGTGGTCTCCACTACTGTTTGCGGTTTCTGCATAGTGGAGGTTTTTCTACACTTCTTAGACAGTGTGGAGTTATATCCGATTCGTATCCGCATACCATGCGATTAGATACACAAGTATGACTGTCTTACACTGTCAAATTTTCATCCCTTTGGCACTCAATCCATTACCGTCTCCCTCCATCCCCTTCGGTGGGGTTTTCCCCCCGGCGTCTCCCCTCCCGTTGGTAACAACCTAGGTAGGTGGGATCTGGTTTGGGAACAGGGAGGATCATCTGTTGCGCGGTGGCTAATAGGATGTCTTCCCTTCGTACGGTGAGCATGCTCCCCACTCTTGATGCTCATCTGTACCCACACTGCTCAGATGGTAGGAAACACCCCCAACTCTGCAGAATAACAACCCAAGTAGTGGAGATAAATTCGAGACCCTATTGCTCCTGTATGGGTTAGTGTTGCCTCAATCCCATGTGTACCTCCCCCACCCATTAATTTTTTTGTGGTTTTCTTCCAGAGGTGTAGAAACACCACCACTCCTGCAGAACACCCACGTAGTGGAGATCCCCCCACCACAATGGCACCACCTGTCTCACAACTCCTGCCCGCCTATCCGGGTACTCCTACCCCACTGTTCGCCATCCCCGGTCCGGGGGTCCGTTTCCTATATCTTGAGATAGTGCTGGAGTACATGATTGAGCATGCAGGAGTGGGGAGCATGTTGTCTTGTTGTGTCGCCACATATTTCGTTTCGCCTCCGTGTTTGATCTGCAACAGTGGATTTCGGTTTTTCCTTCCTACCTCTGTTGACACGTGTGGCATTTTTACAGATTGATCAATCAGCGATTAGGACAAGTGATGTATGGATTGTCTTACTCACATTTGAATTTCATACCTTCTATCAACATATCTTCTGTCCACCCCGTGGCTGGCTCACACCACCTAAGGTAGGTGGGCATCTGGTCCCTATGAACAGGACCCCCCCTTCCTGGGCCTATCACGTTGGCGTGCCCTTGCAATCATATGTCTTCCCGTGTACAGTGCTCAGAGCATTGCTCGATCCTACATCCTTGTGCTCATCATGACTCCACACTGTCTCAAGGTAGGAAAACCACCATCTCTGGCAGTATTTTAACACATCTCCTTTTTACACTACACCCTTCAGTAAAGTGCCCCATACAAACAAGACCATGCCTCCCACAACTCTAGCCTGCCATGTAACTAACTGTACTCCCACCTGTATATCAGACTGTGGCGGCGTGTTTCCTATCTTCTAAGGAACAGCTGCTCCTGAGTTAATCCCATTCCGCTTATCCTGATCAGTGCAGGAGGGGAGCTGGTCTTGTGGCCTCATAACTGGTGGGTGTTCTGCAGATTTGTGGGTCCCCGTTGGGTTTTCCTATTCCTTTGTAGATAAGTGTGGAGTACTGATGAGCAGCAGGGAGTGGGAGCATACGTCTGTTGGTGTCCACTACTGTCGGGTGTTCTGCAAAGTGTGGGGTTTTTCATACCTCTTAGAATGTTGAGTACATGATGAGCTGCAGGAGTGGGAGCATGGTCTTGTTGGTCTCCACTACTGTGGGTGTTCTGCAGAGTGGGGTTTTTTCCTACCTCGGAGACAGTGTGGAGTACAGAAGGATCAACAGGATAGGACAAGGATATGGATGTCTTACCCTTGTCAATTTCATCCCTTTGCTTCAGCATATCTTCTTTCCACTCGAGGTACCACCTAGGTAGGTGGGCATCTGGGTGAACAGGAGGTATCACTGTTGGCGGTGCAATAGATGTCTTCCCCTGAGGTTGAGCAGGTGGGTCGTCATCAGGGTTGTCATCGCCGATCCAGAATTCCTGGCCTGCTGAGGATAGGGTTGATTGTAGTTTGTGGGATGCCCACCAGTATGCAGTAGGCTGATGGCCTGGAAAGGATCTGGGTTGAACGGGAGGTGGAACATGTTTCTCTTTGGAGCGGCCATCCGGATGTCATGAAGAAAGAAATTCTGGGTTTTCTCGAAGTTTCGCTCCTTGCGCTTCTTGTCTAGAGCTGAGCGAGGAGCTTTGCGTCATCCAAGGGGCAGAGATCCAGGGGATCGCTAGGCATCTTGGGTCGCGGTGCTGGAGTCTCCACAAATGGCGGTGGTGGTGGATATGGAGTCGGCGTGTGAGGAAGTTCAGGTGGATTGAGAGGTGATAGAGTGTGTGGGCGTTGCATCGGGGATTTTGATTTGATGTATTTTTTGTTTGATTTTTTTAATAAGCTTGAATCCCGATCCATACTCTCGTCGCAGGTAATGCAAAGCAGATGCAGCATTGTGCGATCCCGAAGGATTGCATCAAGAGATGCATGGACTGAGTTGCAAATGTGGTCCATAGCAAGAAAGTTGCTAACCGCAGTGATCCTGTGATCGCGGGAAGAAGGGTAATGCATGCCATTTATCGGCTCTGCAGGAGGAATGGCTCTGTCTACTGTATCATCGGAGCATTGGGAAATCCTGCAGATGTTGTCCAGCATAGGGCTGGTCATTTCTCTGTACCAGGATGCGAAGGTTTCAAGGTTTCCCTTACCGTCGAATTGTGGAGATGGGGGCAGCCACTGGGGATATACGTTACGCTAAAAATGAGGGGGATGAAAATTGTAGGAGTAGGCAGTAGTAGATTTGAGTTGTGGGATGTAGTTCAAAATCTGGGAGTATTGTCTTGTGAGAGGAGGTTGAGAGCGGCGGAAAGTTGCAAAGCAACGAAAAGTGAGAGAGATTTGAGTGGGGGGGGGGGGGGGGGGGCGGGGGGCGCAGTGAATGGTTTTTGGGGTCTTGGGTGAGTCTGGCGACAGTTGTTGCTGTATTGCCTACTTCTATGCTCAATGGAGCGTAATCAATCCGGATGCAGATGATGGTTGTGCACAAAAAGGTGTTCCCGACGGGGGAGGTTAATGTCACAGGGTTGGAGAGGCTTACTCAATCCTTTCAAATGTTGAGTTCCGCACGACAACAGTCGAAATGTCCTTTGCTCGGAATACCGTTAAAGCGAAAGGCCAATCTAGCAGCGAAGGTTTTTTGTTAGGGACCGTTAACCTTTTGAGTCCGAAAGCTAGTGCAGAGCATAAGTGACGTCTTTGGTTGAAGTCGAGAAGGATAAGATCTTTGCAGTTAGATAAAGCATTCAATCGATGCGCTAAGAGGAAGTACTGAGATGGCGCGGTACCATAGGGTACCGGCCATAGAGTCCGTGCCATAGCTGGCAGCGGCACATGCAGTATAGTGCTATAGGGGGGGAGAGTCCTATGCTACGTCTATAGTCACTCTGAGGGTGTGCATACCCGGGCAGACTCAGTGTGAATACCCAATCTGTGTGACCCTCCCTGAGCCTGGTTGGTAATCTGTGACACCTTATTGTGTTTTTTTGTCAGAAATTTTTAACTGTGAATAAATAAATGGATGGCCCTTATTACGAAGCATGAGGGACCAGGCCCGTGGCTTACACTGGGTCACATTTAACACTGTGTAAGTTCTCTCCTACTTGTACCCCACATAGCACGTCGCGCTTCAGACAAGGAGTGCCAAGGGATAAAATGTCTTTGACTTCTTTGTCCCCTGGTAATATGTGCACCTTTGAGTTTTCTGTGTCATTTTGTATTTCATTATATTGGGGTCAGCTAGAAGTGCCAAGGGAAAATGTGTGACTCCCTTTTCCCTATAGTTTTCCCATTTGCCATTCTTTCTCCATTTTTCTTCTTCATTCTTTTGGATCAGCTAGGAGAGTGCCCAGGGGATGTGTGCACCCTATAGTTTTCTGTCACCTTTTATATATTTTATTTTGCTGTTTCCCCTGTTTTTTGTGTCGTTATTTTTGGGCCAGCAAGAAGTGGAAAGGGAAAATATGAGACTCCCTTGTCCCCTGGTAATATGTGGGCACAGTAGGTAATATGTGGACACAACCAGACCCGCAGGCTTGAGCTGGGACCGCTAGCACTGCCAGGAGATGAAATTGAATGATTTTGACACCTTAGAGGTCTCTGTGCCATTTTTTATTTTTCTGTTTGTTACTTTTTCTTCTGTTTTTTCTTCATTATATTAAAGTCAATAAGGAGTTCCCAGGGGAAGTGTGCACCCTTTATTTTTCTGTGTCATTGCTTTTTTCTTGTATTACTTTTATTTGTATGGTTTTTCCATCATATTTGGGTCAGCGAGGAGTAGGGTAATTCAAAGCGCGCGCTTTTGCGCTTTTGAGCGCTGACTTTTTGACCCCCTCTGCGCTTTAAGCGCAGTTTTTTGCAACCCCCTGTGGGCGCAGCAAGCATTGTTTGCGCTTTTTGCACTACAAAGCGCAGTTTTTTTGTTTCCAAGTGCGCTAAAGCGCTGGCCAATTTGGACATTTGAAGTACCCTGGGGAGGAGTACTGAGGGACAAGTTTATGCAGCGTCGCCTGCGACGCTACAAATTGGCGGAGAGTGATTGCGAGGTAGCGACAGGTGGGAACGGATGCGAATTAGTTACGAGGCCGTTGGCTGATGTGTCGGGCTTCATCGCGGTCAGATGGATGGATGGATGGATGGATGGTCGGACAGACAAATGGGTAACACTGGGGGCTCCCGCCCCCCAGAAGGGGGGCCCCGTCAAAAAATATGTATCTTATAGGTTTCTGTGTCATTTTTGTATTTCATTATATTGGGGTCAGCTAGAAACGCCCAGGGAAATGTGTGACTCCTTAGTCCCCTATAGTTTTCTGTGCCCTTTGTTTTCTCTTTTTTTATTCTCCTTTTTTTTGGGGTCAGCGAGTAGTGCCCAGGGAAAATGTGTGACTCCCTTGTCCCCTGGTAATATGTGCGCCCAATAGTTCTCTGTGCCATTTTTTCTTTTGCTGTTTTTTGCTTTTTCTTCTGTTTTTTCTCCATTATATGATAGTCAGCGAGGAGTTCCCAGGGGAAATGTGCACCCTATAGTTTATGTGTCGTTGTTTTATTTATTTATTTTCTTATGTTTTGTGTCATTATATTGGGTTCAGCACGGGGTGCAAAGGGCGTATGTGCACCCTGTAATTTTTGTGGAATTCTCCTTGTCTTTTTCTTTCTGTGTGGATTTGCCATTATATTGCGCGCGACGTCCCTATTCGGTTTTTTTTTTTTTAGTGGCCAATACTCAAATGGTGCTTCTCCTTGTCCCTCGTGTAATACGTGCGTATCACATGTCGTAGCGTTTCCGGTGCTCATTTTCCATTTTTTTATTGTTGTACCCCCACCATCACCACCCACACCACCACCATCAAAACCACTACTACACACCACCCACCACTATACTCACCAACACCACCCACACTAGACTTCTACTTGGCTTATGTGCTTGCAGATTGTAGGAATGACAGACTCCTAACAGCGCGAGACTCATTCCGAAAATCTGAAGATGACCTTAAACAAGTTTGCATATGACTGTCGGAGTGTGCTGGGGAGCGGAACCCGCTTCAAAAAAAAAAAAAACTTCTAAGCTCTCCTTGGCTCATGCGCTTGCAGATTGTAGGAATGACAGACTCCTAACAGCGCGAGACTCGTTCCGAAAATCTGAAGATGACCTGAAGCAAGTTCGAAAACGACTGTCGGAGTGTGCTGGTGAGCGTAATCCGCCAAAAACACTTGGTAGGAAGAGAGGTGGCGAGCCTGCTGGTGCTGGGTCTGGGTTTTGACAGACTTTCCTCAGTGCTTTGTAATTGATGGTGGGGTGGTGTGGAGGTGAGGATGTGGGGAATGGTGTGGGTGGTGTTTGGGGTGATGGGGGGTGTGCTAGCGGAAAGACCGTTGGTTTGGAAGATTGAGGTGGCATATAACTGGTGGTGATGAGTCGGGTTTGACAGCACCCCTCAGGTGCTTGTTATAGTTTGTGGTGGGGGTTTTTTGTGTGGTGGGTGAGGATGTGGCATGGTTTGTGGGGTGGTGTGCGGGTGGTGATTGGTAGTGGTGAGGTAGCAGAAGATCCGTTGGTAGGAAGAAATGGTGGCAAACCTGCTTGGTGTGAGTCGGGGTTGTTGATCAGAACATATACACGTGCTCTTCGTAAGTGTTGTTCGCGCCCGCGGTTGTGGGGTGGGGTGATGTGGGAATGGTTTTCTCTCTTGTGGGGGTGTGTGTGGGTTCCCCGTGACGGTTCCCCGCGTGAAGACCGTTGTAGGGAAAGTCCACTCTCGGTGGCAACCTGCTGTGTGCTGAGTTATCGCCGGTTTGGATCCTCTAGCCCCCTCACTGTCCCGCCCTTTGTAAGTTCTTTGTCTTGGTGGGGCCTCTTTCTCATGGTGGGTCTTTGTGTGGGTGTGTGAGGAGGGGAATGGTTTTGTGTGGCGTTCGGTTGTGGTGATCGTTTTAGAGAAGTATCAGTTGGTACGGAATAGTTTTATGATTTTCTCTCTGGTGGCCAAACTGCTGGTGTGAGGCTGCGGTTTGACAGCCCCCTCACGTTGCTTTGTAAGTCCTTTTTTTTTTTTTTGGTGGTGGGGGTGTGTGGTGGTGGGGATGTGGAATGCTGTGGTTGGTTTCTGGTGTTGTGGGGTCGTTTGGTTTAGGTAGAGGGAATGACCGTGGTAGGAAAGGAGGTGACCAAACCTGATGGTGGCTGAGGTCTGGGTTGACAGCCCTCATGTGCTGGTAAGTTGTGGGTGTGTTCTTGGTGATGATTGGGAATGTGTGTGGGGTGGTGTGGGTGATGTATCAAAAGACCGTGGTAGGAAAAAAGGTGGCAAACCTGCGGGCTGAGTCTGGTTTGGACAGCCCTCTCACGGCTTTGTATGTTGTGGTGTGGGGGTGTTTGGGGGTGGTGATGTGTGACTGGTGTGGGGTGTTGCTGGGGTGATGTAGCGGAGACCGTTTGTAGGAAGAGAGTTTCAAGCCCTGGCTGGCTGAGTCTGGGTTTGACAGCCCCCTCACGTGCTTTGTAAGTTGTGGTGGGGGTGTGTGGGGTGAGGATGTGGAATGGTGTGGCGTGGTGTGGGGTGAGGTAGCCAAGAACCGTTGTAGGAGAGAGTGGCCAACCTGCTGGGTGCTGAGTCTGGTGTTTGACTCCCCCTCACGTGCTTTGTAAGTTGTGGTGGGGGTGTGTGGGGTGGGGATGTGGAATGGTGTGGGGTGGTGTGGGGTGAGGTAGCGGAAGACCGTTGGTAGGAAGAGAGGTGGCAAACCTGCTGGTGCTGAGTCTGGGTTTGACAGCCCCCTCATGTGCTTTGTAAGTTGTGGGGGTGGGGGGCGGTGTGGGTTGGGGGTGGGGTGGTTGGGGAGCGGAATCCACGCAATGGCGAGCGGAAGCTTGTTGGTAGGAAGAGAGGTGTCAAATTGTGTATGGTGGTTTGGTGTGATGTAGGGTGTGGTGTGGTGTGGTGGGGTTGGGTGGTGCATTGGGTGGGGCGATTGGGGAGCGGAATCCACCAAATGGCGAGAGGAAGCTTGTTTGTAGGAAGAGAGAGGTAGCGAACCTGCTAGGACTGGATTTGACAGCCCCCTCACTTGCTTCGGAAGTTGTGGGGGCGGGGGGCAGGGTGGGGTGGGGAGGGTGCAGGGAAGAGGAATATGTTTGGTAGGAATAGAGGCAGAAGACCTGCTCGTGCTAGGACTGGCTGTGACTGCCCCCTCACATGCTTTGTAAGTTGTTGTATGTTTAACAAAGATTAGCTTTTGTAGGTAAGGTTGTGTTGGTCGGAGCTGGTGTAGGGTGGTGCAGTTTGGTAAGGTGGTGCTGGGTCTGGCTTTGGGTGGGTTTTGTCTTTGTGCTGGTTCTGGCTTTGGTGTTGGGGGTGGGGTGGTGCGGGTCCTGCTGTTGGGGTGGGGATGGGGTGGTGCTGGGGGGTCTGGATTTGGGGTGGGGTGTGGTTGTGCTGGGTGGTGGTCTGGGCTTTGGGGTGGGGTGTCTGGGTCTTGTCTTTGGTGGTGGGGTGGTTGGTGCTGGGTCTTGCTTTGGGTGGGGGAGTGGGGTGGTGGCTGGGTCTGCTTTTTGGGTGGGGTGAGGTGGGTCTGGTCTGGCCTTTTGTGTGTGGTGGTGCTGGGTCTTCTTGCTTTGGGGTTGGTTTGTGTGGTTCTGTGTTCTGCTTTGAACAGCCCCCTCACATTCGTTGTAAGTTGTGGGGGTGGGGGTCTTTGTGGTGTGGGTTAATTGTTAGCGAGTTTATCCCACCACCATTTTTTTGCGTGTTTGTTGTGTGATAGGTTTTTTTTTTCTAAACTGTATCCCACCAATTTTTGAGTCTTTTTGTGTTTGTTTTGTTATTTTATTCTTGTACTCCCACACACCTTGTTCCTTTGTTTTATTGATTAGTTTGTGTTTTTTGAGCGGTATACCACCCAGTGGTGAGCAGTGTTGGGTTTGGTGGTTGGGAGCGTAGTCCACCAAGTTGGTGACGGTAGGGTGGGTGGTTGGGGAGCGGATCCACCAATGGTGAGCGTGTGGGGTTGGGGTGTTGGGGAAGCGGTATCCCACCAACGTGAGGCGGTGTGGGTTGGGTGGTTGGGGACGTATCCACCAGTGAGTGAGTCGTTTTTGGGGGGTGGGGTGGTTGGGGAGCCGTTATCCACCACCGTGTGAGCGGGTGGGGTGGTTGGTTGGTAGCAGTATCCACCAATGGGTGAGCGGTGTGGTGGGGGGGTTGGGAAACGGTATCCTCCCCACGGTTGAGCAGTGGTGGGGTGGGTGGTTGGTAGCGGTCTCCACCAACTGGTGAGCGGTGTGGGTGGGGTGGGTTGTGGGTCCGGTATCCACCAATTGTGATTCGGTGTGGGGTGGGGTGGTTGGGGAGCGGTATCCACCAAGTGGTGAGCGGTGTGGGGTGGGGTGGTTGGGGAGCGGTATCCACCAAGTGGTGAGTGGAAGCTTGATGGTAGGAAGAGAGGTGGCGAACCTGCTGCTGCTGGGTATGGATTTGACAGCCCCTTACGGCTTCTTTGTAGTTTGTGGGGGCGGGTGACGGGGGCGGAGGGTGTGGTGGGGCGGGTAGGTAGGGTGTGGTGTTGTGTGGTGGGGCTGGGTCTTGGGCTTTGGGTGGGGTTGAGGTGAGGTGGTATGGTGTTGGGTGAGGCTGGATTGGGGTGGGGTGGGTGGGTGGGGCTGTGGGCTGGCTTTGGGGTGGGGGGGGGTGGGTGGTAATGTGCTTGTGTGAGGCGGGGTGGGGTGGGGTGGGGTGGCTGGGCTGGCTTTTGGGGTGGGGTGGGTGGGGTGGTCTGGTGTGTTGTGGGTTGGGTGTGGTGTGGGCTGGGGCTGGCTTTGGGTGGTTGGTGTGTGTATGGTGTGTTGTGGGTTGGTGGGTTGGGGTGGGGTGGTTATGGTGTGTTGTGGGGTGGGTTTGGTGGGTCTGGGCTGGCTTTTGGGGTGGCTGGGAGCTTTCTTGGGGTGGGTGGGGTGGGATGGTGTGTTGTGGTGGGGCGGGTGGGGTGGGGTGGGGGGGGTTGTATGGTGTGTTGTTGTCTGTTGGGGTGTGGTTGGGTGGTATACTGTGTTTTGTGTTGTGGGGTGGGGTGGTGGTAATGTGTGTTGTTGTTGGGCTGTGGGGTGGGGTTGGGTTTGGCTGGGTCTTACTTGACACTTCCCTCCTCAACCATGCTTTGGAATTTGTGCTATGTGGTTTTTACGTGTTTATGATGGTTGTATTGTTTTTGTGGGGTGGTGTGGGGTGGGGAGAGATGGAGTGGGCAAGGTCCTTTGTTTACCGAGCTCCTAGTCATGGGCCGTGGGTGCTTACCCCACCCCCACCCCCCACCCCTCAACCCCCCAGCCCCAACACCAATCCCCCACCCCACCACCAACCCCCCAACAACTTAACCCAACCCCACCCAACCCCCCCAACCCATCCCCAACCCACCCCAACCCAAGCCCAACCCCCACTACGCACCACCCCATCCACCACCACCAACCACCACCACCACCCACCCCCACCACCACCACACCACCACCACCCACCACCACCACCACCCCATCCCCCCCCACCACCACACACCACACACACACTCCCCCCCCCACCACCACAACACAGCCCCACTGACACACTTCCTCCCCCCCCTCCCCCCAAATAGTGAGAAAAGATGATTCATCTCCCCCCTCCCACCACGCACCGCCCAGACACCACAAACTACCCCCCCCACCCCACCCCCACCCCCATCATACAGGTGTTGTACGCTTGCTGCACTGCGCCCCTGAGCCCCTCGAGTGTCATGACCGTAGTGGGTACACACCTCCTCCCTCCCCCCCACCCCCACACCGCCACCACCCACCACAACACTACCCCCCCACACCGCACCCAACCCACCCACCATGCTGCAGTGTGTACGCCTTGCTACTGACCCGCCAGGTGGTCATGAGCCTCGGGCGTACACCTCCTCCCTCCCCCCCCACCCCCCACCCGCGCCACCACCACCACCATCCACCAACCACCACAAACACTACCCACCCCACCCACCCACCCCTCCACCATCAGGCAGTGTGTACGCCTTGTTAAACCGAGCCCCCGAGGTGGTCATGAGCCGCGGGGGTTACACCTCCTCCCTCCCCCCCCACCCCCCACAGCGCACCCACCACCACCACCACCACCATAAACGCTACCCCCCAACCCACTCCATCCACACACCCATTCTGCAGGTGTGTACACTCTTGCTACCGAGCCCCGAGGTGGCCATGTAGCCTGTGGAGTACACCTCCTCCCTCCCCCCCCCACCGCCCCCCGCCCCCCCCACCCCCCCACACCCCCCACCCACACCCACCACAAACACCACACCATGCTGCAGGTGTTTACGCCTTGCTCACCGAGCCCCCGATGTGGTCATGAGCCGTGGGGGGTAATTACTCCTCCCTCCCCCCCCACCCCCACAACCCTGCCAACCACCACCATAAAACCTACCCCCCCCCACACCCACACACCCACACACCATGCCTGTTGCTGCACAGGTGTGTACGCCTTGCTACCGAGCCCCTGAGGTTGTCATGAGCCGCGGAGGCTACTCCTCCTCCCTTGATACTTGGAGTGTGGGCTGCATCATGGGGGAGCTACTACAACGTGTGGCTTGGTTGGGACAGGCCAGCACACCACACCTGCAGGTATGGATTGGTTTTGAAATGCATTTTTCTTTTTTACTATGTTAACATATTTGGAGACTGGAGATTTTATTTTTGTTTGTTTTACCATTTTATCATATTTTTAGTTTGGGAATTTTATTTTCTGAAGGTCTGTTTTTTATTTTTGCAGGTCTATTTTTTATTTTTGTATTTATATTATTATCATATTTCTCTGCAGGTCTGTTTTTTATTTTCATATCTCTCTGCAGGTCTGTCTTTTATTTTTGTATTTATATTATTTTCATATTTCTCTGCAGGTCTGTTTTTTATTTGTGTATTTATATTATTTTCATATTTCTCTGCAGGTCTGTTTTTTATTTTTGTATTTATATTATTATCATATTTCTCTGCAGGTCTGTTTTTTATTTTTGTATTTATATTATTATCATATTTCTCTGCAGGTCTGTTTTTTTTTTGTATTTATATTATTATCATATTTCTCTGCAGGTCGGTTTTTTATTCTCATATCTCTCTGCAGGTCTGTTTTTTATTTTTGTATTTATATTATTATCATATTTTTTATGAATACCATATTTTGAGTTTGGGGATTTTATTTGGGATTCGGAGGCATCATGGGGGAGGTAGTTCAACGTGTGGCTTGGTTGGTTCAGGCTAGCACACCACACCTGCAAGTTTTATTTTTCGAAATTTCTTTTTTTCCCCTTTCTATTTTATCTTATTTTGATTTTGGGGATTTTATTTTGGATTTGGGGGCATCATGGGGGAGCTACCACGTGTGGCTTGGTTGGGGCAGGCTAGCACCCCGCATCTACAGGTGGTGGGGGTGTTGGGAGTGTGTATGTGGGGTTATGTTATAGTGGTGGGGGTTGGGGAGTGTAGATTATTATTAGATTATTAGAGTGTAGATTATTATTATTTTATGTTTGGGATTTTGGGTTTATATGTGGAGCTACTACAACGTGTGGCTTGGTTGGGGCAGGCTAGCACACCCCACCTGCAGGAAATTTTATTTTATTATTATTATCACTTTTTTTATTTATCAAATTGTTTATTATTTATCATTTTGCATTATTATCATATTTTGAGTTTGGGGATTTTACATGGAGTGTGGAATGCATCATGGGGGAGCTACTACAACGAGTGGCTTGGGTGGGGCAGGCTAGCACAACACACCTGCAGGGTTTTTGTTTTGTTTTTATATTATGTTTTGGATTTTGGGTTTAAATGTAGAGCTACTACAACGTGTGGCTTGGGTGGGGCAGGCTAGCACACCGCATCTGCAGGTATGGGGCGTTACTATATTTTATTTTGGGTTTGGAGATTTTATCGTGGGTTTTATACTACTAAATCATATTTGGGGTTTTGGGATTTTATCGTGGGTCTTAAACTACTTAATTATATTTTAGTTTTTATACTCATGTATAATATTTTGGGTTTTATACTACTTATCTCATAATCATATTTTGGGTTTTAAACTCTTGTATTGTGGGTTTTATACTACTTATCTCATAATCATATTTTGGGTTTTAAACTCTTGTATTGTGGGTTTTATACTACTTATCTCATAATCATATTTTGGGTTTTAAACTCTTGTATTGTGGGTTTTATACTACTTATCTCATATAATAGTTTTTGGGTTTAACTCGTGTATTGTGTGTTTTATACCTACTTATCTCATACTCATATTTTTGGGTTTTAAACTCTGGTATTGTGGGTTAATTTTACTATATGCATAATCACGATTTGGGTTTTTAAGCTCTTGTATGGGGGTTTAGACTACTTACTCAATAATCATATTTGGGTTTTGTTGAACTCTTGTATTGTGGGGGTTTTAAATACTTATCTCATAATCCTATTTGCGGCTTTAAACTCTTGTATGTGGGTTATACTACTTATCTCATAATTCAATTGGGGTTTTATACTCATTATTTCATTTTGGGTTTAGGGATGTCAGAGGGGCCCGGCGTTTCTATACTATTAATCGTTATTTTGCGGTTTGGGGGTGGGGTGATTTGTATCCTTATGAAAAACTGTTGAGGCCAAACGTCCTCAGGGACTCGTCTCTGATTAAAATTAAGTCAGACTATGACAAAAGCCGACGAGATCTTTCCGACTCCGCACTTATTTCCAACAACGAGTAAATATGGAGGCGTGATCCTCTAGATCCTAGTCGAGGCACCTGCCAGGCTCGCAGATCCTAGTACAGAAGTCAAGCCGGTTTCGGAAATATCTTCGTGACTTCCTCACCAGACGCGTAATCTGACGAAGTAAGCCATACTCACGAAAACTGGTTCGACGAGAAGCATTCCGAATCCGCGATTGTTTCGAGAACTGAGTAAAGTGTCGTTGCGGTTCTGCTATCGAGTAGGACCTCCACAGGTTCCAAGTCACCCAAGTGGTGAAAGTTGAGTCAAACAGAAACTCAATTTTCATCCCCAATACTTATTGGGGTATGAGGAGAGTACTTAGGGCAGGCAACTAGGCTGAACAAACCTTCAAATTCTCAAACACTTAACTTATCTAGCCCAGTCAGAATCAGGGACTAAGAAAGAGTGTTTGCTTGACCGTGTTGTGAAATCAATCAAATCCAAATTTAAGACCACAAATGGATAGAGCTCGTCAAAAGGATCACTATAGACACTACATTGACCCCCTCATTATAATTCCTGGAGGAGATATGGGCCTTTGGGGGGGGGGGGGGGGGAAGGCAGATTTAAAAAACTTCCGACGTAGGTATATGAAAAAAACTTCCGAAGGGCCCCCTGGGTTTTATACACTTTTATCATATTTCGGTATTTAGGTGCAGCTCATACAATGTGTGGCATGGTTGGGTCAGGCTAGCACACCACACCTGTAGGTATGTATTGGTTTTGAAATGCATTTTTTTTACTATGTTAACATATTTGGAGTCTTGGGATTTTATTTTTTGTTTGTTTTGCCATTTATCTTTATTTGAAGGGGATTATCTTTGTTTTGCCATTTTAAGGGGATTCTTTTTATTTGAAGGGGATTATCTTTGTTTTACCATTTATCACATTTTAAGGGAATTTTATTATGGCTTTTATACTCTTTTACCATATTTTGGGATTTAGGTAGAGCTCGTACAATGTGTGGCATGGTTGGGGCAGGCTAGCACACCACACCTACAGTTTTGTTTTGTTCCGTAAACCGGTCTCCCGTTCTCGCGTTTATCTCGGCGGATGGGGCCAGGCTAGCAACACCAACACTACAGTTTGTTTGTTCATACTTTTTTGTTTATTTATTTCTGGGGGGAGGGGGAAGAGAAGTCAGGCTAGCACACCACATCTGTAGTTATTTTATTTTTTATTATATTCATACTAATTTTGTTTTGTTATTTTAGGGGAGAGAGGGGGGGGAGGCAGGCTAGCAAACCACATGTTCAAGTATGAGGATTTGTTTTTCTTTTGTTTGGGGTAGATGGGTTGGTGGTGGGGGTGGGGGGTATATTATTATAGGGCATATATTGGTGGGGGTAGAGGGTTGGTGGTGGGGGGGTGGGGGGGATATTATTAGGGCATAATTTTGATGTTGGGGCCATATTTTTGATTTTGGGGGCATATTTTTGATTTTGGGGGCATATTTTGATGTTGGGCATACTTTTTGAATTCTGGGCATATTTTGATTTTGGGGCATATTTTTGATTTTGGGGCATATTTTTGATTTTGGGGCATATTTTTGATTTTGGGGCATATTTTTGATTTTGGGGCATATTTTTGATTTTGGGGCATATTTTTGATTTTGGGGCATATTTTTGATTTTGGGGCATATTTTTGATTTTGGGGCATATTTTTGATTTTGGGGCATATTTTTGATTTTGGGGCATATTTTGGTTGATTTTGCGGGCATATTTGATTTGGGGCCATATTTTGGATTTTGGGGGCATATTTTGATTTTTGGGCATATTTTGATTTTGGGGAATATTTTGATTTTGGGGCAGTATTTGATTTTGGGACATATTTGATTTTGGGGCCATATTTTTTGATTTTGGGGCATATTTTGATTTTGGGGCAATATTTTGAATTTTGGGGATATTTTGATTTTTGGGGCATATTTTTGATGTGGGGCATATTTTTGATTTGGGGCATATTGTTTTGATTTTTGGGGCCATATTTTTGATTTTGGGCGGACCATATTTTGTTTTGGGCATCTTTTTGATTTTGGCATATTTTTTGATTTGGGGGCATATTTTGAGTTTGGGGCATATTTGATTTTTGGGGCATATTTGTGATTTGGGGAATATTTTGAGTTTGGGGCATATATTTTTTGATTTTAGGGCATATTTTTGATTTGGAGGATTATTTTGATTTGGAGGGGCATTATTTTTGGGATTGTGGGGCATATTTTTTTGATTTGGGGCATATTTTTGATTGGGGCATATTTTTGATTTGGGGAATATTTTTGATGTTGGGGCATATATTTTTGATGTTTGGGGCATATTTTGATTTGGGCATATTTTTGATTTTGGGGCATATTTTTGATTTTGGGGCATATTTTTGATTTTGGGGCATATTTTTGATTTTGGGGCATATTTTTGATTTTGGGGCATATTTTTGATTTTGGGGCATATTTTTGATTTTGGGGCATATTTTTGATTTTGGGGCATATTTTAATTTATGTAGAGCTCCTACAACGTGTGGCATGGTTGAGGAAGGATAGAACATCTGCAGTTTTTATTTTTATATATGTTTTCCAATTTTAAATGGGGCAGGGTAGCACACCACATCTGCAGGGGTTTTATTTAATTTTATTTACATACTATTATGTTTTACCATACCCTAATCCCTGAAGCCCAAACCCTAAACCCCTCCCAGGTAGCCCCTGTCTTCGCCATTCGCGGGGATCCCTTTATGCCTGAACACAAAGCCTGAAACCCTAGACCCCTAACCTTATACCATGTTCCCTGTACTCTAAACCCTTGTCTGTGCTACCCGCAGGAATCCCATCACACTTGAACCCTAAACCCAAAACCCTAAACCCTGTACCCTAAACCCCTCCCAGGTAGCCCCTGTCTTTGCCATACCTACCTCCAACCCCTAAGCATGAAACCCTAAACCCTTTCCAGGTAGCCCCTGTCTTTGCTATCCGCAGGAATCCCATCACACTTGAACCCTAAACCCAAAACCCTAAACCCTGTACCCTAAACCCCTCCCAGGTAGCCCCTGTCTTTGCCACCCCTACCTCCGACCCCAAAGCCTGAAACCATGAACCATAAATCATAAGCCCTAAACCCTAAGCTCTAAACCTGAACCCTGAACCCCACCCAGGTAGCCCCCGTCTTTGCCATCCGCGGGGATCCCATCACTCCTGAAGAGGGTGATCACTTCGATGGGCCCTGGGGGCGTAGTGCCAACACGTACCACGAGCTGAATGCGCTGTTCGACATCATTGGTGAGAACCATTAAGTGGTGTGTATCATTGGTGTGTCTGTTTGTGTGTGTAGGTGTAGGTGTGTGTGTGTGCGTGTGAGTATGTGTGTTTGGGGTCCCACATTCACTGATGGGCCCTGGGGGCGTAGTGACAACACGTACCACGAGCTGAATGCGTTGTTCGACATCATTGGTGAGTGTGTGTTTGTGGTCCCACATTCACTAATGGGCCCTGGGGGCGTAGTGCCAACACGTACCACGACTGAATGCACGACCCTGTCGACATAATTGGTTGAGAACCTCAAGGTGTGTGGATAATGCAGTGTGTCTGTTTTGTGGGTAGGTTAGTTGTGTGAGTGTGTGCGTGTGAGTGTGTGTGGGGTCCAACATTCATGATGGCCCTTCTCCTGGGGGCGTCGTGACAACACGTACCCACGCGATGAATGCTCGCTGTCCGACATCATGGGTGCAGAACCCAGGTTTTTTATTTTTAATTCAAGTTGCTGATGTGAGTATCATTGGTGTGTCTGTTTGTGTGTGTAGGTGTAGGTGTAGGTGTGTGCGTGTGAGTATGTGTTTGTGTGGGTACAGTATTCTACTTCGATTGGACCGGGGCGTAGTGATTGCCAACCACTTATCACGAGCGAATGCAGCGTCGTTTCGACATCATTGGTGAGTACAGGCTTGTGGTCCACATCACTTACGATGGCCTGGGGGGCGTAACAGTTCCCAATAGTGTGTTCACGGAGGGCGTCAGTGAAAAGGTGTGTGCGGTTGTGTTCTGTAGTAGGTGCGTGTGGTGTTCCTTATTCACTAATGGACCCTGGGGGCGTCAGTACCAACTTAGTGTGTCCTGGACTGCGTCAGTAAAGTGGGAGTGTCTAAGGATGTGTGTTTGTGGTCTAACATGCACTAATGGTCCTTGAGAGGGCAGTAGGTCCCAAGAGGTATTGGTTCAGTGACTGCGTCAGTGAAAGTGTGTGTGTGTCTGAGTATGTGTGTTTGTGGTCTCACATTCACTAATGGACCCTGGGGGCGTAGTCCCAATAGTGTGTCAGTGAGTGTGTCAGTGAAAGTGAGTGTCTGAGTATTTTGTTTTTTGGTTTTTTTTTGTGGTCTCACATTCTATTTAATTGGCTCATTGGGGTGCTGTAGTGCACTATAAATCACTTTTAACGAGAGGATGTGGTCTGTTGACATCATTGTGTACTTGACAGGAGTGTCCCACTATCACTGGGGGCGTAGTGCCATGTGTTGGTGTGTTCATTGGGTGTGTTTGTGTAATGTGTGTTATTGTCACTATTACTTCGATGGGCCCTGGGGGTGTAGTGCCAACATGTATCACAAGCTGAATGCGCTGTTCGACATCATTCGGGGGCAGTGGCCCTACATCACTGGGGGAGTTATGTGGCCAACATGATCACAAGTGATATGCGCTGTTCGACATTCATTGGGGGCCCGGGGTACCCACATTCACGGGGCGTAGTGCCAAAAATGGATCACAAAGCTGCAATGCGCTGTTGGCCTATCATTGGGGGCCTGTGGTCCCAAAATTAAAACATGTGGGGAGTTGCTCCACCTTTCCCTTTCCCTGTTTCGCTCTTTATTAAGTGCCAACAGTATCACAAGACTGAAAGCCGCTGATTCGGCCTCATTGGGGGCCTGTGGTCCCACAATCACTGGGGGCGTAGTGCCAACATGTATCACAAGCTGAATGCGCTGTTCGACATCATTGGGGGCCTGTGGTCCCACATTCACTGGGGGCGTAGTGCCAACATGTATCACAAGCTGAATGCGCTGTTTGGCATCATTGGGGGCCTGTGGTCCCACATTCACTTGGGGTGTAGTGCCAACATGTATCGCAAGCTGAATGCGCTCTTAGGCATAATTACCACCCCCTCACACACCCCACACCCCACCCCCAACACCAACACACCCACACACCACACCAACACCATCACCGACACCACCACCCACCGATCATTCATCCACCACCGTACAAACCAAACACACACACTCAATAGGCCCACTTCACTCACTACCCCCCACGCCCCATCACCCACAAAAACCCCACCACAACTCCCCCACCCCCCCCACTCCACCCCACACCCAGGCACCCCATATGGCTGTGTAGCCAGGGAAGACTGATATACCCTCCCGCCCACCCCACCCACACCCTGCACTACACCACACACAACTCACTCCACTCACTACACCCCACCTTACACCCAATCCCCACCCCGCCCGGGTACCCCCTCATGGGCGTGTGGAGCACTGCCTACCCCCACCCCCCACCCCACACCCCCCACACACCCCCACCCCACCACCCCCACCCACACTCCAAACCACCACCACCCCCCCACACAACACACACTCACATGCGCGCACCACTCACTACCACCACTCCCCCCATCACCCGACACACACATTAGAAAGAAAAACTCACTCACTACCCCCCCCACCCCACACCCACCACACCCACCCAGGGTACCCCTTCATGAGGCGTGGGTGGATGCACTGCCTACCCCCCCCCCCCCTCCCCACACACACCATCACATCACAACACACCCCCACACCACCCCCCACACCACCCACCAGGTTAACCCCTTCATGGAGGCTGGTGGATGGACGCCTACCCACCCCCCCCCCCCCCACAAAAAGCGAACAAACACAAACACCCCACACACCCCACACCCCCCACCCAGGTACCCCTCAGGTGGTGTGGATGCACTGCCGACCCCCCCACACAGCACACACAACACACACACACACACACCACCAACCCCACACACCCCAAACCCCCCCACCAAGGTACCCCTTCATGGGCTTGTGTGGATGCACTGCCTACCCCACCCCACCCCACCCCACCCCACCCACCCCAACCCCCACCCCCACCCCCAAGGTACCCCTTACATGGGCCTGTGTGGAGGCACTGCCTACCCCCCCCCCCCCCACCCACACACCCACACCACACACAACACCACACACACACACACACAAAACACACCCCACCCAGGTACCCTTCTGGGCTTGTTGGATGCACTGCCCTACCCCCCCCCCCACCCACACACACACACAACACCACACACACAACAGTATCCCTCATGCGGCCGTTTGTGGAGTGCACTGGCTACCACCACCACCCCCCCCCCAACACAACACACACAACACCCCCACACCCCACACACCCCAACACACCCCCACACACCCACCCAGGTACCCATTCATGGGCCTGTTCGTCGATGCACTGGCCTACCACGCCCCACCCCCCCACACACAATCACACACAAACCCCACACGACCACACAAAGCCCCTACACACCCCCACACACCCCACCAGGTACCTTCATGGGCACTGGTGGGGGGAGGAAGGCAGACCACCCCCCAACACCCCAAACTAAACTTCATCATCCACCTGCTGCTATCTTTACCACAACATACCCCCCAATCATAATTCATCACACCTCCACCACACAACCACCCTACCCCCCAACAAGGGATCCCCTCATGGGTTGTGTGGATGCACTGGCCACCCCCCCTTCCCCACCCCCCCACACCTTCCCACCCACACCACACATAACCAACTCACACCCCACACATCCCCCACACCCACCTCAGGGACCCCCTTCAGGGGCTTGTGTGGATGCACTGCCTACACCCCTCATGGCGACACGACTTGAAGAAAGAAAACCCGCCTAGGTAGGGGGGGGGTGGGCTTGTGTAGCTGGTGCGGGGTGGGGGTGGGGGTGGAGGGGGAGGGGGGGGCTGGGTGCGATAGGGAGCGGGGGTGGGGGGGATGCGGGGGGGGGTGTGTCAGTGGATAGGGCGTCGTGGGTGGGGGAATGGAAAGTGGTATGTGTTGTGTGGATTAGGGCGGGGGGCGGGGGGGGGGTGGGAAGGGTGAGGTGTAGTGGATAGGGGCGGCGTGTGGTGGGGGGGATGGGAAAAGGGGGTGTGTGTGGATAGGGAGGGTGGGGGGGGGGATGGAAAGGGTGTGTGTGTGGGGATAGGCGGGATGTGTGTTGGGGGGATGGGAAAAGAGGTGTGTGTGTGGAGTAGGAGCGGGTCGCGGCCCCTGGGGGGCCGGTGGGGAAGGGCGTGTGTGTGGATAGGGAGGGTGGTGGGGGGGGATGGGAAGGGTGCGTGTGTGTGGATAGGGGGGTGTGGGGGGGATGGGAAGGGGCTGTGGTGTGGATAGGGAGGTGGGTGGGGTGGGATGGGAAGGTGTGTGCGTGGATAGGGGGGTGGGGTGGGGGGGGATGCGGATAGGGTGTGTGGTGGATTAGGGCGGGGTGGGTGGACGGGGGAGGGAAGGGGGTGTGCGCGACTGAGGGAGTGGTGGGTGGGGGATGGGAAAGGGTGTGGTGTGGATAGGGACGGGGGGGTGGGGGGATGGGAAGGGTTTGTGGTGTGTGTGGGAATGTGCGGCGTGGGTTGGAGGGGGATGGGAAGGGTGTTTGGGTGTGGGGAATAGGGACGGGTGTTGGTGGGGGGGATGGGGAAGGGACTGTGTGTGTGCGTGGATAGGGCGCGGGAGGGTGGCGGGGGATGGGAAGGGTGTGTGTGTGGATAGGGCGGGGGGGGGGCGAGGGGAGGGATGGGAAGGTGAAGGGAGCTTGTGTGTTGGATGGAATGCCTGCACCTCCATGGCGACACTACCTCAAAGAAAATCCGCCTAGGTTAAAGGGAGAGTGAGGTCGAGTTGGGTGGGTGGGTGTGTGGTGGGGGAGGGGGTACGGTCGGGGGGTATGGGTGTGTGGGTGTTAGTGTTAGTGTGTGTGTGTATGGTGGTGGTGGTGGTGGTGGTGGTGGTGCGCAGGATTGGGTGGGGTAGTGTGTGTGTGGATGCACTGCCTGCACCCATGGATGCTGACTAAATCAGAAAATCACAAGCGAAGTTGGGGGGAGCAGAGGGGTGTGGGGGTGATGAGAGTGTGGTGGTGTGGGCATGATGGGCAGGGAGTGTGTGTGTGGTTGCCACTGCCTGACACTCAGGGGCTGCACGACCCTAAAGAAGAAAATCCCCCTAAGTAGTGGGGCGGGCTGTTGTTGTATGTGTGTATGTTGTTTGTAATGAAGGTAGGTTTCTGTGGGTGTGGACGAAGGGTGTGTTTGTGTGTAAGAAGAACGGGGTGGGAGGTGGGGAGCGGGCAGGAGAAGGAGACGTAAGTGGCCGGTGAAGGCATGGGTGGGGGAAGAGGTGTGGTGAAGGGTAGGGTGGGAAGAGTAGATGTGTAATGTGGTGTAGGTTGGGGGGGGGGGGTGGGGAGGGGGCAGTAGAGGGAAGGTGAGGCGGGGGAATGAGGGGATGTGTGTGTAAAGGGCCCTGGTAGGGGGGGACAGTGTGGTGGGGTTGGTTGGTGGGTGGGTTCGGTGCGGGGTTTGTTGTGTGGGAGGGGGGGGCGGGGGGAGGGGATCAATATGCCTGCACCCTCCATGGCGACCACACCTCAAGAAAATCCAGTTTATGTGAGGGGGCAGAAGGGTGTCGTTGGAGCTCACTCCACAGTGCGGGGTGGGCGGGGGTTTGGTCTAGGTGGTGGTGTGAGGTACGGAGGGGATGCGGTGTGTGGGGGGTGGCAATTTAGGGTTGGGTGTGTGGCGGAAGGAGGGTGGGTGGGAGTAGTAGAGGGGGGGTGGGGGGGGGGGGGGGGGTGGCGCGTGGTGAGGGGGGGGGGGGGGGGGGGAGCACTGCCCCCCATGGTAGGCATACCTAAAGCGAAAACTACCTTCCTGGTTACCCACGGCCTGCACCTAATGGCGGCAGGCGACGACCTCAAGGACATCCTGCCTAGGTAGGAGGAGGTGCGTGTGTGACATGGAGGGAAGGGGGGCAACACTCATGGTTGGCACTACGTGAAAGAAGTTGCCCGCTCTAGGTAGGAGGTGGGCTGGGGAAAACTAACATCCACACCACACCACCACCCACACCCCCAACGACACACCATGCCCACCCACCAGAACCACATCCACACCGCACCACACCGCACCACCCCACACCACACCAACCACACCACCCAACACCACACCACTACCGCACACCACCAGGCCACCTACACCCGAGCCACCAGCACCCGACCAGCCCCGCACCAACACCACTACGACACCACACCACACCACACCAACCACAGACCGCCCCACCACACCACACCCCCACGATGGGACCGGACTCACCAACCACCAACCACCACCTCAGCCACCCACACCACGACGGCACCGAACACGCAGCCCAAGCACAACCACACCACACCACAACAAGCCCACACCGGACCAACCCACCCCCCACCAAGATCCAGAACACAACACCAACACCAAACACCACACCAACAAAATCACAGTCCCAATGCTGAACAAACAATCTGCTTTATTGGAATGATAACGTCCTGGTGGTGGTTGTCGGGTATTAAGGGAGCCTTGTCTTAGGACGGTAAGGAACGGGCTGATACTCTACCTGGACAAAGCTACCATGGCGGTTGACAGCGACAGCGAACACTTAATCACACCCTTATACTCTGCATACGGTATAGCCCTCATACACACGTACAGCCCTCATACACACATTAGCCCGCATACAACACGGATAGCCCTCATACAGCCGTTACAGCCCTCATACAACACGTACAGACCTCTACAACAGTTATAGCCCCATTACACACGTAAGAGCCCTCATACACACGTATAGCCCCCTCATACACCCTACATGGCCCCTCATAACACACGTTACAGCCCCTTCATACACACGATCAGCCCACTCATACAAACTATAGCCCTCATACCCACGTAAGCCCCCATACCAACGTATAGCCTTCAGAAACACTTATTAGCCCTCTACCCACGTATAAGCCCTATAAAAGTATAGCCTCTGCACACAGTACAGCCCTCATAAACACGTATTAGCTCCTACAACGTATAGCCCTACTCACACGAGTAGCCCTCAACACACGTATAGCCCTTCATACACACGGTACAGCCCTCATTACACACGGTATAGGCCCTACATACACACATATCGCACTCATACACACGCGTATAGCCTCAGACAACACGTATAGCCCTCATACACACGTATCGCCCTCAACTCACGATAGCCTAATACACACGTATAGCCCTAATACACAAGGATATGCCATCATACACACATACAGCCCAAACACATCGGAGAGCCCTCATAACACGTATAGCCATCATCCACACGTATAGCCCTCATAACACGGATAGCCGTTCATACACAGTACAGCCATCATTACACACGTATAGCCCTCTTACACACGTCTAGCCCTAATCCACACGTATAGCCCTTATTACACACGTATAGCACTAATACACACGTCAGCCCTCATACAAACGTATAGCCCTAATAATACAAATTATAGACCTCATCACACGTATAGCCCTCATACACACGTATACAAGTCATACACCAAGTATAGCCTACTAGTACACCACGTACAGCCCTCATACACACGTATAGCCCTCATACACACGTATAGCCCTCATACACACGTATAGCCCTCATACACACGTATAGCCCTCATACACACGTATAGCCCTCATACACACGTATAGCCCTCATACACACGTATACAGCCCTCATACACACGTATAGCCCTCATACACACGTATAGCCCTCATACACACGTATAGCCCTCATACCACACGGTTGGTTTGTTTTTTCTTTTTATAGCCCTTATACACAACGTATTCTAGCCTCATACACACGTATAGCCCTCATACACCCGTATACTCTGTATACTCGGTATAGCCCTCATACACATTATAGAGGTCCCAGACTGATGTGTCGCTTCATTGCTGCTGGAGAATTGCTGCGATAAACCTGTTGGTTGCGGTCATGGGGACACTAAACCAACACCACACTCCCAAACCAACCCAACCCACATTGTAGTTCTCCCAAACTGATGCGGCGCTATGGTGCTGCCGGAGAAGCTCATCACCACCCCCAGGACTTCCACCACACCAATCACCATCACCAACACCACACCAACAACGGTCCACGCAGCACACACCCACATTATTAGAGATACCAAAAATGATGCCGTCGCTTCGGAGCTGCTGGAGAAACTGCAGTGGACCTGTTGGTGGCGGCGGTGGGGACACCCACACCACACCACACCACACTACAAAAAAAAAAAAAAAAACGGAAAAAATCTCACAAAGAAAAACAAGCAAAAAATAATCCAACACACCAAAACACTGAAAACCACCCTGTCAGCGTTGGGGACAATACACCACCCCCAACCCACTCACCCCCCCAACACCAACCCCACCACAACCACCCACACCACACCACACCAACACTGAAAACCACCTGTGGCGGTTGGGGACCACTACACCAACCCCAAACCCCCCACCCCACCCAACCACCACCCCACCCCACCACCCCAACCAACCAACCCCACCACAACCCACCCCAACCACCAACATCCCACCCCACCACCACCCCACCCCAACCCCCCACCACCCACACCACCTTTCATTATGAGCTACCCAAACTGATGCGCCGCACTGGGTGCTGCTGGAGAAGCAGCATTGGAAATGTTGTTGGTGGTGGTGGGGACACCACACCAACACTCCCGAACACACCACACAAACACACCACACCACATCACTACCACCACCACCACACCACCTTATGCTGGACAAGCTTCAGTGGACCTGTTGGTGGCGGCGGTGGGGACACTACACCCCCCCCCCCCACCACCACCACCACCACCACCATCACCATCACCTCAGTACCCCCCCTACCCACCCCACCACCACATTATAGAGCGCCCAAACTGATGCGTCGCTTCGTCGCTGCTGGAGGACCAGTGGTAGACCTGTTGGTGGCGGGGGTGGGGGCACTATACAACCACACCACAGCACACCCTACTCACCCCATCCCACCCCACTCTGTTGGCGGTGGGGACAGTACACACCAACCCCACAGCACACCTTCCTCACCACCACCACCCACATTATAGAGCGCCCAGCCTGTGCATCGCTTCGGTGCTGCTGGACAACCTGGAGTGGACCTGTTGGTGGTGGCGGTGATAACACTAACCAACCCCACCCAAGCCCTACCCACCTCACCACCACCCCACCGGGCGGCGGTGAGGACACAACACCACCACCTCCACCACCACCACCCCACCCCACCACCACCACCACACAACACCACACCACACAACACAACACTACACAAGAACCCAACCTGTCAACCCACCCCACCACACCCCACCCTGTCGGCGGTGGGGACACTACACAACCACACCACAGCACACCCTCCTCACCCCCACCCCCACCCCCACCCCCCCACCACTGTATAGAGCGCCCAAACTGATGCGTCGCTTCGGTGCTGCTGGAGAACCAGCGATAGACCTGTTGGCAAGGTTCTTGGCGTTTGACCCCTCTAGGAGGTGTTCGGCTGAGGTAGGAGCGTGGTGGTGCTAGGGTGTGTGTGGCTAGGTGGGTGGGTGGGGGTGTATGTGTGTGTGCGTGTGGGTGCCGGGGGGGGGGGGGGGGGTCATGACTCATAGTGAGTGTGTGTGGGTTGTGGGACCTGGGGGATAGGTTATTGTTAGCGTTCGAAACTCAGGTTTGAAGGTGTTGGGCTGAGGTAGGAGCGTGGTGGTGCTAGGGTGAAAAAATAAGCATGTTTCACTTGACCTGGTTCCCACCAATTGAGTAAACCCAAATTTCAGTATATATATATATTGAGCTGATGGGGGCGAATATTATATTTCGAAGTACAACTCATCAATTTTTTTTTTTTTTTAGTTGTGAAAGGACTTTCACCCCAGGAGGTGGGTCTCCCGACACAAACCAGCGACACAGAGGATTCAGTTTGAATGGTGGTGCCACCATGGCATGTACATTTATATGTACATTTGTACATTTATACGTATACGTTTGGAGAAATAATATACCGCGTATGTATACGTATCAGCGGATAAACGCATGAGTACACGTTCATATGTCGGCCCAACCCTACTGTTTAGTGGTGGTGGGGTGATGTGGGTGGGTGATGTGGGTGTAGGATATGTGTGCGTGTGTGTGTGTGTGTGTGTGTGTGTGCTCGAGTGGTGTGTTGTGTGTGACGTTGGGGAGGTGGTGGGGGTGTGTGTGTGCGGTGTGTGGGTGTGGGTGGGTGGGTGGGGGGTGGGGGGGTGGGTGTGGGGTTTTTAATGAAGAGGTACACGTTCCCATGTCGGCCAAACCCTCCAAATATATTTGTCTTATGACTGGAGGCCATAGGCTAAAACCCCAATCGCCCCCGGCTCTGCTGGAACTAGTGGAGCTATTGGAGCCCCCGGTTCTTCTGGCCCTGTCGGTGCCCCTGGAGTCACTGGTTTTGTTGGACCTGCTGGTGCTGCTGGTGCCGTTGTATCTGATGGTGCCTCCAGAGCTGTGGGACCTGTCGGTGCCCCTGGAGTCACTGTTTTTGTTGGACCTGCTGGTGCTGCTAGTGCCGTTGGATCTGACGGTACCTCCGGAGCTGTGGGACCTGTCGGTGCCCCTGGAGTTACTGGTTTTGTTGGACCTGCTGGTGCTGCTGGGCGTTGGATCTAGGGGGCCGTGGATCTCGAGGGTGCCCCGGAGCATGGAACCTGTTGGTGGCGTTGAGATTGATGGGGCCTCACGGAGCTATGGAACTGTGGTACCGTTGGATCTGATGTGCCTCCGGGAGAGCTGTGGGACCTGTTGGTGGGTTGGAATCTGATGGTTGCTCCGGAGCGGGGGACCTGTGGTGGCGTGGGATCTGCATGGGGCCGTGCCCTAGGAGCTGTGGGACCTGTTGGTGGCGTTGGATCTGATGGTGCCTTCGGAGCTGTGGGACCTGTTGGTGGCGTTGGTCGGCTGGGCCGGAGCTGTGGACCTGTTGGTGGCCGTTGGATCTGATGGTGCCTCCGGAGCTGTGGGACTGTTGGTGGCGTTGGATCTGATGGTGCCTCCGGAGCTGTGGGACCTGTTGGTGCTGCTGATGCCGTTGGATCTGATGGTGCCTCCGGAGCTATGGGACTTGTTGGGGCCGTTGGAACTGATGGTGCCTCGTGCTGGGGAACCTGTTGGTGGCGTTGCGATTCTTGATGGTGCCTCCAGAGCTATGAGGACCTGGTGGTAGAGTGGATCTGAGGGTGCCCCCGGAGCTATGGGACCTGTGGTGGCGATTGGATTGATGGTGCCTCCGGAGCTGTGGACCTGTGGGGCGTGGATCTGATGGTTGCCCCTCTCCTGGAGCTGTGGGACTGTGGTGGCGTTGGACTGATGGTTGCCTTCGGAGATATGCGACTGTGGTGGCGTTGGATCTGAGTTTCTCTTCGGGAGCTAGGGACCTGGTTGGTGCGTTGGCATCTGATGGTGCATCCGGAGCTATGTGAACCTGTGGTGGCGTTGGATCTGAGTGGTGCTCCGGAGTGTGGGGACCTGTTCGGTGGACGTTGGTCTGATGGTGTCCTCCGGAGCTATGGGGACTCCATGTTGGTGGTGACGTTGGATCTGATGGGATCCGGTAGGCTGTGTCGGACCTGTTGGTGGCGTTGGATCTGATGGTGCCTCCGGAGCTATGGGACCTGTTGGTGGCGTTGGATCTGATGGTGCCTCCGGAGTATGGGACCTGTTGGTGGCGTTGGATTGAATGGGGCCTACGGGAGCTGTGGGACCTGTTGTTGGCGTTTGGATCTGATGGTTCATCCGGAGCTATGGGACCTGTTGGGTGGCGTTGGATATGATGGTTCCGCCGGACATGGGACATGTGGTAGAGTTGGAAAAAAATTGATGGGCCTCCGGAAAGCAGGGGACCTGTTTGGTGGCGTTTGGACTGATGGTTGACTCAGCGAAGTGTGGGAAATGTTGGTGGCGTTGGATCTGATGGTGCCTACGGAGTATGCGGGACCTGTTGGTGCAGTGGATCGATGTTGCCTCCGGAGCGTGGGACCTGTTGGTGGAGTTGGATCGATGGTTGCCTCCGGAGCGATGGGACATGGTAGGTGGCGTTGGATCTGATGGTGCCTAGGGCGGAGCTATGGGACTGTTGGTGAGCGTGGTCGATGGGTGCCTCCGGGAGCTGGGGACCTGTTGGTGGCGTTGGATCTGATGGTGCCTTCAGAGCTGTGGGACCTGTTGGTGGCGTTGGATCTGATGGTGCCTCCGGAGCTGTGGGACCTGTTGGTGGCGTTGGATCTGATGGTGCCTCCGGAGCTGTGGGACCTGTTGGTGGCGTTGGATCTGATGGTGCCTCCGGAGCTGTGGGACCTGTTGGTGGCGTTGGATCTGATGGTGCCTTCGGAGCGGTGGGACCTGTTGGTGGCGTTGGATCTGATGGTGCCTCCGGAGCTGTGGGACCTGTTGGTGGCGTTGGATCTGATGGTGCCTCCGGAGCTGTGGGACCTGTTGGTGCTGCTGATGCCGTTGGATCTGATGGTGCCTCCGGGGCTATGGGACTTGTTGGGGCCGTTGGATCTGATGGTGCCTCCGGAGCTGTGGGACCTGTTGGTGGCGTTGGATCTGATGGTGCCTCCGGAGCTATGGGACCTGTTGGTAGCGTTGGATCTGATGGTGCCTCCGGAGCTATGGGACCTGTTGGTGGCGTTGGATCTGATGGTGCCTCGGAGCGAGCGGGGGGACCTGGATGGTGGCGTGGGATTGATGGTGCCTCAGGAGGTATGGGACCTGTGGGTGGCGTTTGGATTCTGATGGTGCCTTCCGGAGTATGGGGACTGTTGGTGGCGTTGGATCTGATGGTTCCTCCGGAGCTATGGGACCTGTTGGTGGCGTTGGAACTGATGGTTCCTCCGGAGCTATGGGACCTGTTGGTGGCGTTGGATCTGATGGTGCCTCCGGAGCTATGGGACCTGTTGGTGGCGTTGGATCTGATGGTTCCTCCGGAGCTATGGGACCTGTTGGTGGCGTTGGATCTGATGGTGCCTCCGGAGCTGTGGGACCTGTTGGTGGCGTTGGATCTGATGGTTCCTCCGGAGCTGTGGGACCTGTTGGTGGCGTTGGATCTGATGGTGCCTCGGAGCTATGGGACCTGTTGGTGGCGTTGGATCTGATGGTGCCTCCGGAGCTGTGGGACCTGTTGGTGGCGTTGGATCTGATGGTGCCTTCGGAGCTGTGGGACCTGTTGGGGCGTTGGATATGATGCGTGCCTCCGGAGCTGTGGGCCCCCCCCCCCCCCCCCCCCTGTTGGTTGGCGTTGGATCTGATGGTGCATCCAGGAGCGTGGGACCTGTTGGTGGCGTTTGGATATGATGGTGCCTCCGGGAGCTGTGGGACCTGTTGGTGCTGACTATGCCGTTGGATTGATGGTTGCCTCCGGAGCTGGAGCTTAGCTATGGGACTGGTGGGGCCGTTGGATAAGATGTGCCTCCGGAGCTGTGGGACCTGTTGGTGGCGTTGGATCTGATGGTGCCTCCGGAGCTATGGGACCTGTTGGTGGCGTTGGATCTGATGGTTCCTCCGGAGCTATGGGACCTGTTGGTGGCGTTGGATCTGATGGTGCCTCCGGAGAGGCGACCTGTTGGTGGCGTGGATCTGATGGTGCATCCGGAGCTGTGTGACATTGTTAGGTGGCGTTGGATCCTGATGGGCCTCAGGAGATTCTGGGACCTGTTGGTGGCGTTGGATCTGTGGTGTCCATACGGAGCGTGGGACTGTTGGTGAGTTGGATATGATGGTCTCTCGGGATATGGGACCTGTTGGGGGCGTTGGATTGATGGTGTCTCGGAGCTATGGGAAACTGTTGGTGGCGTTGATCGATCGGTGCCTCCGGAGCTGTGGACATGTTGGTTGGCGTTGGATTCTGAGGTTCCTTCGGAGCTGTGGGACTGTTGGGGCGTTGGATTGATGGTGCCTCCCGGAGGCTGGGGACATGTGGGTGGAGTTGGCGTTGGATCTGATGGTGCCTCCGGAGCTGTGGGACCTGTTGGTGGCGTTGGATCTGATGGTGCCTCCGGAGCTGTGGGACCTGTTGGTGCTGCTGATGCCGTTGGATCTGATGGTGCCTCCGGAGCTATGGGAATTATTGGGGCCGTTGGATATGATGGTGGCCTCCGGAAGTGTGGGACATGGGTGGGTTGTATATGATGGTCTGCATCTGGCTTTGGATCTGTTGGGGCGTGGACTCTGATGGGGCTCCAGAGCTAGGAACATGTGGTAAGCGTTGGATATGATGGTGCCTCCGGAGCTATGGGACCTGTGGTGCGTCGGATTGATTGGGTGCCTCCGGAGCTGTGGGACTCGTGGTGGCGTGGATCTGTGGTGCCTCCGGGAGCTATGGGGACATGTTGGTGGCGTTGGATCTGATGGTGCCTCCGGAGCTGTGGGACCTGTTGGTGGCGTTGGATCGGATGGTGCCTCAGGAGCTATGGGATTCCTGTGGTTGGGTGATATGATGGTTCTTCTACGGAGCTAGGGGACATTTGGTGGCGTTGGATCTGGATGGTGCCTCAGGAGCTATGGGACCGGTTGGTGGCGTGGATCTGATGGTGAATAAGGAGCTGTGGGACCTGTTGGGGCGTGGGATCTGATGGTTGCTACGGAGCTATGGGAAAGGTGGTGGCGTGGATCTGATGGTCCTCCCGGAGCTATGGGACCTGTTGGTGGCGTGGATATGATGGTGCATCCGGAGCTATGGGACCTTGTGGTGGCGTTGGATGGATGGGCCTCAGGAAGCTGTGGGAACGTTCGGTGGCGTTGGATCTGATGGTTCTCCGGAGCAGGGATACTGTTGGGTGGAGTTGGATCTTGAGCGGTGCCCCGGAGCTATGGGGACTGTTGGTGGGCTTGGATATGATGGTGCATACGGAGCTATGGTACTGTTTTTTTTGTCGGCGTTGGATATGATGGTGACTCAGGAGCTTATGGGACTGCTTGGTGGCGTTGGACCTGATGGTGCCTTCGGACGCTATGGGAATCGGGTGGTGGCGTTCGGATCTGATGGTGCCTCCCCGCGTAGCTATGGGACCTGTTGGTGGCGTTGGATTGATGGCTTGCATCGGGAGCCCCCTGTCCTTGGCGACATGTGGTTGCCACTGTGTGCCATTCAGAGGTACTACATTCAGAACTTTTGCGCGTCGGCCCCGGGCAGCTCGCGATGTTGTTGCAAGCTTTTTAGCTCCCCAGCCTACGATTGCGTTTTGCACAAATTTCAACGCCTGGGGGCTATTTTTGGCGCAGTTTGTTGCGCTCTTCGCCCAATATCAATACGAGAGTCCTGTAATTAATTTGGAGCTTTGGTGCGGCGCACACAAAGCGCCGACCTACATTCGAACAAAAGTAGTACCCTGGTTGCCATTGGCGATTGCTGTGCCTGCAATTACAGCAGACAAAGGACTAAAGCACATATGGAGATACATGCATAACATATAGGCTATTTCACAATTTGATTTGTACCTATATATTTTGTACACAATAGCAGACATGCTGCATACTACTGTACATGCCATTTCAGCCAGTTTCTGATATACATTTGGTCTAGTAGTGACAAATATGCTTACAAAAGAGGGTCGGGGTTCTATTCACCACTTGGTCACCTTGGGTTGCAGGCGCGGTCAAGCGTGATGGTAGTTCTTGTCCATTGATTGGTGGTAGACCGTTCGATTTGCCGACTACGACGTGTTCCCTAACTACCTCATAGCCTCCACCCAGGCGAATCATAATATTTATGTAATATTATAGAGTATAATAATCCTAACGATTACCATTAATCGATTACACCCATGTTGATGAATGTGAGGGGAACTCTCCAAGCTGGCGCGCTATTGCCGTTCTGAGCTTCTTCCATGCAGCACGCCGCAACACCAACTCAGGGCTTAGTTCCCGCACATTGAGCTGAAGCACTGTGACCACACTGATCATCAGACGCATGCTGCGAACAGCAGTTAAAGAGATCGGACAAGATGAAATGATGCAGAAACCATTGTAAAGGTCTTTCCAGGGATACTTCCAAGCTGCGCGACTGCCTTTATTTTAGAGCCCCACTGTGCGAGTTTCTGCGCAGTTTTTCATACCCCTGTGAGCGGCAGGCGCGCAGTTTTGCCGCTTTTGCACTCTAAGCGGCTGACGACCATTCGACGTTCTGTGCTGTGCGCATTTAAGCGCCGGACCAATTCAGTTTTTTGGTCAATGGAAGCTACCCTGATGTATGTATGTATAGTGTATGTATGTTATAGTCCAGGGGTAGCGTCAATCAAAAGTAAAGGGTCTTTCCAACCGTGAATAGGAACAAGGCTTGCATCGCAATCAATACACGGGCTAAGTTCTGCGTTGCTTTTGAGAACAAATAGCCACAATTATTGAGGTTAGGTAAATTGTCATTCATTTCAAATTCGCTACCATCCAACATGGCAAATACATAGGTTGGGAAGCGGAATTGTCGTAACAATGAGGCAAACATGAACGGCATCACAATGGACGAAAAAAGCTATATGTGAACTCTGGGTGCCTGACTCCAAGTCTGGGGGCCGCTTTAGCTGCCTAAGACGTGCGCCCTCTAGAATACAACCCAAGTGGGCCCCCTCCCCTAAGTGCAGCGCCCACTTGCCAAGTGACCCCCAAACACTTGGCACGTTCTCATTACATGCATTTATGTACATACATACATACATACATATATACATATATACATATATACATATATGTATATATATATATATATATATATATAGCTTGTCCAGTTGAGGTAGGAGACCGCTCCCCACCCGCGTACGATGGGCTCCCTTAACACCACGCCCCACCAGGCGTTATCATTATCATTACGTGCATTTTTTGTGTTTGCAATTTGTTTTTTGCATAGAGAAAAGTGTTACATAGGTAACATGGCGCAGTTAGTTGGGAACCCCAAATCTAAGTCGGTACCCCAAACAGGTGGCACGTTCTCATTACATGCATTTACATTTTTGCAGGAAGCCATGGGCCATGAGTACTTTGATAATAGCATACAGGGAGTTCAAGGTATGTAGCATTTGGTGTTAGACCTTCCATCTGCGTTTGTCCGGATGCTGTGTAAGTCTCATGCCCATTCGAAGCAGGTGCCCTCAGAGTCTGTGCCTGTTTTTGTCTGTGTCTGTGTCAGTCTCTGCAATTGTCTCTGTGCCTGGCCATCAGGGAGTTCAAGGTATGCTTTTGTTTGTATACCCCCCTTCTGTGTTTGTTAGCGCTGCTCGTGTCCATGTGTCTGTGTATGTACACAGTGACTTGTTTTTTGTGCCGTTTCAAGTGCCTGTTTCTGGCCTGTTTCTGCTGCACACTAGTTTTTTCACGAGCTGTCTGTCAGCCTGTGTCGTGTACTGTGTCATTCGATGCGCTGCGGTTGTCTGTCACACAGAGCCTGTGTCTGTCTCTGTTTCTAGCTGATATGGCCTCAGAGTCTGATGCCTGTTTTTGTTGGTGTCTGTAGTCAGTCTCTGCATGTATCTGTTGCATGGCCTTCAGGAGTTTAAGGTATAGCTTTTGTTGGATACCCACCATTACTGTGGTTGTTTACTGTGCCTAGTGCCCTGTGTTTGTTCTGCTGAATGTGTCCGTCTACTGTTTACTAAGCTGTGCTCTCTGAGTCTGTGTGCAAAGCTGTTCTACTGTGTACTGTCTGTGCTCTGTATACTGTAGTCCAGTGTCTGTTCTAGTGAGTGGATCTGTGCTTTGGATTAAGGGGTATGATAGAAGCGCACGCGGCCATGGGTACTTGTGCATCAGCGGAATTCAATGGCAATTGTGCATTTTGCATTAGTTGCTGTGTGTGGAGCCGCCCCTTTTGTGTGTGCCTCTGTGCTTGTGTCAGTCTCTGTCGTTATGCTTCGCTCTAGTATACTGCGTCTCTGTGTACTCTGTATGTGCCTTGTGTACTGCTGTTCTGTTTTACTCTGTGCCTTAGTATTGATGTTCCAGTCCCCTGCCATTCAAAGCTGTGTCCTCTGAGTATGTGGCCCTATCGCAGTTTCTCTGTGTTAGTTCTGCGCTTCTCTGTATACCTTCCGCAATGTCCCCAGTGGTTGAGATCTCTAGGTGCTCACTGACTCTCTAGGGCGGTTTACTAAACTACGCCACCAAAACGAGGCGGTGAGGAGTTGGTTTGTTTGTCCCTCGACACACCCCTAGACGGTTTTGTTTGTTTTTTGCTTTGTGGATGCCTTTTCTTTTTGTTTAAAGCACAGAGTCGTCATACACCTCGCCCTGAACGGTGTGTTGTCAGTAGACTTCAACATGTAATGTATGGGTCTGTCTGTGTCTGTATCTGTGTCAGTATCTGTTTCTGTGATTGGATCTGTGCCTGTGAATTAAGGGTATGATAGAAGCCATGGGCCATGACTACTTTGATGGCATCAGGAAGTTCAAGTTATTTGCATTTGTTTTTGTGGTGGTGCATTTGTGGTGGTGCATTTGTGGTTGTGGAGCCCCCACTTCTGTGTTTTTCTCTGTGCCTGTGTCTGTCTCTGTCTGTGTCTGGCTCTGCCTCTGTGTCTCTGTGTCTGTGTCTGTTTTCTCTGTGCCTGTGTCTGTCTCTGTCTGTTTCTGGCTCTGCCTCTGTGTCTATGTGTCTGTGTCTGTTTTCTCTGTGTCTGTGGTACATCAACATCCCCCCGGGAGAAGTTCAGGTTACTTGCAATTTAGGTATATTTTGATAATGTGCGTAGTATTGAATGTAGAGGAATGGCAGATTCCGACTTGAGAAGTGGTGATTTAAGGCAGGTGCTGTAGAGTGAGTAGACTCTGTGTATGATATATATGCATATCATACAAAGAATACATATGATATTATGTATTATATTAAATGGTAACTCTAGCCGAAGAAGTCAGACTAGCGCGCATCAATGATATTATATGATATTGTATGATGAAGATAGGATAGTAGAGATTCGGTCAGAGAGAAGAGAGGCCCTTTGTTCATAGGGATATGTTGGAGCTGGGCCTCACTGGGTGTTCCAGGTATGTGTCTTTAGCCCTGTTTTGATCTGGTTGGTGCGTCTTGCTACGTGGCGGTTCCAGGTCCTACGTGTCTTCTAGCACGGGCACTGCCATCCCCGCCGGGCAAAAGGCGCGACGGTGGGCAAAGGGAACCGCCAACCAACCAATCAAGGGACGACACTAACCAACCAAACCAACTAAACCCCCGAGCCACCACAAGCCAGCCAAGCCGCCACACCTCCCCGCCCTCACCCCATCCCAACATCCCACACCCCCCCCGACCAGCCGACCCAGCACCAGCCCCACCACAACCGACCCCGCAACACCCGGAGCCCGCAAGATAGGTTCCAACCCACCCAGCCCCACCCCATGCTACACCACACGCCAGCAGCTACCACACACGGCCTACAAGCCAACAAACGCCACCCACAACACAGTACCGGCCCCCCGCCCACAGCCGGCCGCGCAGCAAAAGAGACGCCAAAAGGCCGTAGGACCACCCCACCCAGACCAAAACACCCGATCAGCAAATCACCCACACCATCGGCCCCAACTACAAAACCCCAACTCCAACCACCCCATCCACCACAATCCATCCCCCCCCAACGCCGTACCCCGCCACACCATCCCACCCCCTCACCAACTTCCCACCCCACCCATCCGCCACAAGCCATCCACCACCACACAACCGTCTCCGTCCCACAACCTCCCACCCAATCTATTAACCTTGCTCCCCCCCCCCACTCCCATCCACCACATCCATCACCCCCTAACCACACCATCCCAAGCACACACCATCCCACGCCCATCCCCAACTCCCACCCCACACATACAACCACAATCCATTCCCCCCCAGAAAACAATGCCCCGCCCACACATCCCAAAACCTCCAATACAGTCCACAACAATCAAATATCAACACAATCATCCCCCCACAAACAATCCCCGCCCACACATCCCACCCATCATAACTCCCACCCACCAATACACCACAATACCTCACCCCCCTACACACCGTCCCCGCCCACACCATCCCACCCATCCCAAACTCCCACCCAGAACCCATCTCACTCACAAGACCATAACCATTCCCCTCTTTTTTTTTGGTTCCAGCACATACCTATACTCCCCATAAAACAAAAGCCAGAAAGGACCCATCCCTAACCTCAGACCCCATGCTAACCACCCCAACATCACCATGCACAAGTAACACAAGCCCCATAGGTGGCAAACCACCCCATAGCTAACCAATAACACCCACCCAAAAGCGTAGACAATACCCCAAGGCCTCGGCCAACGCAGCCGGAGTCCCCTACACACCAGGGGCCTGGACACCCCAGCAACCTCCACCACACCATGGCGTCGCGAAACGCCCAAAAAGAAAACAAGGCCGGGACCCACCAAACAAACGACAACCAAAACCCGCCCAGCAACGTCCCAACTACCCAATAACATCCCAACAACCCCACAACCCCATCCTCAAACTCCCCACCCCACCCACCCCACCCATCCACCACACATAGCCTGAACTCGATTTAGTGAGACACGGCATCCCCACCCTTGCCCAGACTGCGCGCCAATGACCAAACCCAATCAGGGCCACGCCAAATGTCCAACCCATTCACACTATCTCATCCCCAACTATCTCCCCAATCCCCAACTCCCCAACCTCACTCATCCCCCACACCTCCATCCCCCGAAACCATCCCCGAACTCCCACCCCCACCCATACCAACACACCCATACCCCCCACACACCTTCCCCCATTCACCCTACCCCCACACATCCCATCACAAACTCCCACCCCACCCATCCCCATTACACTCCATCCCCCTACCACCCCATTCTCCCCACCCTATCCCCACGCACCCCATCCCCATCTGCCACCCCCACCCCATCCACCACACAGGGCCTGTCTCGATTCAGTGGGCCAGGCATCCCCACCCTTGCACAGGCTAAGTGCCACTACCCCAAACCCTCGGGGCGTGCCGCCTCCCAACTCCCCCACCACCCCATCACACAACAGGGAATCTGATCGTTTCAGTGGACCAGGCATCCCCACCCTTGCACAGCTACGTGCCACTGACCCTACGCCAATGTCCACCCCTCAGCCACAAGGACGTACAGATCATCAGGTTATGGGGTCCTTGGAGGCAGGGGGGCAGAGGGGGGGCCTAGGCCAAGAGGAGGGGGGGCCAGGCAAGAGGGCAAAAGTGGAGAAAAGTGTGGAGATAGACCGGACGGGGAGCGGAGGAGGAGGCAGGGAGAAGGGGAAGGTCCCTTTCTCTCTGATAAAGGGAACCTGCAGGTTTGCGTGTGTTGGTGGGGTGTTTGTCCGTGTAGGTGGGTGGGGAGTGTGTGTGGTGGTGGTGGTGGGGGGGGGGGGGGGGGGGATTGGTGGGGTGGTGGTGGGTGGGGGGTTATGTGGTGTGGGGTGTGTGTGTGGGGGGTGTTGTGGGGGGCGTGGGGGGGTATGTTTGTGTGTGGTGGTGGTGGGTGTGGGTGGGTGGGTGGTGAGGTGTTCGTGTGTGTTAGGGATGGGGTTGGAGGAGAAGGGAAATGTTCCCATCGAACTGATAAAGGAACCTGCCAGGTGCGTGTGTGTGCGTGAATGTGTGTGTGGTGGTGTGTGTGGAGATGTAGGAGGAGGAGAAGGGGAAGGTTCCCTTCTACCTGATAAAGGAACCTGCCAGGTGCGTGTGTGTGCGTGAGTGTGTGTGCGGTGGTGTGTGTGGAGATGGAGGAGGAGGAGAAGGGGAAGGTTCCCTTCGAACTGATAAAGGAACCTGCCAGGTGTGTGTGGTGGGGTGTGTGTTTGTGTGGCGGGATATTTGTGTGTGTATGTGTTTGGAGATGGTGTGTTTGTTTGTGGAGGACAAGGGGAAGGTTCCCTTCT
The DNA here is from genome assembly GCA_013435795.1 of Chlamydomonas sp. ICE-L. Taxonomy (NCBI): domain Eukaryota; kingdom Viridiplantae; phylum Chlorophyta; class Chlorophyceae; order Chlamydomonadales; family Chlamydomonadaceae; genus Chlamydomonas; species Chlamydomonas sp. ICE-L. The sequence goes on along the minus strand of JACBWV010000610.1, from coordinate 128,066,176 downwards.
ATCTGATCAAGGAACCTGCCAGGTGCGTGTGGTGGGGTGGGGTGTTTGTATGTGTGTGTGGGTGGGTGGGTGGTGGGGGGGTGGGGTGGGGGGGTGGGGGGGGGGGGGGAATGGGGGATGGACCGTCAACCCACCACGCACACGCACACCACCAACACCACCACGCACACGAACACCAACAACAACACCAGCACAGAGCTTTGGATGCCCTCCTAACAAGAGCTAGCATGATCTGCATTGGGTGATGCTTCGGAAGTCAATCCACCACCAACACCAACACCACGCACACACACACACACACACCAACACCAACACCACCAACACCAACACCACCCTCCTCATCACCACCCCCATGACCACCACCACCACCACACACACCACACACCGCCACCACCACCAGCACCAGCGGTGATGCTTATATTGTCAATACTCCAATACTAACACCATCACCAACAATAACACTAACACAACCCCAAACACCGCGGTGGCTGCTTGGACCGTCAACACACCACAACACCAACCACCAACACCCAAACCCAACAATAACACTAAACCAACACCAGCGGTGGTGCTTGGACCGTAACACACCAAAACCAAAACAACCAAACACCAAACAATAACACTAACACCCAAACCAGCGGTGGTGCTTGGACCGTCAACACACCAACACCCACACCAACATAACAATAACACAACACCAGCGGGTGTGTTGGGACTGTTCAACACACCAACACCAAACACCAACACCCAAACAATAACACTAAACACCCAACACCAGCGCGTGGTGCTTGAGACCGTCAACACACCAACACCCAACACCCAACACCAACAATAACACTAAACACCAACACCACGCGGTGTGCTTGAACGTCCACACACCAACACACAAACAACCACAAAACAATAACACTAACACCAACACCAGCGGTGGTGCTTGGACCGTCAACACACCAACACCAACACCAACACCAACAATAACACTAACACCAACACCAGCGGTGGTGCTTGGACCGTCAACACACCAACACCAACACCAACACCAACAATAACACTAACACCAAACACCAGCGGTGTGCTTGGAGTCAACACACCAACACCCAACACCAACACCAACATAAAACAATAAACACCAACACCGCGGTGGTGCTTGGACGGTCCAACACACCACACCAACACCAACACCACCACCAACACCAACAAGAAACACTAAAACCAACACCAGCGGTGTGCTTGGACGTCACAACACCAACACCAACACCAACACAAACCACATAACACTAACACCAACAAACAGACGGCGGGGGTGATTGGACGTCAACACACCACACCAACACCAACACCAAACAATAACACTAACACCAACACCCAAAAAAAAGCGGTGGTGCTTGGACCATCAAACACACCAACACCTAACAACACCAACACCAACACCAACAATAACACTAACACAACCACCAGCGGTAGGTGCTGGACCGGTCAAAACACACCAAAAACCACACCAACAACAACACCAAAATAACAATAACCACCAAACACACAAGCCGGGGTGGTGATTGGACCCACACACCAACACCAACACCAACCAACAAACACCAACAATAACACAACACCAACACCAAGGAGGTGGTGCCTGGACGTCACACACCAACACCAACACCACACCAACACCAACAATAACATAACACCCACACCAGCGGTGGTGCGGGACGTCAACACACCAACACCAACACCAACACCAACACCAACAATAACACTAACACCAACACCAGCGGTGGTGCTTGGACCGTCAACACACCAACACCAACACCAACACCAACAATAACACTAACACCAACACCAGCGGTGGTGCTTGGACCGTCAACACACCAACACCAACACCAACACCAACAATAACACTAACACCAACACCAGCGGTGGTGCTTGGACCGTCAACACACCAACACCAACACCAACACCAACACCAACACTAACCACCAACCCCGGTGGTTGCTTGGTACCGTCAACACACCAACACCAACACCAAAACCGCCAACACCAACACCAAAATAACCCAACACCAAGCGGTGTGCTTGGGACCTCAACACACCAACACCAACACCAAAACTAAACACTAACACCAACCACCAGCGGTTGGGTGTTGGACGCAAAAACACACCAACACCAACACCAACACCGACGATAAACATTACACCAACCCAGCGGTGGAGCTTGGACCAGTCAACACACCAACACCAACACCAACACCAACAAAACAATAACACCAAACCAGCGGTGGTGGCTTTGACGTTCAACATACCAACACCAACCACCAACAATAAACACTAACACCACACCAGCGGTGGTGCTTGGACCGTCAACACCCAACACCATACCACCAACACCGAAAACAATAACACTAACACCAACACAAGCGGTGGTGCTTGGGACCGTCAAACACACAACACCAACCACCAAACATAATAACACTAACACCAACACCAGCGGTGGTGCTTGGACCGTCAACACACCATCACCAACACCAACACCAACAATAACACTAACACCAACACCAGCGGTGGTTGGCTCGGAACGTCAACAACCCTCACCAACACCAACACAACAATAACACTAAACACCAACACCAGCGGTGGTGCTTGAGACCGTCAACCACACCATTTACCAACACCAACACGATTTGGATTACCCTTTGAAACAAGAGCTGATGCATGATCTGCCATGATGGTCTAGGCCCCTACCCACCCACCCATTCCCACCACCAAAACACCACTGCAGAGCTTGGATGCCCTCGAAACCCTAAGTCTTTGTCCAGGCACCCCCCTATGCCCCCCCCCCCCACCACACACCACACACACACCCAACACCCACACACACACCCCACACCCACTACCCACCAACACACCACTGCAGAGCTTTTTGGATGCTCTTGAACAAGAGCTATGCATGATCTGCCATGATGGTATAGGCCCCCATCTGCCCCCCCCCAACCCAACCACCACCCAAACACACACAACACCACTAACACCACACGCCCACTCCACCACAAACAACCACCCAACACGGAAGAGTTTTTTGGATGCCTGAACAAGAGTGGCATGATCTGCCATGATGGTGGTGAAGTGAAGAGCGGGGGCGAGACAAGCTGATAGAGATGTTGAAAAGAGGAGTGTGAAGGACAAGCAAGAGTCTTGAGAGAGGTGAGTGAGAGGGGGGTGGGGGGGCAGAGGGGGGGCCTAGGCCAAGAGATGGGGGCCACAAGCTAATCAGAGATGTTGAAAAGAGAGTGTGAAGAACCAAGAAGAGGTGCGGAGGGGAGGGGGGGTGGAAGCGGGGGAGGCAGGGGAGGGGAAGGGGGACGGGGGCGGGGGGGGAGGGGGGTCGGTGGAAGGGGGGCGGGGGGTGAGAGGGGATCGGGGATGGGAAGGGCGAGATGGAGTGGAAGGGGTCAGGGGGTGGAGAGGGGGTGGCAAGGGGGATGGAGGGGCAGGGGTAGGGGGGGCTGAGGGGGGGTGGAAGGGGGATGGAGTTGGAAGGGGTAGGTAGGGGTGAGAGGGGGTGGAGGGGGGATGGCGGGGAAGGGGTAGGGGGGTTGATGAGGGGGTGGAAGGGAGGGAGGAGATGAGGAGGGGGAGGAGATAGGGGAGGGGAGGGATGGGGGGGGGGGGGGGGGGGTATGGGGGGGTCCTCACTCACACATGCACCCACTTGAGTATGTGGTATACCTGCTGATTCTATATCCCGCTTAGACCAATAGTAGGAGGGAGATTCCCTTCTCCCCCCCCCAAACCAACCTTAACTCTCACCCGCCAACTGCCAACATTCGCCCAGCGCAACCCTCCATTTCAGCCACCCTACCCACCCTCAAACCCTTACACCTAAAACACTACAAACGCAAACCCCACACCCTTAAGCCCTACAACATCCCCTTAAACCAAACTGGCCTTCACACGCCAACCCGCCAACCCGTCTCTATCCAACCTTCCACTCGCCAGCCAACCCCACACCCTCAAAAACCCTACACCCGTAAGCCATTACACCCTTAAGCCCTACACCCTTAAGCCCTACACCCTACACCCTTAAACCAACCCTTAAACCTTCGCCCGCCAACCCGCCAACCCTCTCTCCATCCAACCCTCCACCCTCCAACCAACCCTTCACCCTCCAATGGCCACTATGCAGCAAGAAAGCAAGCAGCGGTACAACACCCCAAAGCTGGCGCAGCACAGCACGCTTGCCACCCCCCCCCACCCACCCACCCACCCACCCTCACGACCCACCCACACACTCACCCACCCTCCTTGTCACTAGCAGCAAGAACAAGGCAGCAGGTACAAGCACCCCAAAGTGGTTGCAGTACAAGCAGGCTTTCCACCCCCCCACACTCCCATCCACCCACCCACCACCCATTCACCCACCCACCCGCACATTCACCCCCAACCTCACTACCCAACCACGCACTCAAACCACCCTCCATTGTCACTAGCAGCCAAGAAAACAAGTAGCAGTTTAGGGGGACACCCAAAAGCGGGTTGCAGCACAGCAGGTTCCCCCACCAACCCACCCACCCACCCACCCACCCTCCACATACCAACCAACCCTCAACCAACTCCAGTGTCATAGCAGCAAGAACAAGTATAAGGACAACACCCCAGAGCTGGCTCAGCACAGCAGGGCTTGCCACCCCACACTCCCATACCCGTCCCCCACCCACCCCATTCACCCACCCACCCGCCAATTCACCCACCCACTCCACCTACCAACCCACCTCTGACCTACCCATCAACTACCCACCCACACCCTCCCATTGTCCAACTAGCAGGCAAAGAACAAGCAGGCAGGTTACAACACCCAAAGCTGCGCTGCAGCACAGCAGGCTTGCCCCAGGAGTGCCATGGACGAACTCAGGACTAATCCCCCGTTGCTGTGAAGGGGGCAGGGTCATCACTGATACATGCCAGCGGCGTGTAGCGGCAACAACGTTACGCAACGGGGGTAAGCACTGAAAATAACCGAACCTGGATCTGGCCTGGACCCCCAGTTGGGCTGGGAGAGGGGGGGGGGGGGGGGGGGGGGGGGGGTTGGTTAAGGGAGTGAGAGGGACAGAAGACATTTACACCCTGGATTGGCCTAGCCCCCCAGTGTAGTGGTGAGAGGGTGTAGAGGGGGGTTTTGGAGAGGAGGGGTGTCACGTTTATGCAATCCATAGGTTATTCAATGTTATATTATCGTTATCCCTTGCAATCCACATTGACATTACCGGGGGGGGAGGGGGACGGGTGAGGGAGTCGAGAGAACAGGCAAGACATTCTAACACCCTGGCTATGAAACTGGACGCCTTGCTTGTGGCTGGTTGAGAGGTTGAAGAGGAGGAAGGAAGGGGCGGGGGGGAAGGAGGGGGGGGGGGGGGGGGGGGGGGGAAAGGGGAGGAGGGAAGGAGGAGAGGGGGGGAGGGGAGGAGACCGTGTCTAACACCATATATACCACCATTTACACCATACCCTTCTACATCCAACCCTAACCACCACTTGTATGCCTGCCTGCCTGCCTGCTTGCCTGCCTGCCTACCTGCCTGCCTGTCTTGCCTACTAACCCTAAAATTCTTAAACCCTAAACCTTGATATCCTAAAACCACTTTAAAACCCTAAAAGCCCTAAAACTATTAAAATCCGAAACCCCTACCTGCTTGCCCGCCAAGGACAAAGGAACGTATCCCACCCACCACCAAATCACCTACCCACACCACCCTCTGACCCACCTGCCAGGCAGGAACGTATCCCACCCACCCACCCACTGACCCACCCGGCCAGAAAGGACGTAGTATTCCCCACCCACCCACCCACTAACGTACCCCACCCACCCACTGACCACCTGCCAGGCAAGGAAACATACCCCCCACCCACCCCACCTACCCACCCACCACCCCATGATCCCACCCTGTCAGGCAAAGGAACGTTCCACACCCACGCCACCCAACACCACCCACTGATCCCCCTGCACCGGCAAGGGAACGTGTCCCCCACCCAACCCACCCACTCACCTACCACCATGACCCACCCTGCCAGGAAAGGAACATATCCCCACCCACCACCCATCACCTAACCACCCACCCCCACCCCACCTGCCAGCAAGGAACGTATCCCCCCACCCATCCACCCACTCACCTACCCACCCACATGACCCAACCCTGCAGGCAAGGAGTATCCCCCCACCACCAAACCCACTCAAGTACCCAAACACACCGACCCACCACTGCCAGCAAGGAACGTATCCCCCCACCACCCACCCAACCCACCTACCCCTACCCAACTGACCCACCCTGCCAGGAAAGGAACGTATCCCCACCCACCCACCCACCACCTACCCAACCACGGACCACACCCTGCCAGGCAAGGAACATACCCCCACAAGCTGGGACCCCAAAAGGGGGGGCGTGACGGGAGGGGGATTTAGGCCGGAGAGCCACCTGAAACCCAATCGAACCAAATACAATCCAACCCTAACCACCACTCTTATGCCTGCTTACCTGCTTGCCTGCCTGCCTGCCTGCCTGCCTGCCTGCCTGCCTGCCTGCCTGCCTGCCTGCAAACCCTACAATCCTAACCCCCCCAAACCTTGATATCTTAAACCCTATAACCTAAAACCTAACTCTGACTTGGCTTTGCCCTGCCTAAACCCTAAACCCTAAACCCTGTGTACCTGCCAGGCAAGGAACGTATCCCCCCCACTGCCGACACCGTGCCGGAGGGGATAGAGCCGGAGAGCCCACCTGAAACCCAATCGACATGGTGAATGGGCAGGCTCATTGGACGGATCCTTGGCGCTGAAAGGCAAGGTTGGGTGGGGGGTGGCTGATGGGCATGAAGGATGCGATGAGAGCACACTCCAGGCCATTCGAAAGCAGCAGCAACGGTAGTAGTAGCAGCAGCAGCAGCAGCAGCAGTACCAGGACCAGCTGCAGTAGTAGAGGTAGTAGTAGTAGTAGTAGTAGTAGTAGTAGTAGTAGTTGTTTTATGTAGCTATGATGATGAATGCAATCGTGCTAGATAGGCAGCACGCCAAGCAGAACATCCACATGGCTTTGCTCTGACCTTGGCTGTTCTATGAAAAGGAGTACAAGAGGAATCTCAGAAGGCCATTCGAAGCAGCAGCAACGGTAGTAGTAGCAGCAGCAGCAGTACCAGTACCAGACAGCAATAGTAGTAGTAGTATTTGTATGTATCGACAGCATTTTTGTGTAGTACCGGTAGTAGCAGCAGCAGCAGCAACAGTTAGTAGCAGCAGTAGCAGCAGCAACAATACCAGCAGCAGGTAGTAGCAGTAGAAAGTAGTAGTATAGTAGTAGTAGTAGTAGTAGTAGCAGTAGCAGCAGTAGCAGCAGTACCAGCAGCAGTAGTAGTAGTAGTAGTAGTAGTAGTAGTAGTAGTAGTAGTAGTAGTAGTAGTAGTAGTAGTAGTAGCAGCAGCAGTAGCAGCAGTACCAATACCAGCAGTAGTAGTAGTAGTAGTAGTAGTAGTAGTTGTAGTTGTATGTAGCTACAGCATTTTTGTGTAGTACCGGTTGTAGCCCAACAATAGCAGCACCAGCAGCACCCGTAATGCTTTTGGGCTCACTCACTCATCCAGATGTTTACAGCAGCAATAACAGCAATAGCAGCAACAGCATGCGCAACGGTAGTACACACTCATACAGCACTTGTGCTTTCCCATGCCAAGATTAGATATAAAGTTGAGATGATGATGATGATGATGATGACATGTTCCCGGTGCCCTAACGTGCCCGCGGCTCAACGAAGTGCGTCAGCTGTACAACTAACGCGTTATGTGGCATATATCTATAGAAGAGATTTGATTTAATTGTTTTTTATATCTTACATTCGGCTTGCACTTGGCATTGTGTTCTGAGGTGCATCTCAGCACTTCATTGCAAATGAATAGCCGATTGCCTTACTTGCGCTCCCTGCCCCGGCCTATCTGCTGGTGCTGCTCCCATGGACATGCTGACATGCACCATTTGTGGAGCAGGAAAAGGCAAATTATACAAGACAATCAGCGTTTTGGGGCACACGGACCAAAGCGCCATCATCACTTTAATGTAACATGAGAGGTAGGGCCTGGGGTTTAGCGCCCCCAGGCCCCTAATATGCCCTAGCCTATCAAAGTAACAACCAATCGCAATCACATGCTCAGCCAATACGAATCAGATGCCCAGCCTATTACAACACATCTCCAATCTCTATGAGATGGCAAAAAATGATCCTACAGGTTTAGCACCAGTGGGCCATGGGGTCATCCTCATCATCATCATGACCAATCCTGCCAAATATTTCAAATATTATTACTATTTCCTCATCTATTGGGCTGGTCTAGTAATGATAACGCCTGGTTGGGTGATATTAAGGGAACCCGTAGTACGCGGGCAGAGAACGGTCTACCACCTCGACTGGACTCGAAGGTACCATCGCGGTTGACAACGACCTACACCTACCTACGGGATTGAACCCCCGACCCCGCTTGTTTAAGCGATTTGGTGTACCACTAGACCAATCGTATCACTCAATCGAGCTGGGCTAATCTAAACATGTAGTTGCGTGTTGTGGTCCCTACACCTTTCACCATTTCCTGCTGTAGTTGGCCGTTCACGAAACCACTGATTACCTTAGCTAGTTTCTTTTGGCCCTTTTGTCAATCGATGTAATTTTTCAACAACTTGTGTTATGCAATCTATTTGTTGGCTATTATTGTAATCGTACGAAACAAAATCTGCCAACACTCCTATTAATCCAGCCATACTGACTGAGAAGGGGAGGCAATATGGGGAAGAGGATGCTGATATCTTTCGTTTTCCTTGCTTTTCGTAGACGATGGAGCAATGGACGGCAGGAGCAACACAGTTATTTACAACGTTATGTCAAGATAGCCGCAGGCTGGACTTGCGGTAGCTAAGTAGCCAATCAAAGAGAGAGAGGGTTCGTTACATAAACTCAGCAAATCACTGCCGAGACTGGACAGCAGCACAGCCTGCCGACCATCCAATTTTATAACACGGAAGCGCGAGGGTTTGTAAGGCATCCCCACAAACCTGAAAACAAACTAGGTCAAGTAAAAAAAAGGAAACAAACTAGAGGCGGAAAGAAGAGCGGAAATAAAGGGGAGCGTGAAGGGGAGGGATGCTAAGGCAGGAGATGGCGGCCACGGGGCCTGCCGGTACTACTATTAAAGATCCATAGCTAGCTGGTGGTACCAGCCGCTAGCTGGCCTGCGTTCCAGGGTCACAGACCCGGCCGGACTTCATGCACACAGGGTCACTGTGGTGCACCTAATAAGGTGTCCAATAGCATCCACCCCCAAACCCTGGTACTCTTAGTTCAAGAGTTCCAGAGTTTCCAATAAACTGGAAAGAAACTAAAGGACAGGGGAAGGGACCAGAAGGGCAGAAATCAAAATACAACTATAATGTTGCCCAAAGCGGTAATAGATGGGCTACGTAGCAGCAAACTACATGTTTATTTTCGTCAACAAAAACAAAACAAAACTGGAGAGGGGAGAGCAGGAGTTTTACATTAAATCTATGTCCTATTCAGTCCAGATAAACCTAGTTAACTCGGTGTGCCCACTACAAATTCCAAATTTGGGTGTTGCAACATACCGTTCTAATAGGAAAATTTAACGTTTTAATTTGGTGGGACCTACCGTCAAATCGAGGCGTACAGTATATTCCGCGATGAAAAAACTGTCAACCCGTTATCAGGTGAAGTAATAGTAGGGCTGTCAAGCTTTAAAAAAAAAGATAACGCCTGGAGGGGCGTGGTGTTAAGGGGACCGTCAAGCTTTATTTATTGTGTCGTACATCGTACGATATTGAACTGACATCGTCCGATCTTTCCATGTTGATCGTACGATATATTGAAAATTGGTAAAGTGGTATATTGACCTCCGTCCACAGATCTGCTTCATATATGTGGTGGATGGGTCTCGTGGTCGATGTCCCCAGGCAGGCACAGCTTTCTGCTCGCGCCTTTTTAATCTTACATTTCGGAGGTCAGCGGTTCGATTTTCGTCAGGAGTACCTTAGCCTGGTATTTCCTTGCACTGGGTCTAGGACTCTGGGCCTGGGAATTCAGTATATCGCCCCATACTGTATGACAACAGAGCACGATATTATCGTTCTTTTCTATCTTCTTCAGTATTGGTTCTTTTGACTTGATTTTTTGTGGAACTGGGAATGTAAAGGCTGTTACCTGTATTAGCCCCTTGATTTCATACTGATTTCCCCCCAAAAGGGGTATACGATCTCGTAATTGTACGATAATTGAAAATATTGTACGATATTGGCAGCCCTAGATAATAGGGTATGGGCTCCACATAGGGCTTACTACCCCCCCCCCCCCCCCCCCCCCCAACACCACCACCACACCCCACACACACCCTAGGGACCTGCCGGCTCGACGCGCAGCGCTCGACAAGCTTTCCCAGATCGCATGGCTGAGCCTCTCGATAGATCCCCTGAGGGACGTTTGCGACCTCTAATAGCTCAAAATCACCATAAGCAAAGCACTATGTGGGGACTGGGGCATCTTTAAACGTCCAGAACCTGGACAGATCACCGCCTCCAACAACTAATTAACACATGAATGCAGCCGAAGCTTGAGAGGCAGTCGCTCGCAACCCCCTGACCACCCCGGCTACGACGGGCAGCAAGAATTTCACCAAAAGGAACAATATTACATATTGGCCTTGTAAACACGTTTGTTATGCCTTGGAACTTGAACTTGGTCACATGCCTCCATCCAGAAACTTGTCTGCAAGCCATCTTAACCAGTAAAATCAAAATTGGCTGCCCACCTTCTGCAGATAGGCAATGAGCCAGTGTAACATATTCAAGTCGTGTTAGTTTCCAAGTATTGAGACTTCGGAGAACAAGGAAAAAGGTAGCATAGGTGTATTACAAGATGAGCAGACGGCGTGGAAGCCGACTGATGAAGGATACGACAGTACCGCAGTTGGTACTGCGTGGCAAGGCACGTGGCCCTAGCTGGCAACGGCACTGGTCAGAGCAAGGCAGGGGCTAAGCACTGGCTTCTCTGAGCCATTCTAGAGACGGCATAAAAGCCGAGCTTTAACAAGTAGAAACAATCAATTGCATTCAAGGTTTCATTAATGGATTTTATTAAAATCAAAACCGACAAATGTATAACGGCAAACTGTATTCCTCTGCCATGTAACGTCAACGTATACGGTAATAAACCCCTCAAAACGGCAGTCAAATTTTAGAAACGTTAAATTGACCTGTAAGTACAGAATATGAATTTCGCACATTGGAATTATCACAGGTTGCAAGTCATGTTATTCTAGAGCTTGTCAGCGTGTACTACTAAGACACGAGCGCATCATTGGCATCTGATCAGATGCCAATGATGCGCTCGTGTCTTAGTAGTACACCCTGACAGAGCTTCAGTATCGGGAACTTGGAGCCTGGCGGTGGCTGAACAATCTGGCTGATCACTCCAATGAATCAATGATATTCTATCTAGATCTCACTAAACTGCAAATCAATGTGCCAACAGCGGCCCCAATTCACATGTCTGGAGGCGTGTCCCAAATAAAGGTTTTGTTGGCAGTTGTTTGTTCCTTTTTACAAGATTGTAAAAAGTTGTAAAAAAATGTTCTTACAACTTTTTACAATTTTACTAGACGTGAGACTAAAAATTGCGAATTTTTCAATCGTTGGCGTTTACACAGACGCAATTATACTTTACATATAACAAACAAGGTAACTGTAGGAGACTATGATCAGTTGTACAAATGTAGAAAAAAGAATGAAAGTAGAAACTAGAAAGACACAAACCGGCGACACCTACAGAGGATTCAGTTTGAATGGCGTTGCCACTCCTACAAAAGAGTTGGCGCACTTAAGATCGGGTCGGCTGTGTGATGTGCTGATGTTTTCCGCCTCATCCTTGCTGAAATGCTGACCTCCTTCGGCACCTATGCATGTATGTATGTTACAGTCCAGGGGCAGGCCAAATAGGCTAAAGGGACTTGTCCAACCGTCCTAATGTGTTGATCTTCGTAGTACCTGCCTTGGTGCTGTATTTTGCAGTTTAATAAATGATGACGAACACCTCAGGGTCTAACACCTTGGGGTGTTTCACCTCGGGGTCTAATTGCCCTTGTGGTACATCTATGTATGTCTTGTATGCAGTTTTTTTTTTTTTTTTCCTATGAGAGAATGTCACTCTATGAGTGGAGAGAGGGATAGAAGTTTAAATACTCGAACAAGGTTTACACATGGAGGCTGGACTATGTCCGCCTCCAGTCATTCATTATGAGATGAGGTTACGGGCTTAGGACTGCGGCTACGTCCACGTCTGCATGTACGTGGACACGCCACTGTCAGTGAGACTGACCTACCGGTCATCTAGTTCTGACATCCTACGCATCCAATAAGCAGTGGCCCATTGATATGCAACGTTCAATGTGTAAAATAAATTAGTACCGGTACTTTGTTTTGTGCATACTATTGTGTGCATTACATTTGTGATTGTGACCAAGAGTACAATACACATGATGATGATGATGATGATGATGATGATGATGATGATGATGATGATGATGATGATGATGATGATGATGATGATGATGATGATGATGATGATGATGATGATGATGATGATGATGATGATGATGATGATGATGATGATGATGATGATGATGACATTTTTCTGGTGCCCTGCTTGACTCCAATGTGCCCTCGGTTTGACGGAGTCAAGGGGGGAATTATGAACATCATGCGCAAAGAAGAAAAGTAAAATACAACACATTAGTCATAAATTGGGACGTGGTGAATGCTATAGCTTAACAACTAATGGGACAACTTGGATTAGCATTTAAATTTAAGTATACTTGGATATTAACCTTTACGAATGGGCCAAGGACCAGGAAAACAAAAAGAGAACACCAGAAGGGGCGTGATGCTCAAGGGTCCCTCCCATACGCTGCAGCTGGGGGAAGTCACCATGACAGACAGGTAAGTGTCGCCCTCCAGGCGGTAGGGACTCCTTCATGCGACGTTGCCACCAAGGAACAGGATGAATGTCACTATCGGATGAATATTACTATCGGATGAATATCTCTATCCTCCTGGTGCATTGCAGAGTATTCCCATGAACCACCAACTACCAGCACCAACCACCACCACCACCACCATCAACTCCACCAACACCACCAACACCACGAACACTAATAAAATAAATGCCAATCGGATGAATGTCCCCAAGTTGAGTGTCCCATGCGGTTACAGTTATTGATTGGAAATAGCGTGTATGTGCTAAGTATTGAACGCATGCATTGAACGCAGGCATGCTAGATGGAGGTAGGACAGTGGTCTGGGATAGGGGGGATGGGTAGGTGGAGGTGGCAAGGAAATGTGAATTAGGGAATGTTTCATTCTCATCCGGGACATATTATATTGGGTTTCTTAATCTTTGCAGGTTAACCATTCTTGACATCTGGCCAGGGTTAACTGGGGTTGTCGTGCTGGCAAAGAGTGATTGCTAGCATTTGTCTTTCTTCATTACATCTATCTGTCGCTGATTCGAGCTTCCCAGCACAGGGCTGGTCCATGCTTCTGTGGTCTGAAAGATTTAGCTAGGGCCGAGATTTTAGGGGTCAGTCGTAACGGGGTTGCATAAGGAGCCAGCCATCTTCAACGCCATTTTAGTCACAGGTTAAACACTATGCCCTGGTGCATGCATTATTGTTGAACGACACGGAATGCGAGTGCGTTTTAGACATCTTGCAACAAGGGTTTTAAGTGACCAAAGAAGGACCAGAGAAGGGGGGGTTCACACTATCGTGAAGAACATGCAGGGAAGGTGCGCGGTGCGCTAAGCCAGTGAATACACCCGGGGCGGGGTAATACACCGGCTGTACACGTTACATCGCGTTACATGTCCATAAATTGACCGTCAATTATGACCCGATCAAAACCCGATAGCAGTACCCGTATCGCAGGACCCGATCGCAGTACAAGTATTACGATTGAAAATTGTCGTCGTCATCAGACACACCTTATTTATTCCCTCTCGCCAGGCTGATCCGAGTTTTCCTTGGCACTGGCACCGGAGCTGCGAGTAGAAGTAGTAGCTCCCCCCCCTCCAAGCTCTTTTCTTGCGGCCGAAGTCACACCGTGGGTGGGTGGGTGGGTATGGGTAGGTGACCGCCTGACCTGTCGCAAAGGGCATGAACTTCTTGAGTGGGAGGAGGAGTTTCCGAAATCTAGCCGAAGCCGCAATGTTCATCTCTGCAAGGGCTCACTCAGTCTCGAACCCCTCTTGGCACATATGCCTGAACTTGCTCGATAACGGAACCAGATAATTCATGCCAGCCCGCGGTGAGCAATTGCATTTTTGCCTAATTTCGAGAATTGGCCCTGTAGGCCACGATGGCTGAGCGTGCTTATGCCTGCAGTGGGATTGAATTCTCCGTCCATCGAATTTCTAGCTCAATTCTATCGGCTGCCTGGCTTCCTTGTCCCAAACACTGGGCGCTTCATTCCGCTGGTTGTCGCGTCCCAATGGGGAATGCATTTGCAGACAGTTACCTTCTGCACGTCTATCTTCTTTCTGTCTGTAGCGTTCGAACCCTCCTGCATTCTCGCGGCTCTTAGCACCCAGTATTGGACCACTTGTCGCTTCGTCATGAGCATTTCAAAGCGTTATTTTGAGAATCCGTGTTCCAAATCCTGAGGCAGGTCGACACTCACGGTGCTAGCCAACTCCCCACAAGCAGCGAAGCTATCTGTGCGACCTTACTTTTCGTTTGATGTAAACCTGCCTCGTTGCGCGTAGATGGTAAATGGAATGTACGTGCCACTGTAAGGCTTTCGATCATGGATGCCTTCACCCGGGTCACATTTCGTATGTTTTGTTCATGGAGCGCGAGTGAGGACCTCTACTTCTGGGAGGTGTCCCGGCTCCTTTTCGTCCTGGTTTATTCTGGTTCCGTGAGAAGTTCGTTGTTGGCTTGTCTTTTCTTGTCTTCATCGTCTTCATCTTCCTGGTATGATGCGACGCTTTCATACGATTACGCTAACCCTCCTGCAAAACTCTCTCGAAACGTGCTGCATTACGCTTAGTCCCCGCGCATGTATTCCTTCTCTCCTTATGCTAACAGCGTTTCATCCCACTTCTTCTAGACACCTTGTCTCCAGGCTAGCTAGAGTCGGACCATGCCCAAGCAAATAACCAAGTCCATCACTGGACACGCCGTCGCCGACAAGATTGCGGAAGAGCGCCGATACCACAAGTCCCTCAATGCTTCGCTGAAGCAAGTGCTAAAGCAGACTGGGGGAGATCAGTCTGAGTACTTATATATCCCTGATGACCTGGATGTCGAGTCCTCGGCTCCTTCGAATAGTGGTTACTCCTCGAGACATCTGATGGATTGCCAAGCTGAACTCAAGTATTCCAGTCCCCAGGCCCCGTCTACCCCGGTCAGCTACTATGGTGGCAACAAGGAAGAGGATGATGTGGAGGATGAAGAGGCCAGCCACGTGGGAGTGTACCGCACACGCCTGAATGTACAACAGAGGTTGCCACAGGGCCCCGCACCCTCGCAGTGAGTCCTGCTGGCGTTTGGATTTGTTCCTTGCCTATGAAGTTGTTTGTGAGATTCTCCTTGCGTGTATTTGGAGCTTGCAATTTATATCTGGATATTAGTGCTTAATTTGTCTGAGCGCCTTTTTTGTTTATGATTTTTTGCCTGCAATTACCTTCATCTTCATTATCTGGAAGGTAGGCAACCTCAGAAATATGAGAGATATCCGGAGATATTTTAATTGTTTTGCTTTTTTGAGGTATAGGCGATATGTTGTGTCATGTATGTTTTTTTTGTGACATCGTTGATAAGCTGTAGTTGATAAGCTACCATTTGTAAGTTACAGCTAGTAATTCATTGTGTTGATTTGTTACTGTGCTAAAGAGTTATAGCCAGGGTACTTCCAAGCGCACGCGTTTGCGCGCTGCCTTTTTGAGCCCCACTGCGCGGTTCGCGCAGTTTTTTGCAACCCCCTGTGGGCGCAGCAAGCAATTTTTGCGCTTTTTGCACTTCCAAGCGCAGTTTTGTTTGTTTCAAGTGCGCTAAAGCGCTGGGCAATTTGGTCAATGGAAGTACCCTGGTTATAGCTAGTAAGATATAGTGTTGATTTGTTACTGTTCCAGCCTCTTCCATCTGCCCTGCAACATGTATTTGATATCTCCACTCCAGGGTACTTCCGGTGACCAAATTGGCCAGCGCTGTAGCGCACTCGAAAAGAAAAAAACTGCGCTTTGTAGTGCGAAAAGCGCACAAATTGCTTGCTGCGCCCACAGGGGGTTGCAAAAAAACTGCTCAAAACGCGTAGTGAGACCCGAAAAGGGAGCTAGCCAGCGCGCAGAAGCGCGCGCTGGGAAGTACCCTGCTCCACTCTACTCAACCTGCACCCAGTCCCGACTGTCCATCTCTTGGTTTGGTTTGGTTTCATTTCATGGTGTATCAGCCTTCAGGCTGCTCACTTTCTGCAGGTGGAGTAAACGTAGAGAGTAAAATCACTACTGCACCACACTCTAGAGCACAGAATGCCATCACACATGTCCAGACAGCTTACAGGCATGTATTGGATTGGATTGTAACATTGGTTTTTGGCGGAGCCCTCCTTCTGGGGAGCGGGAGCCCCCAGTGTTACCCATTTGTCCGTCCGACCATCCGTCCGACCATCCATCCATCTGACCGTGATGAAGCCCAACACGTCAGCCAACGGCCTCGTAACTAACTCGCTTCCGTTGCCACCTGTCCCTCCCTCGCGATCACTCTCCGCCATTTTTAGCGACGCAGGCGACGCTGCATAGAACTTGTTCAGCCGACTCTTGGCTGCTCCACCGTCTTCCAATGCACCTCTGCATTTGAATTTGAATTTGAATGGTTACATACTTCTCAGCCAACTCTTGGCTGCTCCACCGTCTTCCAATGCACCTTTGAATTTGAATTTGAATTGTTGCATGCTTCTCAGCCAACTCTTGGCTGCTCACCGTCTTCCAATTCTAGGTCCCTCCATGCGATACCCAGTTCTTAGCTAATTGCTATACCCCTCTTGTCACCTGCTGGTGTAGATCTGCATGTCATGCGTAAGAACGTTCGTTCTCCTTTCAAAGTTTTAGCCCGGCTACTTATTGGTGTAACGACTAGGGTACTACATTTGTCAAATTGGTCAGCGCTTAAAGCGCACAAACGTCAAATTGGTCAGCACTTAGTAGTGCAAAAAGCGCAGAAACTGCGCGCTGCGCCCACAGGGGGTTGAAAAAACTGCGTGAAACGCGCAGTGGGGCTCAAAAAGCTGCCGCGCGCATTTTGTAGAAACCTGGTCAAGGCCCTTGTCATGCAGAATTGTCTTCCCGATAGTCCTCTTCCCATGTCTTCTCTCCAATATGGGATCACACTGAGCCGATTGTCCGTCTCTTGAACCCCAGTTTGACTTGCTGACCATTTCAGGAGCACCCTGATGACGAGGCTGTGGAGGCCATGACCAACACCTCACGCCCCACTCCCCACAGACCCACCCCCCGCCCGCACCCCACACCCGCACCTCCCACACCCCACACCCCACACCCCACTTGCTGACCACCATTTCAGGAGCACCCTGATCATGACTGGTGACGAGGCTGTGGAGGCCATTACCAAAGAAGCCCATCTAGCTACCGCTGCCAAAATCGAGGCGCACAATGCAGCTGAAGAATCCAAGCGTAGGAAGGAGTGGGAGTCCATGTGGCAAGCTAATTCTGGGACCTGGATGTAAGTTGATGATGGGGGTGATGGTGGTGATGATGATGATGGGGGTAATGGTGATGATGGGGGTGGTGATGATGGGAGTAATGGTGATGATGATGATGGGGGTAATGGTGATGATGATAGGGGTAATGGTGATGAAGGGGATGCTGGTAAGAAAATAATGTCTTGATGAAGTTCTCTTGATTGTCTGATGTCAGTTACGTTATATGATATGATATGATATTATTATACTATATTATATTAGGTCTATATTATCCCTAATTAGTTTCCGGTAATTGGGAGGCGATCTCAATTGTTGAAGGTTGGGCAAGTCCCTCTATCCTATTTGGCTAGCCCTGGACTGTAAGAAGCATTGCACTTCTGTCACAGGCAGGCCATAGATGATGCAAGGCAAGCCCGCTACAATCCACCCATGGGTGTGTATGCGAATGTGGGGTGTGTGGGGGGGGGGTCTTCCAACCAACGCATACATACGTACATACATACATACATACATACATACATACATACGTACGTACGTACGTACATACATACATACATACATACATACATACATACATACATACATACATACACGCTCCACAGCATCCGGGGTGTTCACCAATATGTACATATGTACATACCCACAGCACAGCTCCTGACAGCCATGCCACATAACAGTTGTCTTCCAGGTCCCCATACTTCCCAGGGACGCTCAGGTAGACTTCTCCATGTTGAATTAAAAACTGCACCCCAAACCGTAGTTCCATGTGATATGACACATTTCAAGTTTGTATTAAATTAAATAATCCTGAATGCCATGCCATATTGTTGTTGCCTTGCAGATCCACAAACTTCATGGAAGGCCTGGGAGACCATGCACCTTTGGATTCGAAGCTGCAGCCGAAACCTTTTTTGGGCCCCCCTCCCTTGGGTCGAATGCGAGCTCCAAGCCGGCGAGCTTCGGTCTGCTCCGGTCTCAGCGAGCGTGACATGTATGTGCAAGTGGAAAGCACGGGAGACTCACACGCACCTTCGGATTCAAAGCTGCAGCCCAAGCTTGTGTTAGGCCCCCCTCCCTCGGGTCGAAGTGCAAGCCGTCGTGCTTCCGTATGCTCCTCTATCTGCGATGTCCAACGTGACGGTGACAGCTTGACATCCGGAGCCTCTGACACTCGACTCCTCACATGGAACCGCATTAAGTCAGTGCAAGACCTTACCACGCATGTGCAGATAGAAAGACTGGGAGACTCCCACGAACCATCTCAAGACCTCGCCCCACACTTGAAGAGTCAGTCCTCAGCCGAAGCCCAGGCCCAAGCCCGATTCAATCTTTTAAGGCACCAAGCTCCCACACAAACCATGTCTCGCGACTTCCTCTACTCCTATGGCGGCGACAGCTTACCCGGCGGCGTCGCCCCCTCCCACATCCTCTCCTGCCCTCAGCCCGTAGGGCTTTCTCTTGACAATCTATGCAAGCCAGGTCTCTCTGGCAATCTGCTTGACCAGACCAAGGAGCTGAGCCTGGACGCAGCTGTCCCTAGGGGCCATCGTCGTCACAGCACGCTTACTCCCAGCCAGTTGCACTTCCCTCTACCTACTAATGCAGACTTTCCCCTTCGGCTCAAGAATTCCCTTGAGGCTACTCTGGTAACAAAGAGACGTATCTCTGGGACCGTGTCCAAGGGTCTACTCTCTCATTCTTCATCGCCTGCCCTCAACCCTGCTGGTATGTTAGTGTGCGAAGGGTCAAACCAGGGATTTTAATGTGCTATATACAATGATCGCTAGTTTTGACCCCCGAAAACCGTGATAAGTAAAAAACTAAAGTTTTATTTGCCCTAAAAAGCTATAAAAAGCTATAGAAAGCACTATAATGACGTCCCTGGAGGAGGCCTAAAACAATATAGCAAGGAGAAACCCACTTTCAGATTTGAAAAAAATATCACTGGGTCAAACAATTATGCTGTGTACCGGACTGACAGGAAAATGTAACGGTATACTTTGACTGGAGCACCATACATATGTACTAATACTGGAGCACCATACATGTATACTAATATACCGTGTAACAGTTATGCCGAGTGTGAACGCAGTATAATGATATCATATTTCATGTATAATTTGTTGATATGATATACTAAAATTATTGGTGAAATACCATCATTACAAGTATTACTTGTTTGATGGTGGTTGGCTCCAGTGAAAGCAAACGGGTTGGTCCCTTCATCCTCACGCCTCATAATAAGGCATACTATTTATTTATTACTCATCTGATATGAATCAAAATCATCTCACACGGCCTCCGTCTAAAGCAACACAATATATCCTGCAGCTTTCTTAGGCAACCCCCGGACCAACAGAATTCTGATCACTCACAACAGGCGCAAACACACACAACAGGCACACATATCTATCCATGTATTCTAAAAAACATATCGGACGCGGACGTGGTGGTGTCGTCATCAACGGAAGGTGGCGTGGCTTCAGCCGACCAGGTCAAAAATATGCACACACAGGCTCGCGCTTGTCAGTGTGCCCTTGCTTGCCAAGCTCAGACCAATGGTATTCTGAACGCACATAATGGATGCAAGCAAACACAACAGGCACACACATATACACACTTATACACATATATACACACATGCACATGCTTGTCTCACACCCAACACAATGCATCCTGGCTTGCCAAGCCCATACCAATGGAATTCTGAACACTCACATCAGGTGCGAACAAACACAACAGGCACACACATATACACACACATATACACACATGCACATGCTTGTCTCACACACAACACAATGCATCCTGGCTTGCCAAGCCCAGACCAATGGAATTCTGAACGCATACAACAGTCGCAAACAAACACAACATGCACACATATATACACACATGCGCGTGCTTGTCTCGCAAACAACACAATGCATCCTGGCTTGCCAAGCCCAGACCAATGGAATTCTGAACGCACACAACGGGTGCAAACAAACACAACAGGCAAACACACACACACACACACACACACACACGTGTGGCCTTAGTCCCACACCCAACACGATGCATGCCGACTTGCCACCTCCATTTACCCCCACCCCGACTTACCACCACCTCAGGCCAACCCCAGAGCAAGGGAATTCTGCTTGCACACAACAGGTACACACTCATACACACACACACACACACACACACACACACACACACACGTGAGGCCTCAGACTCTCACCCAACACAATGTATCCCTACTCGCCACCTCAGGCCAACCCCAGAGCAACGGAATTCTGCACCCAGAGCACATGAGGGGAGATAAAGCCAATCGCCGGAAATCAGTGGTATTCTGTGATGCGGACAGTGGAGACAACCAAGCATCTGGTTCCAACAGCTCACTTCCTGCTGGTAGGTTCAGTGGGGTGGTGATTGGTGGGGAGTTTCTTGGGGTGGGGTGGGGCGTTTTTGTGTGGTGGTCTTTGGTGGGGAGTTTCTTGGGGTGGGGTGGGGCGTTTTGGTGGTGTTTGGTGGGGAGTTTCTTGGGGATGGGTGGGGCGTTTTGGTGGTGTTTGGTGGGGTGTTATTCTATGGTGCTGGCAGTGGAGACACCCTAGTGTACGGTCCAAGCAACTCACTGCCTGCGGGTAAGTTTGGTGGGGTGGTGTTTGGTGGGCTGGTATTCTGTGGTGCTGACAGTGGAGACACCCTAGTGTCTAGTGCAATCAACTCACTACCTGTTGGTAGGTTTGGTGGAATGGTGTTTGGTGGGCTGGTATTCTGTGGTGCTGGCAGTGGACACACCCTAGTGTAAGGTCCAAGCAACTAATTGCCTGCACGTAGGTTAGGTGGGGTGGTGTTTGGTGTGGGGGGGTTCTGTGGTGCTGGGAGTGGAGATACCCTAATGTAAGGTCTAAGCAACTAACTGCCTGCACGTAGGTTAGGTGGGGTGGTGTTTGGTGTGGGGGGGTTCTGTGGTGCTGGGAGTGGAGACACACTAGTGTAAGGTCCAAGAAACTCACTGCCTGCACGTAAGTTTGGTGGGGTGGTGTTTGGTGGGGTGTTTTTCTGTGGTGCTGGCAATGGAGACACCCTAGTGTCTGGTGCAAGCAACTCACTGCCTGCTGGTAAGTTTGGTGGGGGCTTTGATGGGTATTTTGGTGGGGTGGTGTTTGGTGGGGTGGGGTGAGGCATTT
Source organism: Chlamydomonas sp. ICE-L (assembly GCA_013435795.1). Classification (NCBI taxonomy): domain Eukaryota; kingdom Viridiplantae; phylum Chlorophyta; class Chlorophyceae; order Chlamydomonadales; family Chlamydomonadaceae; genus Chlamydomonas; species Chlamydomonas sp. ICE-L. The sequence goes on along the minus strand of JACBWV010000610.1, from coordinate 128,044,199 downwards.
TGGTGGGGTGGTGTTTCGTGGAGAGTATGGTGGGGTAGGGTAGGGTGTTTTGGTGGTGTTTGGTGGGGAGCTGTTTGGTTGGGAGTTTGGTGGGGTGGGGTAGGGCGTTTTGGTGGAGTTTGGTGGGACGGTGTTTGGTGGGGAGTTTGGTGGGGTGGGGTAGGGCGTTTTGGTGGAGTTTGGTGGGATGGTGTTTGGTGGGGAGTTTGGCGGGGTGGGGTAGGGCATTTTGGTGGGGATTGGTGGGATGGTGTTTGGTGGGGAGTTTGGTGGCGTGGGGTAGGGCGTTTTGGGGGAGTTTGGTGGGGTGGTGTTTGGTTGGGAGTGGGGTAGGGTGGGGTAGGGCGTTTTGATGGAGTTTGGTGGGGAGGTGTCTGGTGGGGAGTTTGGTGGGCTCCTGGACAGCACCTCAGGTAGACCTAATGAACTACCATGACCACCAGCCCTCCACTACCCCTGAACTACCCTGCCCATATCCTTCCCTCCACCCACACATCCACTCACCCACCTCTCACCCACTCACTCCACCCACACATTCACCCACGCACCCCTTGTCAGTATCACCAGTCGCTTAGTCAATGGTCAGCCAGTAGATGCAGATCTCTCCAAAACAGCTGCCAATGCTGAGCTAGTCTCAGCATTCAAACTCCAAACTCCGACCCTGGGGACTAAAAATATCCCTCATCCCAACTCACTCACTCGCCCACCCACCCCACTCACTCACTCACTCACTCACTCACCCACCCACCCACCCTCAACTCACCCACCCACTCACTCCACCCATCCGCCCACCCACCCCTTTTTCAGTCTCGTCTCCCTCTTTGCCAATGGGGAGCCAGTGGAAGCAGAATATCACCAAAGCACAGCTTGGCTTCAGCAAATTCCTTTATCCATTTATCCACCCATCCGCCCACTCACCCACTCCACCCATCCACCCACCCACCCCTTTTTCAGTCTCGTCTCCCTCTTCGCCAATGGGGAGCCAGTGGAAGCAGAACATCACCAAAGCAGCTGCCAGTGCTAAACTGGTATCAGCATTCAACAGACCCTCCACCATAATGGAACCAACTGACCCAACCGTCCAAACCTACCAAATCGAGGGATCCGATCGCCGGAGGTCAGTTTCATTCAGTGTGGACCTCCTCTTTGAGACACTTCATCACGTCTCCTCGAATCCCGAGCTGAGGTCCTGTGACCAAGACGTACCCATCTTTGGTAGGATGTCGGAACCTCAAGGTCTTATTTGTCCAGCTAACTCTGTGCCCAATGCGCTATCTCCTGACTCTCCCACGCCCGATGGCGCTGACGCTGATTCCGCCTCCCCCCATGTCTTCTTGGACTACTCACCCAAGCCAACCCTTGTCAGTCGTTTTGCTGGCAAGCTGCGTTTGCTTACTGGCCGCTTGATGGTCAACGACCGGTCTTGCTCCGTTGCTCCAGAGCCCAACTCTCCTTTGTCTTCTCAGACCCACTCACCTTCACCCCCACCAACCTCTACCAAGAACGTGCGTGCGTACACTAGCTTCACCACTGGAACCAGTCCCCTGGCTCGAAACAGGCTGCTGACTCAGCACAGACCCCTATCCATGACGCAATCACCACAGCCTTCAGTCATCCGGGCGAGCAACAGTTAACCAGTCCCACAGGATGCCCCCTATCTGAGACACACTCGGCACAGCCTCCAATCTACCGGGTGAGCAACAGGAAGCTAAGCCCACAGGCCCCTATCCATGACGCAATCACCACAGCCTTCAGTCATCCGGGCGAGCAACAGTTAGCCAGTCCCACAGGAGTGCCCCTATCCAACACACACTCCACACACCCTTCAGTTATCCGGGCGAGCAAAAGTTAACGAGTCCCACAGGAGTGCCCCTATCCAACACACACTCGGCACAGCCTCCAGTCTTCCGGGCGTTCAACAGTAAGCCAAGCCCACAGAAGTGCCCCCTATCTAACACGCACTCAGCACAGCCTCCAGTCTTCCGGCCGTTCAGCAGTAAGCCAAGCCCTCAGGAGTGCTTGGTTATCTCCACACTTGTTGTCGTTGTTGCTGTTTCTTACAGTCTAGAGGTAGCCTGACAGTCTAAAGGGACCTGCCCAACCTGGATAAGTCGTATGCAGCGTCGCTAGCGATGAAGAAAATTGGCGGAGTGTGTTGGCAACAGAACGAAAGGTGGCAACGGACTGGAGCTGACCGAAGCCAGTTAGTTATGAAACAGTTGGCTGACGTGACAGACTTCAATTTTCCAGTTGGTGGGTCGGCCGGTCGGTCAGACAAACAGACTTCGGGGTAACCCTGGGGGCTCCCGCCTCCCAGAAAGGGGGGCTTTGCCCACAACGGTTATACATGTCACCACTATATTACCTTGATGGGATATATGTATGTACACAATCCATAGTTTTTCTTTTCCGCTATGAGCAGCAGCTTTTAGGCAGCTCCCCTGACTTGCTATTCAGCTAAATCTAACGCGACTTAGTGCTCCTTGAAGCTGACACCATCAGCTGTCCATAAGTGCTGAAGTATTTGGGTGTAGCACAGTGGCTGGCTTGGGGAGCTGTCTAGAAGCTGCTGAGAAAAGCCGGGGAAAAAAAAGCTTGGGGCAATCACTATGACCTGGTCCCCAAGCAATCACTTGATTTATTCAGGCTTGCTTGATTTATTCAGGCTCGCTTTATTTATTCAGGCTGCTTGATCACCTCCACAGCAATCACTAAGGCGAGGTCCCCAAACAATCACGGAGGTTTCTTCAGGCTCAACCCAAAATGACCAAATGTATTACCCTGCACCGGGGTACCTCCCATCTAATACACGCTCAGCACCGCCTCCAGTCTTCCGGGCGAGCGGCATTTAGCCAAGCTCACTTGATTGCTTGGTCATCTCCACACTTGTTTTGTTTTTGTTTCCTACAGTCCGGGGGTAGCCAAACAGTCCCAAGGGACCTGCTTAACCTCCACTCGCCGTACATTTTGTACACGACTCAAAACACGAAAGGCTCCTTGAAAGCTTGAGTGTGCTCATGTGGTCACCTTGGAGAGGATATTGTCACAAAGTTGTTTGGTGGAGAAAGAGAGAGGATATTGTTACAAACTCAGCAAAAAAGAATGCCGAGAATGTACAGCGCCAGATCAGCTGGACAGTTTTATAATAGAGAGGGCTTCAGGCAACATACACCTCAGAATCTGGAACCTTTGTGCCGTGGGCATGATGTATGTATGATGTGTGTTACAGGGGTTAGATAATCAGGGTTGCAGGGGCTAGGCAATCAGGCTGAAGGGATGCGCCCATGCTCATCTGCTTTTCCGTGTTGCTCTTACTAGCAAGTGCAACAGGAAGTGATGCTATTAGCTTGTTCCTGGGGGTAGCCAATGTGGCTGAAGAGACTTGCCTTTGCTCAATTGTTTTTCAGTGTTGCTCTTACTAGCAAGTGCAACAGGAAGCGAGGCTATTCGTGAGATAGATGCATCTATGCTTGTTCCTGTGGTTAGCCAAGCTGGCTGCATGGACTTGCCGGTGCTGGATTGTTTTTCAGTGTTGCTCTTACTAGCAAGTGCAATAGGAAGCGGCGCTATTAATCAGATGTACACATCTCAGCTTGTTCCTGGGGGTAGCCAATTAGGCTGAAGGGCCTTGCGTGCTCAATTGTTTCTCAGTGTTGCTCTTAATAGCAAGTGCAATAGGAAGCGGCGCTATTAATGAGATGTACACATCTCAGCTTGTTCCTGGCGGTAGCCAATTAGGCTGAAGGGCCTTGCGTGCTCAATTGTTTCTTAGTGTTGCTCTTAATAGTAAGTGCAACATGAAGCGACGCTATTGGTTAGATGTACACATCTCAGCTTGTTCCTCGGGGTAGCCAATTAAGATGAAGTGCCTTGTGTGCTCATATGTTTCTTAGTGTTGCTCTTACTAGCAAGTGCAACAGGAAGCGACGCTATTGGTTATATGTACACATCTCAGCTTGTTCCTGGGGGTAGCCAATTAAGATGAAGGGCCTTGTGTGCTCATATGTTTCTTAGTGTTGCTCTTACTAGCAAGTGCAAAATGTAGCGACGCAAGTCGTGAGATTTATGCATCATTGCTTGTTCTGAAGAGTAGCCAATCAGGCTGACGGGACTTGCCTGTGCTCATATGTTTCTTAGTATTGCTCTTACTAGCAAGTGCAATGGGAAGCGATGCTATTCATGAGATGTACGCATCTAAGCTTGTTCCTGGGGGTACCCAATCTGGCTGCAGGGATTTGCCGATACTCAATTATTTTTCAGTGTTGCTCTTACTAGCAAGTGCAACAAGAAGCGGCGCTATTAATGAGATGTACGCATCTCAGCTTGTTCCTGGGGGTAGTCAAGCTGCTTGAAGGGACTTGCCGGTGCTCAGTTGTTTTTCAATGTTGCTCTTCCTAACAAGTGCAACAGGAAGCGAGGCTATTCGTGAGCTCTATGCATCTCAGCTTGCCCTAGGGGGTAGGCAATCTAGTTAAAGGGACTTGCACATTCTCATCTGCTTTTCCGTGTTGCTCTTACTAGCAAGTGCAACAGGAAGCGGTGCTATTTTTTTAGATGTATGCGTCTCAGCTTGTTACTGGGGGTAGCCAATGTGGCTGAAAAGACTTGCCGGTGCTCAATTGTTTTTCAGTGTTGCTCTTTCTAGCAAGTGCATGGGAAGTGGCGCTATTCGTGAGATGGATGCATCTATGCTTGTTCCTGTGGTTAGCCAAGCTGCTTGGAGGGACTTGCATGTGCTCAATTGTTTTAGTGTCGCTCTTACTACCAAGTGCAACGGGAAGTGGCGCTATTCGTGGGATGGATGCATCTATGCTTGTTCCTGTAGGTAGCCTATCAGGATGAAGGGATGTGCACATGCACATCTGCTTTTCCGTGTTGCTCTTACCAGCAAGTGCAACAGGATGCGATGCTATTAGTTCGATATATTCCTAACTTGTTCCTCGGGGTAAACAATGTGGCTGAAGGGACTTGCCTGTGCTCAATTCTTTTTCAGTGATGCTCTTACTAGCAAGTGCAACGTTAAGCAACGCCATTGTTGAGATGTATGCATCCCTGCTTGTTCCTAGGGGTAGCCAATCTGGCTGAAGGGACTCGCTTGTGCTCTATTGTTTTTCAGTGTTGCTCTTACTAGCAAGTGCAACAAGAAGCGATGCTATTCGTGAGATGTATGCGTCCTCGTTTGTCCCAGGAGGTACCCAATTTGTCTGAAGGGACTTGCTCTTGCCCATCTGTTTTTCAGTGTTGCTCTTTACTAGCAAGTGCAACTGGAAGCGACGCTATTTGTGAGATCTATGCATCTCAGCTTGCCCCAAGGGGTAGCCAATCAGGATGAAGGGACTTGCTCGTGCCCATCTGTTTTTCAGTGTTGCTCGTACTAGCAAGTGCAACTGGAAGCGGAACTATCCGTTACATCTATACATCTCAGCTTGCCCCAAAGGGTAGCCAATCTGCTTTTCAGTGTTGCTCTTACCAGCAAGTGCAACTGGAAGCGGAACTATTCGTTAGATGTATGTGTCACTTTTTGTTCTTGGGGGTAGCCAATATGGCTGAAGGATCTTAACCAGTGTGGAATATCCCTGATGCGTCTGAACTATCAGGATTGACTTTTCTCGCAGACGTTGTTTAGTAGAATCCTGGTGATGATCACCAAGCAGCACTCGTAGGCTGATGTGCTTGGACTATCAGGAATGATTTCACTCACATGTACGTTTTGAATAACCAAGGGGATGATCACTAGGTAGCACCCGTAGGCACCAAGCAGTTCCTCGTATTTACGATGTGAGGAATGATCTGCTGACAACGCTATGGTATATATAGGGACGTGCATATCATATGATGTTGACCAAAGGCGAGAATGATATCATATGATATTGTATATGATATCATGCAAATTGCATCATATGATATATGTAACTTTGGCCTAGTCAGAGTGCCAGCATCGTATGATATCATATGATGACACGATTTCATACTGCCGTTCCCTATAAATACCATGGGATGTTAATGTTGTACTGTTTGGGGGGGTTATCGTATACATCTTACGACTGCGATATTGTATACCACTTCTCTTCGAAAATCGGTATGAGACCAAGGGGATATTCCGGGTAATAGAATTAGATCTAGATACAGAAGAATTCGTGTCTTATGAACCAACATTGAAGGTTATTGTTTCATTTGACCAGTAGAAGAAGGAAGGAAGGAAGGAAGACAAACATTCACGATAATATCGTTGTCACTATCGTATGATTGAATGCACGGTTTTGTTCGGTGGAAGGGTGATGCCCCGATACAAGCCCAGGTCCTAGCCCATTACCAGACAACTATAGCATCCCAAGCTCCAAAGATAGTTATAGCAATTCAGCGGATGATTTGGGTTCAAGGTTTCTGATGAACCCGGACTTCGTACATGAAATCGAGAATTTGGCCTGGAAATCTGAGAATTCTCGCGAGAATTCTCGATAATTGGCCTGAGATTCTGAGAACCAAGTCCGAAGTACAAAGTGTGCTTCCCAAATCATCCCCTGAATTGCTTTAAGACTGAGATTTGAACCCATTACATCTTGCAAACTGTCATTCTTGACCCAATCAGTCTCGACCCAAAAAACGTTAACCTTAAGCCTAGTCAGACTACCGGTACCATGTGATATCATATGATGACATGATATCATATTGCCGTTCCCTATATATCCAGAAAAACATAGCATCCCGAGCCCCTGAGCAACTTAAGATGGAGATTTGAAGCCCTGACCTCTTGCAACCTGCATGTTGCCGCTGCTTGATTTTGTGGTTGTCTGTGGTGCCTCTCATGGTCGTCCTTGACTACAACACAGAGAGCATGTGATGGGTTGCATGTTGTTGCTGCTTGGCTCCGTGCTTGTACGGGGTGCCAATTAGGGCCGTCCTTGACATGGAGAGCAGGTGATGAGCTGCATTTTTCAGCTGCTTGATTCTGTGGTTGTCTGTGGTGCCTCTCATGGTTGTCATTCTAGACCCTGTCAGTCTCGACCCATGGTAAGCTGGACTGCTTGACCATATTGACGGATTAAACTTAGTGAGTTTGGAAAGGAGATAACGATATCAGCGTGATATTCTCTCGCTAAGCAGCACGATGTATCGCAGGGTATGACACGATGATGCAAAATGTCATACGGTGGCTGTTGCTACATATACGGTATCATGCTTGACCAATGTTTATCAATATATGCTATGCTATATATACCATATCATGCTTGACCTCTGTATATAAATATATGCTATGCTATATATACTAAGCTATGGTGTGTTGGCTGGTTTTCCTAAGCCATGCAGTCACATAGCCAATGTCTGGTTGTGAAATTTGTTACTCCTTGCCACGGGGCGTTAGGTTGAAGAAACCTTCCCGTTTGCTTGCACTGGGTTTTTGTACACACCGTCACTCTAGGTTCCAAGCAGATTCCTCAACCCAGTATTGGTGGAGCTCACTCGTGTGAAGTTCCCGGTTCTGGCGAGAGGGGCTCCTTGAGTGAGGATATGAACATAGCATTCTTCGTTTGAGACTTACTTGGCCCCGCCTGTGCAGGGGCCATGTAAGCCGTCTGTTTCATTTTCAAGGGGGAAAGTCGCAACGGCAGACGTGGTAATTGTCATCCTCCAGACGGTAGGGACTCCTCCATGCGACGTGTGGCAAGAATGCTAGTTAAGGAGGCAATATATTCTCTATGCAGCTTAGAGATGAGTTTGTCTGCGAGTTTGCGACTGATCCCAAAGGTGGAGAGATTGGTAATAGTTGTGATGGATATGGTACCAGTGGTACCTAGGTGAAAAATAGGTAGTGGACAAGGAATCCTTGTTGTTGAAGGATATGTTGGAACTCCTTATGCTAGATGCTCTTTTCCTGGAATTTGATGTGGTGGTAAGTGTCTCGAGGAGTAGCCCAGTTCAAGTAGGTAGGCCTTTCTTGGTTTGGATTCGTCATCGATGTTGTCCTGCCCCGTGTACAAGTGGGGGGGGGGGGGGGGGGGGGGGGGATTCCCTTGGTGAGGTTGTTGGCCGGGTGCCGGGGGTCTACCTTTACTTTTCAAAACGAAGGAGGCTAGAGCCGATACACTCATATACATTTTGATTTCAAGGTAGGACATACCGGTCGGTATTCCGGTGTTGCCAATTTCCAGGTCGGTTTATAGCAGCCCAAAAATCCCACAGTCGGTTTCCACGAAACCTCCAGGAAAGTCCCTTGCGATGTGCACCGACCAGTTTTGAGAGAACTTGAACTTGGTTCCAGTTCTGAGAGAGAGTTGTGATAAGACAGGTTTCCATTCCGGTTCTGCAATACGTGACTTGGCTGAGGAGCTGTGTAGCTTACGAGGTGACTCTGAGGGCTTACCACCTAGCTGAACTTCATCTCCCTTGACCTTCCCGACACCTTTCTTCCGAGGCAAATGTAGTTCATCTTCTCCTTCCTTCATTTGAACTGGGCACAAATTGGTTAGGGCTTAATTCGACATGAAATTTTTGGCCCGTGGTTTTTAGTGTGCCGCAAGGGTATTACCATCCGAATTTTGACGGGGGGGCATGCGGTTTCCCGTGATGTCTATAGTGCACTTATTAAAGTGCGCAGTAGGAGTAAAAAGTGCGCTATTGCTGGTTATTGCAACAAATTCCAGAAAGGCATTTGTCCTCCCTCTTTTCATTTTGTAGTAATGGTCGGAAGACCCCCCATCCGGATGTTGTGGAGTGGGCTTGAATTGGGTCAACACTGGCCTGCCTGTGACTTCAACTTGGTTACACGGCATATGACTATGTAATGAAATTTAGTGTATCCCGCGCATAGTATCAATTGGCTTCCATCTATTCTCTGGCAAACATTCTTGGACCTTTCCAATAGTGCTTCTTGCTTCCGGCATTGTATGGCTTGTGGCATTTGGACTCTTTGTGTATTTTTAGCATCCCGTCTTCTAGCTTGCTTGTGGATTCATGCTTGAAGGGCCCTGGATATTTGCCTTTCTACATTGGACGCCTTCTTTACTCTCACATGCCATGTATCCCGACTTCCAGATTGTATGTGTTTCCTTGCAAGCACCCCTTCGACTCTTTAATCAGTGTGCTTGAGTAACAAATGTCAAGTACTCAAGTTATACCAGTATGTACTTTGCCTGTAGACGAGGTGTAGCCTGAAGGTTGATTGTTGCCCATGAAATCCAAGGAGCAAACCAAGGCTTTTAACTGCCCAATCCGCTTGGTAAGCAATTTCTTGGGTGTTGCACAGGGGGGGAATTGGCAGACGCTTGGGCTGAATCCTAACCAAACCTAGGTAATACCGTACGCGCAGTATTAAATGGCAAGATTAAAAGTTGGCAAAACTGTTTTTTTGACAGGAACGGTGTCTCAAAAAGCATGGCAAAAATAACTTGGCAAAAGTGATTTTTTTGCAGACCTGGAAAATGGCTCAAGTTTATAACTCAAAAACAGTTGGCAAAGGGTCGTGTTGCCAAAATCCATTTCCTTGTTACATGCTGAAAATCACTAGCCAGCCGGGGAGAAAGGGAGGGAGAGGGAGATAGAGAGAGTACAAAATACCCAGCCAAGGGTTGCATTTAATAACCAGGTTTTACAGTAAAAGCAAATAAGTACCAGTTACTAATTGCAGTTATTGCAGTTAAACAGTTAACACTGCTACAAGCTACACATTCTTGGCTTGAATAATTTTGGCAGCCCAGATTGGGCCATTATTACTGCCCAGCCAAGGGTTGCATTTAATATCCAGGTTTTACAGAGAAAACCAAAATGTTCTAGTTACTAATTGCAGTCAACCACAGGCTGCCCCACTCTTGCAAGCTGCACATCCTCGTCTAGAATACTGTAGAGGCAGTCTTCCAAATCTCAGCGTAATTTCTGCACACGCGCTTTGGATTATGAAGCGGTAGGCAGGCGTATGGCAGCGAGTACAGATTTCAGGAGTTTGTTGGTAACCGACGTTGTTGGAGATACTTGGCAAATGCGAGCCAGCTAGCGAGCCACCCAGCCGGCTCAGTTTCTACTACTTTCTCAAGGTAACCATATAATTCAGTTTGGCAAAGGGTCGTTTGCCAAGTCATTTGCCATTTAATACTGCGTGTACGGTAGTTCCTATGCTATTACACCACAGTACAGATAGCAATCGCGTGGGTGTGGACTTTGATTCTATGAAACTAGTCCAGGTGGGAACTGCACTCTGGGCTGCAAGTTGTGGCCTTGGGTAGGTAGCTCTGGCTGCACTTCAGTACCGTTGGCGCAGGATTAATGAGCAAACGACTCTTTGCCAAACTGAATTCGTGTCGATTGTGAGCCGGCTGGGTCGCTCGCTAGCTGGCCAGCCGTGGCCAGCATGTAATCCGCCCTACGACGCCTACGGTACTGCGTGTTGCTGTCGCGAGCGCGCAGAATATGAACCTGAATTCAAATTCAAGTTTTGAACCTGGCCCAGTGGGTAGCTATTCCGCTACTCCCTGATTTCCGAGCTCAATCTAGGTCCCAAGTTTCCGCTGCGCTTGCCAGGGCGCTCCGTCTCGGAGAACAAACGCCCTTATATAAGGAGAAATTTTACGTGCGCTCATGTCTGCTCTTTTCGCCAGAACATTCGCCATTGCTGGAATCAAGAACCTAAACATTTATAATTAGCCAAGCCAGTTACTTCTCCTCTCGCAAGCTTTTACCTCGTTTCCAACAGCGCAGCTCACAGCTCCCGCAAAAGCAGACCCAACAGCATGGAATCTCTCCATTGCCAACATTAAGCCATTTGTCCTGAAATAACCATTGCCTCTGCCATCCTCTATACCATCGCTGCTTATTCTCCAAGATATCCACTGATAGGAGCTACACCATCACGGTGCTCTGAAAACTTCTTGGACTTTCGAGTAAATCCACCATTCGGCCAGAAAGCGCTTGCTTCCCGTAATATTCAGCGATTCGCCATGGATACAGATAGCGATGATATCCCTCTGACACAACTTTTGCCAAGTAAAGCCCAAGCCTTCGCCTCGGACTCCGACGACGACCTGCCGGATTGGGTGAAAACGCACAAATCTCCGCACTCAGAAACAGTTCGCATCAGAAATTCGGACTCAGACGACAGTCCCTTGGGTAAGCCTTTACTGCCTGACAAGATATGTATTTGAAATGTCTGACCGAAGTCCTCACATGCTGTAGGGGTGCATCGTCTCAGGATGTAATTGCACTCATCCAATTAGATGCAAGTATGTAGCATACATCCTGATGACTTCAATATGAGCTCAAACAATTCACCATCCGTTTAGCCTTGCTTTCTCAAAACATGATGGCGCACACGCTTGTATCCAGAGAGATTCGTGACTTAGAGAATGTGTGGAGAACTTGGGATGTGCCATAAGAGCGATGCACATGTGAAGATCTCCACCTCTCTTATAGCACATACCAACAACCATTGCCAATTAATTGTAAGAGAGATTAAAAAATACAGATCCTCATTTGTTCATAGAAGAGTCTCACAACTCGCCCCCATCGTATTTCAGGCGAGGAAGCTCCGAAGCGAGAACCAGCCACAGTTAGATCCATCCAAGGCGACCTTCACCCAGCCGCACCAGAGCCTGAATCGGATTCTAAACCAGGCATTAAAATTGAGGAATCTGCAACTGCCAAAGCATCTCAGCAGCCTGCAGGTCGCTTGAACCAGACAACGGCGTCCACAGCTCCCCTGGCACCAGTGGTTAAAAGTAGCCAAGCTGATGATCAACCATCTCAATGTTAATCCTCACACAGACGTGCATGCTTTTTAAACTTGCGCACCAGACCTCAGCTTCGGGTTGCAGTTACGACTTCACACCCTTATATTCTCAAGTAGCCTGACAAGCTCAAAGGAAAATCTACGATCTCAACCAGCCTGATAAGATATTAACCAAAAATCTTCAATCTCAAGCAGCCTTACATCCCCCCGCACACCTCCCCCCCTCACCCCATCCCCAACTCCCACCCCGACCATCCACCACAATCCACCCCACCATACCTACCCCTCACACCCTTATCCTTCAATAATCCCACCCCACCCATCCCCACCCCATCCCACCACACTCCATCCTCCCATCACAACACCGTCCACATCCCCCCACATCCATCACCCACACACATACCGTCCCCCGCACACTTCCCCTCAAACCCTAATCCCCAATTGACCCCAAATTCCATCCCCCCCACCCTCCCCCCACACTCCAAGCTCCCATCCCAAACCCACACCGTCCCCACACCACACACCCCACAAACCCCACCCTTCACCCAATCCACCACAATCCATCACCCCCCCAACACACCGTCACCGACACAAAATCCCACCCCCTCCCCCAACTCCCACCCCCACCCATCCGCCCAATCCATCCCCCACCACCACACCTCCCCGCCCACACCATACCACCACACCCTAAACTACACACCACCCACCCAATCCACACAATCCATCCCCCCCCACACTCATCCTCCCCGCCCACACCATCCCATCCCCCTCCCCAAATCCCACCCACCCCATCCACCACAATCCATCCACCCCAACACAACCATCCCGCCCAACCATCCACCCCCAGCCCCAAGCCCCACCCCACCCCAGCTCCCAACAAGCCAGCCCCCCACACACCAGCCCCTCCCACACCCTTTTCATTCCCAGACCACGACACCACACGCCAGAATAACTACATTTTTAGCCCTGAACGCACCATTCTCCAACAACCCCAGCCACAATTTTAATAGCCCGCTTTCAGTCACAACCCCCAACTCAAAGGCCCGCACCCCAACGCCAGCACACCCCAGCCCCCAAATAGACCACCCCACAATCACAGCCACCACTAAGCCAGCCCCCCGCACACCGGCACCCAACACCAAGTAACGAACGCCCATTCCCACAAAAAGACCCCAGGCACCATTACCCAACCACCACAGCACCCACCCTACCATACAACAATCCACCCACAGTTCACCTAACTCCAGCCACCCAAACCCCATACACCAACACACCCATATGCCCAGCACCCCTTCACACCCCACACATTCCTTCACCCCTTAAACCCCATCTACACCCCACACACCATGCCGACTCCCACCAACACCCCACACACAATTCCCACACACCATCCAACCCACAACACCATCCAACTCCCCATCCTCCCACACCCCACACCCCACCTCCACCCAACTCCCACCCCACCCCCACCCACACACCTCCACACACGGGATGACCCCCGACTAGATTAGGCGACCAGCACCCTCCCCCACCTTTGCCCTAGTGCCGCGCCCACTGACCCAAACCCCATCCCAGCCGGACACGCCAATGTCCAACCCATTCACAACCTCATCTCCCCATCACCAACCTGATCCTCCCCATCACCAACTCCACAACATCCACCTACAGCCCCCCCAAATAAATCCCAACGCACACCATTCACGATCCCACCCCCCCCAACACCATCCCCAACACACCCCCCCCCATACCCCCACACACAATCCCCCATTCACCATACAACCCAACACCCCATACACCCCAAACTCCCACACACCACCCCCCCCATCCCCCTAACACTACATCCCCCCCCCACCCACACCACCCATCTCCCCCACACACTATGTCACCCCACGCAACCCACTATCCCATCTGCCACCCCCCCACCCCATCCACCACAAATGGCCTGTCTAGATTTAAGTGAGCCCCAATGGCCATCACCACCCCCTTGCACAGCTTACGTACACTGGACCCAACCACCAATCGGGCCACGCCAACTCCCCCACTTTACCCCATCCTACCCAACAGGGGACTCGACTCGTTTCAGTGGACCAGGCATCCCCACCCTTGCACAGCTACGTGCCACTGACCCTACGCCAATGTCCACCCCTCAGCCACAAGGACGTACAGATCATCAGGTTATGGCGTCCTTGGAGACAGGGGGGCAGAGGGGGGGCCTAGGCCAAGAGGAGGGGGGGCCAGGCAAGAGGGCAAAAGTGGAGAAAAGTGTGGAGATAGACCCGGACGTGGAGATGGAGGAGGAGGAGAAGGGGAAGGTCCCCTTCTATCTGATAAAAGGAACCCGCACAGGTGCGCTCTGTGCCGGTGGACGGTGTTTGGCCGTGTGTCGCGTGGAGTGTGTGGTGGTGGTGGTGGTGCTGGTCGGTCCGGTGGTGGTGGGGATTGTGTTGGTGGTGGTGGTGGGGCGGGGGGTGGGTGTGTGGGGTGTGTGTGTGTGTGTGTGGGCGGGGGGGTGGGGGGGTATTGTTTGTGGTGGTGGTGGCTGGGCCTGTGGAGTGGGGTGGGTGGTGAGGTGTTCGTGTGTGTTAGGGATGGGGTGGAGGAGAAGAAGGACAAATGTTCCCATGAAAGAATAAAGGAACCCGCCAGGGGTGCGTGCTGTGTGTGCGTGAATTGTGTGTGGTGGTGGTGTGGAGATGTAGGAGGAGGAGAAGGGGAAGGTTCCCTTTACCTGATAAAGGAACCCCCCCTGCCAGGTGCGTGTGTGTGCGTGAGTGTGTGTGCGGATTGTGTGTGTGGAGATGGAGGAGGAGGAAGAAGGGAAGGTGCCATTAGAACTGATAAAAGCGAACCTGACCAGGTGTGTAGTGGTGGGGTGTGTGTTTGTGTGGGGGAGACTTTGTGTGTGTATGTGTTTGGAGATGGTGTGTTTGTTTGTGGAGGACAAGGGGAAGGTTCCCTTCTATCTGATCAAGGAACCTGCCAGGTGCGTGTGGTGGGGTGGGGTGTTTGTATGTGTGTGTGTGTGTGGGTGTGGGTGTGGGTGGTTGTGTGTGTTGTGGGGGCCGGGGGGAATGGGGGCGGATCGCGCCGACCGTAAAAACCCACCACGCACACGCACACCACCAACACCACCACGCACACGAACACCACCATCAACACCAGCACAGAGCTTTGGATGCCCTCCAACAAGAGCTATGCATGATCTGCCATGGTGGTGATGCTTGGACCGTCAATCCACCACCAACACCAACACCACGCACACACCAAACTCAAACCAACACAACACCAACCACCACAAACACCTACACCCACATCCTCATCACCACACCCATAACACCACCACCCACCCACCAACAACACACCACACCAACGCCTAACCACCACCAGCACTTACACCGCGGTGATGCCTATATTGTAATACTCAACATAACACCATCAACAAAAAACAATAACACTAACACCAACACCAGCGGTGGTGCTTGGAACCGTCAACAACAACACCAAACCAACACCAACACCAACAATAAACACTAACACCAACACCAGCGGTGGTGTATGGACCGTTCAACCCAACACCACCAACACCAACAATAACACTACACACCAAACAACCAGAGGTGGTGATTGGACGTCAACACCACCACACCAACAACAACACCAACAAATAACACTAACACCAACACAGCGGTGGTGCTGGACGTCAAACACACCAACACA
The DNA here is from genome assembly GCA_013435795.1 of Chlamydomonas sp. ICE-L. Lineage (NCBI taxonomy): Eukaryota > Viridiplantae > Chlorophyta > Chlorophyceae > Chlamydomonadales > Chlamydomonadaceae > Chlamydomonas > Chlamydomonas sp. ICE-L. Next base: position 128,028,766 of record JACBWV010000610.1, on the reverse strand, counting down.
CAACAACCAACACCAACAAATAACACTAACACCAAGACCAGCGGTGCGTGCTTCGCCCCCCCCCCCCCCCCACCGTCAACCACCAACCAACACCAACCAAACAATAACACCTACACCAACACCCAGCGGGTGGTGCTTGGAACCGGTCAAAACACCACCACCAACACCCAACACCCAAAAATAAACACTAACACCTAAACACCGGCTGCCGGTGGTGCCCTTGGACCGTCACACACACCAACCCCAAAAAACCCCAAACCAAACACCCAACAAAACACTCACACCAAACACCAGCGGGCCGTGTGCTGGACCGTCAACACACCAACACAAAACACCCACACCACCACACCACAATACATACACACCAAAACCAGCTGGTGCGTTGCTTGAGACGTCAAACCACACAACACCAACACCAACAATTAACACAACACCAAACACCAGCGGTGGGGCTTGACCGTCAAACACACAAACACCAACACCAAACACCAACAATAACACTAACCCCAACCAACCAGAGGTGGGTTGGACGTCAACACACCAACACCAAACACCAACCACCCACATAACACTAAACACCAACACCAGCGGGGTGTGCTTGGACCGTCACACCACCAACACCAACACCAACACCAAAAATACACTAACAACAACACCAGCGTGGTGCTTGGACCGTCAACACACCAACCCAAACACCAACACACCAATTAACACTAACACAAACAACGCGGTGGTGCTTGGACCGCAACACACCCAACACCAACACCAACAACCAACAATAACACTAATACACCAAAACCAGCGGTGGTGCTTGGGACCGTCACACACCACACAAACACCAACACAAACACCAACAGAACAAATAAAACACCAACACCAGCGGTGGTGCTTGGACCGTCAACACACCAACACCAACACCAACACCAACAATAACACTAACACCAACACCAGCGGTGGTGCTTGGACCGTCAACCACACCAACACCAACACCAACACCAACAATAACACTAACACCAACACCAGCGGTGGTGCTTGGACCGTCAACACACCAACACCAACACCAACACCAACAATAACACTAACACCAACACCAGCGGTGGTGCTTGGACCGTCAACACACCAACACCAACACCAACACAACAATAACATAACACCAAAAACCAGCGTTGGCGCTGGACCGTCAACACACCAACACCAACACCCCAACACCAAAACAAACAATAAACAATAACACCAAACCAGAGGTGGTGCTTGGACCGTCCACACAAAAACACCAAACACAACACAACAATAACACCCTAAAACAAAAACACCAGGGTGGTGGTGCTTTGGACGTCAACCACCAACACCAACACAAACACCACACAAACACTAAAACCAACACAAGCGGTGGTGCTTGGACCGTTCAACACACCAAAACACCAACACCAACACAACAATAAACTGAACACCAAACCCAGCGGTGGTTTGCTTGGACCGTCAACACACCAACACAACACCAACATAACAAAACCAAAAACACCAGCGGGGGGGAGTGGAACCGGCAACACACCCAACAGCCCCTAACCCACCACACACAACAATTAACACTTAACACCAACACCAGCGGTGGTGCTTGGACCGTCAACACAACATCCACCAACACCAAAATCCAACCACTAACCACCAACAACCAGCCGGTGGTGCTTGGACCCGTCAACACACCAACACAACACCAACAAAACAATAAAACGACACCAACCACCAGCGGTGGTGCTTGGACCGTCAAACACCAACAAAACACCCAACACCACAACCTAACATAAACCAACACCAGGGTGTGGTGCTTGGACCGTCAAACACCAACAACAACACCAACAATAACTACTAACAACAACACAGCGGTGGGTGCTTGGACCGTCAAACACACCAACACCAACACCAACACCAACACCAAACAATAACACCACACCAGAGGGTGGGGTTGAGACGTCAACACACAACACAACACCAACACCAACAATAACACTAACACCAACACCAGCGGTGGTGCTTGGGACCGTCAAACACCACCAAACACCAACACCAAACAACCAACAATAACACTAACACCAACACCAGCGGTGGTGCTTGGGACCGTCAACACACCAAACACCAACAAACACCAACCCAATAAACAACTAACACCAACACCAGCGGTGGGTGACTCCCTGCGGACCGTCAAACAAACCAACACCAACACCAAACCAACACCAACAATAACATCAACACAACACCAGCCCCGTGGTGCGGTGGACCGTAACACACCACAAACAACCACCAAACACCAACAAATTACACTAACACCACCCCCACACCACGGGTGGTGCTTGGACCGATCAACAAACCAAACCACCAACCACCAACCACCAAACAACCACACCCACTAACACCAACCACCAAGCCCCGGCTGGTGCTTGGACCGCTCCCCAAAACAACACCCATCACCAAACACCACAAAACCACAATAACACTAACACAACACAGCGGCTGGTGCTTGGGACCGTCAAAACACACCCCCCCACCTCACCAACACAAAACCAACAAAAACACAAAACCCACCAACACCAGCGCGTGGTCGCTGGGACCGTCAAAACACCAATCACCACCACACCCAACCAATAACAATACAAAAACAACACCAGCCCCCGGCCGGTGCTTGGACCGCCCCTCAACACACCGCCACACCCAACACCCACAATAAACCCACTACCAAACACCAACCACCCCAGCGGCCTGGTGCCTCCTGGACCCGTCAACCCACCCCCCACACCCAAAACCAACAATAAACTAAAACCAAAACACCACGCGCCGGCTGGTGCGTGGACCGTCAAACACACCAACACCAACACCAACACCAAACAATAACACTAACACCCAACACAAGCCGGTGGTCGCTTGTACCGTCAACACCACCAACACCCCCCCCCCCCACACAACAACCCAACAACTCACACCTAACACCAACACCAGCGGTGGTGCTTGGCCATCAAAACCACAACCAACACAACACCAACCACCAACACACCCCCTAACACTAACACACAACAACGCGGTGAGTGTTGGGACAGTCCACACACACACCAACACACAAACACCAACAACAACCAAAACACTAACACCACCACCCACCAGCGGGGCTGCATGACGTGATTGGGACCCGTCAAACACACCAACACCAACACCAAGACAACCACAACACCAAAAATACCCACACTAACACCCCAAACCAGCGGTGGTGCTTGGAACCCACCCCGGTCAACCACAACAAACAAAAACACCCCAAAAAACAAATAACAAAACACCAACACCAGCGGTGGTGATTGCGACCGTCAACCACAAACACACACAAAAACAAAACAACCCACCCATAACCCCACAATCACACAACAAAACCCAGACCGGTGCCCCGGTGGTGCTTGGAACCGTCAAACAACACCAACACCAACACCAAAATAACCCCACTAACACACCAACACCACAGCGGTTGGGCTTCGACCGTCAACACACCAACACCAACACCAAATAACACCTAACACCAGCACCAGCGGTGGTGCTTGGACCCGTCAACACCAACCAACACCAACATCAACCCAACAATAACACTAACACCACACCAGCGGGGTGGTGTTGGACCGTCAACACACCAACACCAAACACCAACACCAACAATAACATAACACCAACACCAGCGGTGTGCTTGGGACCTCAACACACCAACACCAAACCAACACCAACCCCACCCATTAACACGAACACCAAACACCAGCCCCCCCCCCCCCCCCCCCCCCCGCCGCACAAGCCCCCCCGCCTGCTATCGGACCGTCAACACACCAAACACCAAACCAACACCAAACAATTAACACTAACACCAACACAGCGGGGGTGCTTGGACCGTCAAACACACCAATCACCAACACCAAGGGACCAACACCAACCAACAAATAACACTAACACCAACACCACGGTGGTGCTTGGACCGTCAACACACCAACACCAAACACCAAACACACCACCCACCAACAAGAACACTAACACCAACACCGCGCGGTGGTGCTTGGCCCGATCAACACACCAACACCAACACCAACAACAACAATAACAATAAACACCACCACCAGCGGTGGTGCTTGGACCGTCAACACACCAACACCACACCAAACAATAACACTAACACCAACACAAGCGGTGTGCTTGGACCGTCAACACACCAACCAACCCAACCCCACCAATAACCACTAACACCAACACCAGCGGGGTGCTTGGACGACCGTCAACACACCAACACCAACACCTAAACACCAACAATAACACTAACACCAAACACCAGCGGTGGTGCTTTGGGGACCGTTTCAACACACAATCCCAACAACCAACACCAAAAAATACAATAACACTAACACCAACACCAGCGGGTCGGTGCTGGACCGCAACACACCATCACCAACACCAACACCAACAATAAACACTAACACCAAAACACCGAGGGTGGTGCTTGGACCGTCCAACACACCAACATCAACACAACAATCACACTAAAACCAACACCAGCGGGTGGTGCTTGGACCGTCCAACACACCAACACCAACAACAACAAATAACCACTAACACCAACACCAGCGGTGGTGCTTGACGTCAACACACCAAACACCAAACACCAACAATAACACCAACACCAGCGGTGGTGCTTGGACCGTCAACACACCAACACCAACACCAACACCAACAATAACACTAACACCAACACCAGCGGTGGTGCTTTGACCGTCAACACCACCCAACAACCAAAACCCAACACCAAACAATAACACTACCACCAACACCAGCGTGGGCTTTGGACCGTCAACACACCAACACCAACAAATAACACTAACACCAACACCCAGCGGTGGTGCTTGGACGTCAACACACCAAAAAAAACAACACCAACACCACACAATAACACAACACCAACACCCGCTGTGGTGATTGGACCGTCAACATTTAAGGTTACCAAAACACCAACACCAACACCAACAAAAACTAACACCAACACCAGCGGTGGTGCTTGGACCGTCAACACACCAACACCAACACCAACACCAACAATAACACTAACACCAACACCAGCGGTGGTGCTTGGACCGTCAACACACCAACACCAACACCAACAATAACACTAACACCAACACCAGCGGTGGTGCTTGGACCGGCAAACCCCCCCCCCCACCCCCCCCCCACACCAACCACCAACACCACACCAACAATAACACTAACACCAACACCACCGGTGGTGCTTGGGACCGCGGTCAACACACCAACACCAACACAAAACACCAAACGAGAACACAACCCAACACCAGCGGTGGTGCTGGACCGTTCAACACACAACACCAACACCAACACCAACAATAAAACCATAACACCAAACCAGCGGTGGTGCTTGGACCGTCAACAACCAAACATCAACACCAACAATAACACTAACAACCAACACAGGGTGGTGCTTGGACCGTCAACCACACCAACACAACACAACACCAACAATACACTAACACCAACACAAGCGGTGGTGCTTGGACGTCAAACACACCCAAACACCAACACAACAATAACACCAAACACAGCGGTGGTTGCTTGGACGTCAACACACCAACACCAACACCAACACCAACAATACACTAACACCAAACACCAGCGGTGGGGCTTGGCCGGTTCAACACCACCAACACCAAACACAACACCAACAATAACACTACACCAACCACCAGCGGTGGTGCGTGGACAGTCCAACACCAAACACCAACAATAACACTAAACACAAACACCAGCGGTGAGTGCTGGGACCGTCAACACACCAACACCACACAACACCAACAATAACACTTAACCCAACACCAGCGGTGGTGGCTTGGGACCGTCAACACACCAAACACCAACACCACCCAACAATAACAATCACAACAACACCAGCGGTGGTGCTTGGACCGTCAACACACCAACACCAACACCAACACCAACACCAACATTCACACTACACCACACCAGCGGTGCGTGCTTGGGTACCGGTCAACACACCAACACCAACACCAACACCAACAATAACACTAACACCAACACCAGCGGTGGTGCTTGGACCGTCAACACACCAACACCAACACCAACACCAACAATAACACTAACACCAACACCAGCGGTGGGTGGACCGTCAAACACACCAACACCAACAAAACACCCACAATAACACTAACACCCACACCCAGCGGTGGTTGCTTGGACCGTCAACACACCAACACCAACACCAACACCAACAATAACACTAACACCAACACCAGCGGTGGTGCTTGGACCGTCAACACACCAACACCAACACCAACAATAACACCAACACCAGCGGTGGTGCTTGGACCGTCAACACACCAACACCAACACCAACACCAACAATAACACTAACACCAACACCAGCGGTGGTGCTTGGACCGTCAACACACCAACACCAACACCAACACCAACACCAACAATAACACTAACACCAACACCAGCGGTGGTGCTTGGACCGTCAACACACCAACACCAACAACAAACACCAACAATAACACTAACACCAACACCAGCGGTGGTGCTTGGACGTTCACACACCAACACCAACACCACACCAAACAATAACACTAACAACCAAACACAGCGGTGGTGCTGGGACCGGCAACACACCCCAACACCAACACAACACCCAACAGAATAACACTAACCCCAACACCCAGCGGTGGTGCTTGGACCGTAACAAACCAACACCACACCAAAACAAGAAACAATAAAACACCAACACCGCGGTGGGCGTGGACCGTCAACACACCAACACCAACACCAACACCAACAATAACACTAACACCAACACCAGCGGTGGTGCTTGGAACGTCCAAACACACCAAAACACCAAACAACAACACCAACAATAAACTAAAACAACACCAGCGGTGTGCTTGGACCGTCAACACACCAACACAACAATAACATAACACCAAACACCAAGCGGTGGTGCTTGGACGCAACACACCAACACCAACACCAACCCACCAATAACACAACACAACACCGAGGTGGTGCTTGGACGTCAACACACCAAACACAACACCAACACAACAATAACACTACCACAAACACCAGCGGTGGTGTTGGACCGTCAACACACCAACACCAAACACCAACCCAACACCAACACCAACAATAACACAACACCAGCGGTGGTGCTTGGACCGTCAAACACACCAATACAGACAGCAGAGACCCCCTGAAGATGGCGCCCGACTCCCACACTAGGATAAACGCGGGAAGTGAAGCATAGAAAGGCAACGACGTCAGATAGAGTGCTCCGACCCTCGACCAGATCAAGCACCGGACCTGACACAGGACGAGTCAGCGACGAGCGAGAAATGTCCCGCAAAACCAACACCAGCGGTGGTGCTTGGACCGCAACACACCAACACCAACACCAACACCAAACAATAACACTAACACAAAACACCAGGGTGGTGCTTGGACCGTTAAACAAACCAACACCAACAACCAACACCAACAATAACACTACCCCAACACCAGCGGTGGTGCTTGACAGTCAAAACCACACCAACACCAACACCCAACACCAACACCAACACCAACCCACTAACACCAACACAGCGGTGTGCTTGGACCGTCACCACACACCAACACCAACACCAAGACCAACACCAACACCAACAATAACACTAAAACCAACAACAGCGGAGGTGGTGCCTTGGACCGTCAACACACCAACACCAACACCACAAAACACTAACACCAACACACAGCGGTGGTGCTTGGACCGTCAAAGCACACCAACACCAAACACCAACACCAAAACAATAACACAACACCAAAACCAGCGGTGGTGCTTGTGGACCGTCAACACAAACCCAACACCACACCAACACCAACAATAACACTAAACACCAACACCAGCGGGTGGTGCTTGGACCGTCACACACCAACACCCAACACCAACATCAACAACTAAACCAACACCAGCGGTGCGTGCTTGGACCGGTAAAACAAACCCAACACCAACCCCAAGACCAACCAATAACCACTAACACCAAACAACCCAGCGGTGGGGCTTGGACCGTCAACACAAAAACACCAACACCAACAATAACACTAACACCAACACCAGCGGTGGTGCTTGGACCGTCATCACACCATCACCAACACCAACACCAACAATAACAATAACACCAACACCAGCGGTGGTGCTTGGACCGTCAACACACCATCACCAACACCAACACCAACAATAACACTAACACCAACACCAGCGGTGGTGCTTGGACCGTCAACACACCATCACCAACTCCAACACCGATTTGGATACCCTTGAACAAGAGCTATGCATGATCTGCCATGATGGTCTAGGCCCCTACCCACCCACCCATTCCCACCACCAAAACAAACACTGCAGAGCTTTGGATGCCCTCGATCCCTAAGTGTTTTGGTCTAGGCCCCCCCTCTGCCCCCCCCCCCCCCACACACACACACACACCCACACCCCACACCCACACACCCACACCCACTCCCACCACCAACACCACCACTGCAGAGCTTTGGATGCTCTTGAACAAGAGCTATGCATGATCTGCCATGATGGTCTAGGCCCCCCCTCTGCCCCCCACCCACCCACCCACCCACCCACCCCCACACACACACCCCTAACACACCCACGCCCACTCCCACCACAAACACCACCAGCAACACTGCAGAGCTTTGGATGCCCTTGAACAAGAGCTATGCATGATCTGCCATGATGGTGGTGAAGAGGGGGGCGACAAGCTGATAGAGATGTTGAAAAGAGAGTGTGAAGACCAGCAAGCGTTGCGAGTGAGAGGGGGTGGGGGGGCAGAGGGGGGGCCTAGGCCAAGAGATGGGGGGCCACAAGCTAATAGAGATGTTGAAAAGAGAGTGTGAAGACCAGCAAGCGTTGCGAGTGAGAGGGGGTGGAAGGGGGATGGAGTGGAAGGGGTCGGGGGGTGAGAGGGGGTGGAAGGGGTCGGGGGGTGAGAGGGGGTGGAAGGGGGATGGAGTGGAAGGGGTCAGGGGGTGAGAGGGGGTGGAAGGGGGATGGAGTGGAAGGGGTCGGGGGGTGAGAGGGGGTGGAGGGGGATGGAGTGGAAGGGGTCGGGGGGTGAGAGGGGGTGGAAGGGGGAGGGAGGAGATAGGAGGGGAGGAGATAGGGGAGGGAGGGATGGGGGGGGGGGGGGGGGGGGGTATGGAGGGGTCCTCACTCACACATGCACACTTGGAGTAGATGGTATACCTGCTGATTTCTATATCCCTATTAGACCAAATAGTAGAGGGAGATTCCCCTTCTTCCCCCCTCAAACCAACCCTTAACTCTCCACCCGCCAACCTGCCAACCATCTCTCCATCCAACCCTCCACTCTCCATCCAACCCTACACCCTCAAACCCTACACCCTCAAACCCTACACCCTCAAACCCTACACCCTTAAGCCCTACACCCTTAAGCCCTACACCCTACACCCTTAAACCAACCCTTACACCTTCACCCGCCAACCCGCCAACCCTCTCTCCATCCAACCCTCCACTCTCCATCCAACCCTACACCCTCAAACCCTACACCCTTAAGCCCTACACCCTTAAGCCCTACACCCTACACCCTTAAACCAACCCTTAAACCTTCGCCCGCCAACCCGCCAACCCTCTCTCCATCCAACCCTCCACCCTCCAACCAACCCTTCACCCTCCAATGGCACTTGCAGCAAGAACAAGCAGCAGGTACAACACCCAAAGCTGGCTGCAGCACAGCACGCTTGCCCCCCCCCCCCCCCCACCCACCCACCCACCCACCCTCACCTACCCACCCACCCACTCACCCACCCTCCATTGTCACTAGCAGCAAGAACAAGCAGCAGGTACAACACCCAAAGCTGGTTGCATTACAGCAGGCTTTCCACCCCCACTCACCTACCCATCCACCCACCCACCCACCCATTCACCCACCCACCCGCCCATTCACCCCCACCCTCACCTACCCACCCACCCACTCAACCACCCTCCATTGTCACTAGCAGCAAGAACAAGTAGCAGTTAGGACACCCAAAGCTGGTTGCAGCACAGCAGGCTTGCCCCCCCCCCCCCCCCCCACCCACCCACCCACCCACCCTCACCTACCCACCCACCCACTCAACCACCCTCCATTGTCACTAGCAGCAAGAACAAGTATCAGGTACAACACCCAGAGCTGGCTTCAGCACAGCAGGCTTGCCACCCCCACTCACCTACCCGCCCACCCACCCATTCACCCACCCACCCGCCCATTCACCCACCCACTCACCTACCAACCCACCCTCTGACCTACCCACTCACCTACCCACCCACCCTCCATTGTCACTAGCAGCAAGAACAAGCAGCAGGTACAACACCCAAAGCTGGCTGCAGCACAGCAGGCTTGCCCCCAGGAGTGCCACTGGACGACTTCGAGGACTATCCCCCCGTTGATGTGAAGGGGGCAGGGTCATCACTGATACATGCAGCGGGTGATAGCGGCAACAAGTTCCGCACGTGGGAGCACCTGAAACCCGACCCTGGATCTGGCCTGGACCCCAGTGTGGCTGGTGAGAGGGGGGGGGGGGGGGGGGGGGTAAGGGGAGTGAGAGACAGGCAGACATTCTTACACCCTGGATCTGGCCTAGACCCCAGTGTAGCTGGTGAGAGGGTGGAGAGGAGGGGTGTCATCGTTTATGCAATCCATAGGTTATTCTATGTCTATATTATAGTATCCCTTGCAATCACATTGACGATTACAGGGGGGGGAGGGGGACGGGTGAGGGGAGTGAGAGACAGGCAGACATTCTAACACCCTGGCTCTGACCTGGACGCCTGTGTGGCTGGTGAGAGGGTTGAGAGGAGGAAGGGGAGGGGGGGGAAGGAGGGGGGGGGGGGGGGGGGGGGGGGTAAAGGGGGGAGGGGAAGGAGAGAGGGGGGAGGGGGAGACCATGTCTAACCACCATTTATAACCACCATTTATACACTACCCTTCTACATCCAACCCTAACCACCACTTGTATGCCTGCCTGCCTGCCTGCTTGCCTGCCTGCCTACCTGCCTGCCTGTCTGCCTACTAACCCTAAAATTCTTAAACCCTAAACCTTGATATCCTAAAACCCTAAACCCTAAAAGCCTAAAACCCTAAAACCTAAACCCTACCTTGCCTTGCCCTGCCAAGCAAGGAACGTATCCCCCACCCACCCACCCACTCACCTACCCACACACCCACTGACCCACCCTGCCAGGCAAGGAACATATCCCCTACCCACCCACCCACTGACCCACCCTGCCAGGCAAGGAACGTATCCCCCACCCACCCACCCACCAACGTACCCACCCACCCACTGACCCACCCTGCCAGGCAAGGAACATATCCCCCACCCACCCACCCACCCACCCACCCACCCACTGATCCACCCTGCCAGGCAAGGAACGTTTCCCCCACCCACCCACCCACTCACCTACCCACCCACTGATCCACCCTGCCCGGCAAGGAACGTTTCCCCCACCCACCCACCCACTCACCTACCCACCCACTGACCCACCCTGCCAGGCAAGGAACATATCCCCCACCCACCCACCCACCCACTCACCTACCCACCCACCCACCCACCCTGCCAGGCAAGGAACGTATCCCCCACCCACCCACCCACTCACCTACCCACCCACTGACCCACCCTGCCAGGCAAGGAACGTATCCCCCACCCACCCACCCACTCACGTACCCACCCACCGACCCACCCTGCCAGGCAAGGAACGTATCCCCCACCCACCCACCCACCCACCTACCCACCCACTGACCCACCCTGCCAGGCAAGGAACGTATCCCCCACCCACCCCCCCACCCACCTACCCACCCACTGACCCACCCTGCCAGGCAAGGAACATATCCCCCACACTGCTGACAGCGTGCCGGAGGGGATAGAGCCGGAGAGCCACCTGAAACCCAATCGAACCAAATACAATCCAACCCTAACCACCACTCTTATGCCTGCTTACCTGCTTGCCTGCCTGCCTGCCTGCCTGCCTGCCTGCCTGCCTGCCTGCCTGCCTGCCTGCCTGCCTGCAAACCCTACAATCCTAACCCCCCAAACCTTTATATCTTAAAACCCTATAACCTAAAACCTAAACTCTGACTTGGCTTGCCCTGCCTAAACCCTAAACCCTAAACCCTGTGTACCTGCCAGGCAAGGAACGTATCCCCCACACTGCCGACACCGTGCCGGAGGGGATAGAGCCGGAGAGCCACCTGAAACCCAATCGACATGGTGAATGGGCAGGCTCATTGGACGGATCCTTGGCGCTGAAAGGCAAGGTTGGGTGGGGGGTGGCTGATGGGCATGAAGGATGCGATGAGAGCACACTCCAGGCCATTCGAAAGCAGCAGCAACGGTAGTAGTAGCAGCAGCAGCAGCAGCAGCAGCAGCAGTACCAGGACCAGCTGCAGTAGTAGAGGTAGTAGTAGTAGTAGTAGTAGTAGTAGTAGTAGTAGTAGTAGTAGTAGTAGTAGTTGTTGTATGTAGCTATGATGATGAATGCAATCGTGCTAGATAGGCAGCAAGCCAAGCAGAACATCAACATGGCTCTTGCTCTGACTTGGCTGGTTCTATGCAAAAGGAGTACAAGAGGATTCTCAGAAGGCCATTCGAAAGCAGCAGCAACGGTAGTAGTAGCAGCAGCAGCAGTACCAGTACCAGCAGCAATAGTAGTAGTAGTATTTGTATGTAGCGACAGCATTTTTGTGTAGTACCGGTAGTAGCAGCAGCAGCAACAGTAGTAGCAGCAGTAGCAGCAGCAACAATACCAGCAGCAGTAGTAGCAGTAGAAGTAGTAGTAGTAGTAGTAGTAGTAGTAGTAGTAGTAGCAGTAGCAGCAGTAGCAGCAGTACCAATACCAGCAGCAGTAGTAGTAGTAGTAGTAGTAGTAGCAGCAGCAGTAGCAGCAGTACCAATACCAGCAGTAGTAGTAGTTGTAGTTGTATGTAGCTACAGCATTTTTGTGTAGTACCGGTTGTAGCCCAACAATAGCAGCACCAGCAGCACCCGTAATGCTTTTGGGCTCACTCACTCATCCAGATGTTTACAGCAGCAATAACAGCAATAGCAGCAACAGCATGCGCAACGGTAGTACACACTCATACAGCACTTGTGCTTTCCCATGCCAAGATTAGATATAAAGTTGAGATGATGATGATGATGATGATGACATGTTCCCGGTGCCCTAACGTGCCTGCGGCTCAACGAAGTGCGTCAGTGTACAACTAACGCGTTATGTGGCATATATCTATAGAAGAGATTTGATTTAATTGTTTTTTATATCTTACATTCGGCTTGCACTTGGCATTGTGTTCTGAGGTGCATCTCAGCACTTCATTGCAAATGAATAGCCGATTGCCTTACTTGCGCTCCCTGCCCCGGCCTATCTGCTGGTGCTGCTCCCATGGACATGCTGACATGCACCATTTGTGGAGCAGGAAAAGGCAAATTATACAAGACAATCAGCGTTTTGGGGCACACGGACAAAGCGCCATCATCACTTTTAATGTAACATGAGAGGTAGGGCCTGGGGTTTAGCGCCCCCAGGCCCCTAATATGCCCTAGCCTATCAAAGTAACAACCAATCGCAATCACATGCTCAGCCAATACGAATCAGATGCCCAGCCTATTACAACACATCTCCAATCTCTATGAGATGGCAAAAAAATGATCCTACAGGTTTAGCACCAGTGGGCCATGGGGTCATCCTCATCATCATCATGACCAATCCTGCCAAATATTTCAAATATTATTACTATTTCCTCATCTATTGGGCTGGTCTAGTAATGATAACGCCTGGTTGGGTGATATTAAGGGAACCCGTAGTACGCGGGCAGAGAACGGTCTACCACCTCGACTGGACTCGAAGGTACCATCGCGGTTGACAACGACCTACAACGCTCGGGATTGAACCCCCGACCCCGCTTTGTTTAAGCGATTTGGTGTACCACTAGACCAATCGTATCACTCAATCGAGCTGGGCTAATCTAAACATGTAGTTGCGTGTTGTGGTCCCTACACCTTTCACCATTTCCTGCTGTAGTTGGCCGTTCACGAAACCACTGATTACCTTAGCTAGTTTCTTTTGGCCCTTTTGTCAATCGATGTAATTTTTCAACAACTTGTGTTATGCAATCTATTTGTTGGCTATTATTGTAATCGTACGAAACAAAATCTGCCAACACTCCTATTAATCCAGCCATACTGACTGAGAAGGGGAGGCAATATGGGGAAGAGGATGCTGATATCTTTCGTTTTCCTTGCTTTTCGTAGACGATGGAGCAATGGGACGGCAGGAGCAACACAGTTATTTACAACGTTATGTCAAGATAGCCGCAGGCTGGACTTGCGGTAGCTAAGTAGCCAATCAAAGAGAGAGAGGGTTCGTTACATAAACTCAGCAAATCACTGCCGAGACTGGACAGCAGCACAGCCTGCCGACCATCCAATTTTATAACACGGAAGCGCGAGGGTTTGTAAGGCATCCCCACAAACCTGAAAACAAACTAGGTCAAGTAAAAAAAAGGAAACAAACTAGAGGCGGAAAGAAGAGCGGAAATAAAGGGGAGCGTGAAGGGGAGGGATGCTAAGGCAGGAGATGGCGGCCACGGGGCCTGCCGGTACTACTATTAAAGATCCATAGCTAGCTGGTGGTACCAGCCGCTAGCTGGCCTGCGTTCCAGGGTCACAGACCCGGCCGGACTTCATGCACACAGGGTCACTGTGGTGCACCTAATAAGGTGTCCAATAGCATCCACCCCAAAACCTGGTACTCTTTAGTTCAAGAGTTCCAGAGTTTCCAATAAACTGGAAAGAAACTAAAGGACAGGGGAAGGGACCAGAAGGGCAGAAATCAAAATACAACTATAATGTTGCCCAAAGCGGTAATAGATGGGCTACGTAGCAGCAAACTACATGTTTATTTTCGTCAACAAAAACAAAACAAAACTGGAGAGGGGAGAGCAGGAGTTTTACATTAAATCTATGTCCTATTCAGTCCAGATAAACCTAGTTAACTCGGTGTGCCAGACAGGGTACTACTAAGCGCGCGGCAGCGTGGTGCCGCGCTGCCTTTTTGAGCCCCTCTGCGCGTTTAGCGCAGTTTTTTTAACCCCCTGTGGGCACAGCGCGCGGTTTTTGCGTTTTTTTCACTAAAAAGCGCTGACCAATTTGGCAAGAAGTAGTACCCTGGTTCCAGACACTACGTGGTATTCAGATAGAGGGCACAGTTCAAGTAAGGTGTGGAACCATGACCTGGAGATGTGAAACCAGTTGCAGCAGCATGTTAGAAGTTGGAGATTCTCAAAAGGGAGTCAACCAGTTTTTCTGAAGGTCATGGCAGGGGGTAGGGGATTCGGAAGAATCCATCAGACTGCATTTTCCTTGTGATGAGGCCTAGGAACCTGTCAAAATCTGCTCAGCTAGGATCTGGTGAGAAGATGTGAGGAAACCTCTCCATTAGGAAGTAATCTCTGTGGGTCCAGGGCATAACTATATATATCATCTAGGCACATCATGAATGGGCCAGGTTCCTCCATGTCATAGCAATGTAGGAGGAGGTATGGGTTCTGATTGATGACCTTTGCATAGGTGTATACCATAGGCGCCTGGAGCATATAGCCCATTTGACCGATGAAACAAGGCTGGCCTCAGTGGTTCGGAGTTGATAGATCAGATCTGCTAGCATGGAGATGTGATCAATGAACGGTTCAACTACCTTGAATGGGTAGCTAGTAGGGGACAACAGACCAAGCAGTGCTATGATATGATTTGAGCTGCTCATACTTGCTATATAATCTACACATGAGGTGGTGGAGAGTACGCAGGTCTAGCCCAGTCCTCAATGATAGGTGGACAGGATTCTCCCTGATCTTCAATCTGGCCTACCATGGCTGTGAGTGAGGGGTATGGGTAGCCTCCTGCCTTGTCCCCTGCCTCGGGAAGAAAAGTAACCCTAGGTCCATCAAAGTTGTTGGCATCGTCATCACTGACATCACTGCTGGTTTTATCAGAGTTAGAGGGAGCAGGTGGGGGAACAAAGGTGATGAATCCTAGGGGTCTGACAGCACCATGTGGTGTAGCAGTCTCCAGGGGCCTAATACTACCTAGGGATCTGACAGTACTAGGGGGCACATGAGGGGGAGTGCTTGATTGAAGCATATATTTTATATCTGCCTGTCCAGAGCTATGCCCATCCAGGGGGTTCTTCAGGCTGGTGTTTTTAAGAGCTCCGGTGGTCATCAGTTGATCTCTCACGCATCCGGGTTCTCATCCAGGTTCACTGCAGCCTTATGTCCATATATACCTGTTGTTACCGTATACACAGCCATCATGTATCTATTGATTCTATCAAGTGTGTGCTCACCAGCTTTAGTGTTGTCATCTTCTTCTCCATTAACTTGGCCACACACTCACTTCTGATGACTGCTGGTAGCACCAGAATTGATCACAGGTTGAGGTGAAGGTGCAGCTGGCATCCATGGGTACTTAAACCTCCATGCCTCAAAAGCATTCAGACCATTCAAGATATGTAGGTGCCCCAGGACTGGGCTCCGTGCATGTGGGTGCAATATTCTCAGGCAGTGGTGATACATAACTGTTCGCTTCTGGTGTTTCATAACGAATAACCATCATTACACAGACAGGGGAGTTATGTACCTGATAGGTGGGCCAAAGACGTGGCATCCAGTGGTTCCGAGCAACTTGAGTCATCAAAGACAGTGTACTCTGGGTCAGAGGAGGGGTCAGTGATGGCTCCTACTGGATCCTGATCAGGGTCCATGGCAGCTGTGAGTCTGGAGGGCCTACCTGTACACGTTGATCCTATGGCTCCTACTGGATCCTGATCAGGGTCCATGGCAGCTGTGAGCGAGTCTGGAGGGACTACCTGTACACGTTGATATAATTGTGTTGAATTGATCGGTGGAATCACTCCCGCATAAAGTAGGTACCCCCGCCCCCCGCTCCACCTCCCACTCTTCCACCTCACAGTATAGGCGATAACAGACGTGGGCACATGGCAGATAGGTTCGGTTTCTAGCTATCCCGCTCTATCTAAAATACTTTGTAGATGTGTTATGGCAGTTGGTGGTAGGAGTGTTATAGATGGGGAAATGCATTTCCTGGTGGAATGTCTTTTATGCTCTTAGGAGGGGTTTCTTTTGAGAAATTAGGAATTGCGCAAGATCTAATCGTCAATGAATTGTATGTGAGATTGATAATGAACCCTGGCTCCTTACCTTCAGGGGGTGGAAATAAATCAGGTAATATCTCATTAGGCCACTTTAATTAATGTGATGAGAAACGAAAAGTCAAATAGTTTTCATAGAACGAAGCCCCGCCGTTTACAATTTGTTGGCATCCAGTTCACTACCGTAGTGCTTGGTTGGTCGGCCGTAGGTGGCAGACCAATACATCGACAACAACGTTTCCTTACACAAAGTGATTTGTCTTCGTAATGTTCGACAATTCAATTCATTTCAACGATTGAATTCATCTCAATTCGATTCAATTCAACCCAACTCAACCCAACACAATGCAATGTACAAGTTCAGTCGAATGCAATGCAAGCTCAAGTTCAAGTTCAATACAATTTAATTTTCAGAACACACAAAAAATATTTAATTCGGGATGCACCTTCAGGTGCCCTTTAATTTAACTATGTTCTTGGGATATATAACTAGGAGTCAGCATATCATATGATGTTAACCGAAGGCGAGTATGATATCATATGATATCATACAAATTGCATCATATGATATTGTATATAAATGGCAACTTTGGCCTAGTCAGACTGCATCGTATGATATCATATGATGACATGATATCATATGATATCATATTGCCGACCCTTAGATATATAACACATTGTGGCTCTCATCATGTGCCAGAAGAATTCTCATCAGTCATTATCGCAGCCTCATGCTCCACCTTTGCTTCCTATGCTGACATTCAATCAACAGAAACTTCAACAGTAGCCGCAGCAACAGCGGCCGCAGCAGCAACAGCCGCAACACAAACAGCAGTAGCAGAGACTGTTGATGTGACCACACTGATCATCAGACGCATGCTGCGTACAGCAGTTAAAGAGATCGGACGAGATGAAATGATGCAGCACATTATAAATGGTATATTCCAGGGTACTACAAAGCGTTCGCGCACCCTTTTTGAGCCCCACTGCGTGTTACGCGCAGTTTTTTAACCCCCTGTGAGCGCAGCGCACAGTTTTTTGCGCTTTTTGCACTACAAAGCGCTGCCCAATTTGACGTTTGTGCGCTTTAAGCGCTGACCATTTTGACAAAATGTAGTACACTGGTATGTTCATCCCGCTTGGAAATCGTCTATTACCTTTTACAGTAGTAGCATTCATTACTTATGGCGATATTCATGCTGCTTGCAACCATCGTGACACGAATTATGTTGCTGCTGCTGCTGCTGCTGCTGCTTGTGGGCTCTCTAGTGAAAAGGCGGCGGGGCTGTTCTGTACAAGTTGGTATGCAGACCGGGAGGCCGAGGTACGAGGCAGGGGCCGTGGGCGCGCGTAGCCAGCCGGGAAAGGTGCAGGAGCCCCTGTTAGCGTCATCCTCTAGGTCTGGGGGCTGTGCATTCGCCAACACACCCGAGCAGATTGCATGGAAAGTAGCCGTAGTCGTAGTCCTCGACCGTACCGAAGCAAGTGCCATCCAATTGTCTTCCATCCATTCCATCTCCTGGTGTCCAGCAGACATGTGTGCCTTTTGGAAAGCCCTCTGCAGCAGCTGTCAAAACTCGCTCACATCCCTGACAGTGACCAGGGCCAAACGGCGAGGAGCAGGAGCCATCCAGACTGTTTTCATCACATTCCTCGAGATTCGCGCATTCGAGGGCGTGGGAACCAGCAAGTGTAAAAATAGCCAGCAAGGCCAGCACCAGCAGCAGCACAGCGCGGCCACGAGCAATGGCCGCGCTGTGGGAGCACGCGTTAAGCGGGGGTTTGCAGAGGTCAGCATTGGGAGGGGGGGCCTCGACATCTGTGTGAAAGGTGGGGTGGGGTGGGGTGGGCATAGGGGGGTAGGTGTAGGGGGCAAGGCGTAGGGGTAGGGGTTGTGCTGAGGGTGGGGTGATGGTGGAGATGGGGGTGGTGGCGATGAAGGTGGTAGTGGCGGTGGTGGTGGAACGCATCTGCGCACGCACCATACTTGCAGCATCCCTGAGCGGGTCCATTCAGCCCATCCACAGGGATGTGGGTTGTGGGGTGCGTCGCGGTGTATGTGTGGTGGCCATGAAGGTTGAGGTGGTGGTGGCAATGGTGGTTGTGGTGGTGGTGGCGGTGGCGATGAATGTGGTGGTATTGGTGGTCAGAGAACTGAAACCCATCAAGGAGTTGGTTTTCTACCCTCTGTTGCTGGCTTGGTTCCATGGGGGAGTGGTTAGGGTTAGAGCTTGTGCATGCACCATACGCTGTCGATGAGTATGTTGTCAGTAGCTTGACCTAGGGATACGCACAAGACTTATGTTTCAGCGTGATTAAGCTACAGTTCAGCTACACTGCTCCTGGTGGTCAGGCCCCCCGTACTCGGCCCAAAATCCGAATGGGCCTTTGGCTGGAGGCTGGTTCGGGTTTCATCCCAATCAGGTGATTGGTGGCTGTAGGGAGGCACAGCCAGGCACCCACCCAAGGTACTCCAGCACGCACTAAAAAAACAGTGGTTCTTACATGTTTCAGAAGCCTAGTGAAGAGAGTCCAGCATTCTGCTCACAGAAAATCTCAAATGATATCATACGGGAATCATATAATCTCATATGATACAAAATTCGGGTGAGACGTCGAGTCATCCCTAGCAATAACACTATAACAGGTGCTTGAGCATGCAGAGACATGCATACGAGGATCTGTGTATACCAGTTTTTGTTGTTGCTATAAATAGGCGGTGGGTCATTCCTTCCTGCCCCCAGGCCTGCGGCCGGGATCTAGAGAGCAATTACCTTCCGTGACCGAGGCCCTCCTTACCTTCTCGAGCAAGATCAGGCGGTAGAGTGGTGCCTCGGGGTCACTGTCGCCAAGCGAGTGGAGCCGAGAGGGGAAGCGAGTGGGAAAGCGAGTGGGAAAGCGAGTAGAAGTAAATTAATGGGAGCGATCGAGTAGAATTTAAGCAGGCGGCATGTAGTAGGTTCCTTTCGGAAGATTCCTGTCTGGTGGTGCGTGGTGCGAGACTTGGTCCTGAACGCGTTCATGAAAGTAGATTCAAGTTTTTATGTCGCTGATTGACTGCTGACACGTTGATGACTCTGAGTTAGTTGCTGATTAGTTATTGATGACTTAGAGTTCAGTTGAATTTGTTACAACGGCTCATCGTTTAACAAGATTTAAGTTGGACGCATTTCCAGCAGAGAAAAGCTTGAGTAAATTGCTAGCGAGTCCGGTTTCCAGGGAGCCCGTTTCTTTCCGCTTAGTCTTTGCAAGAAAAGCTTGAGTAAATTGCTAGCGATTTGAAGTTCAATCATTTGGGAAGTGTGTGGTGCTGAAGGGAAGCTACGGCGAGCGACACACTTTTCAAACTCTTCTCAGAGAAGTGTGTAGCGGTAGGTGCTGAAGGGAAGCTACGACGAGCGACACACTTTTCAGGGAAGGTGCGTCCCGAAAGGAATATGTTTTGTGTTCTGAAAAATAATTTGTTTTGAACTTGAACTTGAACTTGCATTGCATTCGACTGAACTTGTAAAATACTTTTGATTGGGTTGAGTTGTGTTGAATTGAATCGAATTGTTGAATTGAATTAAATTAAATTGTAACCGCGCTCCTGGTCGCTTAGATGGAGCCAGCCAAAGTAGTTTGAATTGCGTGATTTCCAAAGCAACCACTATCTGCTATTACGACCTTCCTGGTTTCTACGGGTTCTATCTCATCTCAATGGACGAATCAAGACACGTCGCATATTGTTAATTCGTTTGTTAATTAATTTAAAAATAAAGATGAACGTAAAACAAAGATCTGCGTGCTATATCCAGAGGAGGTTTACAAATCTGCGCAACTCGCGCAGTCGGACTCCTCCGCAACCTTGCACACTAATGCGCCATGTCGTACCCTGATTTCTGTACTTCTGAAGGAGCCAGGGTCCTGTACATCTGAAGGATTTCTGTTCCTCTGAAGAAGCCAGGGTCCTGCACTTCTGAAGGATTTCTGTACCTCTGAAGGAGTCAGGGTCCTGCACATCTGAAGGATTTCTGTTCCTCTGAAGGAGCCAGGGTCGTGTACATCTAAAGGAGCCAGGGTCCACTAACAATCTCACATTCAATTCATTGACGACTAGATCGTGCTCAATTCCTAATTTCTCAAAACAAACCTCTCTTAAGAGTGTGAAGGACATTCCATAACGAAATGCATTCCCCCCTCTGAAACTATCCTAACGACCACCATAACACATCTACTAAGCAAGGTACTTCAAACGGACCCCAGGGGTTGCGTTGGGACGCACCCTAATTCGGTAGGTTGCGTCCTAGAACGCACCCAGCAGTTCGGTAGCTAAGTTGCGTCCAAGGTCGCACTCGACCCCTCAGGCTGCGACATAGGGCGTGTTTCCACAGAGATTTTTTCGCGTGCTCGGAGCCGGGGTTCGGGAGCCTACGTGGCAGTGGTGTGATATCTACGTGGACGTGCTCGGAATCCTCGGGGTGGACAGGTTGGCCAATCCCCGGCCAATCTGTTGCCTCGCTGATGCCACATTGGTTTTCTAGTTTCCATCTCCCTGCCCCAGTATTTGCGCATCAAATTGATCGGTGCTACGGTGTTTTTTCGAGTTGCAAGTAATAGAGTCCACTTGCAAATATTTCGAAAAGTGGCCACATCATCCAATCGAATCGATGTGTTCGTTCATTCCTTCTCCCTGCCACAATAGTTGCGCATCAAATTCATCGGTGCTACGGTGGTTTTTCGAGTTGCGAGTAATAGAGTCCACTTGCGAGTATTTCGAAGAGTGGCCACACCATCCAATCGAATTGTTGCGTTCGTTCATTCCTTCTCCCTGTCCCAGTAGTTGCGCATCAATTTCATCAGTGATACCGTGATTTTTCGAGTTGCGAGTAATACAGTCCACTTGCGAGTGTTTCGTAAAGCTTCTGCTGCTCTGAAGCAGCTCTCAGAAATGCAGCAATCAAGGAGGGTGCAGTATGTACTGCCGTGCTTTTCGTGTGTCCCTGCCTACGTGGCATGCTCGGAGAACAGGGTCCTCCGAGCGTCTTGCTCCGACATGGGGGGGGGGGCAGGTCGGAGCAGAGCTCCGAGAATACCAGTTTCTCGACTGTTTTCGACGTGAAACCACCGCTTTTCAAAATATTCGAAACTATTCGAAAATATATGAATATGTCCCAGGGATGACCGATCGCCTTCCGGTCGCCTACCTGTCGCCTACCTGTCGTGTTACACCACGATTCGGGTGTGACACAAAGATACGCGCACGTAGCGCAGTACAGTCAGATATGAGAGATTCGAGTAGTAATTAGGGCGCGGACTTGTCGAAGGTTCCGTCGCATTTGTAGGGGTCCGTCCAAGGTCCCGATCTGAGATCTAGTTTCGCCGCCAATTGAAGGGCCAAGCCATGTTTTATGTAACCTAGTTTCGCCGCCCTGCTGAGGCCTATAAATTGATAACCCGCAACTCTGTTCTTTACTTATGTCTTGATTCACGCTTTGTAACGCTGAGTCAACCTGAAGTCATCCCCTGTGCCAAGTCCCTGTCCCCGTCTCCCTCTACGTGAGTTTGCCTTTGAGTCCCGCATCGCCCTGTCGGACATACCCCTGTCGCGACCCAAGACCCTGACTTGCCAAGACCCTGAAGACCCCAGCCCGGCTCCAGCGACATATCCTTGTCCCGGCCCCCAAGCCCCTGGTTACCCTAGATATCCTAGACACTCTGCGAAGTACGTACCTTAGTGGGCTATTTCCTGATCCCCGCACTTAGGCTCGGAATTAGATTAATTCCCCCTGGAAAGTTACGAGTGTTAGCGCCGTTTCTCTCTTTCCTATCATAGACGGAATTAGCTAGGGCCCCTTGTGCAGTACGAGCAAGTAATAGCGCTCGGCTGTCTATCCTGCCGTAGGCACGGATTTCGTGTTACTCGTCGACGTACGACACCCTCCCCCTTGAGAAGTACGGATCTAAGCCCCGTGCCTATCTTTCCTGCCTACGTGGGATTAGTCACCAGTGTCGCAGACCAGTCTGGTTCACTCGTGTATAAAGTAAGAGAAGTACACCTGTGTTAGTCAGAGTGTAGCAATACCATACTCGTCTGCTTATCAGTCAATGTGTTACTGTTGTATTGTAGGTCACTCTAAAAGCGCGCACCATAGCAACCAAATCACCAGTGTTACATGTCGCGTGCCAGGCACTCCGAGGAGGCTCCGAGGAGCCTCCGAATGCCCCTGTGGAAACACGACCTGCTGACCTGGCACCTCCGAGGGCTCACGGAGGCTTCAGAGCACGCGAAAAAATCTCAGTGGAAACACGCCCATAGTATCAACAGAACCCACAGCCCAAGGCAATGAAGAGGTGGTGGGCCAATCAACTGATGGGTGAGACGCAACCAACATCCCGAACCTGTGTCCGGGACGCAACCAACTCACCCTCCCATGTTGCGTCTGAGACGCAACGGACCCTCCCCATGTTGCGTCCTGCGTACAAAGTATTTAAGAGCGGGGTTGAACCCGAACCCATCTGCCAGATTGAACATTCAAGTTGTGCAAGCGAAGACGTAATATATCCATGTAACAGCTCACGATGCACCTGGCAGCTTGAGGGGTTAGTCTAGAGTAACGGGCTACGTGATGTATGTTTATATGTATGTCGATATGCGTAAGCTAGCAGAACAGTAAGGGTGTTACCTAGGTATGGGATGTAGAGTAGCTCGGATGGAACGTCTTCGTGGTAGGAGTAGAAGGGTTCGTTCCGAGTAACTCGTGTCTATGTGCGCAACGTGTGCGTTGTGAGAGATGAGGCAGTACATGGGTATGGTACTGTATCATGTGCGTTCGTCACGTGGCTTACGGGTACGGTGTACCCGTATGCCTTGCTGGACGGCCAGAGGGAACCCGTGAAGGGTTCTGTACCGTTACACTCCCCCCCCTCCAGAAGAGATGCGGACCCCGCATCTGATCGTAATAGAGATGGGATGAGAATACCAGTCGTCGTCGTATGTGCCGTGCTCAAAATATACTTGATGAAACAAGTTGGTTTCGGAGAGAACCATTTAACATCCCTTTTGAGTACTCCGAGAAAGATAGCTTTATAAATAAAGCAATCTGACCGCCGTGTCGTATGCGTCGAGTGCGATGGGTGGGTGATGGGCCCGTTTTTTTGACGTACGTCGGGACATAACGGGCGTAACACGGGATTGCCATGCATCGACGACGTGAGGGGCGCTTTTCTTGACCGCCTTGGCGAGCTCCCAAGTGTCTTGCTCAATACCGAAGTCTTGCCATCGGACCAATCAAGTATTCGAGACGTCGTTTGCTGGATGTGCCGATGACACGCGACTTTTCGCGCATGATGCATTGGATATTCCAAATCGGAGCGCCGTCGGAGACGAACTCAAGCAGTTGTCCAACATGGACAACGCCATCAGAGCGCCAATGCTTGATCAAACCCACGTGAAACACGGGGTGGATGCGCATCATCTTAGGCAAGGCTAAGCGGCACGCCGTGACTTGCCGGACGACTCCAGTCTGCTCGTCGCGTGGACCAATGCATTCAGTAATCGTATAAGGACCAACAAAACGAGGTGTACATCTTGAGAGGCGCCGTAGGGTCGTAGCCAAGGTACACCCAAAAGGGGGTGTTCTGAATGGACTCTTGGTAGGAATTGTTGATCGCAAACTCCACCAATGCCAAAGATTTATCCCAATCGTCATGGTATGGCCCCACGTAGTGGCAAATCATGTCCTCGATGACTCGGTTCATGCGTTCCGTCTGACCGTCAGTTTGTGGATGGAACGCTGTCGAAAACGCTTGTCGTCGCGTGCCCATCAAACGATGGAGAGCCACGCCGAAATGGCCCGTGAATCGCGCGTCGCGATCACTGAGGAGTTTCTTTGGGATACCATGATATCGGATGACACGATTGAGGTATAGGGAAGCGAATTCCTCTGCGTTAATCGTCGTATGACAAGGTTCGACATGAACCATCTTGGACAGCTTGTCGACGAACACATCGATGGCATCATGGCCCGACGATGTTGGCGGAAGCGCCGTAATAAGGTCCGTGGAGACGCACTCCCAGAATTTGTCTGGAATTTCCACGGGAACCATGGTACCTACCGTTCGGCTTTGCGTTTCCCGGTTTGTTCGTTTGGCACTTATGGCACTGCTGGACGAAGGCAGTCACATCTGCCGTGACTTTGGCCCAAGTAAAAGTGCGTGTGACCAGTTCCAACGTTTTGGTGCGACCGCAATGCCCCATGTAAACCGGATCGTGAGCTTCGCGGATAATATCCAGGCGAAGTGCCGCGTCAAGTGGGACACATAAAAATTCGTGGCCGTACTTGTTTTTCTTGAACCAATACCCATTTCTGGAAAATTTATCACGGAGGCGCTTGCAGCCCGGCGTGAAGTTTGAGTCCGTTTTGTACCCAGCCAAAATTCGATCCATGATGGAGAAAGAGGAGGGAGTCGACGCCAAGGGCAATGGGCGTCTGCGTCGTCGCGTTTCCTTGACCGGAACCGAAGGTGCGCGCACCCGCGCGGGCAGGACCGTTGGAGGGCGGGGTAGGATATCAATGACTGTGGGACCGACCGCAACAGGGCGTTGGATTGCTTCTTCGATCGAGGACGGCATTCGCTGATCAAGAGAGAGAACACCAACAGCACATTTCCCCGGCAGAACTGTTTTGCTTTGTCAGTTTGCTGGGCAGATGGTCCACATTCCACCTGGATGGGGACACTACGTGCGCAACGTGCAGACATGTGTGAAGCTCGCTTTTGACATCTACCACACTCAGCATTTCGTCGCATACTCCCTTGTCCTGGCTTGCATCATCAAGTTGTTTGGCAGCACGCAGGGGGCTGACTACATGGGTTGGGCAGGCATTATCTTCCAGGGGATGGACAATGGAAAGGCTATGTAGGTCATGTGACCCCCCTAGCCCTGTTGTACTACGTGTGCGATACCCACACTACGTTGGTTGTTTACCTTCCTACGTGCACAAGGTTGAGTAGGATGCCAGTATGCTAGACTCACCTTACCTTTTTGAAGTTGACATAGCTAGCATAATTGCGGGATCTGCCCAAATCTACTTATGGTTTGTTGGCAACTTATGGTTTGTTGGCACACCTAGGTTGCTACATACATGCTGGACCTGACTTGGTCGGCAGAGAGTTTAACTCGTAATGAACATATGCCCAATTTCTGGAACTCGGCGTTTTGATTTCTGTTACCCAGTCTCGGTACTCCTGTTACACAGCCTCGGTATTTCTGTATCTCGCCGTTATTATTTCTGCTACCCAGCCTTGGTATTTCTGTAACCCAGTCTCGGTACTTCTGTAACCCAGCCTCAGTATTTGTGTACTTTGGCCCCCCCCCAACATAGCCACAGGAGTGCCCTACCACACATACCCACATGTAGTACTGCCCACATGCCAATCCACAAACAGGCACGCAACTCAGAAACCACCAGGCTCTGAACCTGTGAATGATTGCATCGGCAATTGCCTGACATGTACGCCCAACCCCTACAAAGCCATGTGGCTGCCACAGAGCAGCAAAGGGTGGGCACATGAGCTGGCATGCGGTTTTTAAGGGGGGGTAGGTATGAGGGGTATGAGGGGGGGGTGAAGGGCAAAACAAACAGTTCAAGGGAAATACAAAAGTGGTATGGTTGGAAAGCCCTGAGAAAGCCATCACCACACTAGAAACTCCCACCATTATTAAGGCAGTCACGTGGCTGCCACAGAGCAGCAAAGGGTGGGCACATGAGCCGGCATGCCGTTTTTAGGGGGGGTATGAGGGGTATAAGGGGGTGAAAGGCAAAAAAACAGTTCAAGGGAAACGCACGAAAGTGGTATGGTTGGAATGAAAGGCCTGAGAAAGTCATCACCACACCAGAAACTCCCACCATTATTAAGGCGGTCACGTGGCTGCTACAGAGCAGCAAAGGGTGGGCATGTCAGCCGGCATGCGGTTTTAAGGGGGGGTATGAGAGGGACGGAGGGGGGGTTGCATGGCCTAAAATCCTGGTATGCATTGCCACAGCATATGCATTGAATGTAACTAATTCCACACATACAAACACATTACTACCCAAGCTACCAAGTGGTATTGTTGGAGTGCCATCTGCATGGGTTCATACCTAACGGAATTGGTAGCAGTCTTTCTTGCCCTGGTACAGTTGCACTCTCCAGTTTGTGTCTGAATAGGCAGTCTTCGACATGACGAGTATGGCACCCTCACTCATTGCTTCATGCGTTATGGATTGTCTGGCCCTTCTTTCAACGGCCCTAAGCTGGCCACATGCCGCTATACACAGTAGTTCCCGCTCAGTTCTTGGTCTCTTCGGTCGTGTAGACATCTCCTCCTGGTTTCTGCAAACCCTTCGATGCGTGGGCCAGGGGAGGGGTAGTCGGAATCGTTGATCGGAATTCAAATTAGGAATTCAAAAGGGTCGAAGGGCAAAGTGGCTGTTTGCCCTTTACGACAAGATAACAATCACAATCAGGATACTTTACGTACGTGAGTCCCCACGAAACAAGTATCTCAGGGTACTAAGTATCTCGCCCCCAACCCTTCATCTCTAGTAAACCCACATTTGGATCCAAGTTGTGAGTTCGGTATCTTACCAACTCCTGTTCTACTCTACTTTTGTTTTCTTTACCTCACGCCACCCCGCGTAGTCGTCTATTTTGTTCTGCTGTGGCTCCGTCGTGTGTAGCTCTTTCAGCCTCGCTCGTATCTTTGGCTTTCTGCCATTCGGTATTTTCCTTTGTTTTCGCTAGCAAGCTTGTTTACTCAGCTCCCCAGTTTCGAGCCTGCATTCGTCTCGCTGTCGATTTGACGCTCGGTTTTGCTATCTTCATTTTCACTTACGAGAGACTCCATGCGCGCACAAGAGGAAAGCCGCAGTAGCGAGGATGGCAACAAGGAGACCACCACTCTATGTAAGCATCCAGGGCGGACATGTTTGAATCTGAGCAACCCACCCCACCTTCCCCCCCGTCTTTTCCTGATGTTTTCCTTTTCCCCCGCAGATTTCGGGAACTTGCATCCTCTGGTTGAGGAAGCGAGCCTCGAGGACCTGTGCAGATACTTCGGAGAAAATCAGGCTAAGCTCATCAAGGTAAATATATGTTTCTTATCTTTCTGTCACTATGACTACCACCACTATCACTATCGCCTACCTCATTCGCCATGGAGCTCGTGCATAAGCATGAGGATGCGACACTAGAACGAACACTCACTACCTGTGCGTTTTTCAATACGTATTTGCTTCGTTTATCTTCCTTTCACCATGACCACCACCACTATCACTATCGCCTGCCTCATTCGCCATGGAGCACATGAGTAAGTATGGCACTAGCGGCACGACGGCATCTTTCCCGAGTATATAGAAAATTCCGAAAAATGCAAAAGAAGGGTAGGTAATTTCCGCGACTGTCAAGATATTGCCCGGGCTATTTTAGGGGCGTTGGGGGGCTCTCAACAACCTCTGTG
This sequence comes from Chlamydomonas sp. ICE-L, assembly GCA_013435795.1. NCBI lineage: Eukaryota > Viridiplantae > Chlorophyta > Chlorophyceae > Chlamydomonadales > Chlamydomonadaceae > Chlamydomonas > Chlamydomonas sp. ICE-L. The sequence goes on along the minus strand of JACBWV010000610.1, from coordinate 127,999,982 downwards.
CATTCCCGTGCAATACCGTGCAATACCGTGCAATACCGTGGCATTCCCTTGCAATACCGTGCATTCCGTGCAATTCGCTGGATATCGTGGGCGGGGGATCGACCTTGGAATGTCCGGCTCTTGCGGCGGGGTGTGGTGTGTAGGCTTGCGGCTCGTGCACGAAGTGTGCGAGGGAGCCTCCGTGTTGGTTAGCGGCACGCTAACTTGTCTGGCTCTTGCTGCGGGGTGTGGGTGTGTAGGCTTGCGGCTCGTGCACGAAGTGTGCGAGGGAGACGCCGTGTTGGTTAGCGGTACGCTAACTTGTCTGGCTGTTGTTGTGTGGGTGTGGTTGTTGTTGTGTGGTTTGTTTTTTCTGTTGGGTTAGCGCAGCTAGCAAAACAGGCAGCTAGCAAAACAGGCAGCTAACAAAACAGGGGGATGTCCGGTACATTTCCCCGTGGTAGTACCGTGGCAGTACCGTGATTTTGCCATGGATGCTTCGCCTAAGATTCGGGAGGTTACGCGACACACGCTTCGCATGAAGGCGAATGGATAAGAAAAAATAGTAGTCGTCGGCAGGCCCAGCACAACGTTTACCCCCCCAACGTCCACAGTATGGACCTTGCCCCACTAGAATTCCAGCCGCGAATCGCCCTACGCTGAAGTGTGAACCTGACTCCGATTAGTAAAACTGTCGTGCGTCGTTTACCCCCCCCCCAACGTCCACAGTATGGACCTTGCCCCCCCCTAGAATTCCAGCCGACCATTAGAGGAAGTCGAGAGGAAGTCAAGAGGAAGTCAAGAGGAAGTCATGAGCGAAGCGACTGACTGTTGGTTAGCGGAACGCCGCTACATCATGACTTTGCCTATTCCCTGTGCTACTCTCCCTATCCCGCTAGCTTTAGACAGGATTTTCTCTGCTTCCGGTGAGAAGCCATGTAACGCACTTCCTACTGATCGTATCCCATCCGCCACGGCACTTTGCCCGAGAATGTCCGCTATCCCCGCTGCGGCGTTAGAGACCGGTATAGAGAACTGTCCCACCTTCCGAGCTACACCTCCACCGAAATCTGCTACCTTCCTAACCACATTCCCGAAAGTGCCTACAGCCTTACCAACGCCAGATTTGAGAGTATTAAAGAATCCCATTAATATACTCTTTGATATTATTTGATGGAAAGTAAAAGCAATTTCTGGTCAATGGATTTCAAAATTGATAAAATAGAATTAATAGGATCAGTATCAGATTCATAATCTATTCTGAGAGTGATGCTCCAGTCGTAGGGAAAAGGCCCTATAGAGTCTTTATGTTCATCTTTAATGCTCAAACTCAATTCTGACACATGTGAGGCGCTTATATAGAAAGAAAAGTCGTCTGCTGTATTCTGATAAATGATATTGGCAAAACTTTCAACATTAACTGGTAGGCGGATCAATACATCACTCTCTTGCTTATTGTTTTGACGAAAATTGTTGACAGCACTGTTAGTTATCTTGGGTAAATTGTGATGGATTGTCAGGAAACTTTCAAGATTTAAACGCAATGGAAAGTAGCTAACAATGGGAGCACCACCAGGTGTTTCGTGAGGCAGAAACCCAAACAAATAACTACTTTTATTTTTGAATTCGAATGAATACCCTGGCCCAGGAGGGTTGAATATACAAAGCCCGTTTGTTTCATTATGGGTTAGTGTCCTTCCCGTAAGCAACACACCCAATTCTGTCAGCCAAGAATCAAGGGTATAGTTCCCAATTGGAATTCTGATTGATGTCTTGGTACCATTGTTGTTAACAATAAAGTCATTGTTACTTGCTCTAATCGAATAAAAACACCTGTTGATGATGACATCTGCAACTGTGACTTTCGTCCTCCCTCCATAGGGATTTTGCAGGACTCCTGCAGGCAATGATGTTGTGAAATTGTCAGGCATTCCACTTGTTCGAAACGTGCTTGATATGTACAACAATTGTGTTTTCAAGACAGGTGGATACATTTTATAATATGGGATATATTATACTGTAACATTTTGTATTGTAACCAAGCCATCTAAAACCTCAGTACCAGAAACAGGTTTGATTTTATTCAGCAAGTCTTTCCTGATAGCTTTCTTGTCCCTATAAAACAATGGTTTATTGATATGTACAGAAATAGCTACATCTACCAAGTATTCAGGTAGACCAGGAGACATGTCTAAAATTGCAGCTCTGAAGTTTTTGTATTCATTCGTTTGCTTGTATTCTTGTGTCAAAGAGGCCATTCTTTAACAATCAGTTAGAAAAATAAAATGTCTTATTGCAGGTTCAGAACAATATCAAAGTTTTTCTTGAACCTATTTAGTTTGTCTCCTGTGAAATCTATAACAAGAGAGTCATGCTCATCCTGTGTTGCATGTATATACAGCCTCTCAAACTTCTTCAAGGTGAGAGTAGAGCTGACTTCATCATGAAGATCTACCAATATTTTGGTTGATGCAAACTTGAATAAAACGAACTATGAAGTATTAGTTCTGATGCTCTTGGGTATAGCTTTCAAATTCTGTGAGCAAATCATGATGTTTATACCCAAATGCCTGTTCTTCAAAACCAAGTTTGTCAATGCTGATTTACCCACACTTTTGAATGCACTACTACCCACCAGATCATCCAATACAAAATAATTTATTGCACCGTTTGGGTATCTACAAGTAGGCTTTTGGAATGCAGTTCTCTCAAGAAAATCTATCTCATCAAATGTCAATGCATCTATTTTTCCATTGAAAAACTTTGACCAAACTTGCAAATCTTTCTTGTATTCTGCAGTGTTTTGTTTTTCTTGTTTGATGTCTTCTATAACTTCTAAAAGATTGGAGTCACTGTAATCATTTACAATATCAGAAGGATCAATCTTCAGACAATTGAATACTGGATTTGCATCATGCGTGGGGCTAAAAACAATAACTCTCATAGCTTGGTTTTTATCAAAACCCGCAAGCTCATATTGTTTCAATAATTGGCAAACAGAATATGTTTTACCAGTCCCTCGGCTCCCAATGAAAAGGGCTACAAAGTAGTTGCGTGGCAGGGACGTGTTTAAACATTGTGGGTAAGTGTTTGGCTTATAAACGAGTTTTGTATGAATAAAATTACTGACTGCGTTTTCTGTGATATTCATCTATTTTTACAGGACATAATATTTTACTAAAAAGGGCATTGTGACCCAGGGAAGAGTGATTGATAAGCCAGTCGTTTCCCATCATTCATTATTTTCTGTCTAAACAGTTCAACGGTTTCCTCCTGGCTTATTTTTGGAACTTTTGTAACGTTCAAGCGTTTTTTAATTTGTCTTGACATCTGTTTCACTTCAACTTCTTCTGATTCTGGCTGGGAATCATCTGTTATCACCTGTTCGTCTTCGTCAGAGTCATCATCACTAACAACAATAGTTGTCTTCAGTTTCTTATTGACTGCCTTCTTACGAAGTTTCATCTCAGTAGCCTTTTCTTGTTGCTTTACTTGTTTCTCCTGTTTCTGGAGCTGTTTCTCTTGTCTACTGATTTCTCCTAATTCTTTTCTCTTGGCCCAAGCTTTTTCCCGTGCTCTTGCTAGTACCTCTTTCTGCTTCTCAGACATGACCCTCTTTGCTTTGGGTTGAATCACTTCCACATCCTCCAAATTGTTACTGAGTTGTTCAATATCCTCCATATATAATTTCAAGTTAGAAAATAATAGAAAAAATTACTGGAATTTACAAATGATCACTGGAATTTTGGAACCACAGGAGATGTCCTCAGGATGTATATGGCTTTGGGCTTGTTGGGTAAAGGACGACCCCACAGCAACTCAGTCTCATGTAACGGTTGTCGGATCATTCTCCTACCTACATAGTTTGTAGCTGGTTGAGCATATTTAATGACTCTATTAGTCCATGTTTCTAGACAGAGAGGTAGCAAATATTTATCCATTTTATATATTACCTTGTGAAAAAGTATTTCGAGCCGTTTTCACCAGTATCTATCTCCAAAAGAGAGTTGTACTTGACGAATAAAAGTGAATAGTTCTTCGTGTTGATATTACCAGTGCTGTGAAATGTGATGTTATAGGGTATGTCTTCATCCATTACATCTATTGGTAGACCCAGGGCCCACTGACGAGTTGCTAGAGTACTTGCACTTCGTATTAATAGGGTACCATCCTTTGTCAATGTAGTCATGTGTTCCATTGATCTGTTGTCATTGTCAAAAATCATGTCCAAGTATTCATTTGCCCTGAAATAGTTTATTGGGTGGTCTGCAACAGGTATATTGTTGACACTAATACCAACATAAACTGGAGCATCATTTGTTAGAATACTTGGAATGCCATGTGAAAAATAGTAGCTTGTCCCGTTATAGTCTTGGGTTGAAGTCTTGGAGTGAAAATCTTCTGTCATGAACGTTGCAATAGCATACTCAATATCCTTGGAAGCAATGTATAAATTAGTTTGTTGGTTTTCGTTTTCATTGAGTTGAAACATGGATGAGAAGTTGTCAAATTCAACACGTTCTGTGACATTGTCTTGAATTTCACTTCGAACAATAAGGTGTAGATCGGAAATCTCATAGCTTGTTGAATCATTGTCTCTCAACAATACTGCAGCATCTGCCCAAACAATACAGATTCGAACCCTGCCTTTGATTACACAGTCCTTGGTACCTAAGATACCATGGAAACGGTCTATAACATATGGCTCATCATCTGACATGGAAATTAAATCCACAGCCTGAGCATTACCCAACATATTGGAGGAAGTCGCAGGGGAGTTATGAACAGCCATTAGTCTTGTGAGATGATGATAATTGTTGATGGACTGGACCTCAACATCATCAAACGAAACTGATAATGAACTGATTAAGCAATCTATTCCCCTGGGTGCAACACCATCCGAATTAAAAGTGAACAAAAGCTTGACACTGGATAAATCCCAAATGCCATCAGTCATTTCAAACACGGTCTGTGTTTGGGGGAAACCTGTTTTTGTTCCTATTGGCTCAATTCTATGGATTTTAGTAATGTTTTGAGGAAGTGCACTCATTTATATTATTGTTACATTTATAATTATTTGTATTTATAGAACTAATTCGAGCATCCTCCCCGCTCCCACACGGATCATGCTACTAAACTCAATAAACACCATTGCAGTCAAGTTGGCTGAGCCTGCTGCTCCACTAACGGCTTGAGACTCGAATGCTCCAATCGAACTTGTCACGGCTGTATGCGTGCTCCTAAGGATAGGTATGTTACCACTGCAAGGCTGCTCTATATATGTACCGGGTGGAATCAAACCACCTAGCCCCCCCCTGGCAGGGGTACCACCAAAGGTGTGGGGTCTCTGTATACCTAAGTCGGGATACCGGGGATTGGAGCTTGCAACGGAGGTTTCCGTGGGCCGGTAGCGGTAGAGACTTGGAAGACGCAGAGGGTTGATTACCCGAGGTTGTTCTGGACAAGAGTTTGATAGTTGAATGAGTTACAATTTGTTATAGGAACAATAGAAGATAAAACTGCGGTTTCTAAGTGAACATACATAGCTTGCCGGAAACGGTCGGCAAGGTGGGATTGCAATGCACGACAGGGGTCAAGCGGTGCAAGAGCCTAACATGATTATTCATGATGCGTGACAGTCGTATTGGATTGTCGTGACGGGTTGGTGTCACGACAAGGCCAACACTTACTGCAAGGGGTAGCAAGTAGCGCCTAGCAGTGACCTATCATGAAGTGATATCCCGACGCACCTGGACAAGAGTTTGATAGTTGAATGAGAGAGAATCGGTCGTCTCAATCGACTTATCAACTCTTCTGTCCTTTAGGGTATGATCGTAACTATGGTTTTGCATGTGCTGGCGAAAGGAGTTATGCTACGGCACTGCATTGTTATGTCTCGTGTTATCACAAGTGCCTGATAACAGTATCGTGTTATCACAAGCGTCAGCTAATTAATTACTTAATAAATTAATTGGTATGTGTAACCGAGAAACCCTAGGTAGCTGTGGGTAGCTGGCCACGGCTACGGCGGGTCGACTCTGCCAGATCTGGGCTACCTGGGCATGCGCTGGCGAGAGGAGTTATGCTACGGCACTGCATTGTTATGTCTCGTGTTAAGACAAGTGCCATATAACAGTCTCGTGTTATTAACAGCGTCAGCTAATTAATTACTTAATTAATTAATTGGTATGTGTAACCGAGTAATCCCAGGTAGCTGGCCACGGCTACGGCGGGTTGACTCAGCCAGATCTGGGCTACCTGGGCTCAGGTCTGGTCGAAGTCCGCTCTTGGTGTGTGTGTGTGTTGACAGGGTATTTCCCCTGCTTTTAGTGTTACGTAGGTAAACACGCAATCGCGTGTGACAGCTGTCACGGCTGTATGCGTGCTCCTAAGGATAGGTATGTTACCACTGCAATTCCCCCCCTTCACTACGGAATGGGAGTGAGTGTAGTGAAAAAAGAGAAGTGGTAACGGGAAGAGGTGATTGTAATTCTGTAAGAGAAAAAAAATCTGGAAATCTCTCCTTCCCCCCCCGTGCTGCTGGTATCGAGCAGATGAGGTTGATGTTGCTGGTTACACAAAAAGGTATGTACAGGTGTATCCATTCTGGTGTTGGAGTATGGTAAAGCAGGACGCACCACCTAGTTCCCCCCCCCTCTGCACGGAGTGAAGAATAAAAGGTAGGTGGTGGTTATGTCGGAACGGAAAGGAACTAAAGCCACGTCTATTACTTAAAGAGGTAAAACCTTGAGAGTCAACAAAGATCAAGTATGGGACCGGCCGAATAAATCTGGAGGCATGTGATACAGTGGCCAGTAGAAAAAATCGTGGTGTCCAAGTTGAAAGAAGTTGATGTAACTGGGCGAAAATCCTCATCTGGTCATATTGCAAGTGCTGACTGTCCCTCCTAGAGGCTTCCAGTCAGCAACCCAGTGTTGGCTGCAAACTTGTTTTGAAGTAAGTTTGGGATCGTGTTGCGTATATGTAACGCAACTCGGAACATGAAGCAAGAAAACAAAAAGAACCCCAGAACTGTTGCGATCACTGGGACGTGTATTGTCCCAGGAATGAAGACGTATGTCCTCTGCACCCCCCCCTCCCGCATGGATTAACAAACAAACATGACAACCTGTGGGCTAGTCGTAACTGGTCCATCACAGGCACAAGGCATGTCTGGGTTATGCAAGCTGCCTGTCTGCTACACAGCCTGCATAACCAAACCAGACGGTGGGTATGGTGGGTTGTGTAAGAGTGTGTCTAGACCACTGGAACATGAGTGTTGTGTGGGGTGATGTATTCCATAAATCGAGGACGCATTGCCATGTAGTAGATGGGAGGGGGGTTGGAAGCAAAGTCCAGGAAGGCTGAGGGGGGGTGGGCGCCATAGGTTGTTAAACCTGACCCTTGGTCCATGTGTGGTGGCATGTAGACCATGTGAGTCAGGTGGGTCCAGCGTTCAACGTCAGGTAGGCGACGAGTGAAATATGGTACATGCACTGGGTATGGGTATGCTCCATTAATGCGCCTGGTTTCCTCTACCCTGTTGAAAATTGTGATCAGGTCAGCTTGCTGGTGGTGCCAGGCAGCTTGGAGGAAGTGAATGCGTGTAGTGTACTGTTGGACAGATTCAGTGGGGAGTTGAAGGACATGGCCTTGGGGGTTATCGAGGTCACCATAGTAGCATGGGCCAAGACAGAGTAAATCATCTGCGAGGGGTGGTTGGCCATTGTATCGCTGTGCCCAATGGGATGTGAAATTTGGTGCGTAACGGGGCAAGCAGTCCTATGTGAGTGCATGGGTGCTGTCACGATATTCTGCAGTGTTAACCATCACCTGAGGTAGGAGGGAATGTAAGGAGTTGAGGTGAGCAATAGTGTGCTCATGTGTGGTACACTTCACAGGATGGGTTGTCCTCAGACGCCAGGATGGTGTGCGTTGGATGCCTGCATGCACGGTTGAGGCAGGGGAGCACAGGTGTGAGTGGTAAGGGCTTCTGTGTGCCTGTGGGGAGTGGGTTAAGTTTTTTTAGTCCAGCCATGGTGAGCTTAATGACTTGGCCGTCATCGTAGGTTAGCTTGAAGTACCATGGCCTGGACAGTGGTCCTTGGAAGGAGGCAGTGCCCCAGACAGCTTTGTCGAGGCCGCCTTGGACTCTGACTTGTTTGATGACAAGCATCTTGTCGCAGGCGAGGGCGGCTCTGTCTCTGGAGCGAGTCTGCGGGGTGGGGAAAAGGTTAGGTTCCTTCTGTGGTGCTTCTGGGATGCGTCCCGCGGGGATTGCAGTGATGCCGCTGGCTTTGCAGTTGGGGCAGAACCAGTCCTCGACGGGAACTGCAGAGAGAGGTGGGTCAAGGCAGTGAGTGTGGTAACCTGCTCCACAGCCGTCGCAGAGTAGCATGCAATTTGCGTTGTCAGGGAAGTTGCAGACGCTGCAGGCTAGGCTGGGGGGTGGGACTGCTAAGTCTGGCCTGATTGTGCCATCCAAGTTAGGGAGGTGGCAAGGAGACAAATTGCGGGCATGGTTGGTGATGGTACAACCGCAACGTCCTTGCAAGACGACGACTTCAGATGGTTTGAGGTCGATGATGCGCACGATCATGCCTTGGGCAGCCATCTGCAAGGAGTTGCGCACGTTGGGACGGCGGATGTACACAAAGTCTCCCACCTGGAATTTGCGTAGGCGAGGGTGATAGGCCCCCCCCCTGATCTTTGCGTAGCGCAGGGTGTCCCTGTGGTGGGCGATTGCTATGTGATTGGCAATAGTAGGGCTGACTCTCTTGATCCATTGAGCGCGCTCCAGGAGAGTGTCTGTCAGAGCTTGCACCTGTGTGCTGTCTGTCAGGTCAGGCAGCGGCGCTGTCATGGCAAGCTGTGCCTCAGGGTTGTTCATGACGGGAGCCCGGGCGTACACCAGAGTGAAGGGGGCGCACTTAGTAGTCTCCTGAGGGCTACAGTCGTACGCTGTAACGACCTTGGCTATGTCAATGTCCCATGTGTCAGTGGCCAGGTTTTCAGAGCAGATCTTGGTCAAGGCTGCCTTGATGGTACCGACGCTTCGCTCCACAAAACCGTTGCCCTGAGGGTGGTTAGGGTGGATCGTCCTGTGGTCAATGAAGTTGTGAAGCAGATGTTCCTTGAATTTGCCTTGGAACTCTGGTCCATTGTCAGAGATGCAGAGCGTGTATGCGCCAAAGTGTGCCAAGACTCCATGAGAGTGCGCGTATACCGTATGTATGGCCTCCTTGGCTGGGATGGGGACCACTACGCGTGCGGCGCTGAAATACTCCACGGCGTGCATGAGCATAGTGTTGCCCCTGGCTGTCTTGTTGTAGGGACCAGACAAATCAATTCCCCAAGCGAAGAAGAGGCCATGAATCGGGTGAGATTGCAATGTGGCTGTTGGCTGGTTGAAGTAGGCCATGGCTTGGTCACAGATCTTGCATGTCTTGACCAGGGCTTTGACTTGTTTGACCACGCCGTGCCACCAGAAAGAGCTGACCTCTAAGTAAGCTGTTCTGCGTGCCCCAAAGTGTCCGCTGGTCTCGTGGGCCCTCTGAATGAGGATGGACCTCTGGCTGGGGGCTGGGACGATGCGTTCAATGCCGTTGGCCAGGATGCGTATGATCCTCTCTTCTCCAGTTGGAGATGCGCCGAGCCTGTACTTTCTTGACCTTGCCAGTACCCGCCTAGTACGAGATGTCGTCCAGTTGGATCCGAGGACTCCTCGCCTCAAGTACTCTAAGACAAACTGATCAGAGTGGATGTCTAGACCGTCAGTGTCCTTGGACATTGCAGCAAGGCGCAGGTCAGTATCCAACTGTCTGCCTGGGGCGAGTGGAGGACTTGGAGCTGAAGATGGTAGAAGAGGCAAAGGAGGGGAGTGTTGCAACGGCTGAGGGTCGGTGGCTGTTGGCCGGTGGCTGTTGGCTGTTGGCTGGGGGCTGTTGGCTGATGGCTGGTGGCTGTTGGCTGTTGGCTGGTGCAGGTGGTTTTGATGGCCAGATGTGTGGCTTGACAGCCTTGCTCCTGGTGACTGCCAGCAGGCAAGCAAGCTCAGTGCCATAGAACTGGCGTGTCGGAGGCGTGGGGTCTGATATGCGACCGCCAGAATTGCTGGGATAGCTGGGAGAAGTTGTCAGAAGAAGAGCAGGGCTGAAAGAAGGTAGCAACTCAGGTCTGGGGGGTGGCTGAAATTCTAGCATAGATGTCAGACGTGTAGGGATTGCCATTTCCAAGGTCTTTCTGATGATTGCTACCAAGGCTCGCTGATCCATGCTGTTGCCTGTGAGGATATGCCTCTGGTTTTGAGTGAGGCCTGGTGCTGCTGTTGCTCCTGTGTAGTATCCGAGCATGCGTTCTCTCTCAGAAGGGTTTGGTTCAGACCATGCGCCGCCCTGGAGAGAGTAGATGCTGCCTGGCTTGTCAGGTCTGAAGGCTCGAGACAGAGGGTACGCTACTAGAGTAGGCAGTACGTTGCGCTCTTGTCCGATCTTGTTTGCTAAGCAAAAGGGGGCTGTGTCTGATATGTAGACCCTTGTAGTGCTCCGTCCTGGATCCAAGAAGGCGTTGGCTGAAATGTTGGCAGTCCGACGGGTCTTGTTGAGCTGGAGCTGGAGATGAAGGGGGTCAACCAAGTTCTGCCACTTGTTGCGGAGTCTGTGCGCTCCTGAGTCGAATGTTGCAGCATCCACGCAGATAGGGAGGCCAAGAGTTCTGTTGACTGCGTTGAAGTCTTGCGTAGCAATATGTTGTGATCGGAAGTTGTGCTGCATTGCTGCATTCTCCACGATGTAGAGGGGTTGCCGAGGATGCTGTAGCTGCTGGATGTACCCTATGACGGTGGTACAAGCCTGCAGGACGGCGGCCCGTGGTCCCTTGAGTCCTCTGTTGCCTCCTGCCGGGCTGAAGTCTTGGCACTCTGGACCGGCTATGATGAGCCACTGTGATTGGTCGTTCACAGCTGCGGCCATGAGCTGTTCTGGTGTGATCTTGGTCACATCCTGGGGCAGCGTCGTGAAGGCATGGTCGCAGGCGTATGACTTGAGCAGATGGGGGTAGAGGTTGGTCAAAGCTTGTGTCCTATAGCGGGCGACTGTCTGAGCAGCGGGCGCAATGTCGCTGTAGATATACCTGTTAACTTGGATGCCATTGCGCAGTGCTGCTTCCAATCCTGCACACATTCCCCCGCACATCTCGTATAGAGTGATGCCATTCTGGGCCATGTATGTGACGGCGGCAGGCAAGGGTGTTGTGCAGATGGATAAGACAGATCTGACGTCAAGGACGTAGTCCACGATGTGCCCTAGTGTCAAGTCTAGGGGCACATAAGGGGTGGTGGGCACTGTTGGAAATGCCGCGTATAGGTCGCTGTCCAGGTCAATGCGAGCGCCAGTGTTGTCCTCTGCAGTGGGCTGGGAAACCTAGACAGTGCGTCAGCGTTGCCATGCTGTGCACCTGGTCTGTGCATGATGTCAAAATCAAATGACTGCAGCATGCATGCCCATCGAGCGATGGCACCGGTGACGTTGGCAGAGGAGAACATCCACAGCAGAGGCTGGTGATCAGTGACCAGTGTGAAATGTAGTCCGAAGACATATACTCGAAAGATCTTGCAAGCCCAGCAAGCAGCCAGCATTTCTCCTTTGAAGCTGCTGTACCCTGCTTCATGCTTGTTAAGGCTGCGGCTGGCACAGGCGACGAGGTATTCGTTACCTTCCGACTCGAGCTAGCCGAGCACTGCTCCTAATCCATGTTGGCTCCAGTCACAGTGGATGAGGGTGCGCGCGTTGATGACAAAGCGTCGCAAAACCTTGCCTGGTGTGCTGATATTCCTCCTAATGGCGTCCATGGCTGCTGTGTGCTCAGGTCCCCAAGTCCACTTGACATCGTTCTTGGTGAGGTCATTGAGGGGTCTGGCTATGGCTGAAAAGTTTTCACAAAAACAACCGTAGTAGCGCAGCTTACCCAGGATGGTCTTGAGGTCCTTGAGGTTGCTTGGGTAGGGCAGGTCCTTGATAGCTTGGACTTTGGCTGCTTGCGGGGTGAGACCATGGTTGCTGACATCGAAGCCTAAGAAATCGACCGCGTCGAGTGCGAAGCAGGACTTGTCAGGGTGTATGCGGAGGCCAATGTCGATGAGACACTGTAGTACTGCTTCCACGTCCTTGATGTGATCAGCAAAGGTGGCGCTGTGGACCAGAATGTCATCAATGAAAACCTTGCTGAACTTGAGGAGACCACGTTTGCCCAACTCAGTTTCCATGACCTTCTGGAAGTAAGCTGGTGCTTGTTTCAGTCCGAAGGGCACACGCTTGAACCTGTAGAGCTGCTTGTCCCACCAAAAGGCTGAGAAATCTTGGCAGCCGGCAGACAAGTGGACTTGGTAGAAGCCCGAGCGCAGGTCTACTCGTGTAAACCACTTGGAGTCACCCAGGTCTTGGAATAATTCCTCTGCAATTGGGAAACCTGTGTGCATGTCTTTGGTCAGGAGGTTGATGGCCTTGTAGTTGTAGCACACTCTGTTTGCAGTGTACTGGCCATCAGGTCCTTTCTTCAAGGCGACGACAGGATTTGCTGCATGCTGAGCTGAAGGAGCTGGCTCTATGAAGCCTAGCAGGAGCAATTCAGCGCAGACTTTGTCTTGAGCAAGTTTTTCTATAGGTGGCTTGCGGTAGGGACTAGTGAATGCCTGCTTGTCGTTGTCCTTCTCTATGTGCATAGGGGGCACAATCCCTTTGTAGCCCTCTCTCAAATCCTCCATAGTCCGCGCTACTGCTGGGGTCATTCTGTTGAGCATGGCTGCCATCTCTTTGCGTTGCGCCTCAGTGCCATCTTGATGATGACCGATGAAGAGGTCACAGTCTGGATGTAGGGCCCCTCTATGTGCATTGGGTGTGACCGCTCCGTCTGGCATACTGTTGTTAATCCCCCCCTCCTGCAGATAGTTGGGGTCCATATGACTGAGGCAGCTAGTAAGGCCTCCTTGTAGGCGGCCAGGCAGGAGTGAAGCTGGAGTGGGAGGGTCCAGGTGCACAGGGAAAGCGCAAGAAGTGGACGCTTGGTAAACTGCTGCTTGGCCTTCCAGGAACTCTTGACCTGGTCGCCAGTAGACATCATCCAGCTGCGTCGTGAAGAAGTCTTGGGGTTCTTCATAGTCGTCACCGGCTGGGGTGGATGAGGTAGGAGATGGAGTGCTGGCCATTGTGAGCAAGTAATCAGCAGGGGTGAGGTGGGGCAATGATGAGAGCGAGGAGCAGAGGTGGCTGCAGCGTCTCACTCGAAGTCATCCTCATTGTTGTAGATGGGTGACCTCCCAGCTTGAAGGTTGGACATACCCTAGTTCTCGGCGGCGGCCTAGCATGGAGGGAGCTGCTTGGTTCGAGATACTGGCCTGAATGGCAAGTCCACGGTCAAAGCGCGACCTGTGGCAGTATGCTCTGCGCTGGACAAGTGGAGGAAAGGGCGCAATGTGAGTTTCTCTTGCGAAATGTCAGGTAAGGCAGAAATGCCTGGCATGGCCATTAGTGGGGTACCGATGAGGGCATCGAAGATGGTGTTGTCAGGGGCAATGACAAAAGTTGATCTCGTTGGGGGTGCCGCTGCAAAAAATGACGGGCATTTGAATCTCCTTTGTGAGGGAGCTTTTGATGTCATTGAACGCAATCGTCTTGTGGTGGCATGGGAGAGGATCGTATCCTAATGAGTCTGCCATAGATTGCGAGATGAAGTTGAGACCACTGCCGGTGTCGACGAGGACCATGAGGTTGACGCACTGCAGGAGGCCAGTTGCGGACGTAAACGAGAGGCCTGTCTGGTGGGACCGGTTGGCCAGGTACGGTACACCGTAGCTGGGCTCTGTTCCTTGCAGCAAGGTTGCTGTAGAAGGGCTCAGCTGGCCAGAAGCAGTGTAGTCGCGTACAAATGTGTCCACTGGGTTGTGTGTGACACAAGCTGCGCGCTGGGCTGTTTCAACCGCTGTTGCTCTGACCTGCAAGGCCCTGTTGAACTCGTGCAGGTTCTGCACTTCTCTGAACAGCAAATCAAGATCCCGTCGCAAGACTGTCATCTCATCCATGAGGAGGTCTTGTGATGCCCGATGCTGGGCTTGGGTGACGTGCTGTGATACTCGAGCGCGTGGTAGGGGAATGGCAGCTGTTGACCCAGTTCCATCAGTGGAAGGATTGAATGTGGGCTTGTAGATTGCCTGTGAGCTAGCCTGTGTCTCTGCCTCTGGAGTCTGTCGGAAGCTGACTACTAGGGCTGCATTATACCAGTCAGGTTCTTGTAGATCAGATTGCGCAGCTTGTGGAGCCTCTAGTTGTAGTGGCTGGTTGCCGCGGCTGTGTTGATCATGGGGGTGTGGGGCATGTCGTCCGCCGGAGGGTTGCAAACGAAGTTCCTCACGAATGGCGAAGACGGTATCATGCAACTGCTGGTTATGTTGTTGCTGCTGCAACTGCATCTGCCGATTGTGTTGTTGTTGTTGCAATTGCATGACGACGTCTGGTCGTTGGTGCTGCTGCATGCTGTTGTTGTTAGTGCCTCTTGTCTGCCCTTGGTAGTTGCTTTGAGTGCCCTGGTTGTTTTCCTGGTAACCCGCTTGATATCCACCCTGGGTGCCTTGGTTGTTGCCTTGGTAGCCACCTTGATACCCGCCACCAGTTCCTCCCATGCTTCTCTGGTTGTTGTTCCCTGGGTTGCCTGCTGGAAAGGGTCGTGGGTTCTTCCCCTTGTACCTGAGGTTCTGAGGGGGTAGGGAGGATTGCTGTTGCACTGGAGTCTGTGGCTGTCTGTACTGCTGTGCAGGGGGGTTATGCATTTGTGTATGCGGGCTGTGTTGTACAGCTCCCTGCACTGAGCGGAAGTAAGGCACTCCAGATTTGAGCTGGTCCAAAGGTGGTGGTGGGGCGAAGCCTTGCTGGATTGTTGAGGTGCGCCAGATGGCGTACCGTGCTGGGTTCTTTGGGCACCAGGATGGGTTGGGGGTCCCAAGGTTGTTCAGGTAGCAAGTGTCGGAACCGTGTCCAGTGATGTTGCATGTGGTGCAAACTGTGGAAGACTTGGGTTCACCGTTCTTGCCCTTGGGTGCACTGGGGTCCTGGGTGACGGGAAAAGCAGGCGTCTGGCGTGGCATGACAGTTGGCCTCTGTGTTGGTGGTTTGGAGACACAGAGCAGCATGCCTTGTGCTGTCATATCGTCTCTCTTGGATGCTTCAGTTTGGGCAATGCCAGACAGCCTTTCCAGGGTGTGCTGATCTTGGTCAAGCTTGTAGAGCTTGGCGATTGCACAGCAACCGAGGGGGGTGACATCCTTGTAGCTGCCAAAGTTCTCCTTCAGGGTGGGGGCCATGCGATCAAGTAGTTTGGCCACCTTGGCCATGGCCTCCCGGTAATGGGGCTGTCCAGCCCGGATATCAAACTCCTCGTCCTTCTTTGTGAATTCTGACATCAAGATGCGAGGCATGGGGTATAGGAGGCCTGCATTGTCGTAGCAGTCAAACTTCTCATACTCCTCTTTGGCATCGAGAGGGGTGACCTTGAGTGCGAGTGCTAGTCCAGTTTTGACCAGGTCGTAGAAATGAAGGAGCTTCAGCTTCCAAGTGGCTGGGTTCATGATTGGTTGACCATGCTCGTTGATTTGGAGGACTCCATTCAAGGAGCTTTGTGTCTGGAGAGCATTGCACTCCTGGATCCACGCGGCTCTGTTGTTTGTAAACAAGACGAATGGTTGAGAGTTCTCATAGACCTGTACCATCATCTGTTCCCACAACTCCTCCACTGCAAGGTCTCTCTTGATGTTGAAAATGTAGCTCTTCATCATCAGAAGCCAGGCTTTGGTATGTGATACGCTGCCGCCGTGTAGCTGTGATCCTTCTGTTGGAAGTTGCCATGATAGGACGGAACCGACACCGATCATGAGTGCGACGTGACGTTCGCTGTCATTGCTATCAGCGTCGCTCACATCCCCTTGAAAGTCTGGTGGAGGTGGGCCCTCATCTTCTTCAGGAGGTGGGGGTGGTTCATCGTCAGAGTCTGGTGGGCTGGGGGGTTGGCCTCCCGGTTGATCAGGTGGTCCTCCAGTATCTGCCTCATCATCGGGGACACCGTCACTGTCAGAAGAACTGGCAGGATCACCCCCTGGATTACCCCCTGGTCCATGCGTGACTGGCTGGGGTGGGATCCACTGTTGTCGGAGGAGCTGCTTGACCCGTTGCCGGAAGGTTGGCTTGCAGGAAGCTGTTGGCTGGTGAGGGTTCTGGAAGCTGTCGGGGAGTGTGGGCAAGTCGTTTGCTGGGGCTTTCTACTTCCTCTTCTGAGCTGAAAAGGGTGTTCGTGGTCATGTGTGGAGGACCTGCTGCTTGTGTCGCAGTTGCGCCAGTGAAGGTCTCCCGAGGGGGTTATAAATTCCTGCAGGGGACTGTGCACTGGCGGCTGGGACGGAGTGGCAGACGGTCGCTGGACTGGGGACAATGGTGGGTACGCATTGTCCTCAGCATCCTCACTCACGGCAACACGAGAAGGCGGGGTGTTCAGCAATGGCCGTTGTGAGCTTCCAAGGGCTAGGCGCATTCCACTCTGCCCGCTCCAAGGCTTGAGTGGTGTGGGTGATGGCTGAAGGGCTGATGGAGGCCTTAGTGCCGGTAGAGTTACACAGAATTGTCTTTTGGAGGTGCCTGGTAGCTGCGCGATCTGGGCTGGGGGCTGGGGGCTGATAGTAGAAGGCTGGGGGTCGAGGGTTGAAGGCTGGAGGCTGATAGCGGAAGGCTGGGGGTCGAGGGTTGAAGGCTGGGGGCTGATAGCGGAAGGCTGGGGGACGAGAGGTGAAGGCTGGGGGCTGATAGGGTCAGCTGCTGTGGCTGAGGCTGGTAAGGTGGTGGCAAGTGCCATAGGAAGGGGGATGTCGATCTCCGATGACTCCCCCTCGTACCAGGGGTGGCTGCCCCCAGTGGGAGGGGTGAGTTGGGGATCGTTAGGGGGATGGTTGGGGGGAAGTATGTTGATGGGGTTATGCAGATGCAGTTGTGCTATTTGATTTGTGATGGAATGTTTCAGAATAAGTGTTACTTATGTCTGAGAGGGCTTGTCGGGCGTCTGATTGAGCTTGTGCTTGATCAGCTGCGTCTGAGCGCGCTTCTGCTTCTGCAGCAGCTCTGACTTGTCCTCGTGTTCCTCGCATTGTGTGTTGTGTTAGTTTGTTCAGGGGTGGGTTTGTTCCCGTGTTTTATCAAGGCTTGTGTCCTGACGTGTACCTGAAGGAATGTGTAATGTTGGTAGAGCAGCCTTGCAGTGGTAACATACCTATCCTGGTACCCCTGCCACAGGGGGGGGGCTAGGTGGTTCGATTCCACCCGGTACATATATACCGCTGATGAGAGGAGAACATCAACTCAGTACATTTGAGTGCCTTCATGGTAGACAACCTTTTCGGCCCTGGCAGGGGTACCAAAGGTGTGGGGTCTCTGTATACCTAAGTCGGGATACCGGGGATTGGAGCTTGCAACGGAGGTTTCCGTGGGCCGGTAGCGGTAGAGACTTGGAAGACGCAGAGGGTTGATTACCCGAGGTTGTTCTGGACAAGAGTTTGATAGTTGAATGAGTTACAATTTGTTCTAGGAACAAAAGAAGATAAACTGCGGTTTCTAAGTGAACATACATAGCTTGCCGGAAACGGTCGGCAAGGTGGGATTTGCAATGCACGACAGGGGTCAAGCGGTGCAAGAGCCTAACATGATTATTCATGATGCGTGACAGTCGTATTGGATTGTCGTGACGGGTTGGTGTCACGACAAGGCCAACACTTACTGCAAGGGGTAGCAAGTAGCGCCTAGCAGTGACCTATCATGAAGTGGATATCCCGACGCACCTGGACAAGAGTTTGATAGTTGAATGAGAGAGAATCGGTCGTCTCAATCGACTTATCAACTCTTCTGTCCTTAGGGTATGATCGTAACTATGGTTTTGCATGTGCTGGCGAAAGGAGTTATGCTACGGCACTGCATTGTTATGTCCTCGTGTTATCACAAGTGCCTGATACAGTATCGTGTTATCACAAGCGTCAGCTAATTAATTACTTAATTAATTAATTGGTATGTGTACCGAGAAACCCTAGGTAGCTGTGGGTAGCTGGCCACGGCTACGGCGGGTCGACTCTGCCAGATCTCTGGGCTACCTGGGCATGGCGCTGGCGGGAGGAGTTATGCTACGGCACTGCATTGTTATGTCTCGTGTTAAGACAAGTGCCATATAACAGTCTCGTGTTATTACCAGCGTCAGCTAATTAATTACTTAATTAATTAATTGGTATGTGTAACCGAGTAATCCCAGGTAGCTGGCCACGGCTACGGCGGGTCGACTCAGCCAGATCTGGGCTACCTGGGCTCAGGTCTGGTCGAAGTCCGCTCTTGGTGTGTGGTGTGTGTTGACAGGGTATTTCCCCTGCTTTTAGTGTTACGTAGGTAAACACGCAATCGCGTGTGACAAAACTGTTCCCTCTTGTGTCAATGCCCGACATGAACTGATCATCATTGTGGCAGACTTGCATGAGAGAACAAAGAATTTATCACGCCAGCTTGCAAATGAATCACAAAGGGGACTTGACCCTCCTAGGGTGTCCTGTAATTTTAAGAACTTTGTGTGAACGAAAGACACTGTCCAACATTGGCCCTAAAACCTGGATAAAAAGTCCCATTGATGTGAACTGCGCACTTCCATCACCAGTCGCTTCCTGACGAACGTCTTACAGTTTTTGGTCACAGCATCCAATGCTCCATAGGGGATTGGGTCTAAAAACATCCCCAGCCTCGATAACCCGAAAAAAAAACCAAAAAAAGACGAAAAAACACAAAAAGAAAAATGCAGAAGAAAAAAATAAACGGAACGACAATAAAAAAACAGAAACACGAGGGAAAAGAAGACAAAAAAAAAAGAAGAAAGAGAACAAAAGAGCTGGGACGAACACGCACACATATTGGTTGACTGGCTATAACTTGATGCCGCTGATGAAAATGAAAAAGTTTCGTGACCATGATGTTCATACACACCTCCATGTTGCAGAAAGGCATTGTGTGCGGCATCAAAGAGCCCATCATCTATTGAGATAGTAGCCACACTGAATGAAATATCTGATAAAAAATTGTCCTCCCCCCTTAGACAATTGGGAATTCTCCCTAGCGGTATCCTATGGCACCTGCCCTAGAGTTTTGTATCAATGCTGGGCTGCAAGCTATTGAGAAGTCAGCCCATACAAGCCAATAATCTTTGGAATACCAATGGGAAATATCTGAACCATCACCTCCTGATTTGATATCTTACGTTTGTTGGGCAATCTGCACAAAAGGATGTATCGCAATAATATTAAAAGCTGATTATATTGGAGAACCCTCCATCACTTGCCCATTCACTTCCAAGCTCGCACCTTTGTAGATGAGTCATTTTTCCTTGTGCATCCCCAGTATTTGATTGCTTGAACTCATTATCAGGCTATCAGTATCTATCAAATGTTTTGGAAGGCATGTTCGACCTGAATCACCCCATTGTTGGATTGCCGAGTTTACTATTAAGGGTCGACACCGTTCAGTTGCTCTACTTATAGTTAGAGATCCGTTTTGTAAGTACTGGAGGTTTTTTGGGTATGCAACATCTAGTTTATATTTGATATAATCAAAGTTTATTTTTCAGATAATTAAGATATCTATATATGTTTTTGGTTCTCCGTTTGCCAAGTAGTCTTTGTCATCCCGCTCCATTAGAACGTTGCTGGTATTCGGTTTGCAATTGCAAGCACTCCCTCTTTAGATGGCCACTTGAATTGGTGATGCTGCCTAGATCAACTCTAATCAAGTGACCGCCAAAATCATACCGTTTTTTAGGTGCGGCATAATGGGCATTAGACGGAGAGGTGAGAGGAAGGGTCTAGGAAGTGGTCTATAATACTCCTAGTTTCCTTGAACCCATTTTGTGGTCCGTGTTGTTTTGTTGAGTCATGGCAGCCCGCGCACATCTAGCCAGCTGTTCTACAGCAAGATACCCCATTTACAGCCTGAGCATCTATTTTGAGGGGTTTGTGTTTGGGGATCTCTATCACATATGCCATACGGTTGAATCCCATCATTCGAGGGTGTCTATCAGCAGGTAATTAACATTAAGTGTTGGTTGCTCGTTGGTGGGTAGTATTTTGTCCCTCGTTGGTTTTGATTGTAAAAAAATAAACAAAAAAGAAGAAAAACAAAAAAGGGCAAAAACCCTTGTTTTTGTTTTGTTTTGTGGTTTCCCCCCCCTTTTTTTTCTGGCCCTCCGGTTCCCTGCTGTTACCTTCACCTGTCCCCCGACCTTCTCGTCTAACCACCCCCCCGCTCTTGTCGCTCAGCCGCAGAACACCAAAACGAAGGCACCTACCGGTGGTCAGGAGACTATAACGCACTGATCAACACCCCCCTACGGCAGGGCTGTACAATGGATCTCAAGACCAATTGAATGGTACACACGCTGGGGTGTATGTCCCGGAGTAAGGTGGAGTCGTCTTGAACGACCAAGCAGACTGGAGCCAATGGGCCTGGTTTGATTCACTTTGCAGACACAGGTCTGAGATTAAGGGAGCATATCTTTCTTTAACGATGGGGGTAGTGAATCAGCAATTCCTCTTCGAATTCATGACCAAGCTAGGATGACCAGACGGTATCAATACCAGTAACCTTTCTGACAAATCATATAAAATCAATTGAATACCCTCACCCTGGAGTCATTGAAGGCGATCAAACTTTGTCAGCCGGCAAAGACACGTTCAAGGGATAGCAAAATGCAGTGCGAAAGTGGGCTGTATGCCCAAGAATGAGAGGCGTTTTGTCCATAAAAAGGAAGATAAAAAAAAAGCTTGAGATTCCTAACTCAGACAAAGAGAGATTGGGTCTCAATTACAACTCCCTTGTACCACATCTAATTGGTGCAATAAGGGCTTTATCAGTCGAGGTTGATGACCTAAAGAAACAATTGAAGAATGAACGTATAAGAATGACCCAGAATACCGTGCACAACGAAATGAACGTTCGCGGATTTATGCAAAGAAGGAACGGAAGGCTATGTTGAAGGCAGAGTCTGTGTAAGTGAATTAAAATAAAATTGAATCATACTTAAGAATCTTGACATATTATATACTACAAGTATAATAAGATGAGCGAATCTTGCATCAAAGTTCCATAATTCTAAGTGAAATCCAGCAAGACGAAAATGAAGACGACCCGCATATCGTGCCTCCTTTAAATATTCGCACAGACTGCAACTGTAGAACGGTATCAAGCAGAGAGGCATACCGTGAGAGGCGACAAGTATATACCAAGGAACAGGTACCAAATGATCCTGAATTTCGCGAAAAACGAAATGAACGCGCAAGACTATATCATGCAAAAAAAGAGAAGAAAAAAAAGGCGTTATTATTGGCAGAAACTGTCGGAGTATAGTGTTTCATTTAAAAATTGAAATGCACATTATTTTTTTAGTATTTTAAGTAAGACGCTTAAGAGATTGTTCACTTATTAATATATTACAGAATTATAATGGCATCACAACAACTTTGGCAAAATGGTACAAAAAGCATTTGGTAGCAGCAGGAGAAACTCTACCGCAGGATTACTAAAAAGTAATGTGATCGCAGAAGGCTACGATTTCACTAGAGCATTTCTGGGATGCTGTAGAATTTTACAAAAAATTACATGAAAGAAGAGGCCAAAAAAGCCTAGAAGGGGAAGAAAAGGTCAAAATACGATAGAAAGCGCTACCAAAAAAACGCTCCCAAAAGGTTAGTCGAATTCGAGCTTTTCAATCAGGCCAGCAACACTTTGTATGTGTATAGATGTATTTCTATCACAAACGCTTTCTCGTCCTGTAAAAAGATTTTGGTCCAGGCAAATTGTTGGTTTTGGACTCAATTAACCAAGACAAATATACAAAAAAAACTGAAGAGGGAGAGTACGTGTCTACTACTTAGCTGGGAACAGCAATGTTTTCACAGGATATGCAGAACTACTAGACAGACTTGACATTGACGACCCAAGTATGGGAGCTTTGTTAAGAAGACTCATATCACAATCCCTGGCAATAAAAAAATTACCTCCAACGAACCTGTGAATAATACGGTTGATAGGCCGTTCTTGTACAGGACTATCAGGGATAACATACATACTGTTTATACAGAATGTAAGTTCATACGTTTTGAGTGGGACAATAAAGGAGAGTAGCTTACAAACAAGTATAAAAAGGACCAGGAATCGGAATTTACCCAACGGAGCATGTGCAATTGAAGCAATTCTGAATGGTTTTCAGCCAGCATTCGACTCCCACAACAAGAAATTGAAGTATCATAAACACAACACTCACATTGAATCAATTTATTGGGATATATTCGAGTCAGAATATGACGGTGTGTCTGACATTGACATGAACAGTCGAGGATTATCTGAAGTGGTTCAAGAAGGAATGGTTTTGGAGCAGAAATATACGACACGAAAAACAGGGTAGTAATGTAAATATGAACCACCACCTGAGGAGCAAACAAAAACATACAGTATCCAGAAACTACGTGTAATATATTGGCATGAACATGTACAGAACATAGACGAATTGATGTCTTTTGCCAAGACAACTAAGAAGACATGTACTCTCGTCCGTCATCCAACTTTGTAGTGCCAAAAGTCAAAAAGGTTACTGCAGACATGTATCACTTAGCAAACAAATACGAAGACATATTCCCAATTATTAAAGCTGGAATGGAAGCATCAAAAAAGGACATCAGAATCATCTACAACGGAGATATGAAAGAAGTTCTGTTAAACTTAGTTCAAAAAGAAGGATGTGACCCCAAGCTGATCATGCAAACTGGACATATTATTCACGCTTAGAATTGAATCACATCGTGACAAAAGACGACAAACCTATAGCCATCTCATTGAGAATGCATCTCAAGTGCAAGGGTTTTCAAAATGTCCAATTCTAGACGTAGACACGTTCGTAGACTACAAGACCTGGACTCAGAAGTGAAGGATCGTTTCTAAGTAATAATATTTAAATCAGAGATGAGCATTGAAGCCATTGAGGTTGTCAAAATATGTTTAGATCGAGTACCAATGGGCAGGCTTGTTGACAAAGATCTGTCTACCATAGATCTTGACGAGATTACAGCACTTGATATCAATAAGCATTACTTTACTTGCATATGGATGTTGGTTGATGGACCAGGGTTCCCAGTTACAAATTCATGGATATATTCTACACATACATAGATGATAAACCACTAAATGAAGCAAAATTCACGACTAAGAAACGAAAGGTTGTGGAATATGATGACCCGTTTCAAAGCAACTTCACGCAAACAACACTTGATTCTCAAGGCGGAATAGTTAAAAGGAAACCGTTCAACAAAGGATACCTGTATCTCATCAGAATAGACGAGGAACATCCCATTTACAACCAGGATAAAATGCTCATTTATGGGTACGAGGTTGTGCAATTGAAATTCAAATACACAATATTGGCATATCTGCGAGTTGATTGGAAAAAGTGCAGGTATCTAGCAAATATATTAAAACAGTGTTTGGGGGAGGGGGAGTACGGACACATCCCAAAAGATTTGTTGAAGGGAATCCCTAACGAACTATCAGGCCTTTTTGGAAAAAAAACACAACACCAGTAGGCATTCAAAAATCTTCAAGAACAGATCTGATGCTGTAGAATATGCAAACAAACACAAAGGAAATGTTATACCTATGGCAGACGACGTGTTTCTTGTAACCATCACACAGAAAACAGAGCTCATAAAACGGATTTCTACCAATGAGGTAGCCCTCACGAATCTAGCAAGATTCCAGATCAATGACGCATATGAAAAGCTGAGAGTCGACAATCAAGTGCTTGCTGTAAAAACCGACTGCCTATATGTCATAATAAAAGACGGAATGTGTATCAAACAGCGAATTGGCATATATTTCGGTCAATACAAGATATTGAAAGGATCTCTGCCTCCCAATAACGATATTGTACAATACAAAACGAAAGAAATCATAACATACCCAGAGCAAGATATTCGTATTGTTTGACAAGGTTTACCAAAAACAATATTGATGGGTTTGCCGGTTGCGGAAAGAGTTATGCTGCTCTAGAATATGTCTATAAACCTTTGGGGAAAAATAAGAAACAACGTTTTGAGATAAGGAAATATTGGTGGTATGCCCATATAACTCCCAGGTTAACAATGTGCTAACGAAAAGCAGGGAAGATGGACATGATATCCAAGCATGCACATTTCACAATCTTATTGGCCTCAATTTCGAAGGAGAGTGTGGGAAGAACAATGCATTTTCACTAGATGACATTAAAGTCATCATATTCGAGGAAGTAATGTTGATGACCAGGAGACATATGAATGAAATGAACAAGTTCATGCACAAACACCCACATATATGTTTCATAGCCATGGGGATTCACACCAACTGGAATCGATTGATGATGATGCTACAATTGAGATGAAATGTGACTATGTGCAAAAAAATATTCGATAATAAATATACATTAACATTCAACCATAGACTGAAAACACAACAAGACAGAGATGATATGCTCCTCATCCAAGACGACCTATTTGACGAAACCAAGATTACAAGAAACCATCAGAAAATGGTTCAAGGATAGAATACTTTCCTCGTTAGAAGATGTTAGTAAGCTAAAAATCAAGAGAGCAATCAGCTATCTTGTGTACAGCTCAAAGGTTTTGAACACTTTATAGACGATAGTCTGGACAAAAGTAAAAAGCGCAAGGCAGAACAATGCTATACGCTGGCAGATGGCAAAACATATCACTTCGGTCAAGAGCTAGTTTGCAAAACCAATATCACTAGGAGTTATAAATATAAGGACGATGGGAAGAGAAAACAGCAACAACCAAGTTGCGTCCGAATCAGAGGGTACACAATAATCGGGCAGACCAAAAAGGAATTCAACTACAGGACATATCGTCTGAACACATTAAAATAGATATAACGCACGACATGATCTGCAAATGGTTCGAGCTAAGTCACTGTAATACGTGTCACAGCGAACAGGAAGTTGCATAGCTGAGAAGTTTGTCATAACAGATCTGCTAACATCACGGACAGGAGATGGGTATACTCAGCTGTTTCCAGGTGCAGCAAGCTATCTGACGTATATTTTCTGCAGATGGACTTGACAGACATGAGGTTAGACGAGTACTTCAAAGAGAAAATACAGGGATACAAAAAACAAGACAGGTCAAAGAAACGTGATTATGACTACATGTTAGAGGAGTATGTAGACGTGGAATGGTGTAAGGAGGAATATGTCAAAAACATGTATGTATTGGATGTCAAGGACATATGAATGTGGAGAAGAGTAGCAAAATTCAATGTACTGTTGACAGAATAGATAATGGATTTGCACACTTCAAGTGGAATTGCAGATTAATGTGCAATAAGTGCAATACCGCGAAAAAATAAGTTTAACGTCCTAATATATATATATAGGATGACGGAGCTTGAATATATTTTAAAAAATAATCCGAATCTAAAATTGCTGTCCAAGGCAAAGCTATTTACTAGATTAAAAGATGAAGGGATTACCAAACGAGATATTGAAGATTACTTCAATCCACGAGAACTCACACAAATATATCAAAAACCACAAAATACCAAATTCAAATTCAAAATAACCGCCCCTCCAAGATCTTTTCAAATAGATGTTGCAATTATGCCATTGTCGAGCAAGAGGCTAAATAATAACATTCACCAAATTCTTATGTGCATAGACATCATTAGTAGAAAGGCTTATTGTTACCCACTGAAAAGCGGCAAGATGAATGATGTCTTAGACGCCTATCAGAAATTTATAGGCGATGTAGACGAAGATATCAACAGTGTATCAGGAGATAATTTTTTTGCATCTTCAATATTTGAGTCTTTCAATAAAGAACTAAATATAAGGATTTATACAGACGTTGCAAAAGAAGACCACATTACTCCGATGGGGAACAAGCTGGGAATCATTGACCGCTTTACCAGGACTCTGAAAGGTTTGATAAAGAAACACTCACTGGAGAACAAGACTAAAAAATGGATAGATGCACTTGATGATATTGTTGAGCTGTACAACAATACAGCCCATTCTGGGTTGAAAGATGCAACCCCAGAAGAAGTGTATGATGATTATGACTACAGCCAAAAGCTATATGAAGCTCAGTCAAAAAAGAATGAAAAGATGAATGACGAAGTAACAATGAAAATAGGGACAGAGTGCGTGTAATGTTACAGAAGAAGACCTTTGAAAAGGAGAAAGCCACGTTTTCCACAGATATTTACACAATTGAAGAACATATAGGCTACAGATTCAAGCTCAAAGGAGTCAAACGTCTATACCGACCAAGCGAAATGAACATTGTTACAAATGTGAAAGACAGATTAGAGCCAGAAAAAGAAGACAATCAAATCAGAAGGATGCAACGATCTAAGGCATTTAATTCCTATGACGAGATTGTTACTGCTCTTGATAAGAAGGACGAACCAAAAGAGAAACGTACTGTAAGAAAGCCCAAACGGTATGATTGATTATTTATCCGACTACTATTTTTTATTATCTATTCGCGTCAGCTCCCGACACGCAGTGATGGTCGCGTCTATTCGCGTCAGCTCCCGTCACGCAGTGATGGTCGCGTCAGCTCCCGAATCTTAGGCGAATCATCCATGGCAAATCACGGTACTGATCGATCATTTGAGAGAAAGACGACAGAACGCCCACAAAAAAAAATAGCCCGGGCAATCGCTAGACAGTCGCGGGATTTACCTACCCTTCTTTTGCATTTTTCGGAAATTTCTATATACTCGGGAAAGATGCCGTCGTGCCGCTAGTGCAATACTTACTAACACCGTGTGGTCTTTGAATTTTATGACGAAGCCGTACTGGAGTCGAGAAAAAAGTATCAGACCCTGATTTCCCAAGATGAGAGTTAAATAATTTTCTACATAACCTGAATACCTGATGTGCAATCCAGAAGTTGAAGGTCGAGCGAAGCTTCCTCTGTTCATCCATGAATGTATGAAGAGATTGGATCAAGTCTTTTTTTATAGGAATGATAACTTTTTTTACAGTTTGTTCACAAGTAAGCTGAGGAGAAAAAAATGGAAACATTAAAGAGCGATTTGTTCTCGTTCACATTTTCCTGGTAATCGTTTTTTACTGCCGAAGATCGCGACGAATTGCTGGCTGAAGCTATGTAACCAAGTTCAAGTTTTCTTCAAGACCAGCTATGGCCTGCGCGCCGCAAAGCAGTACTATGATGTACTGATTGCATATTTTTATCAATCGCTTTACAGCGTTAATTCCTATCTTCTCCCTCTGTAACGAGCTTGCAGCTTGTAGCACGATATTTTCCTGCTACAAGACTCTAACAAACTATAATGGACGAAACAATCCCCTTGGGCACTTGCTATAATTAGCCCAGGGAACCCACCTCAGGGCCGTGCGTGGGGCAGGGGCGGAGGCCACCGGGCGGGGGCGGGGGCAGGGGCAAGCCACGCCACCTGCCGCTGGCCAAAAAAACCGGTTCAGGAGGACGGGACATACCGTTCACGTCTGGGCTGGGCCGAAACATGCCATACGTTGTACACATCCCGTAAAATCAACCAGACACCTGATTGGTCTCATTTTTCTTGCATCAAATTCTTACAAATAAAGCAAGTCTACATGCATGCATTGCATTACCTTACACAAACGTTCAATACTGCTTAAAAATCAACAACCCTAAAACAACTCCCATTTCGTCACTTTATACCGGTAGTTAACAATCGATTCAGTAAAATTCAATTACATAAAATTAATTTAAATCCGATACGAGTTTATAAACAAATAAGCAATTAAATGCATTCAAATCACGTTGATTAAATTTAATTAAATGGAATAAAATTGAATTAAATACCGGAAACACAACATTAAATAAATGAAACGAAATTAAAATCAATTACAATCAATTGGATTCATAATTAATTTCATTTAATTCGGGACGCGCCTTCAGGCGCCCTTTATGAGAGTGGAAAACCTGATATGCCCAATTATCTCATCCGAGACCTATCTCACAAGGTGGGGCGTACTATGTCTAGATTTATAACTTCCTCCCACTACCTAAAGGTGGAAACTGTTAGATGGATACGTCCGATTGTTCCTTGGAAGGATCGAGTGTGTCACCTTTGTGATTTTGAAACAGTTGAAGAGGAACACCGTGTGGTCTTTGAATTTTATGACGAAGCCGTACTGGAGTCGAGAAAAAAGTATCAGACCCTGATTTCCCAAGATGAGAGTTAAATAATTTTCTACATAACCTGAATACCTGATGTGCAATCCAGAAGTTGAAGGTCGAGCGAAGCTTCCTCTGTTCATCCATGAATGTATGAAGAGATTGGATCAAGTCTTTTTTTATAGGAATGATAACTTTTTTTACAGTTTGTTCACAAGTAAGCTGAGGAGAAAAAAATGGAAACATTAAAGAGCGATTTGTTCTCGTTCACATTTTCCTGGTAATCGTTTTTTACTGCCGAAGATCGCGACGAATTGCTGGCTGAAGCTATGTAACCAAGTTCAAGTTTTCTTCAAGACCAGCTATGGCCTGCGCGCCGCAAAGCAGTACTATGATGTACTGATTGCATATTTTTATCAATCGCTTTACAGCGTTAATTCCTATCTTCTCCCTCTGTAACGAGCTTGCAGCTTGTAGCACGATATTTTCCTGCTACAAGACTCTAACAAACTATAATGGACGAAACAATCCCCTTGGGCACTTGCTATAATTAGCCCAGGGAACCCACCTCAGGGCCGTGCGTGGGGCAGGGGCGGAGGCCACCGGGCGGGGGCGGGGGCAGGGGCAAGCCACGCCACCTGCCGCTGGCCAAAAAAACCGGTTCAGGAGGACGGGACATACCGTTCACGTCTGGGCTGGGCCGAAACATGCCATACGTTGTACACATCCCGTAAAATCAACCAGACACCTGATTGGTCTCATTTTTCTTGCATCAAATTCTTACAAATAAAGCAAGTCTACATGCATGCATTGCATTACCTTACACAAACGTTCAATACTGCTTAAAAATCAACAACCCTAAAACAACTCCCATTTCGTCACTTTATACCGGTAGTTAACAATCGATTCAGTAAAATTCAATTACATAAAATTAATTTAAATCCGATACGAGTTTATAAACAAATAAGCAATTAAATGCATTCAAATCACGTTGATTAAATTTAATTAAATGGAATAAAATTGAATTAAATACCGGAAACACAACATTAAATAAATGAAACGAAATTAAAATCAATTACAATCAATTGGATTCATAATTAATTTCATTTAATTCGGGACGCGCCTTCAGGCGCCCTTTATGAGAGTGGAAAACCTGATATGCCCAATTATCTCATCCGAGACCTATCTCACAAGGTGGGGCGTACTATGTCTAGATTTATAACTTCCTCCCACTACCTAAAGGTGGAAACTGTTAGATGGATACGTCCGATTGTTCCTTGGAAGGATCGAGTGTGTCACCTTTGTGATTTTGAAACAGTTGAAGAGGAACACCGTGTGGTCTTTGAATTTTATGACGAAGCCGTACTGGAGTCGAGAAAAAAGTATCAGACCCTGATTTCCCAAGATGAGAGTTAAATAATTTTCTACATAACCTGAATACCTGATGTGCAATCCAGAAGTTGAAGGTCGAGCGAAGCTTCCTCTGTTCATCCATGAATGTATGAAGAGATTGGATCAAGTCTTTTTTTATAGGAATGATAACTTTTTTTACAGTTTGTTCACAAGTAAGCTGAGGAGAAAAAAATGGAAACATTAAAGAGCGATTTGTTCTCGTTCACATTTTCCTGGTAATCGTTTTTTACTGCCGAAGATCGCGACGAATTGCTGGCTGAAGCTATGTAACCAAGTTCAAGTTTTCTTCAAGACCAGCTATGGCCTGCGCGCCGCAAAGCAGTACTATGATGTACTGATTGCATATTTTTATCAATCGCTTTACAGCGTTTATTCCTATCTTCTCCCTCTGTAACGAGCTTGCAGCTTGTAGCACGATATTTTCCTGCTACAAGACTCTAACAAACTATAATGGACGAAACAATCCCCTTGGGCACTTGCTATAATTAGCCCAGGGAACCCACCTCAGGGCCGTGCGTGGGGCAGGGGCGGAGGCCACCGGGCGGGGGCGGGGGCAGGGGCAAGCCACGCCACCTGCCGCTGGCAAAAAAACCGGTTCAGGAGGACGGGACATACCGTTCACGTCTGGGCTGGGCCGAAACATGCCATACGTTGTACACATCCCGTAAAATCAACCAGACACCTGATTGGTCTCATTTTTCTTGCATCAAATTCTTACAAATAAAGCAAGTCTACATGCATGCATTGCATTACCTTACACAAACGTTCAATACTGCTTAAAATCAACAACCCTAAAACAACTCCCATTTCGACACTTTATACCGGTAGTTAACAATCGATTCAGTAAAATTCAATTACATAAAATTAATTTAAATCCGATACGAGTTTATAAACAAATAAGCAATTAAATGCATTCAAATCACGTTGATTAAATTTAATTAAATGGAATAAAATTGAATTAAATACCGGAAACACAACATTAAATAAATGAAACGAAATTAAAATCAATTACAATCAATTGGATTCATAATTAATTTCATTTAATTCGGGACGCGCCTTCAGGCGCCCTTTATGAGAGTGGAAAACCTGATATGCCCAATTATCTCATCCGAGACCTATCTCACAAGGTGGGGCGTACTATGTCTAGATTTATAACTTCCTCCCACTACCTAAAGGTGGAAACTGTTAGATGGATACGTCCGATTGTTCCTTGGAAGGATCGAGTGTGTCACCTTTGTGATTTTGAAACAGTTGAAGAGGAACACCGTGTGGTCTTTGAATTTTATGACGAAGCCGTACTGGAGTCGAGAAAAAAGTATCAGACCCTGATTTCCCAAGATGAGAGTTAAATAATTTTCTACATAACCTGAATACCTGATGTGCAATCCAGAAGTTGAAGGTCGAGCGAAGCTTCCTCTGTTCATCCATGAATGTATGAAGAGATTGGATCAAGTCTTTTTTTATAGGAATGATAACTTTTTTTACAGTTTGTTCACAAGTAAGCTGAGGAGAAAAAAATGGAAACATTAAAGAGCGATTTGTTCTCGTTCACATTTTCCTGGTAATCGTTTTTTACTGCCGAAGATCGCGACGAATTGCTGGCTGAAGCTATGTAACCAAGTTCAAGTTTTCTTCAAGACCAGCTATGGCCTGCGCGCCGCAAAGCAGTACTATGATGTACTGATTGCATATTTTTATCAATCGCTTTACAGCGTTTATTCCTATCTTCTCCCTCTGTAACGAGCTTGCAGCTTGTAGCACGATATTTTCCTGCTACAAGACTCTAACAAACTATAATGGACGAAACAATCCCCTTGGGCACTTGCTATAATTAGCCCAGGGAACCCACCTCAGGGCCGTGCGTGGGGCAGGGGCGGAGGCCACCGGGCGGGGGCGGGGGCAGGGGCAAGCCACGCCACCTGCCGCTGGCCAAAAAACCGGTTCAGGAGGACGGGACATACCGTTCACGTCTGGGCTGGGCCGAAACATGCCATACGTTGTACACATCCCGTAAAATCAACCAGACACCTGATTGGTCTCATTTTTCTTGCATCAAATTCTTACAAATAAAGCAAGTCTACATGCATGCATTGCATTACCTTACACAAACGTTCAATACTGCTTTAAAATCAACAACCCTAAAACAACTCCCATTTCGACACTTTATACCGGTAGTTAACAATCGATTCAGTAAAATTCAATTACATAAAATTAATTTAAATCCGATACGAGTTTATAAACAAATAAGCAATTAAATGCATTCAAATCACGTTGATTAAATTTAATTAAATGGAATAAAATTGAATTAAATACCGGAAACACAACATTAAATAAATGAAACGAAATTAAAATCAATTACAATCAATTGGATTCATAATTAATTTCATTTAATTCGGGACGCGCCTTCAGGCGCCCTTTATGAGAGTGGAAAACCTGATATGCCCAATTATCTCATCCGAGACCTATCTCACAAGGTGGGGCGTACTATGTCTAGATTTATAACTTCCTCCCACTACCTAAAGGTGGAAACTGTTAGATGGATACGTCCGATTGTTCCTTGGAAGGATCGAGTGTGTCACCTTCGTGATTTTGAAACAGTTGAAGAGGAACACCGTGTGGTCTTTGAATTTTATGACGAAGCCGTACTGGAGTCGAGAAAAAAGTATCAGACCCTGATTTCCCAAGATGAGAGTTAAATAATTTTCTACATAACCTGAATACCTGATGTGCAATCCAGAAGTTGAAGGTCGAGCGAAGCTTCCTCTGTTCATCCATGAATGTATGAAGAGATTGGATCAAGTCTTTTTTTATAGGAATGATAACTTTTTTTACAGTTTGTTCACAAGTAAGCTGAGGAGAAAAAAATGGAAACATTAAAGAGCGATTTGTTCTCGTTCACATTTTCCTGGTAATCGTTTTTTACTGCCGAAGATCGCGACGAATTGCTGGCTGAAGCTATGTAACCAAGTTCAAGTTTTCTTCAAGACCAGCTATGGCCTGCGCGCCGCAAAGCAGTACTATGATGTACTGATTGCATATTTTTATCAATCGCTTTACAGCGTTAATTCCTATCTTCTCCCTCTGTAACGAGCTTGCAGCTTGTAGCACGATATTTTCCTGCTACAAGACTCTAACAAACTATAATGGACGAAACAATCCCCTTGGGCACTTGCTATAATTAGCCCAGGGAACCCACCTCAGGGCCGTGCGTGGGGCAGGGGCGGAGGCCACCGGGCGGGGGCGGGGGCAGGGGCAAGCCACGCCACCTGCCGCTGGCCAAAAAACCGGTTCAGGAGGACGGGACATACCGTTCACGTCTGGGCTGGGCCGAAACATGCCATACGTTGTACACATCCCGTAAAATCAACCAGACACCTGATTGGTCTCATTTTTCTTGCATCAAATTCTTACAAATAAAGCAAGTCTACATGCATGCATTGCATTACCTTACACAAACGTTCAATACTGCTTAAAAATCAACAACCCTAAAACAACTCCCATTTCGTCACTTTATACCGGTAGTTAACAATCGATTCAGTAAAATTCAATTACATAAAATTAATTTAAATCCGATACGAGTTTATAAACAAATAAGCAATTAAATGCATTCAAATCACGTTGATTAAATTTAATTAAATGGAATAAAATTGAATTAAATACCGGAAACACAACATTAAATAAATGAAACGAAATTAAAATCAATTACAATCAATTGGATTCATAATTAATTTCATTTAATTCGGGACGCGCCTTCAGGCGCCCTTTATGAGAGTGGAAAACCTGATATGCCCAATTATCTCATCCGAGACCTATCTCACAAGGTGGGGCGTACTATGTCTAGATTTATAACTTCCTCCCACTACCTACAGGTGGAAACTGTTAGATGGATACGTCCGATTGTTCCTTGGAAGGATCGAGTGTGTCACCTTTGTGATTTTGAAACAGTTGAAGAGGAACACCGTGTGGTCTTTGAATTTTATGACGAAGCCGTACTGGAGTCGAGAAAAAAGTATCAGACCCTGATTTCCCAAGATGAGAGTTAAATAATTTTCTACATAACCTGAATACCTGATGTGCAATCCAGAAGTTGAAGGTCGAGCGAAGCTTCCTCTGTTCATCCATGAATGTATGAAGAGATTGGATCAAGTCTTTTTTTATAGGAATGATAACTTTTTTTACAGTTTGTTCACAAGTAAGCTGAGGAGAAAAAAATGGAAACATTAAAGAGCGATTTGTTCTCGTTCACATTTTCCTGGTAATCGTTTTTTACTGCCGAAGATCGCGACGAATTGCTGGCTGAAGCTATGTAACCAAGTTCAAGTTTTCTTCAAGACCAGCTATGGCCTGCGCGCCGCAAAGCAGTACTATGATGTACTGATTGCATATTTTTATCAATCGCTTTACAGCGTTTATTCCTATCTTCTCCCTCTGTAACGAGCTTGCAGCTTGTAGCACGATATTTTCCTGCTACAAGACTCTAACAAACTATAATGGACGAAACAATCCCCTTGGGCACTTGCTATAATTAGCCCAGGGAACCCACCTCAGGGCCGTGCGTGGGGCAGGGGCGGAGGCCACCGGGCGGGGGCGGGGGCAGGGGCAAGCCACGCCACCTGCCGCTGGCCAAAAAACCGGTTCAGGAGGACGGGACATACCGTTCACGTCTGGGCTGGGCCGAAACATGCCATACGTTGTACACATCCCGTAAAATCAACCAGACACCTGATTGGTCTCATTTTTCTTGCATCAAATTCTTACAAATAAAGCAAGTCTACATGCATGCATTGCATTACCTTACACAAACGTTCAATACTGCTTAAAAATCAACAACCCTAAAACAACTCCCATTTCGTCACTTTATACCGGTAGTTAACAATCGATTCAGTAAAATTCAATTACATAAAATTAATTTAAATCCGATACGAGTTTATAAACAAATAAGCAATTAAATGCATTCAAATCACGTTGATTAAATTTAATTAAATGGAATAAAATTGAATTAAATACCGGAAACACAACATTAAATAAATGAAACGAAATTAAAATCAATTACAATCAATTGGATTCATAATTAATTTCATTTAATTCGGGACGCGCCTTCAGGCGCCCTTTATGAGAGTGGAAAACCTGATATGCCCAATTATCTCATCCGAGACCTATCTCACAAGGTGGGGCGTACTATGTCTAGATTTATAACTTCCTCCCACTACCTACAGGTGGAAACTGTTAGATGGATACGTCCGATTGTTCCTTGGAAGGATCGAGTGTGTCACCTTTGTGATTTTGAAACAGTTGAAGAGGAACACCGTGTGGTCTTTGAATTTTATGACGAAGCCGTACTGGAGTCGAGAAAAAAGTATCAGACCCTGATTTCCCAAGATGAGAGTTAAATAATTTTCTACATAACCTGAATACCTGATGTGCAATCCAGAAGTTGAAGGTCGAGCGAAGCTTCCTCTGTTCATCCATGAATGTATGAAGAGATTGGATCAAGTCTTTTTTTATAGGAATGATAACTTTTTTTACAGTTTGTTCACAAGTAAGCTGAGGAGAAAAAAATGGAAACATTAAAGAGCGATTTGTTCTCGTTCACATTTTCCTGGTAATCGTTTTTTACTGCCGAAGATCGCGACGAATTGCTGGCTGAAGCTATGTAACCAAGTTCAAGTTTTCTTCAAGACCAGCTATGGCCTGCGCGCCGCAAAGCAGTACTATGATGTACTGATTGCATATTTTTATCAATCGCTTTACAGCGTTTATTCCTATCTTCTCCCTCTGTAACGAGCTTGCAGCTTGTAGCACGATATTTTCCTGCTACAAGACTCTAACAAACTATAATGGACGAAACAATCCCCTTGGGCACTTGCTATAATTAGCCCAGGGAACCCACCTCAGGGCCGTGCGTGGGGCAGGGGCGGAGGCCACCGGGCGGGGGCGGGGGCAGGGGCAAGCCACGCCACCTGCCGCTGGCCAAAAAACCGGTTCAGGAGGACGGGACATACCGTTCACGTCTGGGCTGGGCCGAAACATGCCATACGTTGTACACATCCCGTAAAATCAACCAGACACCTGATTGGTCTCATTTTTCTTGCATCAAATTCTTACAAATAAAGCAAGTCTACATGCATGCATTGCATTACCTTACACAAACGTTCAATACTGCTTAAAAATCAACAACCCTAAAACAACTCCCATTTCGACACTTTATACCGGTAGTTAACAATCGATTCAGTAAAATTCAATTACATAAAATTAATTTAAATCCGATACGAGTTTATAAACAAATAAGCAATTAAATGCATTCAAATCACGTTGATTAAATTTAATTAAATGGAATAAAATTGAATTAAATACCGGAAACACAACATTAAATAAATGAAACGAAATTAAAATCAATTACAATCAATTGGATTCATAATTAATTTCATTTAATTCGGGACGCGCCTTCAGGCGCCCTTTATGAGAGTGGAAAACCTGATATGCCCAATTATCTCATCCGAAACCTATCTCACAAGGTGGGGCGTACTATGTCTAGATTTATAACTTCCTCCCACTACCTACAGGTGGAAACTGTTAGATGGATACGTCCGATTGTTCCTTGGAAGGATCGAGTGTGTCACCTTTGTGATTTTGAAACAGTTGAAGAGGAACACCGTGTGGTCTTTGAATTTTATGACGAAGCCGTACTGGAGTCGAGAAAAAAGTATCAGACCCTGATTTCCCAAGATGAGAGTTAAATAATTTTCTACATAACCTGAATACCTGATGTGCAATCCAGAAGTTGAAGGTCGAGCGAAGCTTCCTCTGTTCATCCATGAATGTATGAAGAGATTGGATCAAGTCTTTTTTTATAGGAAAGATAACTTTTTTTACAGTTTGTTCACAAGTAAGCTGAGGAGAAAAAAATGGAAACATTAAAGAGCGATTTGTTCTCGTTCACATTTTCCTGGTAATCGTTTTTTACTGCCGAAGATCGCGACGAATTGCTGGCTGAAGCTATGTAACCAAGTTCAAGTTTTCTTCAAGACCAGCTATGGCCTGCGCGCCGCAAAGCAGTACTATGATGTACTGATTGCATATTTTTATCAATCGCTTTACAGCGTTTATTCCTATCTTCTCCCTCTG
This sequence comes from Chlamydomonas sp. ICE-L, assembly GCA_013435795.1. NCBI lineage: Eukaryota > Viridiplantae > Chlorophyta > Chlorophyceae > Chlamydomonadales > Chlamydomonadaceae > Chlamydomonas > Chlamydomonas sp. ICE-L. Next base: position 127,963,183 of record JACBWV010000610.1, on the reverse strand, counting down.
TAACGAGCTTGCAGCTTGTAGCACGATATTTTCCTGCTACAAGACTCTAACAAACTATAATGGACGAAACAATCCCCTTGGGCACTTGCTATAATTAGCCCAGGGAACCCACCTCAGGGCCGTGCGTGGGGCAGGGGCGGAGGCCACCGGGCGGGGGCGGGGGCAGGGGCAAGCCACGCCACCTGCCGCTGGCCAAAAAACCGGTTCAGGAGGACGGGACATACCGTTCACGTCTGGGCTGGGCCGAAACATGCCATACGTTGTACACATCCCGTAAAATCAACCAGACACCTGATTGGTCTCATTTTTCTTGCATCAAATTCTTACAAATAAAGCAAGTCTACATGCATGCATTGCATTACCTTACACAAACGTTCAATACTGCTTTAAAATCAACAACCCTAAAACAACTCCCATTTCGACACTTTATACCGGTAGTTAACAATCGATTCAGTAAAATTCAATTACATAAAATTAATTTAAATCCGATACGAGTTTATAAACAAATAAGCAATTAAATGCATTCAAATCACGTTGATTAAATTTAATTAAATGGAATAAAATTGAATTAAATACCGGAAACACAACATTAAATAAATGAAACGAAATTAAAATCAATTACAATCAATTGGATTCATAATTAATTTCATTTAATTCGGGACGCGCCTTCAGGCGCCCTTTATGAGAGTGGAAAACCTGATATGCCCAATTATCTCTTGCTTGCCCCTGACCCCGCCCCCGCCCGGTGGCCTCCGCCCCTGCCCCACGCACGGCCCTGAGGTGGGTTCCCTGGGCTAATTATAGCAAGTGCCCAAGGGGATTGTTTCGTCCATTATAGTTTGTTAGAGTCTTGTAGCAGGAAAATATCGTGCTACAAGCTGCAAGCTCGTTACAGAGGGAGAAGATAGGAATAAACGCTGTAAAGCGATTGATAAAAATATGCAATCAGTACATCATAGTACTGCTTTGCGGCGCGCAGGCCATAGCTGGTCTTGAAGAAAACTTGAACTTGGTTACATAGCTTCAGCCAGCAATTCGTCGCGATCTTCGGCAGTAAAAAACGATTACCAGGAAAATGTGAACGAGAACAAATCGCTCTTTAATGTTTCCATTTTTTTCTCCTCAGCTTACTTGTGAACAAACTGTAAAAAAAATTATCATTCCTATAAAAAAAGACTTGATCCAATCTCTTCATACATTCATGGATGAACAGAGGAAGCTTCGCTCGACCTTCAACTTCTGGATTGCACATCAGGTATTCAGGTTATGTAGAAAATTATTTAACTCTCATATTGGGAAATCAGGGTCTGATACTTTTTTCTCGACTCCAGTACGGCTTCGTCATAAAATTCAAAGACCACACGGTGTTCCTCTTCAACTGTTTCAAAATCACAAAGGTGACACACTCGATCCTTCCAAGGAACAATCGGACGTATCCATCTAACAGTTTCCACCTGTAGGTAGTGGGAGGAAGTTATAAATCTAGACATAGTACGCCCCACCTTGTGAGATAGGTCTCGGATGAGATAATTGGGCATATCAGGTTTTCCACTCTCATAAAGGGCGCCTGAAGGCGCGTCCCGAATTAAATGAAATTAATTATGAATCTAATTGATTGTAATTGATTTTAATTTCGTTTCATTTATTTAATGTTGTGTTTCCGGTATTTAATTCAATTTTATTCCATTTAATTAAATTTAATCAACGTGATTTGAATGCATTTAATTGCTTATTTGTTTATAAACTCGTATCGGATTTAAATTAATTTTATGTAATTGAATTTTACTGAATCGATTGTTAACTACCGGTATAAAGTGTCGAAATGGGAGTTGTTTTAGGGTTGTTGATTTTTAAGCAGTATTGAACGTTTGTGTAAGGTAATGCAATGCATGCATGTAGACTTGCTTTATTTGTAAGAATTTGATGCAAGAAAAATGAGACCAATCAGGTGTCTGGTTGATTTTACGGGATGTGTACAACGTATGGCATGTTTCGGCCCAGCCCAGACGTGAACGGTATGTCCCGTCCTCCTGAACCGGTTTTTTGGCCAGCGGCAGGTGGCGTGGCTTGCCCCTGCCCCCGCCCCCGCCCGGTGGCCTCCGCCCCTGCCCCACGCACGGCCCTGAGGTGGGTTCCCTGGGCTAATTATAGCAAGTGCCCAAGGGGATTGTTTCGTCCATTATAGTTTGTTAGAGTCTTGTAGCAGGAAAATATCGTGCTACAAGCTGCAAGCTCGTTACAGAGGGAGAAGATAGGAATAAACGCTGTAAAGCGATTGATAAAAATATGCAATCAGTACATCATAGTACTGCTTTGCGGCGCGCAGGCCATAGCTGGTCTTGAAGAAAACTTGAACTTGGTTACATAGCTTCAGCCAGCAATTCGTCGCGATCTTCGGCAGTAAAAAACGATTACCAGGAAAATGTGAACGAGAACAAATCGCTCTTTAATGTTTCCATTTTTTTCTCCTCAGCTTACTTGTGAACAAACTGTAAAAAAAGTTATCATTCCTATAAAAAAAGACTTGATCCAATCTCTTCATACATTCATGGATGAACAGAGGAAGCTTCGCTCGACCTTCAACTTCTGGATTGCACATCAGGTATTCAGGTTATGTAGAAAATTATTTAACTCTCATCTTGGGAAATCAGGGTCTGATACTTTTTTCTCGACTCCAGTACGGCTTCGTCATAAAATTCAAAGACCACACGGTGTTCCTCTTCAACTGTTTCAAAATCACAAAGGTGACACACTCGATCCTTCCAAGGAACAATCGGACGTATCCATCTAACAGTTTCCACCTTTAGGTAGTGGGAGGAAGTTATAAATCTAGACATAGTACGCCCCACCTTGTGAGATAGGTCTCGGATGAGATAATTGGGCATATCAGGTTTTCCACTCTCATAAAGGGCGCCTGAAGGCGCGTCCCGAATTAAATGAAATTAATTATGAATCCAATTGATTGTAATTGACTTTAATTTCGTTTCATTTATTTAATGTTGTGTTTCCGGTATTTAATTCAATTTTATTCCATTTAATTAAATTTAATCAACGTGATTTGAATGCATTTAATTGCTTATTTGTTTATAAACTCGTATCGGATTAAAATTAATTTTATGTAATTGAATTTTACTGAATCGATTGTTAACTACCGGTATAAAGTGTCGAAATGGGAGTTGTTTTAGGGTTGTTGATTTTTAAGCAGTATTGAACGTTTGTGTAAGGTAATGCAATGCATGCATGTAGACTTGCTTTATTTGTAAGAATTTGATGCAAGAAAAATGAGACCAATCAGGTGTCTGGTTGATTTTACGGGATGTGTACAACGTATGGCATGTTTCGGCCCAGCCCAGACGTGAACGGTATGTCCCGTCCTCCTGAACCGGTTTTTTGGCCAGCGGCAGGTGGCGTGGCTTGCCCCTGCCCCCGCCCCCGCCCGGTGGCCTCCGCCCCTGCCCCACGCACGGCCCTGAGGTGGGTTCCCTGGGCTAATTATAGCAAGTGCCCAAGGGGATTGTTTCGTCCATTATAGTTTGTTAGAGTCTTGTAGCAGGAAAATATCGTGCTACAAGCTGCAAGCTCGTTACAGAGGGAGAAGATAGGAATAAACGCTGTAAAGCGATTGATAAAAATATGCAATCAGTACATCATAGTACTGCTTTGCGGCGCGCAGGCCATAGCTGGTCTTGAAGAAAACTTGAACTTGGTTACATAGCTTCAGCCAGCAATTCGTCGCGATCTTCGGCAGTAAAAAACGATTACCAGGAAAATGTGAACGAGAACAAATCGCTCTTTAATGTTTCCATTTTTTTCTCCTCAGCTTACTTGTGAACAAACTGTAAAAAAAAGTTATCATTCCTATAAAAAAAGACTTGATCCAATCTCTTCATACATTCATGGATGAACAGAGGAAGCTTCGCTCGACCTTCAACTTCTGGATTGCACATCAGGTATTCAGGTTATGTAGAAAATTATTTAACTCTCATCTTGGGAAATCAGGGTCTGATACTTTTTTCTCGACTCCAGTACGGCTTCGTCATAAAATTCAAAGACCACACGGTGTTCCTCTTCAACTGTTTCAAAATCACAAAGGTGACACACTCGATCCTTCCAAGGAACAATCGGACGTATCCATCTAACAGTTTCCACCTTTAGGTAGTGGGAGGAAGTTATAAATCTAGACATAGTACGCCCCACCTTGTGAGATAGGTCTCGGATGAGATAATTGGGCATATCAGGTTTTCCACTCTCATAAAGGGCGCCTGAAGGCGCGTCCCGAATTAAATGAAATTAATTATGAATCCAATTGATTGTAATTGATTTTAATTTCGTTTCATTTATTTAATGTTGTGTTTCCGGTATTTAATTCAATTTTATTCCATTTAATTAAATTTAATCAACGTGATTTGAATGCATTTAATTGCTTATTTGTTTATAAACTCGTATCGGATTTAAATTAATTTTATGTAATTGAATTTTACTGAATCGATTGTTAACTACCGGTATAAAGTGTCGAAATGGGAGTTGTTTTAGGGTTGTTGATTTTTAAGCAGTATTGAACGTTTGTGTAAGGTAATGCAATGCATGCATGTAGACTTGCTTTATTTGTAAGAATTTGATGCAAGAAAAATGAGACCAATCAGGTGTCTGGTTGATTTTACGGGATGTGTACAACGTATGGCATGTTTCGGCCCAGCCCAGACGTGAACGGTATGTCCCGTCCTCCTGAACCGGATTTTTTGCCAGCGGCAGGTGGCGTGGCTTGCCCCTGCCCCCGCCCGGTGGCCCCCGCCCCTGCCCCACGCACGGCCCTGAGGTGGGTTCCCTGGGCTAATTATAGCAAGTGCCCAAGGGGATTGTTTCGTCCATTATAGTTTGTTAGAGTCTTGTAGCAGGAAAATATCGCGCTACAAGCTGCAAGCTCGTTACAGAGGGAGAAGATAGGAATTAACGCTGTAAAGCGATTGATAAAAATATGCAATCAGTACATCATAGTACTGCTTTGCGGCGCGCAGGCCATAGCTGGTCTTGAAGAAAACTTGAACTTGGTTACATAGCTTCAGCCAGCAATTCGTCGCGATCTTCGGCAGTAAAAAACGATTACCAGGAAAATGTGAACGAGAACAAATCGCTCTTTAATGTTTCCATTTTTTTCTCCTCAGCTTACTTGTGAACAAACTGTAAAAAAAGTTATCATTCCTATAAAAAAAGACTTGATCCAATCTCTTCATACATTCATGGATGAACAGAGGAAGCTTCGCTCGACCTTCAACTTCTGGATTGCACATCAGGTATTCAGGTTATGTAGAAAATTATTTAACTCTCATCTTGGGAAATCAGGGTCTGATACTTTTTTCTCGACTCCAGTACGGCTTCGTCATAAAATTCAAAGACCACACGGTGTTCCTCTTCAACTGTTTCAAAATCACAAAGGTGACACACTCGATCCTTCCAAGGAACAATCGGACGTATCCATCTAACAGTTTCCACCTTTAGGTAGTGGGAGGAAGTTATAAATCTAGACATAGTACGCCCCACCTTGTGAGATAGGTCTCGGATGAGATAATTGGGCATATCAGGTTTTCCACTCTCATAAAGGGCGCCTGAAGGCGCGTCCCGAATTAAATGAAATTAATTATGAATCCAATTGATTGTAATTGATTTTAATTTCGTTTCATTTATTTAATGTTGTGTTTCCGGTATTTAATTCAATTTTATTCCATTTAATTAAATTTAATCAACGTGATTTGAATGCATTTAATTGCTTATTTGTTTATAAACTCGTATCGGATTTAAATTAATTTTATGTAATTGAATTTTACTGAATCGATTGTTAACTACCGGTATAAAGTGTCGAAATGGGAGTTGTTTTAGGGTTGTTGATTTTTAAGCAGTATTGAACGTTTGTGTAAGGTAATGCAATGCATGCATGTAGACTTGCTTTATTTGTAAGAATTTGATGCAAGAAAAATGAGACCAATCAGGTGTCTGGTTGATTTTACGGGATGTGTACAACGTATGGCATGTTTCGGCCCAGCCCAGACGTGAACGGTATGTCCCGTCCTCCTGAACCGGTTTTTTGGCCAGCGGCAGGTGGCGTGGCTTGCCCCTGCCCCCGCCCCCGCCCGGTGGCCTCCGCCCCTGCCCCACGCACGGCCCTGAGGTGGGTTCCCTGGGCTAATTATAGCAAGTGCCCAAGGGGATTGTTTCGTCCATTATAGTTTGTTAGAGTCTTGTAGCAGGAAAATATCGTGCTACAAGCTGCAAGCTCGTTACAGAGGGAGAAGATAGGAATAAACGCTGTAAAGCGATTGATAAAAATATGCAATCAGTACATCATAGTACTGCTTTGCGGCGCGCAGGCCATAGCTGGTCTTGAAGAAAACTTGAACTTGGTTACATAGCTTCAGCCAGCAATTCGTCGCGATCTTCGGCAGTAAAAAACGATTACCAGGAAAATGTGAACGAGAACAAATCGCTCTTTAATGTTTCCATTTTTTTCTCCTCAGCTTACTTGTGAACAAACTGTAAAAAAAGTTATCATTCCTATAAAAAAAGACTTGATCCAATCTCTTCATACATTCATGGATGAACAGAGGAAGCTTCGCTCGACCTTCAACTTCTGGATTGCACATCAGGTATTCAGGTTATGTAGAAAATTATTTAACTCTCATCTTGGGAAATCAGGGTCTGATACTTTTTTCTCGACTCCAGTACGGCTTCGTCATAAAATTCAAAGACCACACGGTGTTCCTCTTCAACTGTTTCAAAATCACAAAGGTGACACACTCGATCCTTCCAAGGAACAATCGGACGTATCCATCTAACAGTTTCCACCTTTAGGTAGTGGGAGGAAGTTATAAATCTAGACATAGTACGCCCCACCTTGTGAGATAGGTCTCGGATGAGATAATTGGGCATATCAGGTTTTCCACTCTCATAAAGGGCGCCTGAAGGCGCGTCCCGAATTAAATGAAATTAATTATGAATCCAATTGATTGTAATTGATTTTAATTTCGTTTCATTTATTTAATGTTGTGTTTCCGGTATTTAATTCAATTTTATTCCATTTAATTAAATTTAATCAACGTGATTTGAATGCATTTAATTGCTTATTTGTTTATAAACTCGTATCGGATTTAAATTAATTTTATGTAATTGAATTTTACTGAATCGATTGTTAACTACCGGTATAAAGTGTCGAAATGGGAGTTGTTTTAGGGTTGTTGATTTTTAAGCAGTATTGAACGTTTGTGTAAGGTAATGCAATGCATGCATGTAGACTTGCTTTATTTGTAAGAATTTGATGCAAGAAAAATGAGACCAATCAGGTGTCTGGTTGATTTTACGGGATGTGTACAACGTATGGCATGTTTCGGCCCAGCCCAGACGTGAACGGTATGTCCCGTCCTCCTGAACCGGTTTTTTGGCCAGCGGCAGGTGGCGTGGCTTGCCCCTGCCCCCGCCCCCGCCCGGTGGCCTCCGCCCCTGCCCCACGCACGGCCCTGAGGTGGGTTCCCTGGGCTAATTATAGCAAGTGCCCAAGGGGATTGTTTCGTCCATTATAGTTTGTTAGAGTCTTGTAGCAGGAAAATATCGTGCTACAAGCTGCAAGCTCGTTACAGAGGGAGAAGATAGGAATAAACGCTGTAAAGCGATTGATAAAAATATGCAATCAGTACATCATAGTACTGCTTTGCGGCGCGCAGGCCATAGCTGGTCTTGAAGAAAACTTGAACTTGGTTACATAGCTTCAGCCAGCAATTCGTCGCGATCTTCGGCAGTAAAAAACGATTACCAGGAAAATGTGAACGAGAACAAATCGCTCTTTAATGTTTCCATTTTTTTCTCCTCAGCTTACTTGTGAACAAACTGTAAAAAAAGTTATCATTCCTATAAAAAAAGACTTGATCCAATCTCTTCATACATTCATGGATGAACAGAGGAAGCTTCGCTCGACCTTCAACTTCTGGATTGCACATCAGGTATTCAGGTTATGTAGAAAATTATTTAACTCTCATCTTGGGAAATCAGGGTCTGATACTTTTTTCTCGACTCCAGTACGGCTTCGTCATAAAATTCAAAGACCACACGGTGTTCCTCTTCAACTGTTTCAAAATCACAAAGGTGACACACTCGATCCTTCCAAGGAACAATCGGACGTATCCATCTAACAGTTTCCACCTTTAGGTAGTGGGAGGAAGTTATAAATCTAGACATAGTACGCCCCACCTTGTGAGATAGGTCTCGGATGAGATAATTGGGCATATCAGGTTTTCCACTCTCATAAAGGGCGCCTGAAGGCGCGTCCCGAATTAAATGAAATTAATTATGAATCCAATTGATTGTAATTGATTTTAATTTCGTTTCATTTATTTAATGTTGTGTTTCCGGTATTTAATTCAATTTTATTCCATTTAATTAAATTTAATCAACGTGATTTGAATGCATTTAATTGCTTATTTGTTTATAAACTCGTATCGGATTTAAATTAATTTTATGTAATTGAATTTTACTGAATCGATTGTTAACTACCGGTATAAAGTGTCGAAATGGGAGTTGTTTTAGGGTTGTTGATTTTTAAGCAGTATTGAACGTTTGTGTAAGGTAATGCAATGCATGCATGTAGACTTGCTTTATTTGTAAGAATTTGATGCAAGAAAAATGAGACCAATCAGGTGTCTGGTTGATTTTACGGGATGTGTACAACGTATGGCATGTTTCGGCCCAGCCCAGACGTGAACGGTATGTCCCGTCCTCCTGAACCGGTTTTTTGGCCAGCGGCAGGTGGCGTGGCTTGCCCCTGCCCCCGCCCCCGCCCGGTGGCCTCCGCCCCTGCCCCACGCACGGCCCTGAGGTGGGTTCCCTGGGCTAATTATAGCAAGTGCCCAAGGGGATTGTTTCGTCCATTATAGTTTGTTAGAGTCTTGTAGCAGGAAAATATCGTGCTACAAGCTGCAAGCTCGTTACAGAGGGAGAAGATAGGAATAAACGCTGTAAAGCGATTGATAAAAATATGCAATCAGTACATCATAGTACTGCTTTGCGGCGCGCAGGCCATAGCTGGTCTTGAAGAAAACTTGAACTTGGTTACATAGCTTCAGCCAGCAATTCGTCGCGATCTTCGGCAGTAAAAAACGATTACCAGGAAAATGTGAACGAGAACAAATCGCTCTTTAATGTTTCCATTTTTTTCTCCTCAGCTTACTTGTGAACAAACTGTAAAAAAAGTTATCATTCCTATAAAAAAAGACTTGATCCAATCTCTTCATACATTCATGGATGAACAGAGGAAGCTTCGCTCGACCTTCAACTTCTGGATTGCACATCAGGTATTCAGGTTATGTAGAAAATTATTTAACTCTCATCTTGGGAAATCAGGGTCTGATACTTTTTTCTCGACTCCAGTACGGCTTCGTCATAAAATTCAAAGACCACACGGTGTTCCTCTTCAACTGTTTCAAAATCACAAAGGTGACACACTCGATCCTTCCAAGGAACAATCGGACGTATCCATCTAACAGTTTCCACCTTTAGGTAGTGGGAGGAAGTTATAAATCTAGACATAGTACGCCCCACCTTGTGAGATAGGTCTCGGATGAGATAATTGGGCATATCAGGTTTTCCACTCTCATAAAGGGCGCCTGAAGGCGCGTCCCGAATTAAATGAAATTAATTATGAATCCAATTGATTGTAATTGATTTTAATTTCGTTTCATTTATTTAATGTTGTGTTTCCGGTATTTAATTCAATTTTATTCCATTTAATTAAATTTAATCAACGTGATTTGAATGCATTTAATTGCTTATTTGTTTATAAACTCGTATCGGATTTAAATTAATTTTATGTAATTGAATTTTACTGAATCGATTGTTAACTACCGGTATAAAGTGTCGAAATGGGAGTTGTTTTAGGGTTGTTGATTTTTAAGCAGTATTGAACGTTTGTGTAAGGTAATGCAATGCATGCATGTAGACTTGCTTTATTTGTAAGAATTTGATGCAAGAAAAATGAGACCAATCAGGTGTCTGGTTGATTTTACGGGATGTGTACAACGTATGGCATGTTTCGGCCCAGCCCAGACGTGAACGGTATGTCCCGTCCTCCTGAACCGGTTTTTTGGCCAGCGGCAGGTGGCGTGGCTTGCCCCTGCCCCCGCCCCCGCCCGGTGGCCTCCGCCCCTGCCCCACGCACGGCCCTGAGGTGGGTTCCCTGGGCTAATTATAGCAAGTGCCCAAGGGGATTGTTTCGTCCATTATAGTTTGTTAGAGTCTTGTAGCAGGAAAATATCGTGCTACAAGCTGCAAGCTCGTTACAGAGGGAGAAGATAGGAATAAACGCTGTAAAGCGATTGATAAAAATATGCAATCAGTACATCATAGTACTGCTTTGCGGCGCGCAGGCCATAGCTGGTCTTGAAGAAAACTTGAACTTGGTTACATAGCTTCAGCCAGCAATTCGTCGCGATCTTCGGCAGTAAAAAACGATTACCAGGAAAATGTGAACGAGAACAAATCGCTCTTTAATGTTTCCATTTTTTTCTCCTCAGCTTACTTGTGAACAAACTGTAAAAAAAGTTATCATTCCTATAAAAAAAGACTTGATCCAATCTCTTCATACATTCATGGATGAACAGAGGAAGCTTCGCTCGACCTTCAACTTCTGGATTGCACATCAGGTATTCAGGTTATGTAGAAAATTATTTAACTCTCATCTTGGGAAATCAGGGTCTGATACTTTTTTCTCGACTCCAGTACGGCTTCGTCATAAAATTCAAAGACCACACGGTGTTCCTCTTCAACTGTTTCAAAATCACAAAGGTGACACACTCGATCCTTCCAAGGAACAATCGGACGTATCCATCTAACAGTTTCCACCTTTAGGTAGTGGGAGGAAGTTATAAATCTAGACATAGTACGCCCCACCTTGTGAGATAGGTCTCGGATGAGATAATTGGGCATATCAGGTTTTCCACTCTCATAAAGGGCGCCTGAAGGCGCGTCCCGAATTAAATGAAATTAATTATGAATCCAATTGATTGTAATTGATTTTAATTTCGTTTCATTTATTTAATGTTGTGTTTCCGGTATTTAATTCAATTTTATTCCATTTAATTAAATTTAATCAACGTGATTTGAATGCATTTAATTGCTTATTTGTTTATAAACTCGTATCGGATTTAAATTAATTTTATGTAATTGAATTTTACTGAATCGATTGTTAACTACCGGTATAAAGTGTCGAAATGGGAGTTGTTTTAGGGTTGTTGATTTTTAAGCAGTATTGAACGTTTGTGTAAGGTAATGCAATGCATGCATGTAGACTTGCTTTATTTGTAAGAATTTGATGCAAGAAAAATGAGACCAATCAGGTGTCTGGTTGATTTTACGGGATGTGTACAACGTATGGCATGTTTCGGCCCAGCCCAGACGTGAACGGTATGTCCCGTCCTCCTGAACCGGTTTTTTGGCCAGCGGCAGGTGGCGTGGCTTGCCCCTGCCCCCGCCCCCGCCCGGTGGCCTCCGCCCCTGCCCCACGCACGGCCCTGAGGTGGGTTCCCTGGGCTAATTATAGCAAGTGCCCAAGGGGATTGTTTCGTCCATTATAGTTTGTTAGAGTCTTGTAGCAGGAAAATATCGTGCTACAAGCTGCAAGCTCGTTACAGAGGGAGAAGATAGGAATTAACGCTGTAAAGCGATTGATAAAAATATGCAATCAGTACATCATAGTACTGCTTTGCGGCGCGCAGGCCATAGCTGGTCTTGAAGAAAACTTGAACTTGGTTACATAGCTTCAGCCAGCAATTCGTCGCGATCTTCGGCAGTAAAAAACGATTACCAGGAAAATGTGAACGAGAACAAATCGCTCTTTAATGTTTCCATTTTTTCTCCTCAGCTTACTTGTGAACAAACTGTAAAAAAAGTTATCATTCCTATAAAAAAAGACTTGATCCAATCTCTTCATACATTCATGGATGAACAGAGGAAGCTTCGCTCGACCTTCAACTTCTGGATTGCACATCAGGTATTCAGGTTATGTAGAAAATTATTTAACTCTCATATTGGGAAATCAGGGTCTGATACTTTTTTCTCGACTCCAGTACGGCTTCGTCATAAAATTCAAAGACCACACGGTGTTCCTCTTCAACTGTTTCAAAATCACAAAGGTGACACACTCGATCCTTCCAAGGAACAATCGGACGTATCCATCTAACAGTTTCCACCTTTAGGTAGTGGGAGGAAGTTATAAATCTAGACATAGTACGCCCCACCTTGTGAGATAGGTCTCGGATGAGATAATTGGGCATATCAGGTTTTCCACTCTCATAAAGGGCGCCTGAAGGCGCGTCCCGAATTAAATGAAATTAATTATGAATCCAATTGATTGTAATTGATTTTAATTTCGTTTCATTTATTTAATGTTGTGTTTCCGGTATTTAATTCAATTTTATTCCATTTAATTAAATTTAATCAACGTGATTTGAATGCATTTAATTGCTTATTTGTTTATAAACTCGTATCGGATTTAAATTAATTTTATGTAATTGAATTTTACTGAATCGATTGTTAACTACCGGTATAAAGTGTCGAAATGGGAGTTGTTTTAGGGTTGTTGATTTTTAAGCAGTATTGAACGTTTGTGTAAGGTAATGCAATGCATGCATGTAGACTTGCTTTATTTGTAAGAATTTGATGCAAGAAAAATGAGACCAATCAGGTGTCTGGTTGATTTTACGGGATGTGTACAACGTATGGCATGTTTCGGCCCAGCCCAGACGTGAACGGTATGTCCCGTCCTCCTGAACCGGTTTTTTGGCCAGCGGCAGGTGGCGTGGCTTGCCCCTGCCCCCGCCCCCGCCCGGTGGCCTCCGCCCCTGCCCCACGCACGGCCCTGAGGTGGGTTCCCTGGGCTAATTATAGCAAGTGCCCAAGGGGATTGTTTCGTCCATTATAGTTTGTTAGAGTCTTGTAGCAGGAAAATATCGTGCTACAAGCTGCAAGCTCGTTACAGAGGGAGAAGATAGGAATAAACGCTGTAAAGCGATTGATAAAAATATGCAATCAGTACATCATAGTACTGCTTTGCGGCGCGCAGGCCATAGCTGGTCTTGAAGAAAACTTGAACTTGGTTACATAGCTTCAGCCAGCAATTCGTCGCGATCTTCGGCAGTAAAAAACGATTACCAGGAAAATGTGAACGAGAACAAATCGCTCTTTAATGTTTCCATTTTTTTCTCCTCAGCTTACTTGTGAACAAACTGTAAAAAAAGTTATCATTCCTATAAAAAAAGACTTGATCCAATCTCTTCATACATTCATGGATGAACAGAGGAAGCTTCGCTCGACCTTCAACTTCTGGATTGCACATCAGGTATTCAGGTTATGTAGAAAATTATTTAACTCTCATATTGGGAAATCAGGGTCTGATACTTTTTTCTCGACTCCAGTACGGCTTCGTCATAAAATTCAAAGACCACACGGTGTTCCTCTTCAACTGTTTCAAAATCACAAAGGTGACACACTCGATCCTTCCAAGGAACAATCGGACGTATCCATCTAACAGTTTCCACCTTTAGGTAGTGGGAGGAAGTTATAAATCTAGACATAGTACGCCCCACCTTGTGAGATAGGTCTCGGATGAGATAATTGGGCATATCAGGTTTTCCACTCTCATAAAGGGCGCCTGAAGGCGCGTCCCGAATTAAATGAAATTAATTATGAATCCAATTGATTGTAATTGATTTTAATTTCGTTTCATTTATTTAATGTTGTGTTTCCGGTATTTAATTCAATTTTATTCCATTTAATTAAATTTAATCAACGTGATTTGAATGCATTTAATTGCTTATTTGTTTATAAACTCGTATCGGATTTAAATTAATTTTATGTAATTGAATTTTACTGAATCGATTGTTAACTACCGGTATAAAGTGTCGAAATGGGAGTTGTTTTAGGGTTGTTGATTTTTAAGCAGTATTGAACGTTTGTGTAAGGTAATGCAATGCATGCATGTAGACTTGCTTTATTTGTAAGAATTTGATGCAAGAAAAATGAGACCAATCAGGTGTCTGGTTGATTTTACGGGATGTGTACAACGTATGGCATGTTTCGGCCCAGCCCAGACGTGAACGGTATGTCCCGTCCTCCTGAACCGGTTTTTTGGCCAGCGGCAGGTGGCGTGGCTTGCCCCTGCCCCCGCCCCCGCCCGGTGGCCTCCGCCCCTGCCCCACGCACGGCCCTGAGGTGGGTTCCCTGGGCTAATTATAGCAAGTGCCCAAGGGGATTGTTTCGTCCATTATAGTTTGTTAGAGTCTTGTAGCAGGAAAATATCGTGCTACAAGCTGCAAGCTCGTTACAGAGGGAGAAGATAGGAATTAACGCTGTAAAGCGATTGATAAAAATATGCAATCAGTACATCATAGTACTGCTTTGCGGCGCGCAGGCCATAGCTGGTCTTGAAGAAAACTTGAACTTGGTTACATAGCTTCAGCCAGCAATTCGTCGCGATCTTCGGCAGTAAAAAACGATTACCAGGAAAATGTGAACGAGAACAAATCGCTCTTTAATGTTTCCATTTTTTTCTCCTCAGCTTACTTGTGAACAAACTGTAAAAAAAGTTATCATTCCTATAAAAAAAGACTTGATCCAATCTCTTCATACATTCATGGATGAACAGAGGAAGCTTCGCTCGACCTTCAACTTCTGGATTGCACATCAGGTATTCAGGTTATGTAGAAAATTATTTAACTCTCATCTTGGGAAATCAGGGTCTGATACTTTTTTCTCGACTCCAGTACGGCTTCGTCATAAAATTCAAAGACCACACGGTGTTCCTCTTCAACTGTTTCAAAATCACAAAGGTGACACACTCGATCCTTCCAAGGAACAATCGGACGTATCCATCTAACAGTTTCCACCTTTAGGTAGTGGGAGGAAGTTATAAATCTAGACATAGTACGCCCCACCTTGTGAGATAGGTCTCGGATGAGATAATTGGGCATATCAGGTTTTCCACTCTCATAAAGGGCGCCTGAAGGCGCGTCCCGAATTAAATGAAATTAATTATGAATCCAATTGATTGTAATTGATTTTAATTTCGTTTCATTTATTTAATGTTGTGTTTCCGGTATTTAATTCAATTTTATTCCATTTAATTAAATTTAATCAACGTGATTTGAATGCATTTAATTGCTTATTTGTTTATAAACTCGTATCGGATTTAAATTAATTTTATGTAATTGAATTTTACTGAATCGATTGTTAACTACCGGTATAAAGTGTCGAAATGGGAGTTGTTTTAGGGTTGTTGATTTTTAAGCAGTATTGAACGTTTGTGTAAGGTAATGCAATGCATGCATGTAGACTTGCTTTATTTGTAAGAATTTGATGCAAGAAAAATGAGACCAATCAGGTGTCTGGTTGATTTTACGGGATGTGTACAACGTATGGCATGTTTCGGCCCAGCCCAGACGTGAACGGTATGTCCCGTCCTCCTGAACCGGTTTTTTGGCCAGCGGCAGGTGGCGTGGCTTGCCCCTGCCCCCGCCCCCGCCCGGTGGCCTCCGCCCCTGCCCCACGCACGGCCCTGAGGTGGGTTCCCTGGGCTAATTATAGCAAGTGCCCAAGGGGATTGTTTCGTCCATTATAGTTTGTTAGAGTCTTGTAGCAGGAAAATATCGTGCTACAAGCTGCAAGCTCGTTACAGAGGGAGAAGATAGGAATTAACGCTGTAAAGCGATTGATAAAAATATGCAATCAGTACATCATAGTACTGCTTTGCGGCGCGCAGGCCATAGCTGGTCTTGAAGAAAACTTGAACTTGGTTACATAGCTTCAGCCAGCAATTCGTCGCGATCTTCGGCAGTAAAAAACGATTACCAGGAAAATGTGAACGAGAACAAATCGCTCTTTAATGTTTCCATTTTTTTCTCCTCAGCTTACTTGTGAACAAACTGTAAAAAAAGTTATCATTCCTATAAAAAAAGACTTGATCCAATCTCTTCATACATTCATGGATGAACAGAGGAAGCTTCGCTCGACCTTCAACTTCTGGATTGCACATCAGGTATTCAGGTTATGTAGAAAATTATTTAACTCTCATATTGGGAAATCAGGGTCTGATACTTTTTTCTCGACTCCAGTACGGCTTCGTCATAAAATTCAAAGACCACACGGTGTTCCTCTTCAACTGTTTCAAAATCACAAAGGTGACACACTCGATCCTTCCAAGGAACAATCGGACGTATCCATCTAACAGTTTCCACCTTTAGGTAGTGGGAGGAAGTTATAAATCTAGACATAGTACGCCCCACCTTGTGAGATAGGTCTCGGATGAGATAATTGGGCATATCAGGTTTTCCACTCTCATAAAGGGCGCCTGAAGGCGCGTCCCGAATTAAATGAAATTAATTATGAATCCAATTGATTGTAATTGATTTTAATTTCGTTTCATTTATTTAATGTTGTGTTTCCGGTATTTAATTCAATTTTATTCCATTTAATTAAATTTAATCAACGTGATTTGAATGCATTTAATTGCTTATTTGTTTATAAACTCGTATCGGATTTAAATTAATTTTATGTAATTGAATTTTACTGAATCGATTGTTAACTACCGGTATAAAGTGTCGAAATGGGAGTTGTTTTAGGGTTGTTGATTTTTAAGCAGTATTGAACGTTTGTGTAAGGTAATGCAATGCATGCATGTAGACTTGCTTTATTTGTAAGAATTTGATGCAAGAAAAATGAGACCAATCAGGTGTCTGGTTGATTTTACGGGATGTGTACAACGTATGGCATGTTTCGGCCCAGCCCAGACGTGAACGGTATGTCCCGTCCTCCTGAACCGGTTTTTTGGCCAGCGGCAGGTGGCGTGGCTTGCCCCTGCCCCCGCCCCCGCCCGGTGGCCTCCGCCCCTGCCCCACGCACGGCCCTGAGGTGGGTTCCCTGGGCTAATTATAGCAAGTGCCCAAGGGGATTGTTTCGTCCATTATAGTTTGTTAGAGTCTTGTAGCAGGAAAATATCGTGCTACAAGCTGCAAGCTCGTTACAGAGGGAGAAGATAGGAATAACGCTGTAAAGCGATTGATAAAAATATGCAATCAGTACATCATAGTACTGCTTTGCGGCGCGCAGGCCATAGCTGGTCTTGAAGAAAACTTGAACTTGGTTACATAGCTTCAGCCAGCAATTCGTCGCGATCTTCGGCAGTAAAAAACGATTACCAGGAAAATGTGAACGAGAACAAATCGCTCTTTAATGTTTCCATTTTTTTCTCCTCAGCTTACTTGTGAACAAACTGTAAAAAAAGTTATCATTCCTATAAAAAAAGACTTGATCCAATCTCTTCATACATTCATGGATGAACAGAGGAAGCTTCGCTCGACCTTCAACTTCTGGATTGCACATCAGGTATTCAGGTTATGTAGAAAATTATTTAACTCTCATCTTGGGAAATCAGGGTCTGATACTTTTTTCTCGACTCCAGTACGGCTTCGTCATAAAATTCAAAGACCACACGGTGTTCCTCTTCAACTGTTTCAAAATCACAAAGGTGACACACTCGATCCTTCCAAGGAACAATCGGACGTATCCATCTAACAGTTTCCACCTTTAGGTAGTGGGAGGAAGTTATAAATCTAGACATAGTACGCCCCACCTTGTGAGATAGGTCTCGGATGAGATAATTGGGCATATCAGGTTTTCCACTCTCATAAAGGGCGCCTGAAGGCGCGTCCCGAATTAAATGAAATTAATTATGAATCCAATTGATTGTAATTGATTTTAATTTCGTTTCATTTATTTAATGTTGTGTTTACCGGTATTTAATTCAATTTTATTCCATTTAATTAAATTTAATCAACGTGATTTGAATGCATTTAATTGCTTATTTGTTATAAACTCGTATCGGATTTAATTAATTTTATGTAATTGAATTTTACTGAATCGATTGTTAACTACCGGTATAAAGTGACGAAATGGGAGTTGTTTTAGGGTTGTTGATTTTTAAGCAGTATTGAACGTTTGTGTAAGGTAATGCAATGCATGCATGTAGACTTGCTTTATTTGTAAGAATTTGATGCAAGAAAAATGAGACCAATCAGGTGTCTGGTTGATTTTACGGGATGTGTACAACGTATGGCATGTTTCGGCCCAGCCCAGACGTGAACGGTATGTCCCGTCCTCCTGAACCGGTTTTTTGGCCAGCGGCAGGTGGCGTGGCTTGCCCCTGCCCCGCCCCGCCCGGTGGCCTCCGCCCCTGCCCCACGCACGGCCCTGAGGTGGGTTCCCTGGGCTAATTATAGCAAGTGCCCAAGGGGATTGTTTCGTCCATTATAGTTTGTTAGAGTCTTGTAGCAGGAAAATATCGTGCTACAAGCTGCAAGCTCGTTACAGAGGGAGAAGATAGGAATTAACGCTGTAAAGCGATTGATAAAAATATGCAATCAGTACATCATAGTACTGCTTTGCGGCGCGCAGGCCATAGCTGGTCTTGAAGAAAACTTGAACTTGGTTACATAGCTTCAGCCAGCAATTCGTCGCGATCTTCGGCAGTAAAAAACGATTACCAGGAAAATGTGAACGAGAACAAATCGCTCTTTAATGTTTCCATTTTTTTCTCCTCAGCTTACTTGTGAACAAACTGTAAAAAAAGTTATCATTCCTATAAAAAAAGACTTGATCCAATCTCTTCATACATTCATGGATGAACAGAGGAAGCTTCGCTCGACCTTCAACTTCTGGATTGCACATCAGGTATTCAGGTTATGTAGAAAATTATTTAACTCTCATCTTGGGAAATCAGGGTCTGATACTTTTTTCTCGACTCCAGTACGGCTTCGTCATAAAATTCAAAGACCACACGGTGTTCCTCTTCAACTGTTTCAAAATCACAAAGGTGACACACTCGATCCTTCCAAGGAACAATCGGACGTATCCATCTAACAGTTTCCACCTTTAGGTAGTGGGAGGAAGTTATAAATCTAGACATAGTACGCCCCACCTTGTGAGATAGGTCTCGGATGAGATAATTGGGCATATCAGGTTTTCCACTCTCATAAAGGGCGCCTGAAGGCGCGTCCCGAATTAAATGAAATTAATTATGAATCCAATTGATTGTAATTGATTTTAATTTCGTTTCATTTATTTAATGTTGTGTTTCCGGTATTTAATTCAATTTTATTCCATTTAATTAAATTTAATCAACGTGATTTGAATGCATTTAATTGCTTATTTGTTTATAAACTCGTATCGGATTTAAATTAATTTTATGTAATTGAATTTTACTGAATCGATTGTTAACTACCGGTATAAAGTGTCGAAATGGGAGTTGTTTTAGGGTTGTTGATTTTTAAGCAGTATTGAACGTTTGTGTAAGGTAATGCAATGCATGCATGTAGACTTGCTTTATTTGTAAGAATTTGATGCAAGAAAAATGAGACCAATCAGGTGTCTGGTTGATTTTACGGGATGTGTACAACGTATGGCATGTTTCGGCCCAGCCCAGACGTGAACGGTATGTCCCGTCCTCCTGAACCGGTTTTTTGGCCAGCGGCAGGTGGCGTGGCTTGCCCCTGCCCCCGCCCCCGCCCGGTGGCCTCCGCCCCTGCCCCACGCACGGCCCTGAGGTGGGTTCCCTGGGCTAATTATAGCAAGTGCCCAAGGGGATTGTTTCGTCCATTATAGTTTGTTAGAGTCTTGTAGCAGGAAAATATCGTGCTACAAGCTGCAAGCTCGTTACAGAGGGAGAAGATAGGAATAAACGCTGTAAAGCGATTGATAAAAATATGCAATCAGTACATCATAGTACTGCTTTGCGGCGCGCAGGCCATAGCTGGTCTTGAAGAAAACTTGAACTTGGTTACATAGCTTCAGCCAGCAATTCGTCGCGATCTTCGGCAGTAAAAAACGATTACCAGGAAAATGTGAACGAGAACAAATCGCTCTTTAATGTTTCCATTTTTTTCTCCTCAGCTTACTTGTGAACAAACTGTAAAAAAAGTTATCATTCCTATAAAAAAAGACTTGATCCAATCTCTTCATACATTCATGGATGAACAGAGGAAGCTTCGCTCGACCTTCAACTTCTGGATTGCACATCAGGTATTCAGGTTATGTAGAAAATTATTTAACTCTCATCTTGGGAAATCAGGGTCTGATACTTTTTTCTCGACTCCAGTACGGCTTCGTCATAAAATTCAAAGACCACACGGTGTTCCTCTTCAACTGTTTCAAAATCACAAAGGTGACACACTCGATCCTTCCAAGGAACAATCGGACGTATCCATCTAACAGTTTCCACCTATAGGTAGTGGGAGGAAGTTATAAATCTAGACATAGTACGCCCCATCTTGTGAGATAGGTATCGGATGAGATAATTGGGCATATCAGGTTTTCCACTCACCTAAAGGGCGCCTGGAGGCGCGTCCCGAATTAAATGAAATTAATTATGAATCCAATTGATTGTAATTGATTTTAATTTCGTTTCATTTATTTAATGTTGTGTTACCGGTATTTAATTCAATTTTATTCCATTTAATTAAATTTAATCAACGTGATTTGAATGCATTTAATTGCTTACATTTGTATAAACTCGTATCGGATTTAATTAATTTTATGTAATTGAATTTTACTGAATCGATTGTTAACTACCGGTATAAAGTGACGAAATGGGAGTTGTTTTAGGGTTGTTGATTTTTAAGCAGTATTGAACGTTTGTGTAATGTAATGCATTGCATGCATGTAGATTTGCTTTATTTGTAAGAATTTGATGCAAGAAAAATGAGACCAATCAGGTGTCTGGTTGATTTTACGGGATGTGTACAACGTATGGCATGTTTCGGCCCAGCCCAGACGTGAACGGTATGTCCCGTCCTCCTGAACCGGTTTTTTGGCCAGCGGCAGGTGGCGTGGCTTGCCCCTGCCCCCGCCCCCGCCCGGTGGCCTCCGCCCCTGCCCCACGCACGGCCCTGAGGTGGGTTCCCTGGGCTAATTATAGCAAGTGCCCAAGGGGATTGTTTCGTCCATTATAGTTTGTTAGAGTCTTGTAGCAGGAAAATATCGCGCTACAAGCTGCAAGCTCGTTACAGAGGGAGAAGATAGGAATAAACGCTGTAAAGCGATTGATAAAAATATGCAATCAGTACATCATAGTACTGCTTTGCGGCGCGCAGGCCATAGCTGGTCTTGAAGAAAACTTGAACTTGGTTACATAGCTTCAGCCAGCAATTCGTCGCGATCTTCGGCAGTAAAAAACGATTACCAGGAAAATGTGAACGAGAACAAATCGCTCTTTAATGTTTCCATTTTTTTCTCCTCAGCTTACTTGTGAACAAACTGTAAAAAAAGTTATCATTCCTATAAAAAAAGACTTGATCCAATCTCTTCATACATTCATGGATGAACAGAGGAAGCTTCGCTCGACCTTCAACTTCTGGATTGCACATCAGGTATTCAGGTTATGTAGAAAATTATTTAACTCTCATCTTGGGAAATCAGGGTCTGATACTTTTTTCTCGACTCCAGTACGGCTTCGTCATAAAATTCAAAGACCACACGGTGTTCCTCTTCAACTGTTTCAAAATCACAAAGGTGACACACTCGATCCTTCCAAGGAACAATCGGACGTATCCATCTAACAGTTTCCACCTTTAGGTAGTGGGAGGAAGTTATAAATCTAGACATAGTACGCCCCACCTTGTGAGATAGGTCTCGGATGAGATAATTGGGCATATCAGGTTTTCCACTCTCATAAAGGGCGCCTGAAGGCGCGTCCCGAATTAAATGAAATTAATTATGAATCCAATTGATTGTAATTGATTTTAATTTCGTTTCATTTATTTAATGTTGTGTTTCCGGTATTTAATTCAATTTTATTCCATTTAATTAAATTTAATCAACGTGATTTGAATGCATTTAATTGCTTATTTGTTTATAAACTCGTATCGGATTTAAATTAATTTTATGTAATTGAATTTTACTGAATCGATTGTTAACTACCGGTATAAAGTGACGAAATGGGAGTTGTTTTAGGGTTGTTGATTTTTAAGCAGTATTGAACGTTTGTGTAATGTAATGCAATTGCATGCATGTAGACTTGCTTTATTTGTAAGAATTTGATGCAAGAAAAATGAGACCAATCAGGTGTCTGGTTGATTTTACGGGATGTGTACAACGTATGGCATGTTTCGGCCCAGCCCAGACGTGAACGGTATGTCCCGTCCTCCTGAACCGGTTTTTTGGCCAGCGGCAGGTGGCGTGGCTTGCCCCTGCCCCGCCCCGCCCGGTGGCCTCCGCCCCTGCCCCACGCACGGCCCTGAGGTGGGTTCCCTGGGCTAATTATAGCAAGTGCCCAAGGGGATTGTTTCGTCCATTATAGTTTGTTAGAGTCTTGTAGCAGGAAAATATCGCTGCTACAAGCTGCAAGCTCGTTACAGAGGGAGAAGATAGGAATAAACGCTGTAAAGCGATTGATAAAAATATGCAATCAGTACATCATAGTACTGCTTTGCGGCGCGCAGGCCATAGCTGGTCTTGAAGAAAACTTGAACTTGGTTACATAGCTTCAGCCAGCAATTCGTCGCGATCTTCGGCAGTAAAAAACGATTACCAGGAAAATGTGAACGAGAACAAATCGCTCTTTAATGTTTCCATTTTTTTCTCCTCAGCTTACTTGTGAACAAACTGTAAAAAAACTTATCATTCCTATAAAAAAAGACTTGATCCAATCTCTTCATACATTCATGGATGAACAGAGGAAGCTTCGCTCGACCTTCAACTTCTGGATTGCACATCAGGTATTCAGGTTATGTAGAAAATTATTTAACTCTCATCTTGGGAAATCAGGGTCTGATACTTTTTTCTCGACTCCAGTACGGCTTCGTCATAAAATTCAAAGACCACACGGTGTTCCTCTTCAACTGTTTCAAAATCACAAAGGTGACACACTCGATCCTTCCAAGGAACAATCGGACGTATCCATCTAACAGTTTCCACCTTTAGGTAGTGGGAGGAAGTTATAAATCTAGACATAGTACGCCCCACCTTGTGAGATAGGTCTCGGATGAGATAATTGGGCATATCAGGTTTTCCACTCTCATAAAGGGCGCCTGAAGGCGCGTCCCGAATTAAATGAAATTAATTATGAATCCAATTGATTGTAATTGATTTTAATTTCGTTTCATTTATTTAATGTTGTGTTTCCGGTATTTAATTCAATTTTATTCCATTTAATTAAATTTAATCAACGTGATTTGAATGCATTTAATTGCTTATTTGTTTATAAACTCGTATCGGATTTAAATTAATTTTATGTAATTGAATTTTACTGAATCGATTGTTAACTACCGGTATAAAGTGACGAAATGGGAGTTGTTTTAGGGTTGTTGATTTTTAAGCAGTATTGAACGTTTGTGTAATGTAATGCATTGCATGCATGAAGATTTGCTTTATTTGTAAGAATTTGATGCAAGAAAAATGTTACCAATCAGGTGTCTGGTTGATTTTACGGGATGTGTACAACGTATGGCATGTTTCGGCCCAGCCCAGACGTGAACGGTATGTCCCGTCCTCCTGAACCGGTTTTTTGGCCAGCGGCAGGTGGCGTGGCTTGCCCCTGCCCCCGCCCCCGCCCGGTGGCCTCCGCCCCTGCCCCACGCACGGCCCTGAGGTGGGTTCCCTGGGCTAATTATAGCAAGTGCCCAAGGGGATTGTTTCGTCCATTATAGTTTGTTAGAGTCTTGTAGCAGGAAAATATCGTGCTACAAGCTGCAAGCTCGTTACAGAGGGAGAAGATAGGAATAAACGCTGTAAAGCGATTGATAAAAATATGCAATCAGTACATCATAGTACTGCTTTGCGGCGCGCAGGCCATAGCTGGTCTTGAAGAAAACTTGAACTTGGTTACATAGCTTCAGCCAGCAATTCGTCGCGATCTTCGGCAGTAAAAAACGATTACCAGGAAAATGTGAACGAGAACAAATCGCTCTTTAATGTTTCCATTTTTTTCTCCTCAGCTTACTTGTGAACAAACTGTAAAAAAACTTATCATTCCTATAAAAAAAGACTTGATCCAATCTCTTCATACATTCATGGATGAACAGAGGAAGCTTCGCTCGACCTTCAACTTCTGGATTGCACATCAGGTATTCAGGTTATGTAGAAAATTATTTAACTCTCATCTTGGGAAATCAGGGTCTGATACTTTTTTCTCGACTCCAGTACGGCTTCGTCATAAAATTCAAAGACCACACGGTGTTCCTCTTCAACTGTTTCAAAATCACAAAGGTGACACACTCGATCCTTCCAAGGAACAATCGGACGTATCCATCTAACAGTTTCCACCTTTAGGTAGTGGGAGGAAGTTATAAATCTAGACATAGTACGCCCCACCTTGTGAGATAGGTATCGGATGAGATAATTGGGCATCTCAGGTTTTCCACTCTCCTAAAGGGCGCCTGGAGGCGCGTCCCGAATGAAATGAAATTAATTATGAATCCAATTGATTGTAATTGATTTTAATTTCGTTTCATTTATTTAATGTTGTGTTTCCGGTATTTAATTCAATTTTATTCCATTTAATTAAATTTAATCAACGTGATTTGAATGCATTTAATTGCTTACATTTGTATAAACTCGTATCGGATTTAATTTAATTTGATGTAATTGAATTTTACTGAATCGATTTATGTTTTGGCATTGTTAACTACGGGTATAAAGTGACGAAATGGGAGTTGTTTTAGGGTTGTTGATTTTTAAGCAGTATTGAACGTTTGTGTAATGTAATGCATTGCATGCATGAAGATTTGCTTTATTTGTAAGAATTTGATGCAAGAAAAATGAGACCAATCAGGTGTCTGGTTGATTTTACGGGATTTGTACAACGTATGGCATGTTTCGGCCCAGCCCAGACGTGAACGGTATGTCCCGTCCTCCTGAACCGGATTTTTTGCCAGCGGCAGGTGGCGTGGCTTGCCCCTGCCCCCGCCCCCGCCCGGTGGCCTCCGCCCCTGCCCCACGCACGGCCCTGAGGTGGGTTCCCTGGGCTAATTATAGCAAGTGCCCAAGGGGATTGTTTCGTCCATTATAGTTTGTTAGAGTCTTGTAGCAGGAAAATATCGCGCTACAAGCTGCAAGCTCGTTACAGAGGGAGAAGATAGGAATTAACGCTGTAAAGCGATTGATAAAAATATGCAATCAGTACATCATAGTACTGCTTTGCGGCGCGCAGGCCATAGCTGGTCTTGAAGAAAACTTGAACTTGGTTACATAGCTTCAGCCAGCAATTCGTCGCGATCTTCGGCAGTAAAAAACGATTACCAGGAAAATGTGAACGAGAACAAATCGCTCTTTAATGTTTCCATTTTTTTCTCCTCAGCTTACTTGTGAACAAACTGTAAAAAAACTTATCATTCCTATAAAAAAAGACTTGATCCAATCTCTTCATACATTCATGGATGAACAGAGGAAGCTTCGCTCGACCTTCAACTTCTGGATTGCACATCAGGTATTCAGGTTATGTAGAAAATTATTTAACTCTCATCTTGGGAAATCAGGGTCTGATACTTTTTTCTCGACTCCAGTACGGCTTCGTCATAAAATTCAAAGACCACACGGTGTTCCTCTTCAACTGTTTCAAAATCACAAAGGTGACACACTCGATCCTTCCAAGGAACAATCGGACGTATCCATCTAACAGTTTCCACCTTTAGGTAGTGGGAGGAAGTTATAAATCTAGACATAGTACGCCCCACCTTGTGAGATAGGTCTCGGATGAGATAATTGGGCATATCAGGTTTTCCACTCTCATAAAGGGCGCCTGAAGGCGCGTCCCGAATTAAATGAAATTAATTATGAATCCAATTGATTGTAATTGATTTTAATTTCGTTTCATTTATTTAATGTTGTGTTTCCGGTATTTAATTCAATTTTATTCCATTTAATTAAATTTAATCAACGTGATTTGAATGCATTTAATTGCTTATTTGTTTATAAACTCGTATCGGATTTAAATTAATTTTATGTAATTGAATTTTACTGAATCGATTGTTAACTACCGGTATAAAGTGTCGAAACGGGAGTTGTTTTAGGGTTGTTGATTTTTAAGCAGTATTGAACGTTTGTGTAAGGTAATGCAATGCATGCATGTAGACTTACTTTATTTGTAAGAATTTGATGCAAGAAAAATGAGACCAATCAGGTGTCTGGTTGATTTTACGGGATGTGTACAACGTATGGCATGTTTCGGCCCAGCCCAGACGTGAACGGTATGTCCCGTCCTCCTGAACCGGATTTTTTGCCAGCGGCAGGTGGCGTGGCTTGCCCCTGCCCCCGCCCCCGCCCGGTGGCCTCCGCCCCTGCCCCACGCACGGCCCTGAGGTGGGTTCCCTGGGCTAATTATAGCAAGTGCCCAAGGGGATTGTTTCGTCCATTATAGTTTGTTACAGTCTTGTAGCAGGAAAATATCGTGCTACAAGCTGCAAGCTCGTTACAGAGGGAGAAGATAGGAATTAACGCTGTAAAGCGATTGATAAAAATATGCAATCAGTACATCATAGTACTGCTTTGCGGCGCGCAGGCCATAGCTGGTCTTGAAGAAAACTTGAACTTGGTTACATAGCTTCAGCCAGCAATTCGTCGCGATCTTCGGCAGTAAAAAACGATTACCAGGAAAATGTGAACGAGAACAAATCGCTCTTTAATGTTTCCATTTTTTTCTCCTCAGCTTACTTGTGAACAAACTGTAAAAAAACTTATCATTCCTATAAAAAAAGACTTGATCCAATCTCTTCATACATTCATGGATGAACAGAGGAAGCTTCGCTCGACCTTCAACTTCTGGATTGCACATCAGGTATTCAGGTTATGTAGAAAATTATTTAACTCTCATATTGGGAAATCAGGGTCTGATACTTTTTTCTCGACTCCAGTACGGCTTCGTCATAAAATTCAAAGACCACACGGTGTTCCTCTTCAACTGTTTCAAAATCACTAAGGTGACACACTCGATCCTTCCAAGGAACAGTCGGACGTATCCATCTAACAGTTTCCACCTTAAGGTAGTGGGAGGAAGTTATAAATCTAGACATAGTACGCCCCATCTTGTGAGATAGGTATCGGATGAGATAATTGGGCATCTCAGGTTTTCCACTCTCCTAAAGGGCGCCTGGAGGCGCGTCCCGAATGAAATGAAATTAATTATGAATCCAATTGATTGTAATTGATTTTAATTTCGTTTCATTTATTTAATGTTGTGTTACCGGTATTTAATTCAATTTTATTCCATTTAATTAAATTTAATCAACGTGATTTGAATGCATTTAATTGCTTACATTTGTATAAACTCGTATCGGATTTAATTTAATTTGATGTAATTGAATTTTACTGAATCGATTTATGTTTTGGCATTGTTAACTACGGGTATAAAGTGACGAAATGGGAGTTGTTTTAGGGTTGTTGATTTTTAAGCAGTATTGAACGTTTGTGTAATGTAATGCATTGCATGCATGAAGATTTGCTTTATTTGTAAGAATTTGATGCAAGAAAAATGAGACCAATCAGGTGTCTGGTTGATTTTACGGGATTTGTACAACGTATGGCATGTTTCGGCCCAGCCCAGACGTGAACGGTATGTCCCGTCCTCCTGAACCGGTTTTTTTGCCAGCGGCAGGTGGCGTGGCTTGCCCCTGCCCCCGCCCGGTGGCCCCCGCCCCTGCCCCACGCACGGCCCTGAGGTGGGTTCCCTGGGCTAATTATAGCAAGTGCCCAAGGGGATTGTTTCGTCCATTATAGTTTGTTAGAGTCTTGTAGCAGGAAAATATCGCGCTACAAGCTGCAAGATCGTTACAGAGGGAGAAGATAGGAATAAACGCTGTAGAGCGATTGATAAAAATATGCAATCAGTACATCATAGTGCTGCTTTGCGGCGCGCAGGCCATAGCTGGTCTTGACGCCTGGCGGCAGACAGCACGTGTCCTGGAGGACATGTGCGTACTTTGCCTACTTTAGAGCCGATGTATAATTCGGATTATAACACATTCTGAGGGCTAGAAAAAGTGCCTGAAAAGTACATTTACAAAAAGTACATTTTAAAAAGTTGGATGATGGGGTAATTTTGGTCAGAAGTTGTCCCCCCCCCCCCCCCCCCCCCCCCCCCCCCCCCCCCCCTTGCAAGAATGCTTTGATTTTAATTTCTCATGTTACTGCCGAATACAGCGTGCAGCCATAAAGTCTGGAGCCATGCAACCAAGTTCAAGTACATGCCATGTGCCATTAAAGTAGGAGTTCGATTTAATACCCAGCAATCTGTCCTCGTCGGAAGCATTGATTGTAAACTTGATTCCCCCATCTCTATGTAATGCTTTTGCCGATGGGAGCCAACACGCCACGAATGCCCCCACCCTGCAAGTGTAATTGTGTGTTGCTACAGTCCAGGGGTGGCCAATAAGGCTGACGGGAATTTACAAACCTTCAAAATGAAGAGAAGTCTAGACTACCAGGAGGGGCTGTGATGAAAGTACTAGATGCCCTGATCTGCAGACAATCGCGAGAACGTGAGGACCTGATATAATGTTCGACATAATGTTGAGAAATACATGACTGTCAGGATGAACCAGACTACTCTACCTATCGTGCACCTGTTACATAAAACCGATAAATGCATTGGTCAGGTGTGAGCAGGCCCTGTCAAAGTACTAGAATGTGGATTATTCCAAAAGCCTATGTTTGCAGCACTCGGCACAACCAGAGTGTATCCTCTCAGAACTGGAACCAGTAGGTCCAGCTCAAGATACTGTGTATAAAGTAGTACAATAACACACACAAAAAATTTCACAGCTAATACTGAGTTGGAAGTTG
This sequence comes from Chlamydomonas sp. ICE-L, assembly GCA_013435795.1. Taxonomy (NCBI): domain Eukaryota; kingdom Viridiplantae; phylum Chlorophyta; class Chlorophyceae; order Chlamydomonadales; family Chlamydomonadaceae; genus Chlamydomonas; species Chlamydomonas sp. ICE-L. Next base: position 127,934,329 of record JACBWV010000610.1, on the reverse strand, counting down.
GTTGACTCGAAACAAATGCTAGATGGATGCCATGGTTTTTCTTTTCAGCTGCGAGCGGCAGCTTCCAGGCAGCTCCCTGAGCCAGCCAATGGGCTGAGATTTCAACAAGTCTGCAAATATGATTCTGCCAGCTTCCAGGTGCATTGCTTTGCAATAGGATTGCCAGGGTAGCAAGCCAGGGGAGCTGCCTAGAAGCTGCTGCTGGTAGCTACAAAAAGAGCAGCTTTACTGGAGGCCAAGACTGCTGAAGGGAATACAACTCAATCCATGCTCATGCATGTAGGATAGGGCAAGTCAAATATTTTGCGCTGTGTTATCCACCACTATTCTAGGAGCGTAATAGAGTTTGGGGGAAGATTTCTCAGCACACTCTCATGAACTCCATTCTGATGCCATCCCTGCATACTAAGCATGCCAATGGAAGTTACATAAGGCGGCTACGGACATGGTAGGCCTAGGCGCCAGTTACGTCCTTCTTCAGACACTCCAATGCACCCGTGCATAGTGTGTGCATATTGCATGCGGCTGAAAGAGCTGTTTTATGGAAGGGTGATGTCAGAGCCGAGCCCACGTCTCCACTCCCAGGCTCAATGTTTGAATCGGAGCATACCTGCAGTGTCAAATATGCCACACGTTGTCAGTGCAGTCTGCTTCATAGATTGATAACGTGATTACTGGGTTTAAATTAGTTTTGGGCGAACTTTCTTCTGCACGAGCATGGTCAATAATTGAAGAGAATCAGAGCCTCGTCTTGGGCCTCACACAGTCTAATGCGTACAAACACAATTGGCACTGCCCGGATGCCTTAGTGGCCTATAAGTAAATCATAATAATATAAGTGCTTTTTCGTTTCAAGCCCCTCCTATCATAATGCCGTTCCCTATACATGAGCCTCATACCTAGCCAGAAATGCCCCCCCGACCCCCCCGGGCCCATGTACACAAAATGTGTGCTCCCTCCATGAAGACACACACTGTGACTCAGTGAGGAGGTTACAGGGCCAAAACTGACTTGACCCCCCCCCCCCCCCCTACCTCACCCTTTCTTCAGGGGGTCGAGATCTAACCCCCAAATAGTTGTTTTCAATTTGTTTCAATGTTTTTGGGGCTTACGACCCTTTCAGACCACGAATTCAATGTCAAAACACGAGCAACTTACTAAATGCCCCCCCTGTATTCCCTCCACTACACTGCACACTGTTGGTCCTGGACATGCAAGGTTACCAAGGGCATGCCCCATCACACAACCCCATAATATTGTGCACGTGCTTTCCTGACATACACACACATCGGCACACGTACCTGGAGAAATCGTTCCAGGACCAATAGGGAACATCCAATACTGGAGGCTGCCACTGAATGCAAGCACATGCGGCGGGCCACAAGTGCTGCTGCCACACCATGTTTCTGGGCCAGCACCAGCAAGGACACCACACAGGGGAACAAGAAAGTTGTCAAATCGTGAGTCTCTCCAACAACAGTGGAGGGATGTGGAGGCCAGGAGAGGAGCTGTTGAAGTATCTGTTCATGCACTTCACTCGTGCTGGACGATGAGAACAGGGAGGAGACTGATTCGGGGCTTCTGTGCGCAGCTGCTGCAGAGACCATTGGCAGTATGAGGTTGGGTGGTGCATGATCCCAAGTGTCTGCCCCCCACTCTCCTAAGCTTGTCAATGCGCGGTGGTTGTGCACTTGATGTGGGGACATGAGGCCGAGTGCAGCTGCAAGTACAGTATTCCCAGCGGCTACACTTGCGTCGATAAGAGCCGTGATGTCGGTGCTGGAGAGCGAGGAGCTTGAATTAGCTGACTCAGATTGAGGACTTATCCGACAATTGTCAATGATTCTGAGGTGAGGAGAGAGGGAGGAAGTGTTAGTGGATGTTCCTTGCCATTCTACGAGGTAGTGGGTGTGTGTGGAATGGTGGGGGTGGTGGACAGATGTTTGGTGGGAAGTATGTGTGTGTGTGGGGGGGGGGGGGATAAAAGCTTCTTTCTGGGCAGCGGGTTGTATTGGTGGGGCAGGGGGTTTGAGCTGGTGATGCTTGTGAATATTTGCATGCATGTGAATGAGTCTGTAGTGCTAGCCCATGCCACAATATTTTAGAAGGAACATAAACTGACAGCAACAGTTGTTTTTCACCGACGTGTTGCCACTGGGTCGTGTGTGCCCCCCAAATCACGAGCTCCGGGGCTCCGCGCTTTGCCCTATACGATGCTATTTAACCCTGAAATTATGACCCTCAACCCCAAACAGCTGGACCTACAGAAAGCTGAACAAGTCCTAGGTGTCTATGTCGCAAGCGACGCGAAACATTGGCGGCGAGTGATGGCTATTGGAGCGACAAGTGGTACCGAAATCCAGTGCAGCGGACCAAAGCCAGGGTTTACGACAGTGCCAGAGGCCAGTTAGGGCCAGGGTTACGTGCGGACAACAGGACAGACAGACAAACAATAGGAAAACGGGGTGACTCTGAGGAATCCCGCCTCCCAGAAGGGTAGGCTCCGTTAAAGAAAAACAAACAGTGTGGCGCACCTGAGGACAATGTCGTAGAAGCCATGATGAAGGCTATGGAGCGCCAGGCTTTGCCAACTCCTACGCAGTAGAGAGTCTGGGAGTGACGGTGCACTCTGAAAGGCCTTCTTGTCATTGCTGTCACTGGTCTCCTCAATCGCTTCGTGGGATCCTGAATAGGCCCTCCGTTCTTCTGATCCAACAGCTTCGGCTTCTACAAATCCATTGTCCTGGCTCCTCTGCCTTACTGAGGTGTCTTGATCCTCAGCAAGGGGCAGGGCGCGGCCGTCCATCCATGTCACACCAAGCAAGGTGACCAACAACTGAGATTGGTATGGCGCAGTACACTCCTGTGGAAATAAATACATAAATTAAGAATTGAGGGCATGATGGGGCGAATGGGGAAGAGCGCAAAACAGGTAAATAAATAAAATACATAGTACCCCTTTTTATGAGGCTTGACGTCAAGGGGGCCAGCATGTTTGCTTCCACGGGGGCAAAGCACCAACTGACCGCATGCAAAAAACTGACGGTTGCATTCAGGAGCACATATTATGCAAACAGACGTGGTGCAGGGCAAACCAGCGACACCAGTGGAAAAGCATGCAGCAGTCCTAGAAGAACGAGTCCTATGCAGTGTCTCAAGCAAAAATTGGCGGTGAGTGTTGGCAACGGAACGACAGGTGGTAACAGAAATGGAGCTGACCGAAACCAGTTAGTTAAGAGATAGTTTGCTGACGTGTCAGGCTTCGTCTCAGTCGTCGGTTGGACGGTTCGTCAGTCGGACAGACGGACAACGGGGTGAATCTAGGGGCTCCCGCCCTCCTGAGGGGAGAGTTCTGCCAAACATACTGGGCTCAATATAATAAAGTGGATGCATACAGTGGTCTTAATAAATTAAGCCTGAGGTGCCTTGCACGCATGCAGGAGCTTCACAGCAGTCTCCCAAATTACAATGAGGAGAACCCCAAATTACATCGAGAACCCCAAACCACAATGATGAGATCCCAAATTACAACGCAACCCCCAAACCACTATGAGGAGACCCCCAAATATTGAGGAGAAACTCACCCGAAGTAGTCGGTCAAACAAGTTTTGAGCAGAGGCCAGTGATCCCACGTCCTCCACTGATGCAGACTCCAACACCGAGCTGCACCAGTTGCTGCCCTCACTGGTGGACAAGCTACTGCCGGCCTGTAGCACAGCAATAGTGCGTCCTAGGAGCAGGCGCTGCTGCTGTTGCGCGATATTTACCTCGGGTGTGTCAGCAGCATGAGGAGGAGTCCAACCAGACCACACCTGTGGTGGGGGTGGTGGAGGGTGTTGGTGGTATTGTTGGAGGGTGTTGGTGTTGTCAGAGGGTGTTGGTGTTGGAGGGTGGTGATGAAGGGTGTTGGTGGAGTTGGAGGGTGTTGGTGGTGTTGGAGGGTGTTGGTGATGTTGGAGGGTGGTGCTGGAGGGCGGTTTTGGAGGGTGTTCTAGGGTGTTGTGGGGAGTTGGAGGGTGTTAAGTGATGTTGGTGTTGGAGGGTGTTGGTGGAGGAGCGTGGTGGTGGTGTTCAAGGGTGTTGGTGGAGGGTATTGGTGTTCGAGGGTGGTGTTGGAGGAGGGTGGTGGTGGTGTTGGAGGGTGTTGTTGGTGGTGTAAGGTGGTAGTGGGTGGTGGAGGAGGGTTGCGGTAGGTGGTGTTGGAGGGTGGCGGTGGTGGAGAGTGGTGGTGGATGTTGGATGTACAGCAGCTTGGGTTATACCACCATCCCGTCTCTCGTGTGTGCAGCATGCTACCCTGTAACAACATACATTCCCAAGGCCTATCAATTGCATCATCGCCACATGCAGCGATATAATGGCACATGTCCGGCTAAATTCAGTAAGAATGCCCCCCCCCCCCCCCCCCCCCCCTCCCCCTAACTCCCCGGGCTCTGCGCTCTGCTGGGTTTGGGGAGCAGCCAGTCGCACCTAGTCACTGAATTTGCACGGGGAAAAAACAACGATCATCGCCGCAGACACTTGAGGACACGTTCTGGATGCAAGCAGCCAAGAGAAATCATGCTTACAAAGAGGTAATAAAACATAGATATCATTAGAAATGATTATAAATCCTATCCAACACCACAACAATCACAGGCTTGGACTTGAGAAGGAGTCAAACTTCTATAATCTTGAGTGCTTCACATCTTTTAAAAAATCCTAAATTCAAAACACTTTTCAAGTGATTTTAAAGGACGGCCCCTGTTTTCCTGTTCCTGTTTTAGTATGCATACCTTTCTTTACACTTGCTGAACGCCAATGCTGTGTCGCATGCGACACTGTACTTTTGGCATGCACTGATGTACATTATTCTTGTGGATGTATACAAAGAACGTTATTATTTGGTTTCTGTGAAGAACAATATTTTGTGATAAGAATGCTTTGACTTGAATTGGTTATGTTACCCCCAATGATGACGAGCAGTCGTAAAGGCTGGAGCCAGGTAAACAAGCTCAAATATGCAACACCACCCTGTTTGGGGTTCAGTTTCACGATTGTCTTGGGTTCAGCTCAACAATGCCTTATCTTTTTCACCCTTTGGCAAGTCCCACCCCTGGACTGGAAAATACACACACATACTACATGTTGGCGCACCTGTGCCCCCAGAGAGGCCAGTATCTCCATGACAGTTGCCACCTCTAGTTTACTGTAGCTGATAGCCGGTAGCTCTTCAATGAAGGATTGCAGCCTCATGGCCACCGAGTCCCTGAGCTGTCTCACAAGGTCAGAAAGAACACCATCAGCATCATCATCAGCAGCTCCTCCAGCAGGGCAGCTACTATTATCTAGGCATTGGACAAGACCCTTGAGCTGAAGGAGCGCACTGCTTGATGGGGGACCTACCAGGAAAGGTAGTGGTTGGTTGGTGGAGGGTGGTGGTTGGTGGTGGTTGGTGGATGGTGGTGGTGGGTGGATGGTGGGTTGTGGTGGGTGGTGGGTGGAGGGTGGTGTTGGTGTTGGTGGAGGGTGGTGGTTGTTGGTGGTTGTTGTTGGTTGGTTCGTGGTTGGCAGATGGTGGTGGTGATCTTGGGGAGCAGTACACTAATGACATCCCCAGTCTTACCTGTCGATAAGATGCTGGCAACCGATGACTGTAGACATTGAGCCACTGAGCATGCGATGATATCTGCAGCATTAACATTTTCAACACCCTGCAGCATGATTGTGCTTCCCGCCACATTGGCAGATGAGCGTGATGGTGTAGGCACTGCCGCCTCGACAGGTGAGACTGCCTCGCTTGCAACGCTCCACAGGCAGGACAGCGGCAAGGCAGCGACAGCCATGTGAGACAGGGCGCTGCTCAAGGCTTCCTTGGCTGACAGGTCAGTGGCATCCCTGGTGGTGGCATGCATGTCTAATTGGTTGGCTAGGTCTTTGTAGAATGGATCTGCCTGTGCAGATGGGAAGTAAGCTGACGTGCTCAAGTGCCTCACGGCCGCAGCCACCCTCAAACTGTGATACTGGCTCATGAGGCGTGAAAGTGCGGATGAAAGCGTTGAGGATGCGGTGGCGGTGGAATCAGAGGTAGAGGCCGCTTGCAGGAGGCGTGGCAGAACATGCTGTTGCAGAAGCGCCAGCCTCATGGGTATGGTTACAGACATGGGAGACAGCTTGCCAGCTACTGCAACTGGTAGAGGTTGCTTGGGAGCTGGGTGAGCTGTGGTCTTGCATAGCAGCATGAATTCAGCCCAGCCACGAATTTGCTGAGAGGACAGGCGGTCCAGCTGTTGGCAAGCACGCCCCCATGATTCCGTATCCATGGACCCTGGGTAGTGAGTGTGTGTGCAGGGGGTGCTGTTGTTGTTGGTGTGTGTGGGTGGGTGTGTATGCAGGTGAGTGGGTGGGTTGGAGGGTGGGGGGGCAGGAGATCCAGCTTTTGGCAAGCACGCCCCCTTGATCTCCATGGACTCTGGGTGGTGGGTGATGGTGTTGGTGGTGTGTGTGTGTGTGTGTTTGTGTGTGTGTGTGTGTGTGTGTGTGTGTGTGTGTGGGGGGGGGGGGGGCTTTTGTAGGTAGTGGTGTGTGTGGCTGTTGTTGTTGTTGGTGATGGTGCGCGTGCGTGAGTGTGTGTGTTAGGATGAGAGTGCCCCCACCAGTTTGTGAAAGTCCACGGAAGGGTTGCACGGACGCTGCGATGCATGTTGAATCGTTGTACGTTGCCCACATTTTGATTGATTCAATGATTCGTTCTAAATGTGTGCACCGTACAACGATTCAACATGCATCGCAGGGTCTACGAAACCCTGGTGTGGACTTTCACAAACGGTTGGGGGCACCCTCAAGCATTAAACGTACATTCCAACACTGAATACATGGCATGGCATGAACTATTGAGACAGAGCGCCTGAAGGGGCAACATGGACTGCGTGTACAATTGAAAATTAATACGCCCTGCCACGGGGCCTGAGGTTGGAGGAACCCTCATGTTCGCATGCACCGTACATACTGGAGAATGGCTACTATGCTGGATTTGGTTATCACGGACCACTACTCCGCCTGAGCATGGACTAGCACGGAGGGCAGTTCTCTACCTCTTCCAAGGTGGCAGGTTTAAAATTTGGGAACCTAGCAAGGGCTCAAACAACAGACCTGTCTATTGAAGCGTATAGTCAGGGACTGTGTGTATGTTGTAACAGTCCTTGGATCCAGGGTGCTCAGTAACAATAGTGGGAGTCCCAAAGAAAAAACGAGGAATCAGCTGTGGCTTGATCAGTTGTGCAGTGATAAGCTGTGGTGTGATGAAATTCTCGAAACCACAGCTTATCGCTGCACAGTTGATCACACCATGTATGAATGAATGAATGTATGCATATATGTATGTTACACTCCAGGGGTAGCCAAATAGGCTAAGGGGACTTGCCCATCCATGATGTCAGGAGGGCCTAAAACGAAAAAACTGATGAACTGAACCCCAAACAATTGTTTCACCGATTGGGGCCCCGAGTTTGAGCTACGCAGTGATAATTTAATTTTACAATTGTTAGGGAGTACGAACCTTCGGCACCCAGTCGTGTGGAAGTAAGCTTCACAACAAAGCATAAGTTTGGCAAAGTTGGGGGCAGCTGGGATAAAGGCGTACGAGCTGTTGCTTTCCCACTTGCAGGCTTGGACTCTTCACCGGCGTAGGTGGGTGCGAAAATGACCTGCAGTGCCTTGATCAGCTTGGAGGCTTGCAGGACATTGCCATGGTTGACGGCCTTGTACAGGGCAGCCTGGGCCTCTGTCACAAGTGCAGCCAGTTGTGGATCAGAAGACTGGGCACTGGTGGCGTCGCTTTCGTTAGAGAGAGGAGGGAGCAGAGATCCTCCGGCAGGCTCTGCCTCGGCGAGGATTGAAGAAGGGGGCTGGGCCAGCTTGGCAGGTGTGAGCATGTGCCTTAGCAAAGGCGTCAGGATGGTCCTCAGGGGAATTCCCTGCAGAGCACCAGCAGCCTTGTCTAACAAGTCGCGAAGTTTCACAATCCGTCCTGCAACTGTTGACAGCACCTTGTCTGTGCCCAGACCCTGTTGTTCAAGATGACGATGATGATGTCAAGATTATGCTTGAGAAGTAGGGAATGGCAATATGATGTCATGTAATGTTGGCAGTCTGACTAGGCTAAAGTTCCAATTTCTATACAATATCAAATGATGCAATTTGTACGATATCATATACTCGTCTTTGGTCTACATCATATGAGACGCCAGTTCCAATTGATCAGCCTAAATGGAGAGTGGCGGATGACGAGATTGGATGGGGGAATCTTGTTCCCTTACCTAACACTATGGCAGATAGAAAGCTGTACAGTTAAGAATTCTACCAGTAAACACATGACATAATCCTGAACAGTGAAGTCCAGCTCATAATTATACCAGTAAACAAGTGGAGTCTACAAATGTAGTTGTTTTGCTACGTCCTTTGATGCAAAAGCGTAGGTCTGCACATGTCGGGAGAAACAAATAAAAAGCGATAAACCTTGCCACGGGGTGTGAGGTTGAAGGGACCTCCCCACTTGCTTGCACTGGGGAATGGTTACTGTGGGTTTTGCTTTTGCAGATCGCCGTGCGACAACACCGAGGAACGACGTGAGACAAAATGCAAGTGAATTATTGTGACAAACAACCAGATGTATAGTTGTATTGTATTGGAGGGACGGGGGCAACGTGTAGTCATCTGGATATACCCCCCCCCCCCCCCCCCCCCCCACACACACACACCCCTCCTCGAGTACCAGTTTGTCTGGTGTCTGAATACCTTTCCAATTACACGGTGATCACTTTTGGTACTGCCTTGCTGTACCCACCTTCCACCCACCCACTAGCAAAAAAAACTAGTTGCAATATGGATACCATTACTCACCTCCATGCTGGAGACCATGAGAGACAAGAGAAAAGAGGTCACCGAGGGAGAGGAGTCGGGAGAGGTTCAGTTCACTAGTGCTTGTTTTGTCTACAGCCCTTCCCAATATTGAGGTTGGGCAGGTCTTTAAAGCCTATTCCGCCGCGCCTTAACCAGCCAGACTGTAAAACACACACCTGATGACTAATTGTTTTCACTGCACAAACCAAGCTGATGATGAATTTAAGTCTGATTTTCCCAATCCATTGGCGTGTAAAATTAAAACCGTCAAATGGGTAACTATATTCCTCAGGACAAAAACGATAATTGTGAAACTGCAAATTAAATTTTACCCCTTCAAGCAACCGTCAAATCTTTCGAAACGTTACATTTTACGGTCAGTTCGGTACCTGAGGAGTGATTGTTGTCACTGCACCAAGCAAGCTGGTGAGGAATTGAAGTCTGATTTCCCAAGCCTCCACACAGGTGTACGACTTCCCAAGGGCCAATGATTCTTGAAGGAGTTGTGACCCTCTTGTGGCCACATCACTTGAGTCAGGGGCGGGGTCCTGTGCTGTCTGCCTGCCTGCCAAACTGGCCTGCTGCATGATAACCTGTATGGTGAAGAATAACATTTAGATATATTGGTACAGCTGTAATTTGTGAAGGGGTCCTGCGCAGTCTGCCTGCCTGCTTAACTGGCCTGCTGCATGATGACCTGTATGGTGATGAATACAATATAGATAGCTTGGTACAGCTCTTATCTAACTTCAGTGCACCTTGGTGCAAGCAGGGTTGCTGTATAGCAAAAGCATTCATTAAAACCATGTGGGCAGAGACAGTGTTGGCCCGTCTTTTACAGGGTAAGCAATACGATATCATATGATATGATATCATGTCATCATATGGTACCGGCAGTCTGACTAGTCTAAAGTTACTATTTATATACAAAATCATACCATGCACTTTGTATGATAGCATACTCGCCTCTGGTCCACATCATATGATATGCCTGTCCCTACTCTTATAGCTCTTACTACACAGTTAAGCATGACGACCTGTCACAAATCAGAAGAAAACAGCTTCTGAGGGGGTTTACTCACGTTTGCAAATGAACTGCCAATTAATCTGAGCTTAGGCAGCTGCCATAGACACTTTGTCTTTATTGACCACTGACTGTGGGGATTGACTGTGCCCAACAAAGCAACTTCCTGGGGCCAACAAATCATTCAAGCTATAAACTCATGACGAGCAGGCTTTACTTGCGTGCGGGGACACAACGGCTGCTCTGAAGACTGAACGGGCTTCTGTTCATCAGTGATTTTCATTGTATGCCCCTTATGTCACAGTTGGGCAAGTCCTTTTAGCCTATTTGGTCTACACTGGACTGTAACAACATACATGGTGGCTGGTCAGAAATATCTGACAAGCTACTGTCTTCTGGCTGTCAACCAGTTTTGGGTCGATTGTATCAGGCATCCATGCGACTTGTGAAGAAACCATAATCTGATTATGATGATATCAGCTGGAAGCTGATGGTTTGGATGAAGGGAGATCCCATGGAGCTGCCAACAAGCTGCTTCTTGTAGCTGAAAAGAAAACCTATATTTGGATTAATTTTTCCAGCATGTAATACTAAGTGTTTTGAGGGGCGGCTTATGAGGGGCGGCTTATTGAGGGGCTTATGAGGGGCGGCACGTGAAGAAACCAACCAGGAAATATAATTATAATTCAATTTGATAGAGATAATGCTTGGTTTGTGCTTGGTTAGCATCATTTGTTTATGCTGAGGCTGGCTGTGGTTTGTCAGTATGCTAATTTGAAGTCGTGCCTCTTATTTATATTTAGGGGGTGGGGGGGTCAGCCCTCAGTTTTTGAAGGAATAGGTGGTCAAACTTATTTTTACTCCTGCTAAGGGATGTTGTTATGCTGGGTTCAGACCATCATAAATAAACTTTTCTGCTAGCCCCATTTTGATAAATAACTTACCCACTAACCTAATGTTTTGGAGATTCTGCTAACACACCTGCTTCTGGTAGTCCGAGTCACCACCGTAAAATTGAGAAGCGTCAGCACCGGGGATGACCTGTGGTTCACACATTGGCAAATAAATTAAATACATAAATAAAAAGGGTGTTTAATAAATAAATGAAATACAAAAATAGTATGCCTGATTACCAGGCGTGAGGTTGAGGGGGGCAGACTGTTTGCTTGCACTAGGGCCAACCACACATTGAGAAATATGAATTGAATGTTTTAGTTTTCTGATAGTTCAGTAAACAAAGAAACAGGCAAACTCACACACTACAGCGCACATTGGAGCACGGCAACAAACCAGTGGGCTTGAGCGCTCAGTGTCTCAAGAGAGTCCTTATTTTCTAATAATAATATAGAGTGATAATAAATACTGTGTCATAGCATGAATGAGCCAAACAAGGGAAGGCACGTGTGACAAGTGCTAGACGCGTTGCAAAAACACAGAATATTGGCGGCGAGTGTTGGCTATTGGAGCGACAGGTGGCACCGGGATCGAGCGCAGCAGACCCAAGCCAGGGTTTGCGACAGGGCCAGGGGATAGTTACGTGCGGACAACGCTTCACACAGTCAATGGGGGTGATTCTGGGGGCTCCAGCCCCCCAGAAAGGGGGGCTCCGCAAAAAACGTAATGCTGACAGAAGAAAGCTAGTCAAGCCAGCCTGTTGTCTGTAGACACCTAAAGCTAGCAGCAGGCTTTAAGCAGTACAGCTTATGGACCAGTGTCCCTAATGCCTGCTTCATATTTGTTTTGAAGTCAAATCACCTGCGTAGCAAAAACTACAGGCCCCTGTTGTTTATGATATTCCGAGGTTCAGTTCACCAATACTTCTTGTGCATACAGCTCTTCCTAATATCGAGGTTGGGCAAGTCCCTTTAGCCTATTTGGCCTACCCCTGGACTGTAACATACATACCTGCTTCACATTCCTGCTGTCCGCAGTAGCACGGAGCATTTCACTGAACTCCTCAGCAGCAGCTAACGCCTCCAACTGAGAGGCTAAGGGTGACGCGCCAGGGGTGGCCAGGAGAAGGGACTGGGCCTATGGTGGGGGGTGGGGTGGGGGTTGGTGGGGCGCGGTGGGGAGACCTCAGCAGCAGCTAATGCCTAAAACTGAGATGCTAACAGTGAAGCGCCAGGGGTGGCCAGGAGAAGGGTCTGGGCCTACAGTGTGATAGAAAAACAAATTTTCTGTGTGCAATGCGTCGCAAATTGAGCGACTCAGCGCGACCCCATTTCGACGAGCTGGCCCCCTAGGAGCGCGTGTCCCCCTGAATAGCAGTCTTTGATTCAAAAACAGTGTCCATCCTTATTACCCCCCACCAGGCATGCAGGCAGGGAGTACCAGGCGCAGGCATGAAATAAGCTGATGTACATCTAGTTAAGGATGTCCTCATACAGGGTTCCGCGATGATGTACAAAATAGTTTCACGATGCATGACGATGCCAACAAAAAGTTTCACAAAGCAAAAAAGGATATGTCACATTACTGAGTTCCAAAATACAAATAATAGTTCCACGATGCAGACAAGATTTCCACAATGATAACAAAAGAAAACTCAGCCTTCGTCTCACCTTCTCCAATAACTGTTGAGAGCCCATCTCGATGAGTGCACGCCTGGACAAGGGTATATGAGTTTGACGTGCGCCAACTGGTGAAGAAGCAGGGCCACCTTCTGTCATGGCCCCACCAGCTGAGCCGTTGCGCTTGGTAGACCTGCACCACTGCTGCTGTTGCTCCGACAAGGCGTCAAAGGCCTGGGGGAACACAGCTTGCATTGCATGGAAGTGGGTTCCAATCATAGCCACCCTCTGAAGCACAGCGTACGGGGTGCTGGGACCAATAATTCCGCGCAGCATAGCTGATGTCTCCTGTTGGAGTTCAAGCTCAAAGTCAAATGTAAATTCAAGTTCAAGTTCGAGTATAAATACAAATTGAAATGCAAGTTCAAGTTCAAGTTTGAGTAAAACTTCAAATTTAAATTCAAGTTCAAGTTCGAGTACAAATTAAAATGCATGTTCGAGTTCAAGTTGAAATACAAAATAAAATTAAAAATTCAAATTCAAGATTAAATTCAGTTGAGTACCCCCTGCTATGGAGCTCTGTCTGTACCAGCAGTGGCAGCAGTACCAGAGGCCATTTGTTGCATTTTGAACAAGAGCAGACAAAAAGTCAAGATTGCGCTGTTGACAGAGGAGACAGCGGGCTCACAGGATAAGATGCGCACTCTCATTCCCCAGCCTATCCTGTTTGACTATCAGACCAGATTTTAATAGAGTGCTAAAGCAATATATGTACATGTCATAGAGTGGTGTAGCTTAGGTGAGAAGGAAAGGTGGTCTCATCCACACCCTGCCTACATCAGTTAGTGTCGGAAGGGGTAGTGGGAGATTATGTGGGTGCTATTATTTGTGTGTGGTTGTAATGTTGTCACAATAAATGGGATGAAGTGAATAAGTGAGGGCAGCAAGCATCTTATTGGCAGAAGTCCCAACCATAGCTATCATTTTCAGCTACGAGCAGCAGCTTCTAGGCAGCTCCCCGAGCCAGCCATTTGGTCAAGTTCCAAGTTGGTCACAATACAAGAAAGCAGCTTGTGTCAGGTTCATGGTGCACTAGGTTGCATCAGGTTTGCCAGACTAGCCAATGTGGGGAGCTGCCAAGAAGCTGCAGTTCATAGCTGAGAGGAAAAGCCATGGCCCAGACCCCTAAAGCATGATACCTTGACATCTGAGCTGGCCATAAGGACGGAGAGAGCAAGTGGTACATCTCCCAAAGATGGCAGCGCAGCTCTGGAGACGTCACCTGCAGATGGCTGGATGTCTACCGTGGCTAGAGCCCGGGTAAGATGATACTCTGGGCAGGCCTCCACACGCAGGGACATATCTGAGGGGTTGGTGCCATATACATCATTCAGTTACAGTTGGTTTGTATTTGTGATGTTTGGAAATGCCACCCTCCAGCTCACTCAACATCCTACTTGACTATTCCTCTGTCTCCAATATTTTGACAAGGATGGCTAGGAACAAATATTTGGAACAGGATGGCCAAGATTACAAGAAGCACATATTTAATCATCTCACTTAGGAGCCCACGTTCTGGAGTGTGATGTGTGTGCATGTTTTGGTGTGTGCGCGTGTTGGTGTGTGTGCTGGTGATTGTGTGTGTTGGTGTGTGTGTTGGTGTATGTGTTGGTGTGTGTGTTGGTGTATGTGTTGGTGTTTTGTGTGTGTGCTGGTGTGTGTGTTGGTGGGTGTGTTGGTGGGTGTGTGCATCGTTGCTTTACATACCAGGAGCATGGAAATTGAAAAATTGAATTACATATGTACCAAGAACACAGGGCCTCAGATGGGAACAAAAGTTGTTGGGGGGCAGTTCATCATTTTTTTTTTAGCCCCTTCTGATATCAAGGTTAGCAAGTCCCTTAAGCCTATTTTGCTACCCCTGGCCTGTAACAAAAATGAATGAACAATACACATATATGTTAAAAAAAAAAACATACCAGGAGCATGTTCCTCCTCTTCACATGCACTCAAAGCTTCCAACAGCGGCCCAAGTCGTTCAGGTGCGCAGTGTGCACATGCAAAGGCTAGCATTTGTCGGCAAGATGTAGCTGGCACCAGTGCCTGCCCTCCCTTTCCCCCTCTGCAGCTCATGGCGATGTCCGCAGCAAGGGGCCAGGAGGGGGCATAGCCAGCACTGACCATGTCCAGTGCCAGCCTGGCTGCCGTTGGAGTATCACTTGAGCGCTGCGCCTCCAGTGCAGCAAGCAAGCGCAGCTACGGCAGCAGGCTTTTGTTGTTAGAAATGATTTATTGTGTGCAAGAAATCGTTTTTTTGTGTAAGAGAACGTGTTTTGAAGGGTAAAGGCTTTTGTAAAAAAAGGAACCAGTGCTTTTCAGTAGTTGCATGTGGAGTGCTCACTATAGAGTGCAAATGACTAACCAGCAACCCTTCCTCCCCAAATCCTGCACCCTAAACCTTCTATATCCCGCATCGCATTCATCCCTAAACCCTGATCCTATCCCAAAATTCAACACACAAAGAACATGGTGGTCCGCACAATGTGGCCATGCTGACATGCTCACCTGCAACCCTTCCTCCTCGGAGCCAGCCCCCAACATCTCAGCCAGTTCAAGGAGCTGGCCAAGCTGGCGATGGAACGCAATATCACGGCCGGCTTCAAGTACCTGATAAGGAAGCATGAATCAATGCCAATGTCAAAGACCATCCTTTCAATCAAACAGCTCCTTGCCAAGCTTTTGTGTCTGTATTGTGTTGCATATGTGCATGATGCAATCCCTCTCAGCATATGTGCTGTCTGCATGCTTACCTCTTAATCAACACTATGGGTGTGGGTGTGTAGGGGTGTGGGTGCGGGTGCGTAGGGGTGTGGGTATCCCCGTTCGGACCGGTATTGCTCTATCGTAGAGCGATCCTGATTCGTATGGAAGCAGGTGCGGGGTTCTATCAGGTTGCTGGTTCGAACCCCATCGAGGTCACCTGCGCCCACCCGGAGGGTCGTCAACCGGCATGGTAACTGGACTCTAGGTGTGATGTAAGCCCGTCCATCGCATACTTACGAACCGGTTCCCTTAATACCACGTCCTTAGAGGTGTCATTGTGACAGATCTTGGAAGTTAAGATTTATTTATTTATTTTATGGGTGTGGGTGTGGGTGAGCAGGGGTGTGGATGTGGCGGGAGTGTGGCGGGACGGGGGGGTTGCGAGGTGTGGATGTGGCGGGTGCGCGTGTGGCGGGGTGTGGGTGTATTGGGGGTGTGGGTGTTGCGGGGTGTAGGTGTGGAGGGGTGTGGGTGAGGCAGGGTGTGGGTGTGGAGGGGTGTGGATTTTGATGGGTGTGAGCGGGTGTGGAGGGGTGATGGTGGTTGAATGGTGAGGTGTGAATAGGTGCAGAGAGGTGTGAAGGGGTGTGAATGTGGGATTGGAGGGATGTGAGATACGTACCTGCTGGATGACGCCCATTTTGTCATTCATTTGCTTCAGATGGGATGGGAGAAGAGTCACACCAAGGGCATGTAATCGCTCCAAGGCCGCTATGACACCAAGCTCACTCTGGGCAGCCTAAATAGGGAGGTACAACACACGTGAGCATGATAAGGGAGGTACAACACACATGATCATGGGAAGGTACAACACACATGATCATGGGAAGGTACAACACATGATCATGGGAAGGTACAACACACATGATCATGGGAAGGTACAACACATGTGAGCATGAGAGGGGAGGAACATCACACGTGATCATGAGCAGGTAAGTGTGACAGGTAAAACTGACCTTCCACTGAAACCAACCCATCTAATCTAAATTCAAATTATCCTTGGTCTCTACAACGACAAATATATGTTTGGACCAAGGTTTGGACATTTTATTCAACACAATGTACATAATGTACAGATGGGGGGGGGGGGGGGGGGGGGGGGCTTAGCACTAATAGCGCAAGATAGCACTAAAAGCGATTATATAATAAAAAACAATGGTATAGCCTGAAATAGCCTGAAATAACCTGGAGAATGAATCAAACACTCTGGAGGAATGCCAGGGTGCTGCAACACACTTGTGCTAACATGCTAGCTTGTAAGCTTTTGGAGTCCATCGACACAAATCACTGGACTGCTAGCAAGTAACTTGAATACCCCCAACCATTTTTTTTACTAAACCTACATGGCAAAATGTAGTACCCCGGGGCTTGCTGCACACATGGGCATGCATCATGCCGCGCCCTCTAGCATACAGAAAATACAGGGCATATAAATACAGTCTAGCTGGTTATGAAGTAGCCAAAATGGCTAAATCAAAATACACAATTGATTGTCTGAGCAACGATTGTCACCTGGGATTAGGAACACAAGGTGATGGTAAATATCGTAAAACTAACTACATAATTGATTTGATTGGCAACCATTGTCACCTGGGATTCAGGACAAAGGTGGAGGCAGTCCCTGGCCATATCAATGTTCACATGGTCCAAGCTGTTAGCAGAGGACAGCAACTCAGCTGCGACTTCCAATATGACAGCCTGCGCATCCTGGGCTGACAGAGGTGCACTGCCTGTCCCGTACAAGTGGCTTCGAGCCAGAGAGGTGCGCCCTGCTCGGAGCAGTGCAGAGCAATATTGCCGCTTGACACTTTGAGATGAGTGGAAGGGGAAGCCACATGCCTGTGGGATGAAATGATGCAAGTTAACACACAGGATCACAAAAGCTAAAAAAGTTAAATAAAATTGATCAAGTGAAGTAATGGTTAAGAAGTTAAGTGTTTTCCAACGCTGTGGAATGAATAACACAAATTAACAAACACTGTGTCGTAACGTGAATTAAACCTATTAATTTTAGCGGCCCTGTGAAAGGATCACAAAAATCAATTTAGATAATTCAATTTAAAATAAAAAGGTTAAGTGAAGTTAAGAAAGGGAAGACAAGAAAGGTATTCAGTAAATAAAATCAAGCTAAGAAAGTGCCGACAGTGCACTCAACTTGAATTAACTGTATGAACTTTGGCGACCCTGTGAAAGGATCGCCAATGTCCATAAAATTAATTCAAGTTAAGGTATGAAAGTGAAGTGAAGTTAAGAAAGTGAAGACAAGAAAATTATTAAGCAAAGAAAATCAAGCTAAGAAAGTGCCGACAGTGCACTCAACTTGAATTAACTGTATGAACTTTGGAAACGCTGTGAAAGGATCGCCAGTGTTCATAAAGGTAATTCAAGTTAAGGAAAGGAAGTGAAGTGAAGTTAAATAAGTGAAGACAAGAAAGTTGGTAAGTAAAGAACATCAAGCTTAGAAAGTGCTGACAGTGCTCTTAACTTGAATTAACTGTATTGACTTTGGTGACCCTGTAAAAAGAATCGCCAATGTCCATTAAGGTAATTCAATTTAAGGTAAGAAAGTGAAGTGAAGTTAAGAAAGTGAAGACAAGAAAGTTATTCAGTTTATAAATTCAAGCTAAGAAAGTGCCGACAGTGCACTCAACTTGAATTAAGTGTATGAACTTTGGCGACCCTGTGAAAGGATCGCCAACGTCCATAAAGGTAAGTGAAGTTAAGGAAAGGAAGTGAAGTGAAGTTGAATAAGTGAAGACAAGAAAATTATTCAGTTTATAAATTCAAGTTAAGAAAGTGCTGACAGTGCACTCAACTTGAATTAACTGTATGAACTTTGGCGACCCTGTGAAAGGATCGCCAACGTCCATAAAGGTAATTCAAGCTAAGGTAAGAAAGTTAAGTGAAGTTGAGAAAGGGAAGACAAGAAAGTTATTAAGCAAAGAACATCAAGCTAAGAAAGTGCCGACAGTGCACTCAACTTGAATTAACTGTATGAACTTTGGCGACCCTGTGAAAGGATCGCCAATGTCCATAAAGGTAATTCAAGTTAAGGTAAGAAAGTAGAGTGAAGTTAAGAAAGTGAAGGTAAGAAAGTTAAATTAAGTAAAGAAAATCAAGCTAAAACAGTCTCGACAGTGTAGTGAGCATGCTCAATATTCCACACAAAACTATTCCACTTAACTATTCTGCACATAACTATTTCAAACACAACTATTAAACACTAAACTATTCAACACAAAACTATGCAACACAAAACTCAGCGCTCCAAAACACTCTTTGCAGCACTCAATTCTGATCAGATCTCTAACACGTCAGAAAGCAAGGATTTCATGCAGATTGTCCTGAACCAGCTGCACAATCAGAGCCTTTTTCGTTATATATGAAGATTGTAATATGACACCCCGTTTTTGCTAAAATTATCGTAATTTGAGACCGGATTTGAAATCCCAGATCTCAGACCTAAACCGCTACCCAGAACACTATGCGTGGGTAGCTAGACTTTTTGGCACTTGTAAAATTGTAATTTCAAGATTATAAAGGAAACATAAATAAATAGTACGCCTTATTAAGAGGCTTGAGGTTCAGGGGGGCAGCCTGTTTGCTTGCACTGTGGCCAATTACCAAGCTTATAATGATGTAATGCTTTGTTGCTTACCTGTATTTCCTTCAAGTCGAGCCAGAGGTTAGTCCAGTCCTTGTCATTCCACCTTTCCCTGCAACAAAATAAAACGACAATTGCATTTGTTGTGTTTAGTCTTTTAACACTTCCACTCATACCCAACAAAGTATTGGAACAAAATGTTGGTGTGATCGCAACAAGATATTGGTGTGATATAGACCCCAGGAAGTGTTTGGTGTGTATCCTGAAGATTCTGCTTCTGAAGAAATTCAAATTGGACTGCAAGTTCAGGTGGAATCTGATCAACAGCAGCCCAAGTCAACAAAGAAGGTAAGACTCCATTGATGTGTTGACTTTTTTCTTGTATTGTTTCTCGTGATGCTCCCCTTCTGTAAACTTGCGGGCAAATTGTAGAGTCCAGTAGGGTACCAGGACAAATGTAATCGTCATCATCATCATCATCATCATCCTAATCCTAAATATCATCATTTTGAGATTCACCTCTGAGATGAGGATGTGGACTGTTCAATGATTTCACAGAAAACTTTGGAAGCAACCTCCGCGTCCGAGTCCTTGATTGCACGGCAGCTCATGCCAACACCCCGTTTGGCAAGCAGACGGCCGGCTGTTACCAGGTTGCGCATCTCACCGACTGAATGTGATAGCATGGACAGCTCATCCTGCAGGTCTTGGTCCCCTGAAAATGGGAGAAGAAAGCAATGGCTTTGAGTCGGTACTGTTACTTTTGTGTGCGACGCGTTGCAAATTGAGTGACTAGGTGCGACCCTAGTGTCACTAGCTGCATGCCGAACCCCGTAGAGCGCAAGGCATTGAGCCCAGAGGGGAAGGGGGGGGGGGGGGGCATTTATGACTAGTTTAGCCAGAACCATGCGTTGCCATGCAGCAGCGGAATTGCAACGCATCAATGGTAAAAACAAAAGTGATCCGTTGATGAGAAGACACTTGCGCATAACTGCAGAGGATGGTGGTGGTGATGGTGGGGGCTAGGGATGGACGTTCTAAGCGGCAGAATCAACCAACAAACAAAACAACCAACAAAACTGCTAAGCAGTGACGGAAAAGCCACATGCGGAACTCAATATGGTGAAGCATTGTTTGATCAATGTTGTTTTCAAGATAATTTTTGGTATCGGTTGGCATCATTACACTTTTGCAAGCAGGCTTTACCTAGGAATGTGGAGTGATGGGTGTGGGGCTGTGGGTGTGGGACTATGGGTGTTGCTGTGTTGCTGTGGGCGTGGGGGTCGGTATGATGGAGGGAATAAATTCAGCACCATTTAAATCTTGCTTCACCTCCCAATATGGAAGGCTCAAAGATGCAATGCCATGCAATGCGAGACGCTGAAAGACCATTTAGTCTTAACTGAATGCGACAAGGATTGCAACATTACATTGTGACTGCAGCATGAAGTCTGTCTGTAAAACGATTGTTCAAGGTTCAGTTTATCAGTGCCTTTTTTATTTTTAGCCCCTCCTGATATCATGGTCAGGCAAGTCCCTTCAGCCTATTTGGCTACCCCTGGACTGAAAAAACAACAAAATTAGTGTACGCGGTGAAGTTTATGCGATTAGTTGCTGACAGATCATTTAGGTTTTACCTGAAGCAGACACCATTTAAACTCACAGCATGGTCTCCACGCTTGATAACATATCTCCTCACACCCACTCCTACCAAGGAGCCCGCAAAAAAAAAAAAAAAAAAAAGCACGTAAAGCACTCGAGTGAAGTGTATGCGACAAGTATCTGACAAACAATGAAGTCTTACCCGACACCATTTCGATTGGCAGCATGGTCTCCACACTTGATAACATATCTCTTCACACACACTCCTACCTAGGAGCCCCCTCCCCACCACCACCACCACCACCCACCCCCCCAAAACACGAATAAGAATGCAAAGCTCTTGAGTGAAGTGTATGCAATGAGTCTCTGACAAGCAATGTAGTCTTACATGAAGCAGACACCATCTCACTTGACACCATGGTCTCCACGCTTGATAACATATCTCCTAGCTCAGTCCACAAGCTGGAGGAATCACAGTGGATGATACCTGTAGAATAAAAGGATATTACTCAGTGGTTGACCAATTTGTTTTATAAAGTTGAGGTCGGAGTTCAAATCCCCCCAACTCCAATTTGGAAAATGCTCGTCTACTTTCAACACAACGGCCGCCTCCCAAAGGCGAGCTGGCTTACATGCGCAAGACAGACTAGTATATACATAAACATATAATTGTGCAGATTCACTAATCATCACATTCAATTTCAGTTTCAAGGGACAGTGAAAAATTCAGTTCCAGTTGCATTCAAGGGACAGTGAAACATTCAGTTCCAGTTGCATTCAAGGGACAGTGAAACATTCAGTTCCAGTTGCATTCAAGGGACAGTGAAACATTCAGTTCCAGTTGCATTCAAGGGACAGTGAAACATTCAGTTCCAGTTGCATTCAAGGGAAGGTAAAGCATTCGGTTGCATTCAAGGAAGGTAAAGCATTCAAGGGACAGTAAAACAATACTCCATATTCATTAAATTGCAAATTGAGCTACTACAAGCTTTCTCTCGAACCCCAAGACCCGAAGGGGGCATTTCTGACTAGTTTAACCAGACCCGTGTGTCACCATGCAGCAAAGGAATGGCGACGCGTCGTCCAAAAATAAAAGAGTGCTCCTGAGCTGAACAATGATTGCAACATCTGCTTTTGGGTGTATGGAGAGACCACTGGCCTGACAGCAGTTTATAGGTTTCATAGCCTCTCAAGTTGAACCGTGACTCGTTGGAGACACCAATATTTAGAGACTAGCTACATCACCTACCACTTATGACAGCTTGCACAAGGGCGGAAGAACTGGGGTACATGACCCTTGATTTTGCTTCTTTCGCCACAAGAGCTGTCACCCAAGCAGGGCGACGGGGTAGTTCACCGGCCATCAAGCCAGACAGAAGGTCAACAGCTTCATCTGAGTCCATGCCTTCCACAAAGGGGACAACCCTATATTCATGAGATGAATGGATGTTGGGACCATAATTGTTTTAAAAAGGAGAGATAATGCACCTTCAAATTAAAATTGAGAAACACTCGGATGAGCATCATTGCCACATATTAATGAGCACTTTCTCAATGTTATGAGCACTTTCACAATGTCATAAGGACTTTCACAATGGCATGAGCAATTTCACAATGGCATGAGCACTTTCACAATGGCATGAGCAATTTCACAATGTCATAAGGACTTTCACAATGGCATGAGCAATTTCTCAATGTTATGAGCACTTTCACATTGTCATAAGGACTTTCACAATGGCATGAGCAATTTCACAACCTTCTTAAAAACGATGGGTGGCCCCATGGCTGCATGGGTCATTGGTTTTAGTGAGACATGACAACACTACTGAGTTCCAAAGGCAGCAAAGTGGGCTGTGTGCCAGATGTACCTGTCAGTGATGTCAGCATCAAGGCTGTGCTCGTCCCCGTTCATCAAGAGGAGACACAATTGTTCATTGGGTTTCATGGCAGCGAAGCGTTCCAGAGTCAGATCCCAGGAAGCTTCTTCACTTCTGATCTCTACGGAGGGGCTTGAACGAAGGAGGGACGACAGCGCGCGGACCTGATGCAAACAGTGGTGATGGTGATGGTGACAATGCTGCAACGATGCTCCTGATGTTGATGTTGCTGATGCTAATGATGATGTAATACATGCTGCTGCTGATGTTGCTGATGTTGTTGATGCTGCTGATGTTGATGTTGATGTTGATGATGTTGATGCTGATGTTAATGTTGTTGATGTTGTTGATGCTGATGTTGGTGATGTTAATGATGCTGATGATGAGGTAATTGATGACGAAAACGACATCAATTATGATGGAAGGAAAACTGTCAACCAAATCATTCAATTGGAAGCGCTCTAGCAGATGCATGCTGGGGAACATGCCACGACCAGTTTGGAGTGAAATGTGGAACATAATAACAGAGATGAGGCACAGACGCACATGTATCAAGTGCTCCAAATAGTACCTGTCTCAAAAGAGTTGGCAAGGATCCACCCGCCCCATTTTGAACTCCTACTTCCAGCAGGGTGAGGGCATGATCTAGTCGCCCACTGCACTGATCGATAAGGATTGCCCGCTGCATGTAAAAATCTTCCACCTGCGATCAAGGTGGGACGGTGAATGAGGAGTGGGGATGAAGAGCTCGATTCATTAATTAAATTATCACAGTAGCAAGCACACAGGGCCCCTGTCGACAAACAATTATTTGGGGTTCAGAACATCCATGATTTGTATTTTCAGCCCCTCCTGTCACGGTTGGGCTAGTCCCTTTAGCCTACTAGGCCTACCCCTGGACTGTAACAAACACTCATAGCTACTAGACGACCCAAACAGGTTTCAGCACAACCTTGCAGTGTCCCGTTACGTGTTCCACCACCTGATACCCATGTTGATCAGGATTGTAAATACTCATCACCAGAAAGCAAAGCTTGGATAGAGGAAGCTCAGATAAGAGGCAAGGGTGGCGACGGGCGGCCGTAACTTGAGTTTGAACTTGGTAACATGGCTCAAGCCTGCAATTTGGCTGCTCGCCTTCTTTGTCAGTAAAAATAATGACTTCTCCTAGTCTGGCGGCTATCACTTGAGTATGCAAAACGCGACCAACCTGCTGAGCAGTGAAGCACTCTTTGGCATAAGCACACTCGATCATGTATTCAGTAGCGGTCAGAAGGTCAACGTATCCATCCTCCTCAAGCTGATTCTTAGTCTCAACATTTTCTACCCAATCAGGAGAGCGCCTGGATGAACCAGCCCCATCTGACTGGCTGGCAGCGATTCCCCGCAATGGGAGCATCTGAGGAGGGGCTGCCCCATGTGAGGCATGGCTGATAGCTGAGCATGGGGCATCTGCACCAATCTGCAAGGAGGAGAGAAGGATGAAAACAGAAACCTCAAGTGTCCAAAATGAAAACAGATCCAATAGGTGACAAAATTGAAAACAGAAACTTCAGGTATCAGACACGAATTGCACATATCCATACAGTACCCAGTCTCAAGTTCTCCAGAAATTTAAGACAAGGAAGGAAGTATTTTCACAATAGCCTTCCTTGGTGCAAGCAAAACGGGAAGGTACCTTCAACCTCAAGCCCAAATTTATTTATCATCTTACTATTTCATGGGGACTGCCCAGAAGAGCAACTCACCACTGGACCTTTAAGTGGTCTTCAGTACCCTTTTCTGCATCCTTATGCCACCCTTCCAACCCAGAGTGACTCATGTGTGCAAACAAAAGTGTGCAAAAACAAGTGTGCAAAACAAGTTTGCAAAAAAGTGTGTAAAAACAAGTGTGCAAAATTAGTGTGCAAAAACAAGTGTGCAAATACAGGTGTGCAAAAACAGGTGCGCAAAAACAGGTGTGCAAAAACAAGTGAGCAAAAACAAGTGTGCAAAATCTAGTGTGCAAAAACAGGTGTGCAAAAATAAGTGTGCAAAAACAAGTGTGCAAAAACAAGTGTGCAAAAACAAGACCCCCCCCTTTCGCAGTGAACAGCATTCTTAGGACAGGGCTGCATCTTTTCAAGGGACCACTTGCATCAAGGGACCCATACCATAGCATCAAGGGACCCATACAGAACCACCCTGCCCTGCCCCACTTACCCTAGGCAAGAGGCTTGAGTACAGCCTTGGGTCTAGCGTTTCAGGCAGCTGTCCAACCACGTCCAACAAGCATGGCCCAAGCTCTAGGGGGTGGCGTTGAACCAGTAAGGCCAAAGACGTGATATCTCCCAGGCAAGCCCATTCCGAGGCAGCATCATAGAGTGAGGCATCTCGAAATGCTTTGAACGCATCGGGATCGATGACACTACGCAAATGGAATGAGAAATTAAAGGGGAATTAAAGGGGAATTAAAGGGGAAATGAAAGGGGAAATGAAAGCATGAGGATTGGACTCTGGCGACACTTCATCATTTCATTTGTTGAAAAGATGGTAGAAGCAATGGACATTGATAAGCAGAGCAAAGATTGCATCTTCTTAACACGAAGTTAAATTATCAGCTTAGTGCGAACTCCTGCACCCCGTTGTTTGCAAGTTGTTGGGGTCCAGTTCACTAGTGCATCAGTTTCTGCCTCTCCTGTTTTAAGGTTGGGCAAGACCCTTCAGCCTATTTGGCTACCCCTGGACTGTAAACATATATTAGAATGGGCAGAAGGATACAAGGTAAAAACTGGACTGTAAAAATACATCTATATATATAAAGAAATCATGGTTGTGGTCGTGGTCGTGGTGGTGCGAAGTGTAACCGACTTGCAACCCACTTTTCGTTCACCCAACTAGCAACTCCCCGCCTAGCAGAATTTTCAAATACCAAAACTGCAGATGCGCTAAGCTAAGCGCGCGCGCTCATAGCATGTCCACAACTGCCTCCCATACTATGACGGCAAGGCATTTAGAATTAGAAGATCCTCTCCTCGGAGGTCACCAGCCGACCCTCATATGGCTTGGCATGGCGCTCGGAATTATAGCTTTCAGTTCTTCACGGATAATGCAACCATGAAGCATGGCAACGGTCCTTATGGACAGGAGGGCCCGCAACACCGCCAGCCAGCGCTCAAAGCGAGCTTGCCAGAGCAAGGAAGACAGGGAAATAGCCAACAAGCGTCGACATGATGCCCGCGCTGCCCGATCCGAGGAGCTACGTCATGCTGGTTATCTCGCAAGGAGTCAGGAACGAGCTACCATGCTTTTTTCTCCGTCTGCGAGCGTTGCCACCATTCATCTCACGCATGCGCAATTTTGCCATGCCATCGCATCACATTCGTAGTGATTGGCATCCAGTTGCGATTAATTACCTTTGTTCAGATCGCCATGGCCAATCCGTCTCCCTGGACACTCTCGCTCTTACCACGCTCATCCCATCTTTGCAAGCTCTTTTCGTTGTATAGAATATGAAGTACGTTGCTGCGATTTTTGAGGTTCTGAGTTGACAGAGTATCGACTGGGGCACAGTACGAGAAGACGAAGCTGCAGGTTTGTAGCCATGCAATTGCACCGGTCCGGTGTTCTCGGGGCGATCAGAATCTGAGCGTTTGCAATGTTGGTAAGTTCGAAGCACAGCGGGTCCCTCTTTCTGCACGATTGAATCCCACAGGGTGAAGTGAAGGGTACGAGGTAGGGAGAAGAAGATTGTGTGTGCGGGTTGGTGGTTGGGGGAAGGGAGGGTGGTGGGGGGTAAGGTGAGAGAAAGAGAGTGCGAGTGGATGGGGTGGGGTGGGGGGTAGGGAGAGGTCAGGATGGGGGGGAGGGGGGGATGGTATGTGTATGACAGGGTGGGAGGCCACACCTGAGGCAGAAGGGGAATAGGTAGGGAGAAGAGGTGTGTGAGTGGGTGGGTGGGTTTGGGGGGAGAGGCAGGGGAGCGTCGAGCAAGGGCTGAGATGGCTGATTTCTTGACTGTGTGTAAGGGGGGGGGGGGGGGGGGGGGGGGGGGGGGGGGGGGGGCATACAAGGGCGTTACCCGCTATGTAACCCAGACTAGACTAGGACCCATGGCCTGGGTGGGGGGGTGGGGGTGGCCACTGGCCACACGGGCTACCGTACTAGTACATACATACATACATACATACATACATACATACCCCTTATGGATGAGGATCAGCGTCTCAAGCCTATCCGAGTGTCTCAGCAGCAGAAGGCGAATTCGCCTCCACCATCGCATCTCAGCAATTACTTGAGGGTCATTCTGCTGATCATCATATACATCCTGGCATTAGGAATGAAAACTCGTTCAGAAATTCAAAAAAGCAAGGCACGATGCCATGAGGAGTAAGAAGTTGATAACTTTCAATAACAATGGGAGCACATAATAACAAGTTGTTTAATCTGAAGAAACTTGAGGATACAAGGAAAAGCATGTGCAACGTTTTTCTTCAACTATGCGCTGCAGCTTCTAAGCAGATCCCTGAGCCAGCTGTTGGATACTTCTGATCATGCTCTGATCCAAACTGTTTTGCTGTTTGCACCTAATAGCCATGCCCTGCTACACCACCCACCCAATAGCCATGCCCTGCTACACCACCCACCCAATAGCCATGCCCTGCTACACCACACACCTAACAGCCATGCCCTGCATTACATTTTGAAACATACCTCTTGGATGCATTGACTCTCAGCCTCTTGCAATCCAAATCGAATGAGAGCACGCTGAGCATCATCATCATCAGCGACACGAGTTGCACATTCTTCAGCCGCCCAAAAGCGGTCAGACATCCTGGCCAAGTTCTCAAGGATAGAAGCCTCACTGACAGGACCACTCTGCCAACGAGCCCTGAAGTAACAAAAAACAGACACCCAGGGAACAGGATGGGTAAAATAAATAAAGTATCTGACTGCATCTTTGGTTCCCACATCTTCAAATTTGAGTAGCTTATGTTACATTATATATGTTACATAATTGATGCTACCTGAATCCAGTTTGAACTCTAACAGAGATCTGGGCCACTTATATAAGAGCGCAATACACCTGGCAAGTAATTGGATGAAAAGGATTACTATTCAGTTTAAAGGGACATTATAGACTGGGAGTTGGTAGGAATAAGCATCATCATCTCCTGGATTTCAAAAGTGGTTGAAGACCTCACAGGCTGGAAGTAGGGTTTAGGGTTTACGTTTTTAATATCATTTGCACATCGTGTTTATATTATTTTTATATCCATTTCACATCCTGTTTATATCATTTGTATATCATTTGCAAATCATTTGTATATCCTTTGTATATCCTTTGTATATCATTTGTATATCATTTGTATATCCTTTGTACATCATTTGTATATCATTTGTATATCATTTGTATATCCTTTGTATACCATTTGTATATCATTTGTATATCATTTGTATATCATTTGTATATCATGCTCATATCATTTGTATATCATGTTGATATCCTACCTGTAAACCTCATCACAGTCCAGGCCATACGCACGAGCCACATGAAAAGCGCCATTCCAATCTTTGTTCTCAACATGCACGGCAATCATTTCTTCAGGGCTGCGCTCGACAAGAAGCTTGAGTTGCCACCCGATGCAAAGATGCCTGGTGGGTGTGGGTGGAGGTGGGTGGGTGTGGGTGAAGGTGGGTGGAGGTGTGGGTGTGGGTGGAGGTGGGTGGGTGTGGGTGAAGGTGAATGTGGGTGGAGGTGGGTGGGTGTGGGTGCAGGTGGGTGAAGGTGTGGGTGTGGGTGGAGGTGGGTAGGTGTGGGTGAAGGTGAATGTGGGTGTGGGTGGAGGTGGGTGGGTGTGGGTAGAGGTGGGTTTGGGTGGTGGTGGGCGTGGATGGGTGTGGGTGGAGGTCAGTGTGGGTGGTGGTGTGTGTGGGTGGGTGGGTGTGGGTGTAAGTGGGTGTGGGTGGTGGTGGGCGTGGGTGGGTGTGGGTGTGGGTGGGTGTGTGGATGTGGGTGTTGGTGAGGGTGGAGGAGGGTGGGTGAACTGGACTTTAAAACTGCCGGGAAGTCTCACCACCTGGAAACATGAGGGAAGGTTGAAGTCAGAACTGTATGGGGCAGCGGTGAGTCATGTGGGAGCCACACAATATACCTGGACCAGGACAAGTTTGTAAACAATATATTATGCCTAGTATGCTCCCTGGTTTCTGAGGGTATCGCACGGGGGTACTTGGAATTGGAAGACGGTGAGCAGCCTTGAGTTTGCTGAAAAGCATGCAACCTTTCAAATTCAAATTCACAATTAACCAAGTCTCACCTGGCTCCGTCAGGCGGCAGAAGTCCTGGGGAGCTTAGGCTCAGTGGCTCGATGACAAACAAGCCATGACTGCCTCCACCTCCAGACTTACAGCAAACGATACTGCCTGGACAGTTGAACGAAAATAGTCATGAGTTGTGGAGGAAACAAGTGATGTGCAACGTCGCTAGCACACGAAAAAATGGCGGAGGGTGTTGGCAACGGAACGAAAGGTGGAACAAGAAATGGAGCTGACCGAAGCCTGTTAGTTATGAGACAGTTAGCTGACGTGTCAGGCTTCAATTTTTCAGTCGGACAAACGGGAAAAGTGGTAACCCTGGGGGCTCCCACCCTCTAGAAGGGGGGGGGCTCCGCCAAAAAGAAAAGTGAAAACATGCATATGTGGAGGTGCAGCTCGGTAACACTCACCCGGGGCAAACGATTCCATCTTATCACCAAATAAGTTAGCAAAGCCAGGCAACTTGGTAAGAGCCACAGATCCGGCCGAGTCCGAAATGCCGATGACAGCATGTGACCACCAGGATACGCTCTGGACCGACTGCATGCAGTAAATAAATAAATATAACGTCTTATTAAGAGGCGTGAGGTTGAGGAGGCCAGCCCGTTTGCTTGCACTGGGGCCAACCACCAACTGACTGCATGCAAAACAAGAGTGACGGCTGCATTCAGGTGCACATATCATGCAAACAGATGTGAGGAGGGCAGTGTGGGCACAATAACTCCAGATGAGAACAGGCTAGACATTCAGACCTGTCAAAAACTTGATTAGCAGACAAAAACTGGATTAGCAAAAACTGGATGGGCAGACGGAAACTGGATAAGTAAAAACTGGATAAGCAGACGGAAACTGGATTAGTAAAAACTGGATTAGCAAAAAATGGACAAGCAGACAGAAACTGGAGTCAAGACAGTTTTTGCAGACTTCTTCAGGCTGTAAAGCAACATATCGCTCTGACTTTCAACCTGGGAAAAAACAAAGAGCGTCTGACCCGAACAAGAACAGTGACTGACAAAATACAGAGATTCAATTACAAACCTGAGCCAGCTGTGGGACATAAGCCACACCTTCTTCAGGAGATGGGTTAGCGGCGGCGTCAACAAGCCTCCCTTCACAGTCAATCAAGTGCAACCTACAAAAGTGAAAAGTGGTCACGTTAAATGGATCAATGTAAATGTATGATGAAGACATGAGGGGGTGATGTCAACCCAGTTTAGTGGTGTCCATACCTCCTGGGATATTTGACAGCTAAGCTTCTAAACCATCAACAGGGGATATGCAGTGATGTAACAATTCTGGAGGGAGAATGAGGAAAGAGGAAGAGACGGGAAAAGGCAGGAGGAGACAGGAGGCAGGAGGAGGCAGGAGGAGGACACTACTCACTTTCCAGGATTGGCAGCCAGGAGGACATACTCGGATGTTGGTGAGAAGACCAGGCACCAGCTTGAGTGAGTATCTCTATCCGGTCTACCTCCACCAAGCATTCTGGTGAAAATGCTAGGCACCTGCGCCAGCAAAAGACAAAGTTGATAAGCAGCACATGCTGCTCACACGTATCATGCTGCTCACACATATTCTGAATAACTTGCACTGGTAATATATGACAGTAAGTTGATAGCAATATGTTGAAAACAAAATACAGCTAAACGGACAAGACAACACACATTGTAAGAGTGTGGTAGGCAAGGAAGAGGATCTGGTATCATCGTATGCAGGCTGAGAAGTTTACCACCGCCATAGCACATGTGTTTCATTTCTTCATCTCTGAAGCTGTGTTGATGCGAGAGGTGTGCGAATACATGTTCATAGATGCCAGTGCTAACGGACCTTGGGAAGGCCAAGAGACTTGATGAGCTGGAGCTTGCCACCTTCATAGCTCCACAGCGACATTGTGACGGCAGTTTGGCCTGGTAATGTATCCCCATCTCCAGCGACAGCTAGAAGATGCGATTTCCAATCGAATGCCATAGCCCGGGCATGGAAGTGCATGGCCTGGACAGTAGGGCATTGTTGATTTAAGGGGATAGGGGGGGGAGGGGGGGGGGGGGAGGAGGGAGGGAGGGGGGAGGCTGTTTTTGATGAGTGTGTGTGTGTGTGTGTGTGTGTGTGTGAGTTTGTGTGTGGGTGCGTGTGCGTGTGTGGGTGTGGGTGGGAAGGGTGGGTGGGTGGGTGTGGGTGGGTGTGCGTGTGGGTGGGTGGGTGGGTGGGGGTGGGTGGGTGGGGGGTGGGGGAGGGGACTACCATTGAAACTCAACTGAAAAGTGGTTCAACTGCGGTTGTGGTTGATGGTATTGCTGATGTGAAATCTGAACAGTAGTATGCTAGTTGCACACTCGTGTCAAATGTCTTACCTGCAAACCTATGGGTCGCAAAGGAGGGGCCTTCCCAGGCTGTTGCATTGCTGAAGCCAGGGACAATACATACAAATTGGCTGCTGCTGACAACAAGAGCAACTTGTCATCTGTGACAAGAGCAATTCCCACAACACCTTCGGGTACCCATGGTGTTGGCAAGCCAGTTCGAGCAGTGATCAGATCTCCAGTCCTGCAGTAGGGGAAACAAATGCTGAGCTAAACAAAACCCTGAGGGTTACCCAAGTGTGCATGCGAAACATGGGGTCGGGGTCAAATAATTCAAGCCACCTGGGTTTGGCAGGGCATACCTGTTGAGAGTGTAGATAGTCCCACTTGACCCTGCAATCACCAACTTGGTGCTGTCCTCATTCCAACAGACTGCACTCAGAAGTTCAGCCTCAGCTCCACTGCCGCTGAAGGATGCAGAAAACCTCTGTGGAGTCGACTCAGATGTTAGATCTGTGGACAAGACCGTCAAACTGCATCGATTAGGGTCGATTACAGCGATTGTGCTCTGATCAGGAGAAATGATTGCCGTTGCCGCTCCCGCTGAAGCATGTGTGTCGGGAGCAAACACTTCTCTATGGACAGTGACTTCCTCATACAGCATGTCGCCCATTTTACTACCAATCCCAGCTAGTCGATCACATGCACATCGTGAACGCAGAATTTCAAAGCGCTTTACAGCTATAGTGCCCAGTTTTACACCTGTCGCGCGTCTGCAGTACATCATCAGGTACAGCCAAACGGGACAGGACGGGACCCAAAATATTCTCACAGAAGCCACGTCGGTTGCGCCAGATTGGTTGTGCGTATCCGACAGAACTTCCGCAATCGATGCTGTGTGGGTGATGCCCGTATTCCTCCCTAACAAAGCTCCCTTATTTTCCTTCGAGAACCTGCCCCCAAGTGAATGCTTGCACGTTTCTTTTCGTATGCCCTCTAAATCGGGATTCAAGTCCTGAATGGGGTTGTGCGCGCACCCCCTTTGGTAAATGCAGAGGGACATATCGCAGGGATTGATTGCTTGCCTGATTGAAGATTCCGAGGGTGGCCTCTCTGAAGCTCAAGTTGAGCGCTTCATTGAACTATACGAGGTGAGCATATCTGGTGTCAAGACACGGTTGTCAAAGCCAAATCCCTAATCTGGTATTTTGCCAACAGAGTGCCCCGGACCTATCCCATGAGGAGCTGGAGAAAGCTTTAGCCCTAGCAAGATTTCATCCAGAGCCCACAGGTGGGTCTCTCTTGGGTAGATTTGATAGGGATCTGCTTGTAACCGCATGAAATGAGCAGTGTCTCACGCATGACCACATTGCCCACTTGCCACCGCTGCAGCATTGCACCCTGAGGCTCCTTGGAGGGATCCTGCCTTCATGTCACATGCTTGCCTGGACATCTCTGTTTCCATTGATCTGTTGAACCTCTGCGTGTGGCCTCGAAACATTGTGGCAAGGCAAGGCCAACACATCAGGTTCTGCAGTGCAAGGGATGCTGGTAGAGTCAGCAGCCCCTTCCTCGAGATCACTAAATGTGAGGTGACAGAGCATGCAGTCCCGTCTACTGAGGGAAATGAGCAGAGTGGCCAAAGGCAGCAGCAGCAGCAGGAGGTTGAGTTTGTGTTCCGTGAATGTGAGAATGCTGTAGAGTGGTCATACAGTGGAGCTCTACCCAGTGACGCAGTGGACGACTCCGGAGGGGCTTCATCTTCAGCAGCAGCGTCCGTGTGGACACCTCAGCAAGCAGGGTACTTTGGGTTTCGTAGTGAAATCTACCCATTCATACGAGGTGTCATCACTGTTCTCATGGAAGTGAGTTGCCAAGATTACATTGCATTTCATTACGCTGTCAAATGCATGTCATAGTTGACCCAAGAGAAGCACTCTCAGCAACATTCGGGGGTGTCTTTAAACGATCCTAAAAATCACTGGGTACAAGCAATGAAGCAATGAGGCAAAGAAGCAATAAAGACAACAGAAGCTCAAATATAATATTTTAGTTATCCGTGTGAGTGCTTAGAAGGGCAGTGACAGGTGTGCAACAGATGTGTTTCCACAGTGCGTAACAGATGTGTCCTATCAGAGTATGATGAGATAACTGTGTTGACCTTCAGAATGGCGCATATTTGCAAAATATTGAAGTACACATGGACTTCCTGCTGATTCCTTTTTGGGGCACAGTTGGCTTTTTAATGCTATCCCCTCCTTTGACCATGCGATGTAGCGAGAAACAAATACCCATCATGTTAACATTCTTGCCTATGTGTATAACGTTTATTCCACTTATATTTGGTATGCTTGCTCCTACCACCAGCTTGTACTTGTTCACAATCATTCAGGATGGATGTAAGCCACCAACAGGCTCAGACGGAGTGAGTATGGCAGCAGATGGGATAGGCACCTGTGAGTCCTCACCTCCAGCTCTCGGAAATGAAGAAACTCAGACAGCCCACGGGAGCGTGTCTGCGTGTGAGGTGGATGGTTTTCCTAACCAGGTTAGGGATGAACCAAGCGCACCTCAGACAACCTCGTCGAACGTCTGTTCAAATTTGGAAAAGCCATTGAAACCAGCCCTACATTGTTTTGAGAGTGATATGGTACCCTTGACTAATTCCCTGTCTAGCAAGGAAGGTGCTGCACAGACAGATCCACCCAAAGTTGTTGCTCGCCGCTTGCTTCCATCACCAACAGCAAGTAGCCAATATGCACGCTATGGGAGCCTGCTCTCAAAGAAAAAGGCCTCAGCAGCTGAGCCAGTGCCATCCAGCCCCAGTTCCCTGGTTCCTCAGCCACAGTCGGCAGGATTTGATCAACCTGGCAGTACTGCTGCTAGTCACACCAGCAAGGAGTGCATTCTTGAGACAAGTGGGAAAGAGATGTGTGATATGACTTTTATGACTTGGCATGACAGGCAGGAAGAGTTTGGCTCTGAGGATAGCTTTGAGAGCCAGCGCATTGGTGAAGACCACGCCGACAATCCGTATGTGCGCTTGAGGAGTGATGATGGACAGTCAGACCATGATGAAGCTGGGCAGCCATGTGATGCATCAATGGGAAGTTCTGATTACAGTGTGCAAACAAGGGATGGTTCCTACCTCACCAAGCCTCAGTTGGAGACGGCTGAGGAAGAATACCCAGCTAGCCTAGCCAAGGAGGAGAAGGTTTCAGGTCAGTCTGCACAAGATGCTCATCCCATAGTGGTGGAGAGCTGTAACGGCAGGCGTTTGAGTGAGGATACGGTTAAAAAGCTCTGTCCAGCATTGGCACCTGTGGCTGCAGCTAGGGTAAAGCTTGCTACTGCACGGACTACTGAAAATGTCCCTGATGCAGCTCCCATGAGCAGCAAAGGCGCCATGAGCAACAAAGGCGCTATAAGCAGCAAAGGCGCCAGCCTGATCACTAATGAGACCTTTCGCCTTCCTGTTGCACAGAAGGTCAGGTACTTCAATTCCCTGTGCCCTGTACATGCGTAGGGGTGTGCCACCATTACAAGTGAGGTACTGTTTGGGTGTGTTCTTAAGGGAGCAGAAAGTGTGGGATAGTCATGATGCCATATTTACTGATCAATCCATTGGTTAACTGTTTGTCAAATGTTGATTTTGGATGTGAGAAGTTGAGGGCCCAGGTAGGGAAGTGGACCACAGGATCTACCTTGAAGTTTGGTTTGGTGCATGGTGAGATCACATAGTTTCCGACATCCAATCTTTCAACTCAACCTCTCGTAATTGCATGCTACACTGTGAATGTACGTCACAGTCCAGGGGTAGGCAAAATAGGCTAAAGGGACTTGCCCAACTGTGACAGGAAGGGCTAAAAAGAAAAAGCATTGATGAACTGAACCCCAAACAATCGTGTTATCAACGGGGGCCCTGAGTTCATGCTACAGTGATCATTTAATCGTACCATTACGAGGGGGGGGCAAGAATAAAGTTGGCAGACCGCGTTTTCGGAAGTTGTTATATTGACCCCTGCCCCCCCCCCCCCCCCCCCCCCCCTCCCTCCCCCCCTTTGAGACCTCATATCTGAACACCCAGACAGTATAACATAGTGAAAGGGAGGTCCATGAGCATCATCTCGTCAAGGCCTTTCCAACCATACAACCAAAAGATACAAATATCAAGTTTGGACAAAGTTATTTAGATTTCAGTATTTTTACAACTTTCTTGAGCGCTCCGCAGTCGTCCGCACCCTTGGAGGAGATCACTAAGGTATGTAAAGGACTGAAGGCGCTATTTATCTGTCTACCGTATCTAACTTTATTATCATCATTATCATGGCTTCATCGACTCAACTTGTATTCTGGAGCCTGATGGTCTGCTCGGGTGGTGTGTGTGTGTGTGGTGTGTGTGTGTGTGGGGGGGGGGGGGGGGGGGGGGGGGTGTCCACTGCTTTGGGAACCTCGTAGGGGACCAGAGTTCAGAACGCGCATCCGAACGCGTTGCGCGCGCGCCTTTTTCGCCGCCAACTGCCGCTCGTGCGAAGCTGGGCGCGAAGGTCTGGGTGTCGCCCAGCCTGGCGTCCAGCCTGGATGTACCTTCCAGGAGATCCACCTATTACACCCTGCGTGTAACTTGTTTTTCAATAGAGCGGGAGAACAACTTAGAGACAGGTTACGGGGTACAAAAGTACGGGTAGTACATGGAGACAAATCAGTACGCCTTGCCTTGGTGGCTTTGGTAGCCTTGGTGGCGCGTTCAATCGATGGATGGATAATCTCTTTTTCAATCTCGCAGTTTGGTAACACAATGTACATCAGTACTGCAGTTCATCTCTTGGCAGAACATCTCACTGGGCTGTAATTTTGTTATGTAAGAGTACTTAGTCGACAGAACACATTCGCATGCATCAGCAAGACATCCATACGTCGTAAGCTCGAGACCGACCTCGGGCGTAATTGTTTTTACAGAATATCTGTAGCATGCCAGCTCAGCAATGACGTACGAAGGACAGCGTACAAAGTACGCTAAGTCGACGTAAGGGTGCAAGTGGTCACTTGTTTTTCAATACTAACGAATGCAGATTCGCACTCCTCTCGTCGAGACGTACTCATTTGTGTACCTCACGCTCGAAAATTCGCACTGGCAAGAAAGTTACACGAGGTACAAATAAAATTGGGAAAACGGTCGGACCCCCCCTCCCTCCCCCCCCCCCTCGTATCTCGGCCGCCCGTGGGTGTATCGACATGATTTTTTTTGTATCGACTATTGCTCGCGGTTCTCTATCCATATCGAACATGCGGTATGAAATATTTTTCCTTGCCCCCCCCTCATACCATTATAAATAAATAATCCCGCACATGACACTTTATCTTAGCATTTTTTACATTTTCAATTCAACCTCTGGTAATTGCACCACCACTTACCACTACAACCCACCACCACTTACCACCCACCACCACCGTCACCACCACCTACCCACGACACATACACATACATACACATACACACAAACATAGACACACCACCACACTTTGTAGAGATCTGGAAGACTGGTCCACAAGGTCACCCGCTGCCAACTTTGCAAATCCGAGTATCAAAGCTCACTCAATGCTGCAAGGTGCCTGGCATGGCACTCAGCACTCATCGTGGCTGACCAAGAGCAGCAGACGCTCCAACAGCAGAAGCAAGCTAACCTGCGAGGCAAGACGAAGGCCCATCAAAGACCTGAAATGAAACTGCTGATACAGGTGTGATGTCATCAATCTATGAGATGGCCAGTGTCCTCCCACCTTGATATGGGCAAGGATTCTCAACACTGTTTCTACGCGTAGCAGCTTCCTCCCAGCTTCATTAGCCAGGGCCTGAGTCAAGTCCACATATTACCGCTTCATTGGAATGCCTGTCGCTCCAGCTTTATGATGTGCTAGGTAGCTGCAGGTTTAGCCCAAGGATGGGTGAAAGGGGCTGCCAAGAAGCTGCTACGCGTAGCCCCAGAAATAAACAGTGACTATAGAGCCATACACTTGCTTAGATGAGCATTTGATTCTTTATTCTTCGAAGGTGGAGTGTAAATGAACAGGGATTCATATTCAGGTCCCTGCTGATCACACCAAATGGTGTTGCTCCAAGAAGTTGTGTTGACAGTCTGACTTGAACTTGCTTGTGTGCTAAATTTGATTGCTCACTGATCCACCCAAGTGTGCTGTATTTGCTGTAATCACCCCTCTCTATGCACTATCACCCCATTCTGCACTTCACTGGCAGGCGGACATTGCAGCTTTCTGGAACAGCATGGATAGCGACGAGCAGTTCCATGTTGTGGGGCTGTACTTCCCACGAGCTTCTCACAGCAAAGAAGAGCAGTTGAGAATTGGCGATGACCTAGTCCAGGCTGCCATGGAGGTAAATATTAAATGCTGATCCTGACGCGAATATATCCAGGTGGGGCTTGCCCGGGGGTTCTAACCTGTTGCTAGGTTCATGATTTCTAACCTGCCGCCTTGACAGAGGCCGAAAACTTTCCTCCTTGCTGTCCCGCGGTTGTCCGAGCTCGACGCAGTAGCGGTCTGCGAAAGCATAACCCACAGTAACCATTCCCCAGTGCAAGCGAAGAGGAAGGTTCCTTCAATACTCGTATCAATTTTTCATTTTTAGCAGACGCTGATGTCCCCCTGTACAACACCTGCTGGGTAGGTGTCACTGTTTTTACTGACGACGCATCGCCATGTGCTCCGCCATGTAGTGGCTATGCAGCAATTCTGAATCAGGCTTGAGTAGCCCCAGTAGCTACTAAACCTAGCTTATATAAATCTGAAATTAAAAAGCACTGGTTATTATTGTACTGTGTACTGTGTAACATGTATTGCAAGGTGTATTGCAAGGTGTTGGGGAGCTGTCTAAGTGTAGCATTTATTGCAAGGTGTATTGCAAGGTGTTTGAGAGTTGTCTAAGTGCATGCCATAGACATATAGAGGTCCCTTTGTCAACCGCTCTCTTCTTGTGTTCCAATGATTGCAGAGGTTTCCTGAACTTCGTCATCCCAACCCTAAACTGGAGTATGCAGCAGCAGGAAGGAAACTTCATGCTCTGGTACTGTCTAGCTTCAAAGGTCTGGAGGCAATAAGTGACGAGGAACGTATGCTGCAACATGATCATCAGCCATTTGCCGAGGACCATATCTTTCCAAGTTGGATCGACCTGCTAAGGCTCCTGGAAGTTGTGAGTTGTTATTGAATTGCGTAGCTTTTATTTTCAGCTACGTGCAGCAGCTTCTAGGCAGCTCCCCTGACTGGCTAGTCAGGTAAACCTGATGCAGCCTAGTTCACCTTGAAGCTGACATAACCTGCTTGCCTGCATAATCGCTGCTTTGGTCTTGGTCCAGTGGTTGGCTCAGGGACCTGGTGCTCGTTGCTGAAAATAAAAGCTATGGTGTAATGTCATTGCATTGCTTATGGAACTTTGATCTGAATGTTGCGATATGCAAGATGATGTGATGCCTTTCCTTGAAAGCTGACTAGCACAAATGTCGCGTTCTAAATCTTTGATGGCTGCAATCTCATGTCACAGTTTCAACTTGTTGGCTGGATCGTATGATTATGTATGTATGTATGTATGTATGTATGTATGTATGTATGTATGTATGTATGTGTGTATGTATGTATGTTACAGTCCAGGGGTACGGTAAATAGGCTTAAGGGACTTGCCCAGCCGTTATAGGAAGGGCTAAAAATAAAATGCATTGATGGACTTTAATCTTATGATTTTTAAGACTAAGATGTTCTGTCTGACATAGCTTCGACATGTCCTAAACAGGCCTCAGAGAACACATGCTTCAGCAGCAGCAGCACAGTTGAAGAGCTTCTTTCACCCGACTGTTGCCCGCTGCCAGGAGGAGGTCTTGCTGAGGCAACACTGGCTCTCCTCATGGAAATGTGTTTGAGGATTGCGTTACAGAAGGTTAGAACCCCAGCAACCACAATTGTACTGTATTTTTCTGTTTCGGCCTGTTTTGCAAGATGATATTATGGGTTGCTTTAATGTGGTGTGACAGAGTAGCTCAATGCTTCAAGCATGTGCATTGTGACGACATGAGACATGCGGCACCCACTCTATAAAAGTTCTGGGCACTTTGCTGTACCAGATTGATTGGAGGTGAAGGTGTCCGTGTGGCAAATCATGAGGTCGCCATCTGCATCTCATCATTTGCATGCCACTCTAGTCCAGTGTTGATGTCAATAGTCAACAGAGTGCAGTAGAGCTTCATCCAACTTGAAAAGATTGTTCATAACTTTGTATCGATCCTGCTATCGAAACGAACGAAGAGCTTCATCCAACCTGAAAAGAATGTTCAGAACCCGTTATCGATCCTGCTATTATGTTGCCTGCAGCACACACCGCGCAAGCCGGCTACTTCTACGCATGACGCCAATCTGGACGCCATTGCAAAGAACAAAGACAAGAAGAAAAGGTACGTCCTTGCCCAATGTCTGATGCAGGGAGAGGCGGTGGTGATACTAACGATTCAAAATACAGTTTCCCTTCAAAATATCCTTCAAAGTTTAAAAAGGATTGTTCGTTCCGTATCAAATTTCCTTATGTCCGTTTGAGATGCAACGTCAAGCCTGTCCTTCTGATTTAGATTTGCTGTTGCAGTCATGGATCTCAGAACAGCAAGCAACAGGGGTATTTTCTGATTTGTTTTGCATGCCCTAAGTCCACTGTTCTTTTTTTCGGTTACTATCAGCAGCTTCTGGACAGCTCCATGAGCCAGCCACTAGGCTAAGCCCCGAGATTCAAATAGTACTGGAAAGATGATTTTGTCAGATTCCAGGTGCTCAGCGGTGCTTTAGGTTTTGTTGGTCAGCAAGACAGGGGAGCTGTCTAGAAGCTGCTGCTCGTTGTGGAAAGAAAAGCTATGCCTATGTCATCTCACTAATGACCTTGACAAGTCGTTAAACTGCCGGTGTCAAGACCTGGACATGTCTATAATCAGTCGAAGTTCAAACCCTGTTACACTCCCTGGTTTCTGTGGCTATCGCATGGGGGGAAGTATTGATTCTGCTGATGATTAGGCACCAAATCGCCGGTGTGTAGAAAATTGTGACATTTTTTCTTATACGTCATCTCAGGCGAAAATCCAATATATTGAATGATTTGTTTTGCATGCCCTCAACCCACAACCCACAACACCACGCCTCACTCAATCTCGACCCACTACCTGCAACCAACAACTCACAACCATGCCCTCAAATCCTCTCAGGCGAAAAGCCAAGAAAGTTGGCGGAGGTGATGCTCCCTTGCAAGCGGAAGCAACATTGCTTCCACTTCTGATCACTGAAGACAGCCATGACCTTGCTCTTGCTTCATCTGTGCGGCTAGCTGCTTACCCTGGCAGGGAGACTGACTGTAATCCAACCTCATCCATGACTGTGAGCAAACCATCAGCGCCGTCTGAACTACCATCTAGTTGTGAGGATGGGGCGTCCTGTTCATCCTCTGGAAGTCGGTCAGCGTTAGAGCCACACAACAGAGCACCACAGCCATCAGCAGCATCAAAGCCCCGAGAAAGTGTGCCACAGCCATCAGCAGCTTCCGAGCAACACAACAGAGCACCACCTCCATCAGCAGCGTCAAAGCCCCGAGAGAGTGCTCCACAGTCAGCAGCAGCTTCAGAGCCCCACAAACAGAGCACCACCTCACTATCAGCAGCTCCAAAGCCCCAAGAGAGTGCATTCCACAGCCAGCAGTAGCTTCAGGAGCACCCACAACAGAGCACCACCTTCACCAGCAGCTTCAAAGCCCCGTGGAGACAAGTGTGCGCAGCCAGCAGAGCTTGCCCACAACATAGCACCTCCATCACAGCATCAAGCCCGCAAAGAGCCCTCTCACACCAGAGCACCACACGCACACCTCATCAGCAGCATCAAAGCCCCGAGAAAGTGTGCCACGTCCATCAGCAGCTTCAGAGCACACACAAACAGAGCACCACCTCCATCAGCAGCATCAAAGCCCCGAGAAAGTGTGCCACGTCCATCAGCAGCTTCAGAGCACCACAACAGAGCACCACTCCATCAGCAGCATCAAAGCCCGAGAAAGTGTGCCACGTCCATCAGCAGCTTCAGAGCCCCACAACAGAGCACCACCTCCATCAGCAGCAGCATCAAAGCCCCGAGAAAGTGTGCCACGTCCATCAGCAGCTTCAACAGCTCCACCACCATCAAACAGCTTCTGTGGCTCAAGCCAGTGCTCTATCGCTCTCAACAGGCAGGCAAGCAACTGTTTCCTCGAAACAGGCAAAGGGCAGTATTAAGTCAAAGCCTGAAATTTCCAGGTTTGTCAGCGGGGGACCCAAAACATCATGCCTTGCCCAGCAACCCTGGAGCAGGTTAAAGAAGCTAAGAAGCAGGTAGCATGCAGAGGCAGAGCTGTCTTGGAAATACTTCAAAGCTGCATCCTGAAGAAGCCTCTCCTGGGGTGCGAGGTAGTGCAAGCTACTCTGGGTCCACATCCAGCCTGGGCTCACGCAAGTGCCACTCTATCCAGAGCCCCTCTTGCTGCATCTACCACGCAGAAAAATCGCAACCTCAGCAACAGCGTCATGGGGTGGCCTAAACGAAAGACCTGATGGTTGCCATGATAAGGATTACAATCTTCGTAGCACTGATCACAAGAGTAAGCGCGTTATTGGTCAGGATGAAATGCTGAACACTTCCTGCCGGAAGGTGTCAGCTGTGCCTCCGCCAAAAGAAGTAGACACTGTCATACATCTCCTGCAGACTTCAAATGGGGTACAGGAAGGTCGGCTTTCAGTGGAGTCAGTGGCTTCAGTGGCTGGGGATAGTCCATCATTGAATTCTCGGCAAGAATGCGCCCAAAACATACCATCCCCTGGATTCTCAAACCTGCCAGATCAGCCTCAGCTCTCGGATCCAGGCAAGACCCCTTCACCAGCTCTGCCTCAACATCCCTCCACGAGCTCCAGCTCAAGGTCAGGACAAGAGGGTTGCAAAGACAGACCCTCAGCAGAGGCTCGGCTATCTCCAATGGAGGATCATCACAGTTTGCATGGACCAAGGTCCAGCATTGATTCACACCTCCAGGAAGTAGAAAATGTTTCGGAGAAGCTACGTGAGAGTACAGAGAGCAGACTGGGACCGCCTGGCATAGAGGCAGAAGAATCTGTTTTCAACCTCCAGGATGAGTCTGAAACAAACGGCAATTGGACTTCTTATGATGCTCAAAATGTCCCCTCCACAAACATGCAGGAGAGGCATGCAACTATGCTCTAAATCCTGGGCATCTGTCCCCAGGCCATGTGTGTGACGACTCAATGTCGAGTGATGGCCGAGGTCAAGCATGCAGCACCTCATATCCTCCGATTGATTATGGTGCTCCTTCGTACCCACAGCCCCATGTAGATGGCTACAGCAGTGCACCAGCATATGGCTACCCCTGGCCACACTGTCACCCGCAAAGCATGTACCCATCTCCTCCACCTTGGCCTTGGCCCAATATGCCGTACGAGATGTCTACGCCAAGCAATTATGCCCCTCATGGGGCTGCCAACTTCCAAATGATCCCTCCCACAATGAATGCTCCCCATAGTGCACAGGATGTGTCGTATCAGTGCCCTTATGTGGCGGTCATCATGCCCAACCCCATGTACTCACATTTCCCCGGGCAACAATGGGGAGATACAAACTTCACCCAGCCTCCACTGCCATACATGCAAAACCATCCATCTGATCCCCAAGGAATGATTCCTCATTGGGTGCAGAGTCAGCTAGTCCCCTATCCAGATGGCGATGTATCTCCTGTGCATCCTTTCCGCCCACAAACTGTGATGGCGCCGCAACCTGTCCAATTCCTACCCCAGCACATGGGAACTGAGGCTCTGAGCACAGGAAGTTGTCATGACTCAGAATGGCTGGATCATGGAGCTGCAAGCAGTGATAAAAAGTTACATCCTGCCTATCTACCAGCTGAAAATGTGATTTCATATCATCACAATGGCTCAAGAGGCGATGATAGAGTCCCTGGCATCGCGCACCATCACTGTTGTCAGGGGATCGGAGGTGAAAATGGTCAGAGACCATATGCAGTTTGTGAATCTGACAATCACTCTGATTTTGATGCTTCAGCTGCTGGACATGAAATGGCGGCTAGATGGGCAGCTTCAGCCAAGTAGAAGCGGGGCTTTTCTATTCAGCTTGTTCAGCAGCTTCTAGGCAGCTCCCCAAGCTAGCCACTGTGCTACACCCAAATATTTCAGCACTTCTGGACAGCTGATTGTGTCAGCTTTAAGGTGCACTAGGTCGCGTTAGGCTTAGTCTGAATACTAAGTCAGGGGAACTTCCTAGAAGCTGCTGCTCGTAGGGAAAAGAAAAGCTATGAGTAGAAGGTTCCATAACAGCCACGCGCGCAGTGCACGTGATTGTCTGGTGTGGGCAGCATCGAATATACCTTCTCTTGCAATCATTTGTCAATCTGGGCGCAAGTGTGATAGAACTCATATGCGCCACTCCGGAGGAGGGTGGCCCCAAGTGAGCTCACTGCTCGGACGAGTGATTGGTGAGAACGCCTCACCTAGTGGCTGGAGATGCTCGTATTAAAGTGTCAATACTACCTGTCAGTATTGGTGCTAGCTGTCTGGCCACTACACCCTCACCCAGTGGCTGGAGATGCTCATATTAAAGTGTCGAATCTACCTGTCAGTGTTGGTGCTAGCTGTCTGTCTACTATACCCTCACCCAGTGGCTGGAGATGCTCGTATCAAAGGGCACCAAGCAAGAACCCTGGGTGGTGTCCTGGGGGCGCGGGATGGTGGGGGGGGGGGGGGGGGGGGGGGGGGGGGGGGGGGGGGGGGGGGGGGGGGGGGGGGGGGGGGGGGGGTAGGGGGCTATGCAGCAACAGAGCATCAATCCAGATGTTTCCGTGGTGGGTGGGTCTGAGTTGCCGCTTTTCATTATTCTCGGTAAGAATGTTGAAATGTTGATGCAAGAGAAAGGAAAGGAGCCGACAAGCACATGTAGACGGATAGTAATAGACTAGATTGTGGTAACGACAAGCTAAATGGTATTCTACATGAGCAAGACTTGATATGTTTTTCTCGTCCCTGACACAATTAAATATCGTTGCGCAAGAGTTTTTCAAGCTCTGATTCAAGAAACTCGGGGTGTCTGGACGTCAACCTGGTTGCACCTTGATAGCAGCTGAGCATCCCAACAACATATTCCAGGCATGAGCTCTGAGACAGATACAATCTCACACTTGAGTCAGAAACTCAGAATTGGCGTGACAGCTATTATATTCGGTACCATGTCCCGCCCTATAAAAATAAATAGTACACAGGAAAAGCAGGTTTAAGACCAAGCACTGGTGAACTGAACCCCTACAAATAGAAAACGTTGGGGGCCCGGAGTTTTGTGCTTCTCAGATCATTTAACTTGGTGTTTCTTATAATTCAATATGTACATGTGTCTATCTGCTTGCCATCTGCGGTTGGATGAATCCAATATTGAACATCGGCAGTGCACACACTGCAACTGGGTGTAGACAGTTGGAGGATATGCGTGAGTTGAATTTGATTTCATGTATGTGTGTAACACCAGGCCTCCCCTTGGGCGCATATCTGTTTGTTGCATTCTTGAACCTTGAACTTGGTTAACATAGCTTCAGCAGCATTTGGCTGCTTGCCGTCTTCAGCAGTTAAAAACAAATATTACCAGGAAATGTAATCGCTAACAAATCACTTTTCCTTTTTCCATTTTTTCTCAATAATAAATATACAGTACAAAAAAACTAATAATACCAGATCATACCTATCAACAAAAAATGATCCAGTCTCTTCATGCATTCCATTTCATGAATGAAAAGAGGAAGCTTCTCTCAGTGT
Source organism: Chlamydomonas sp. ICE-L (assembly GCA_013435795.1). Classification (NCBI taxonomy): domain Eukaryota; kingdom Viridiplantae; phylum Chlorophyta; class Chlorophyceae; order Chlamydomonadales; family Chlamydomonadaceae; genus Chlamydomonas; species Chlamydomonas sp. ICE-L. The sequence goes on along the minus strand of JACBWV010000610.1, from coordinate 127,889,523 downwards.
GCCTGATCTTGTTTGCAACTTAAATGTATGTAACACCATCCCCAAGGCTCGTATACCGCGGGGGTAGTTGCATTCGCCCCTCGGTCGTCAACCGCATTTTCGCTTTAGCTCCCTCTAGCCCAGAGTCCCGGGCTGAATCCCCAATATCCCCCCGTGTCTCTCTCCGTCTCTCGGTACCGTATTTGATTTATACGAGCTGACACTGTAATTATGCTTCATGTTCCCCCACCTCTCCATCCCTCCCTTCCTCAACCCTAACCTTCCCTCCCTCCACTACTCCCCCTTCCCTTGTATGTGTACTCCATGCATCCCCTAAGTATGCCATGTGGCTACCCAAACACAAGATTGTAACTTGGTCCGTTCACTTTATATTTTCAACTTGTAGTCTAGTGGCGTTGTTTGTGCAATGTCACTAGCATATTTGCATTCCATTTGGGATAACGGGGAGAGAAGGCTCAGCTTAAAAAAATATGGCCCTGCAACATGACATTTAATCGCTTGTTAAAGGGCCTAACCGCAACCATACCCAAGGGGATATCCTTCTTAACATGGGATGTACATAACTAAATATAAATACAGGTAACCCTGGTACATCCTAACCTTATATCAGTTACCCTCAATTTCCGACGCACCTTGATTACCACCGCATTGGTATGGCCTCTCCTTTCCCCCCTTATAGCTTTAGCTATAACTCCACCTTTATATGGGGGGCAAAAAACATTTAAAGGGGCCTAAAGGTTTAATTTGAAGGCGGGAAACTTGCCAAGGCTACAAGCTTGCTGACCGCCTTCACCTTCCAGGCCTACCGCCAAAAAGGTGCCTAGCCCCCTCAGGCCCTCATCGCCTCTCAAACATGATTCCAATAGAGATATGTATATCGATGTGGTGTTAACTGATGTCCGCACGTAGGACTTGGAATTGGAAGGACTGTGAGTAGCCAAGAGTTGGCTGACAAACATGTAGCAATTCAAATTTACGCCTCTAGGACTGTCCCTAGATTACTAATTGGGGCTGGGAAATTCAGCATGTCTTATAATGGCTGTCCACTTGAAAAACGGTACATCTAATCTGCATCTAATAGAACTTGTTTTCAGTTGCCGAAGACAGCAGCAGCCGAATTGCTGACTGGAGGCGTGTAACTAAGTCAGGTTCCAGAATTCAAGCACGTATGTTTATGTTACAATCCAGGTGTAGATAAACAGGCAGAAGGGACTTGCCCAGCCTCAACAATCCAAGATCAAATTAAAAGTGCAACTCAGGGCACATTGAAATAAGCTACGGTATGAGATCATACGAGCGTTATAAAAGGAGGAGCTATTGAGGATACTTGCGCGTCATAAAAAGATGACTTATTGAGCAGACATGTAATTTATGAAAGGGGGGGCCACGAGTACCTCCTACCAGTTATAGGAGCCACCAGCAGTTACTATTAGGAGGGACACGGGGGACTTGTAATTAGAAGAATTGGAAGACGACGAGCAGCCCAGAGTTGGCTAAAAACATGAAAATCCAATCTAATCCCAGGGGAGAGCATGGCTTGGAAGCCATTTTCAGTCTACGAGATCAATTATAATCCCACAAGAACAATTACAATTAGAACTACCAGCATGATAAAAAAATAGCACGGTGCCCGGGCTCCTCTCATGGTCGGCCCTGGTGCGTGCATGGGGGGACTTAAGGGGTGCCAGCGCAGGATTAGCGAGACCAAGACTGATATCAGGTGACAGGTGTGGGTTGCGACCGATATCAGGTGACAGGTGCATATGTGGCCGACATCAGGTGACAGATGCACATGCCGCCGACTGGACAACTGCATAAAAGACAGGTCCTGCCAACGAAGTGCACCTCGTGACACCTAACCTTAACACGGAAACACGACCCAAGGAAATAGGGTTGTTGGTAGCAATGCATTACTTTTGGTCACACGCACCACTCCCATTCTCTAAGAACGGGCTGCGGGCGAAGAACAGCTGACTATGAATAGGCAAGAGCTACACGGCTGTTTACTTGTTGTAGCCGTCAGGCATGGGGTTCTTCAATTTCTCAAAGTTCAAACTCGTCTTCTGGAATCTGTTGGAGGGAAACAGCAAACATTGCTGGTTGGTTTGTTGTTGGTTGTTGGTTGGCCCCTAAACCTCATGCCTCATAATAAGGCGTGCTATGCATGTTTTAATTTATTAGTTTATTTTGGAGGATACAAAACACAGTCATCTGCTATGCCCAGCTTATGGTTTTGAAAGGCAGGTAGAGTCAAGAATGGGGGGCATGTACGTAGGGTCAGGAATGGAGGGCGTGCATGCAGGGTCAGGAATGGGGGGCATGTGTGTAGGGTCCGGAAGGGGGGCATGGATAAGGGTCGGAATGTAGGCTAATGCAGGGTCAGGACTGGAGGGCATGCAGCAGGGTCAGGAATGGGGGGCATGTGTGTAGGGTCAGGAATAGAGGGCATGTATAAAGGGTCAGGAAAGGAAGGGGGGTGGCTGTGTTTTAGGGGTCAGAATGGGGGGGTGGCATGTATAAAGGGTCTGGAATGGGGGGCGGCAGTAGTCGGGTCAGGAATGGAGGGCGTTGCCATTGCAGGTTCAGGAATGGGGGGCAGGGGGCTGTGTGTAGGGTCAGGGAATGGAGGGCATGATAAGGTTTTCTGAAATGGGGGGCATGACGTGTGGTAAGGAATGGAGGGCATGCATTGAGGGGGCGCGTAAATGGGGGGCATGATGGTAGGGTCAGGAATCGAGGGCATGTATATAACGGGTCAGGAATGGGGGGCAGTGGTAGGGTCAGGAATGGGGGGAATGTATTAGGGTCAGGAGGAATGGGGGGGCATGTATGTAGGTCAGGAATGGAGGGCGTGCATGACAGGTTCAGGATTGGGGGGGCATGGTGTAGGGTCAGAATGGAGGGCAGTATTTAAGGGTAGGAAGGGGGGCATGTACGTTGGGTCAGGAATGGAGGGCCTGCATGCAGGGCAGGAATGGGGGGCATTGTGGGTAGGGTCAGGAATGGGGGGGCTTGGCTTGTATTATCATAAAAGGGTTAGGAATGGGGGGGCATGTATGTAGGGTTCAGGAATGGAGGGCATGCATGAAGGGTAGGAATGGGGAGGTGTTGTGTAGGGTCAGGAAGGGGGGGCAAGTATAAAGGTCAAGGAAGGGGGGCAGGTACGTAGGTCCGGAATGGAGGGCAGTACGTAGGGTCAGAATGGGGGGCATGTGCGAGGGTCGGAATGGAGGGCCATGTATAAAGGGTCGGAAGGGGGCATCGTATTATGTTAAGCCCGGGGGGTAGCCTACTAGGTAAACCGATTGTTTGGGGTTCAGTTCATCAGTGATTTTGTGTTTTAGCCCCTCCTGATATCATGGTTTGGCAAGTCCCTTAAGCCTATGTGGCTACCCCTAGACTGAAACAACACACCTACATTTAAGTCGAGTTGCAGGCAAGACCAGGCAGTGCAACAAGCAGAATGAACAGAGCAGGTATGCGCCCAAGGTGCTTGTATCAATGAGGCCTGGTTGTGTTGTCTGCAGGCGTAGGGTACCGGTTCACCAACAGACAACAGCCTCAAAGATAATGCCCCACGCGTCCTTGGGTGAATTACCGACCGCACCATGAGAGCCATGCACGTGCTGCAAAATACAACAGAACCAACCCAAGGATACAAACACACAAACATTACATGAATGGGAAAAAAATACATGGTGAGCAAGTGAAACACGACGTATCAAAAACATAATTAATACCCATACAAACAGTGCAGTCACGGAGCAGCTGTAGACTAAATTCTGGGGGGAGGATGCACCTTGGGGAGTTGCACCTTATAGGTGTGATGGTGTGGTGGGTCATACTGAGCGGCTGTGGTCTCAGCGGTTTATTGTCAATGAGGATTTTCACTCGGAAAGGTGGGTCTCTCTAACTACAATCCACTGTGGATATTAACCACTCTTCCATTCTTCCCTGCGCGGTGGGGCTGTTGTCATATGGCTGCAATAAAGAGGGGGTGAGGGGCACATGCCTTGTTAGATACATGTACGGTACTTGTAAGGCATGGAATGGTCAAGCAGAGAAAAAAGGTTGCACTGTGTTTTGAGCAGGGAGAAAGGGTCGCACCAGATAATTCTTCCCTTTGGGCCAAGTACATGTTTGGCTAGACTTTAGGCAGACCTACACTTGAATGTTAAGATTCATAACCGGCCTATCGGCCGGAATGTATTAGTATGGTAACTGCGGCCTATCGGCAGCCGCACAGGAATGGCTTTCGGAGGCCCTTCCTTATCATTACGCGAGCCCCCCCTCCTCACGCACTACCATACGTCATGCCAACAACCCAGATCTCCCCAAACCAAGTGTGGTCAGTCTACATCCTTATAAATTAAAAGATGCAATGAGAATCGCGAAATTAAATTATCACTGCAGCAAAAACGCAGGGTTGGTAGAACGATTGGGTTTGTGGTTCAGTTCATCAGTGATTTTTTTGTAGCCCCTCCTGATATCATGGTTGGACATGTTCCTTTAGCCTATTTGGTCTACCCCTGGACAGAAACAACATACCTATTCGCTTGCTTTTTCTCACTATTATACCCCTGGACTGTAACAGCATACACTGCAACCCTTGCTTACTTCTCCCTATTCTTTGAACACACCATCCTAGGGCCTATTGCCGCCGTTTTAGTGGTAGGCTTGTTGACAAAGATACTTTGATAACAAACCCTTACAGCTTATTTCTCCCTAGTCTTCCACTAGACTGTTTCAACAAACACCCCAACCCTTACAGCTCATTCTCCCTATTATTTGAACGCACCATGCTAGCACCCATTGCCGCCGTTGCTTACAGCCGTAGTGGACAAGGTCTTTTGACAACAAACGATTACAGCTATTTCTCCCATTCTTCCCCGGACTGTAAACAACCTTTTACCCCTCCGAACCTTGCTTATTCTCCTAGTATTTGAACGCACCATCTCGCGCTCATTGCCGCCCCGCGCAGTGTTAGCTTGATGATCAGATCATTAGAAAGCAATCCCTGGTGTTGTTCCTCGCCATGGCAGCGTGATTCCAGACCCAGGGCCAGGGGCTCCGGTACCGGCGATGCGCCAAATACCGAGCTGCTGTTGTAGGAGCCAGAAGAAGCCATACATCCAGAACAATCAGAGAGTGAAAAGAATGAAAAATGTTGACCATGCCCCGAGGGCATGGGGGTGAGGGAAACCTTCCCATTCGCGCAATAGGAATGGCTTAATGTGGTTTTGCTTTCGCATTCTTGAATTAGACAGAAAGATGTTAATACATATTCTTGGTCGGGAAGGGTTTAAACATCTATATTGCAAACAAGGTTAGCATGGACTGCCTCAAAAAATAGAATATGTGCCTTTATTTTTATATGCAGTTTTTTTTGCACCAGGCTGATGCGCAATATACCGAAACCTGCGCAGGAGCCATTAGAAGTTGTGCATCCAGAATACCTGAATTGAAATGTTTACGCCTTGCCACAGGTGCACGGCAAACAAATACCACATGATGGGGTAGAAAAATTGAAATATTTCTAGAGGGGTGGGGTGGGAGGGGTGGGGGACCGACCCATGAATTAACTGTACGTAGCACATCTTACAGCGAAATGATCTCCTCTTATGTGCCCCAAATAGCAAATGCCTAATATACAAAAATCAAATGTGCACAATATCAAAATTAAGTATAAATATTTGCACCAATTATCGAATACCAGATATCAAAATCAAATGTGCACAAATATAAAAAATAAAAAATAAAATGATACCCCAAATATAAATGACAAACCTGGACAAACATCAAAAATCAAACGTGCACTAAAAAATCAAATTTTAAAAATACAATGTGCCCCAAATATCAAATGTCAACATAAAAAACATGTGCACCCGACGTGTTCACATAAAAAACATCACCGCCATGCAATGGTGACAACGATTGAGATGAAGGCACAGCAGAACTGCCAGGCCCCATAGAAGAGACCCATCTTGTGCTGTCAGGAGCTATTGGTAGACGAAGGAGGACAGAAGAGACAGTGCCAATCAATAAATGTATGAAAATGGTAGTATGCGTATTAATTGGTACAGGATTAGAGAAGTGGTCCCTTTTTACAGAAGATACCCATCTTGTGCTGTCCAGGTGCAATTGGTAGACCTCAGGCAGGACAGAAGAGGACAGTGCTAATCAAAAACTGTATGCAAATGGTAATATTGTGTTTAATTGGAACGGGTTAGTAAGTAGTCCCTTTTTACAGAAGAGACCCATCTTGTGAGAGCGTGAATGCACCTTTTTGAATTAGAGTATGTTGCATAGTTATGAAAGTGGCTATACATTCACTTGCATATACATTGGACATGCAGTTATGCACATGATAGTGAATGGTATATTATATTATATGTACATGATATGATGGTGAATGTAATATTATGTCATACATTCATGAAAGTGGCCATACATTGACTTTCCTATACATCTTGAACTCCTGACCATCAACTAGTTAGCGCAAGGTTCAGGATACAATGGTAAATAGTAATGATAAAGCATGGTGAGGCGTGGTATTACGGGTGCCCCGTAATACCACGCAGTAGGGAACGGGCTGCCACTTTACCTGGACAAAGCTACCATGGCGGTTTACAGCGACCCCGGACACTAAAGCACACCCATAGGGATTCGAACCCGGCACTTTTTTATTTATATATACACCCTACCTCTCTCTCTCTATTTATATATATATATATATATATATATATATATATATATATATATATGAGCGGCGAGCTCAATCACAGTTTGGTCTTACCGCACAGTGGTGGGTGGGATGTCCCGGATACCTCAGACCCGACTGAACTGTACAAACCATAACTGTTACCATGCAATGACAGCTCCTGGATCCGTGGATAGGACCAGAGGGCAGCTAGGGACGGATACCTTGAAACATAAGGAAGGTGTCCTTACTGACGCTAACAAGCTAAGTACCCTGCAAGACGTTATTGGTGGTTGTTATCCAACAACTATTGATACTAGCCCATCCCCAGCATCAAGGTTATTGCATAGTTAGGTACCCTTAGTTGCATCGCTTATTGCTTACAATATACATCGCTTTTTTTGTTTGTACACAATATATTTAAAACATGCATCCACCCACCTCTTGTATGCGGTATATTAAATAATCTAAATATATATCGCATTTTTGGAGAGTACACAATTATATTTTAAACATGCATCCACCCTTCCTTGTATACAGTATATATAATAGGGTATAATAGATCACAATATACATCGCATTTTTGTATAGTACACAATTATTTTATAAAATGCATCCACCCTCCTTGTATACAGTACATACAACATAGTATAATACGGGTATATAGAATCACAATATACATCGCATTTTTGTATAGTACACAAATATTTTAAAACACGCAACCACCCTACCTCTTGTAGTACGCTCTTTGGCAAAGAAGCCAACAAAGAGAACTCCAGATACCGCTGATAACATGGCAGGACCAGCAACAGCAGGGGATCAATTGAAGCCTGAGAAGAGGAGGTGCATGAGGTGGGGGTGGTGGGGTGGGTGGGGTGAGGTGTGGGTAGGTGGGGTGGGGTGGGGTAGTGGGGTGGGGGGGGTAGGTGCAGGAGGTGGGGAGGGTGGGTGAGGGTGAGGTTGGCAGAAGGCGGGGCAGGGGGAGAGGGGCGCAGGAGGTGCAGGAGGTAAGGTGGTAAGGTGGGTGGGGAGGGGGTGCAGGAAGCGGGTAGGTGAGGAGAGAGGCGAAGGAGGTGAGATGGGTTGAGGTAGGTGCAGGAGGTGGGGTGGGGTGAGGTGAGGGGGGGTAGGTGCAGGAGGTGGGATGGGTGGAGTGGGGTGGGGAATGTGAAGGAGGTGGGGGTTGTGAAGGCTTGGCTGACATGTTTGGAATGGGATTTTAACGGGAGCACATAAAAACAGTGATTGAGGGTTGATTTGAAACCCACCAGGAAGATTGAAATCAATTAACCATGGCGCCATTTAGTGCGCAGATGCACACAACAACAAAACCAGGCCAGCATGTGACTAAGGGGCAATTTGTCAGGCATGCAAAACCAGGCCAGCATGTGATTAAGGGGCAATTTGACAGCTATGCTTTGCGTTTTTTTCTTCCGACGACGCAACGCCATTCAGTCGTTGCATGACATCCCATGGCTTTGGCTTCACGCTTTGCAGAGTTTGGGGGGCAGGGCGTCCCACTAAGGTCGCACCGAGACGCTCAATTTGCGACACATCGCAACCACCAATACATGCACCTGACACATTTGTTGCCCAGGCTGGAACACACACCAGCTCTGAGCATCATCCTAGACACAGTTATTTTTGGGGGCTATGCATGGTAGATTCCAGTCAGCTCCAACAGCCAGCCAATGGGTCAAGCTCACTGGTTCCATCTTCGTTGGAATCAGACCTACTTTTTGGTGAAGAAGGGAGTAAGTGAAACAGAGCATTTTTTCTGTTTTAGAAAGGGGGCCTTCTGGTAGCGATCAGGGATTTGGTGTCTTTGAAGGCTAGACTCCTGGCAGCGATTTTAGTGCTGCGCAGGGATTTTGACGATTTGGTTGCTGGGCAGTGATTTAGGCTGAAGTCCAGCAATCAAGATTCGAGTCTCAGAGTAGCGGAAGTTTTATGGCCAAACGGGGTCCCACCTAGCGATAGCTACTGGTAACAGAAAAAACTATAATTGGGATGCCTGCAATGTCAGCTTTCAGATGCAATAGCTACCTTTCTATTGGGCCCAAGAACGGAGCAAGGGAGCTGCATAGAAGCTGCTACGTGCATCCCAAAGAGGAAATTGTGACCGCAGTGACCCACCTCTCCACTGCCCATTAGAACATCATTGTATATCAGGTTTTAGGGTTTGGGGGGTTAGGGTTTAGGTTCACATCTCACCAGTCCATCAGAACATCCCCGTATACAACGGATGGCGCTGCGAAGAGACCACAAATGATAGCAGCCCAGGGCTCAACAACAGAGCAGCCCGCGGTGATGGCGACCAGACCTGTTTGATGGTGGATTTAAGGTGAGTTGACGGTATGATGATGGTGGATTGATGGTGATGGTGAATTTATGGTGCGTTGATGGTGATGGTGGATTTATGGTGAGTTGATGGTGGGTTGATGGTGATGGTAGGTTGGTGGTGGGGCAGCAAGAACTCAACATCACATCATGTTATTCAGAGAAAGTACGGGAAAACAGAAAAATAAAATTGACCAGGAACAAGTGGAGCAGATTGTTTCATGTTGTTACATGTCATTACATGCCAGTTCATGTCAGTACATAAGATTACATGTCATTCAATGTCATCACATGTCATTACATGTCATTGCATGTCATCACATGCCAGTTCATGTCAGTACATAAGATTACATGTCATTCAATGTCATCTCATGTCATTACAAGTGGCCGAACTCAGCATTTGCACAGCTTGCTGTGAAAAGAATTTCCATGATGCTTCACCTTACAGCTTTTTGTTTCCCCTACCTATATTATCGATTGCTACCCGGGTCCCTGTTGTGGCTAAACCTGGTGGGGGCCTGGTGGGGCTAGACAAGTCAGGGGCCTGGTGGGGGGCCTGGTGGGGGCCTGTTTTGGCTAAACCTTCCACTTACATGAGACTCGAATCTCTGGCCCGCCCCCCCAAAACCCCTGGGCTGGCCCTTTAGGCTGCCTACCCAAATCGCAACCAGGAGCCCAACCTTCAAATACACCAAATCCCTGATTGCTACCAGAAGACCCCCTTTCTAAAACAGACAAAATGCTCTGCTTCACATACTCCCCCTACCTATCTTCTGCTGGTACCAATTTTGAAAACTTAGGTATGTTGTGACAGGCCAGGGGGGGGTAAAACAGGCTAAATGACTGTGACAGGAAGGGCTAAAACGAAAAATCATTGATGAATTGAACGGCTCATTGTCAACCCATGCACAATCCCCCCCCCCCCACACACACACACCACCACCACCACCACCACCACACACACACACACTTCCTCTCTTCTATTAATACACATCTTGGAAACATAACAAGTTTGTTTTCCAACCTTCTCATTATCAAGCATTGGATCAGTGCACAAGGACAGCATCTACATCATCTTGGTGTGCCAGTACGCCAGAAACAAGCTGACTGTCTGTATCAACTTGAGGTGACTGGCCCAAGCCTGTGGGTTCATGCGCAGGTGGCGTGGGCCAAAGGCCTCAGTCAACAGCTAACCCTTAGGTAGAATCGGCTCCTCATCCAGCAGGCACACGAAACAGTGGGGTCTCTGCTACATTGGGGGGGGTAACCACTCACCTCTTGGGAACATAGAGGGCAGTAACCAATTGTTTGTAGGGAACAGCAATATGATATCATATGATGCCGGCAGTCTGAAGTCACCTAATTTTCCAAAAAATATATGTTTTGTTGTTGTTGCTAAATGTACCATTTATATACAAGATAACGTGATGCCGGCAGTCCGACTCGGCTAAAGTTACCATTTATATACAATATCATATGATGCAACTTGTATGATATCATGCTCGCCTTTGGTCAACATCATATGATATGCCGGTTCCTACATACCTCCAATGGCCCCAGTGCACAGGGACAACATCTCCCAAGTCCTGGTGCGCCAGTACGTCAGAACCATAGAAGCAACTCCTGAAGCGGCACAGGACAGTGTAGTGCAGACAGCAGTACGACCCAAAATGGCACCATCATTGTAGGAGGTAGTGTAGAGCTGGGAACCTGGGTTGAATCCATACCTACATGAGGAGGTGGTGTGGAGTTGATGGGGAGGTGATGTGAAGGTGATGGGGAGGTGATGGGGAGGTGGTGGGGAGGTGATGAGGAGGTGATGGGGAGGTATTATAAATACATATACCAACTATATAAATATACATGTGGACCCTTGACTCACCATCCCAGCCATAGCAAGAAGGTCCCCCAAACAGATATAGAGTGCTCCATCCTAAACACTAAATACTATTAAATAGATATAAGTATATATACATCTGTATACATGTATATAAACATACATGTGGACCCTTGACTCACCATCCCAGCCATAGCAAGAAGGTCCCCAACAGATAGAGAGCAGGGTTGTGACCGCTTTTGAAGTCTTTCACATTTGATTCAGGGCTGAACCTCCCTATGCGTGGACCCAAATGCAGGATGGCACACAGCGAAGAAAAAGCGCCGATGGTGTGCACCACACCTGTAGGGAGTGTGAAATGTTGAGTGGTGGTGGGGGTGGTGATGGTGGTGGAGGATGGGAAACAAAGATGCACAAGTGGTGGTTGTGTGCACCACACCTGTAGGGAGTGTGGAATGATGAGTGGTGGTGGTGGTGGTGGTAGTAGTAGTGGTGGTGGTGGTGGTGGCGGTGATGGTAGTGGTCGTGGCGGTGGTAGTATTTGTGGTAGTGGCCGTGGTGATAGTAGTGGTGCTGGCGGTGGTAGTAGTGGTGGTAGTGGTCGTGGTGGTGGTGGTAGTGGTGGTAGACTGGTAGTATGAGTGGTGGTGGTAGTAGTGGTGGTAGTGGTCGTGGTGGTGGTGACGGTAGTGGAGGTGGTAGTGGTGGTGGTAATGGTTGTGGTGGTGATGATAGTGGTAGCAGTGGTGGTGGTGATGGTAATACATGGGCTACCCAAGCCTGATTTCAGGATTTTTACAGCATGTTTGCAGCATGTTCACAAACAAGAAAACAGGCAGCATATTCACACACAACTTACTTGACCCAGCAAAGTCAATGGCTCCAGTACCTAGAATCGCATCCTTGTTATGAGGCAAAAGCCATCCACTATAGGAAAAAAACAGCCAGCACGTTAACACACACTTGCTCGACCCAGCGAATTCAGTTGCTCCAGTACCTAGAATCGCATCTGTGTTATGAGGCGACAGCCATCCACTATAGAAAAAAACAGCCAGCACGTTCGCCCAAACAACCAGCCAGCATGTTACACACACAACCAAACACACTTACTTGACCCAGCGAAGTCAATGGCTCCAGTACCGAGAATGGCGTTGGAGCTATGAGGCGACAGCCAACCATTGTACGACCAATGCCAGTGGGCCACAACCGGGTATACCCAGGAGCTGTAGAAGATGCAGTACAGGATGTACGAGATGAAGGTGGAGCGCTCTGCAGGTGGAGGTGAGTGTGTGTGTGGTGTGTGGAGGCATGTCTGTGTGTGTGTGTGTGGTGGGGGGGGGGGGGGGGGGGGGGGGGGGGCGTGGATGTGTGTGTGTGTGGTGGTGTGTGTGTGTGTGGATGTGTGGGTGGGTGTGAGAAGAAGGGGAATCAGCTCAAGGATGTAAAACCCACAGTAACCTTCCCCAGTGCAAGTGAACGAGAAGGTTCTTTCAACCTCACGCCCCGTGGCAAGGCACAACAAATTTCATTTTGTAATCTCAAGGATGAGGTGTGAATGGCTCAGCAACTTACTCAGAACTCTGAAGGCCTTACTGCCACCTTTTTCTTCTGGGTGGGGTGGGGTGGGGGGGGGGGTTGGGGGGGGGGGGGGGGGGGGGGGGGGGGGGGGGCATTTCTGACTAGTTTACCCAGACCCATGCGTCTCCATGCAGCGATGTCATGGCGACGCTTTGACGGGTACAAACAAACAATGATCATATTTATGCCACTCAGTGACTCACCAGCAATAGCACCAGCCATGATAGTGGTAGAAGCAGCACAGAACAGCCTGTTAAGGACGGCAGATGGGAATGGATTGATTATTTATCTTGTTATTATTATTATGATTGATCTAAATATGTATCTTATTCACCTTATTATTATGTATCTAAATATGTATCCTTTTTATCTTATAACTATTTATCTTATTATTATTTGTCTACATATGTATCCTATTTATCGTATTATTATTTATATACATATGAGATATGCATACTACTTATCTTATTATGTGTCTTCTGCATCACTGAAGCATAAGATGATCAGTACATGTTAATGGGCGATGCCATGCACAACAAGAACAAGTAAATAAATAAATAAATAGTCCTCCTTATTACAGTGCATGAGGTTAAGGGGGCCAGTCTGTTTGCTTGCACTGGGGCCAAGCACCAAACAAGAACAAGTCCTACACATCACGATCATATAATCAAATCATGTACGCATGTCTTTACTTGTTGGGCAAGTCCCTTCAGACTATTTGGCCTACCCCTGGACTGAAGAACATTACATTACATTACATTACATTACATTACCACCGACAGGCCATTGTTGGCCCAAGACAAGCCCGCTGCACAACATTTGGGAGGGGTCTTCCAAGAAATCCTTAGAGAAAGAAAGGCAATATTGCAGCAAACAAGCATTATTATCAGCACTATTATCAGCACTATTGGACATGCATATATATATTCCATACATACATGCATGCATGTCTACAAAGTCTGGGGAAGCATGCAACGTCACTGCAAATATAGGGGGCCTTCAGCACCCTTTTATGCACCCCTTCAGCACCCCTCTCACCCACAATGCACTTTTTTAAGCCAAATAAAGGGTATCGAAGACCCCCCCAATCAGCCAGACCCGTGCGTCATGAATTCTGTATGCATGTTGTTACAGTTCAGAAATGGGCTTGCCCAACCGGGACAGGAGGGGCTATACAATTTCTGTATACCGCCAGGAACTCACCAATTCCAGAACCACAGCTGCCAGTTGTGATCAGGTCCCCCTCCCGTGGTCCCACTGAGGGCAAAGTCTCCATAGCCAATGAATCCTGTGCATCACAAGTCGTCAGTGATAAGCATTTACATGATAGGGCAAACAGCTGGTGGAAGGATCGCGTGCAATACGGATTGTGAGCTGCCAGAATTGTATGGCGGCCAAGTGGGCGGCCAAAGTCCTAGAACTGCGTAATACTAGCAAAATCGTAGAACGCAATGCTCACCTAAGATGTAATAAGCGCTGGCAAGCTAACGGGATGCTTACAGCGCTTCAAGGATGTGGAAATTTGAAATCTGGCCTGGTTAGATTGACCAAAAGAAAAAACAATTAAAAAGGAAAATATTATTTTTTAGATCTAAAATATTGTAAACACTGAAGCATACATACCATTGTTTGGCTCTTTATCACCCATGACAAAGCAATATATAAAATATTTATAACACTGATTTATAATTTAACAAAGGAACTTCTAAAATATTAAAAACACTGATTTATAATATGACAAAGGAATAACTAAAATATAAAAAACACTAATGCATACACACCATTGGTCGGCACTTGATCACCCATGACAAAGGAATATCCGAAGAGGTAGAAGCAGATGGCGGTGATGAATGTATCCATCAACGACTTCATCAAAATAGACGACATGTTCTTCGCCCTGAAAAAAGTAAAGAGGGAGAAAAAGGGTGGGGGAAATAGATCAGGAGAGAGACATATATAGCGTTCGCCCTGAAATAGATAGGGAGGAAGAAACAGGGTAGGATAAGAATAGATAGTGTTTTGCCGGTTGAAATCTGAATTTGCTAACTACGTTAGTGTTTTGGGCTAACATAGTTTTTTTCCCCTCCCCTCCGTCGGTCGCCTTCGTACTTAAATTGTTGTTGTCCTCTTTTGTGTATCGCCCTCTCTCGTTGCGTGGCTCCCTCCGGTTTTTCTCTTTTGTTTGCCCCTCTCTCTTGCTTGCTCCTTCGTTTTTCGTTCCCCTCGGTTTGTTTCCTCCCTCGCATGCTTTCTTTCTCCCTCGCTCATGTCCTTTTCGCCACTGTTGTTTTGCTCCCTCTCTCGGCTGGCCCTGAAATAGATAGGGAGGGAGAAACAGGGTGGGATAAATAGATAGGGAGGGAGAAATAGGGTGGGGGAAATAGATAGAGGGGGAGAGATAGGTTGGGAGAAATAGATAGGGAGGGAGAAATAGATTGGGGGAAATAGATAGGGTTGGCCCTGAAATAGATAGGGTGGAAGACATAGATAGGAAGGGAGAAATAGATTGGGAGAAGTAGATAGGGTTGGCCCTGAAATAGATAGGGTGCTGCCATAGATAGGGAGGGAGAAGTAGATAGGGTTGGCCCTGATATAGATAGGGTGCTGCCATAGATAGGGAGGGAGAAGTAGATAGGGTTGGCCCTGATATATGTGGGGAGGGAGAAATAGGGTGGGGGGGAATAGGGTGGGAGAAATAGATAGGGAAGGAGAAATAGGGTGGGAGAAATAGATAGGGTTGGCCCTGAAATAGATAGGGTGGAAGACATAGATAGGGAGGGAGAAATAGTTGGGGGGAATAGGTTGGGAAAAATAGTTAGGGAGGGAGAAATAGATAGGGAGGGAGAAATAGGGTGGGAGAAATAGATAGGGTTGGGCCTGAAATAGATAGGGTGGAAGACATAGATAGGGAGGGAGAAACAGATAGGTTTTGCCTTGGAATTGATAGGGACGAAAAAAAGGCGCGAGAAATAGGGTGTGGGAAATAGATAAGGTGGGCCCTGAAATAGATAGGGAGGGAGAAGTAGGGTGGGGGAAATAGGCTGGGATGGAGAAATAGAAAGGGAGGGAGAAATCAAGCGGGAGAAATAGATAGGGTTTGCACTGGAATAGATAGGATGAAAGCAAATAAATAAATAGGACGTCTAATTTGAGAAAACATGTGTGTGTTTTTGTTGTTTTTGTGGGGGGTGGTGGGGGGGGGGGTGGGTGGGGGTGTGTGGGGGGTGTGGGGGGTGGGGGGTGTGTGTTTGGTATGTTTGTGTGTGTTGGTTTTGTTTGTTTTGTTGTTGTTGTTTTGTTTTTTTTTGTCTTTTTTGTTTTTTTTTGTTGGGTTGGATTTTTTTTAAGGTTTCTGTTTTTTTGGTTTTTTTTTGTTTTTTTGTGTTTTTTTTTGGTGTTGTTGTTGTTTTTTTTTTTTTTTTTCTTTTTTTTTTTTTTTTTTTTTTTTAGGTTTTTTTTCTTTTTTTTTTTTTTTTTTTTGTGTTTTTTTTTTGGTTTCTCTTTTGTTTTTTTTTTTTTTTTTTTCTTTTTGTTTTGTTTCGGTTTGTTTTATTTCTTTTGTTTTTTCCTTTGCTTTGTATATTTTTTTTTTCTCTTTTTTATTATTTTCTATTTACTATTTTCGTATTTTTTTTTTTTTTTTTTTTTTTTTTTTTTTTGATTTTTTTGTGTTTTTCTTTTTTTTAAGTTTATTTTTTTTTTTTTTTTATTTTTTTCATTTTTTTTTTTTTTTTTCTTTTTTTCTGTTTTTTTTTTTTTTTTTTTTTTTTTCTTTGTTATTGTTTTTCTTTTTTTTTTTTGTTCTTCTTTTTTTTTTCTTTTGTTTTTTTTTTTTATTTTGTTTTTTCTTTTTTTTTGGTGGGTTTTACTGTTTGTTGGGTGTTTTTTGCTTTGTTGGTTTTTGTGTGTGGCGTATTTTTTTCTTATTTTTGTATTTTTTGTTTTTGCTTTTGTCATTTTTGCTCATTTCCGTTCCTCCCCATCTGTTTTCCTTTTTTGCAACCCTCCTTCACAGGCAATCCCTTTGCCTATTTGGCCTTGAAAGAGATTGAATGAGAATAAAACAATCGTTTTAGGTTCAGTTCATCAGTTTGTTTTCATTATAACCCCTCCTGTCATGGTTGGGCAAGTCCCTTTAGCCTCTTTGGTCTACTCCTGGACAGTGACACCATACGACAAGGGTGAGGGTAAATAAATAAATAAATAGTAAGCCTTATTACGAGGAGTGAGGTTGAGGGGGTTCAGCCTGTTTGCTTGCACTGGGGCCAACCACCAATAGGGTGAGAGAAATATATACAGCTGACCTTCTTGGATGCCCAAAGGCAGTTTTATTTTTTGCGACGCGTCGCAAATTGTGTGACTTGGTGCAACCCCACTGCGACATGCTGCACCCGAACCTCGCGGAGCGCAAAGTGCGTAGACCGGTGGGTTCGGGGGGGGCAATTCTAACTAATTTAGCTGGACCCATGCGCCGCCATGCAGCGACAGACTGGCGACGCGTTTCAAAAATAAAAAGGGATTACGCCCCGGTGTAAATATTTCCATACCTGCCAACGCAAGCTACAAACATGGCAAAGCCAATTCGCATGATGGGTAATAAGAATCAATCATTCATTTCAATATTTGTGCTATCATGTAATGCTACACGCGTAATTACGACCCATTTGAAGCCAACCAACCAATCCAAGCCAGCCAAGCCCAGCCCAGCCAAGCCGTGGAATATAAACATTTATGTAAATATTCCCACACCTAACAACTCCAGCTACGAACATGGCAAAACCAATTTTGCACGATGGTTAATCAGAATTAAGTATCAACATGTATGAGAATATTCCCATACCTGACAACTCCAGGCACAAATATGGCAAAGCCAATTTTGCATGATGGTTAATCAGAATTCAAAGTCAACATTTACGAAAATATTCCCATACCTGACAACTCCAGCAACGAACATGGCAAAGCCAATTTGCATGATGAAGACCAGCGCTCCATTGATAAGAACAAAGAAGGTGTTGGTGCCCCAAATAAGTCCACTCACGGTATCCTCAGCAGCCAGTTGCTGCATCCTCAGCGAATTTATCTGATCAATGACAAGAAGCATCAAACACGAGGGATAAGGAGGGAATTTATCTGATCAATGACAGGAAACATCAAACACGAGGGATAAGGAGGGAATTTATCTGATCAATGACAGGAAACATCAAACAAGAGGGATAAGGAGGGAATTTATCTGATCAATGACAGGAAACATCAAACAAGAGGGATAAGGAGGGAATTTATCTGATCAATGACAGGAAACATCAAACAAGAGGGATAAGGAGGGAATTTATCTGATCAATGACAGGAAACATCAAACAAGAGGGATAAGTAGGGAATTTATCTGATCAATGACAGCAAAAATCAAACAAGAGGGATCAGGGAGATGCAATCGCCAGGGAGGTCTGTGTGCTGTTTGCTGTGTTCTGTGTGCTGGGTGTGCCGTGGTCTGCGTGCTGTGTTTTTATGTGAGGCTTGGTGGTTCTTGTTTCTGTGTGGTTGGCTGGCGCGTTTGGGTTGGTCTGTGTTCTGTGTGTAGCTGTGCGTCGTGTGTGGGTTGGTTGGTGCGTGTATGTGTGGGTGCTGTGGTTTTCTGGTGCTATGTGCTGGCGTTCTGTGTGTGCTGTGGTTCTGGGTTAGATTTGTGGGTCCTGTGTTCTGTGTAGGATGTGGTGTTCATTGTTCTGTGTGCTATGGTGCATGCGTGGCTGTGTGAGGTGTGTTCGGTGTGTTGTTGGGTCTGTGTTTCTGTGTGATGGTGTGTTGACTGGGTTTATGTGGCTAATGTGCTTAGAGCGTCTGTGTGTCATAGGGAAAGTTAGTCGTGTGTTTTGGGATCGGTGTGTCTGGGGTGGTGATGTGGATGTTTTCTTGTGTGGATTATGGTGTAAGGGCTAGTGTGCTGTAACATATCTGGTATGTTCGGTTTGGTGTTCTTGGTGTTTTGGTCTGTGTGCTGTGTGCTGTGTGTGCTGTGTTTGTGGCTGTGGGTCCTGATTCCTTTGGTCGTGTCTGTCTTATGTCTCGTGTGCTGTTGTTCTGTGTGTTTTTGGTCTTTACTGTGTGCCTGCGTCTGTGTGCTGTGGTGCTGTGTGTGTGTCTTGTCCTGCGTCCTGTGAGCTTGTGGTTGTCTGTGTGGCCATGTTCTGGGTGTTCCTGTGTGTCTGTGTGTGCTGTGTGGCTGTTCCTGTGTCCCTGTGTGGTTCTGTTTTCGTGTTTCTGATGTGTGTGCTGTGTCTGTGTGCTGTAGGTGCGGTGCGTTGTGTTCCCTGATGGCCTGTCTGCTGTGTGGGCGGGGGGGCTTTGGTAGTCTGTGTGTTTTGGTCCGTGTGCTATGTGTGCTGTGTTTGTGTGCTGTGTACTGTCAGCTGTGTTCTGTGTGTGCTGTGTGCCCTGTTTTCTGTATTTTGTGTGTTCTGTGTGCTGTGTGCCGTTTTCTGTGTTCTGTGTGTACTGTGTGTTGTGGGTGCTGTGTTCTGTGCGTGATGTGTGCCCTGTTTTCTGTGTTTTGTGTGTTCTGTGTGCTGTGTGCTGTTTTCTGTGTTCTGTGTGAGCTGTGTTCTGTGTGTTTTGGTATGTGTGCTATGTGTGCTGCTTTTGTGTGCTGCGTCATGTGTGCTGTGTTCTATGTGTGCTCTGTGCTGTGTTCTGTGTGCCGTGTGCTGTTTTCTGTGTTCTGTGTGTGCTGTGTGTGTTGTGTTTGTGTTCTGTATGCGCTGTGTTATGTGTGTTCTGTGTGTGCTGTGTTCTGTATGCTTTGGTCTGCGTTCTGTGTGCTGTTTTCTGTGTCCTGTGTCCTGTGTGTGCTGTGTGCTGTGTGATGTGTGCTGTGTGCTCTTTTCTGTGTTCTGTGTGCTGTGTGTGTTGTGTTAGTGTTCTGTGTGTGCTGTGTGCTGTATCTGCTGTGTTCTGTGTGTGCTGTGTGCTGTGTGTGCTGTGCGCTGTGTGCTGTAGTCTGTATTATACTAGGACAACAGCAGTGATTGCACGAGCTGATGCAGGTGATGCAGGCATTCATTGTTCACATTAAAGGAGAACCAAAAACCCAGAATGACTAGGAGAAGTCTTTAAACTGTCCAATCCACTTAACCAGCTCCCTGGTTGCCTTGGGTGTCTCCACGGGGTAACCAGAATTGGAAGAAGGTGAGCAGCCCAGATGGGCTGAAAAAACATGTAACAAACCAATTTGTACAACACCCAGAATGGGGGCATTAGGCTCCTGTCACTCTTGGGATGTCTTGAACAACCCTAAGTGTTCAGCCAGTGTTCAACGAGTTTGCTAGGTGTCTTTCGTTGCCATTGGAGGAGGCGCGACCTGGCGTAGTAGGTGGGTAGCAGACAATTGGACCGATGATTTCTAGCCAAAAGCGATCACGAAGGCGTCGCACGACGTTCACATTGCTGCTAACTGGTCTGTCAACTCTCGCAACTTCATTTTGCAAGGCTTCTGAAAGGAATCGATCACACGAAACGTCTTCCAAGTCTCACGCACATGATCCAGCCCATGTGACACTGCGAGCAGAGCGGCGCCCACGTGCAACACATCATAGATTTCCATAAAGAAAATGGAACGGACCTGAGCAACAGTCCATGTTAGCACAGCTGTGGTTGCGCCAACCAGCCCAACATCGAGAGAATGACACACGGCATCCGCACTGGAAGTCGCTCCACCTAGGATGGCGAGAACTTCCGCGTACTGCGCCTCGGTGCAAGAATACGCCATGCTCGATCCACGTTAATTTGTCACTAGAATGATCAAGTGAAGTTTACGTCCAGCAGCTACCCGAAACAGTTATCGGCTTGCTCCAACCGAGATGGTTTGTGGCAGAGGGAGCCGTATCATACCGGATCCGGGTCGAAATCCTAGGCCGGCAGTACTAGTACCAGAGCACGTGAGGCATCAGACGCGTCAGCGTCCGAGAATCCGTTCGGACGTCCGCACTGACTCTTACCTGAATGCTGTACAGTGAGGCGAGCACACTAACGGGGGGCCGCAGAAGTGTAACCCCCCTCAGTACAGTCAGGCGTAACGCCTTTAAATACAACCGCACGGCGTGCCAGTCTCTTACTTTCCAGAAGTCAAACAAGACGAGTCTGTCTGTGACTTGTGTATTGAGTTCTTCGTCCATGAGTTGAAGCGTCCCCCGTCGTCAGAGCGCCAGAGCTTTTGCTCTCCCCGCCACCGCCGCGAGAGGTATCTGCTCGCGAGGCATCATCGATGCTGGCCAGGCTCTGGGCCCCGAGCTGGACGCCGAGGCTATTCCTCCCCACGAGGTTAAGTACCCTCTCCTGCTTCCGCAGCACCTTTCTTTACCCCTTGTGACTTCGTTAAAGCTCGCGTTGGTGTCCAAGAACGACTAGACTCTTCAAATTGTTTGCTCCTGTGTTTCCCACTAGAGTTGTATGTCCTGTCGCTACCTCTACCTCGAATTCCTTTTCTCGCGGCTCAGCCTGTATGCCCGTTCTCTCAGGGACAAGTTGTACCTGGTCTACTTCCTTTCTTGAGCTTGTTTCCCTTGTCTCGTAGTCTCTTTGTTTTCCCCGCGGTTTAAGATGTTTTCATGGCCCGCCACGCAATCCGTTTCGTCTCCCCCCTTTTACTCTCTTGTGTCGCTCATTGACTGTTTGCTGGCTGGTTAAGCCCCTCTTAGTCGTCGCCTAGCGTTACCCTGCCCTGTGTATTATCAGCTCTGTCTGCCTTCTTCCCCTTCCTGACACCAGACTCGCGCTTCTCCCTTGTCCAAATGTCGAGAGCTTGCACCGGCCTCCTTCCGTCGTCGCCCGCGTGTTTAAATCACCCAATCTCGTTGACCGTCTTCAATGCTTTGCCCAACTTGGTTTCTTCGTCTCTCTCTCGACATTTCCATCTAACAGCTGCCTTGCTCTCCTTTTCACTCCAAACCTTCGCCTCCGAATGGTTCAGTTACGCGCTAACCTTGTCTTATTGGATAATCATCCACGATCTTACATGTATTCACTTTGTCTTCCACTCACTCCCTTCCAAGTCCCAATCTAAGTGTTCCTCGTTTTCCTATCATATGTTAAATCCCTCCTCTGTCCCCATATTGGGTGCCCAGTCCACGCTCCCTTTCCACGCCGATCCGGGCATGCCTCTACTACTCCCTGGTCCCCTCTGTGTCCCCCCCCCATCCTAGCTACTTGCAGGCCAATGCCTGTCAGGAGGCCCAGCCAAAGGAATTTCTGCAGCCCCTAAGCTGGTAACCCCAAGAGTCTGGGTGCCCTCCTCTCTTGCCTCTTTCAAGGACTCAGTGGAATTTGATCTCCATCCCTTGCCTCTTTTCAAGGACTGTGTGGAATTTGATTCCCCCCCTAGCCTTTATCTAGGACTGTGTGGAATTTGATTCCCCCCCTTGCCTCTAATTATCAAGGACTGTGTGGAATTGGTTTCCCCCCCTTGCCTCTCATCAAGGACTGTGTGGAATTTGATTCCCCCCCTTGCCTCTTATCAGGGACTGTGGAAATTGTTTCTCCCCCTTGCCCCCCTTTAAAGGACTGTGTGCCCTCCCCGCCCCCCTATTTCTTTCATATTATTGGGAAGGGCAGCGGCCACCCATTGCTTTCTTGTTGGGAAGGGCAGTGGCCATCAATTGCTTACTTATTGGGAAGGGCTGCTGCCACCCATTGTTACTTATTGGGTAGGGCTGCTACCACCCATCGCTTATTGTTTGGGAAGGGTTGTTGCTACCATTTGCTTGATCATTGGAAAGGGTTGTTGCGACCCATGTCTTACCTATTTGGAAGGAGTGCTGTCACACATTGGGAGTGCTGTCTCCCATTATTGCTCATTATTAGGATGGCTTGCTGCCTCCTACGGTCCCTTGCTTTTGTACTTGTTTGTTGGATAGTTGCCTCTTGACCACATGAAGTTGCTTGATTTTGTTGGCACTGATGGTGCTCGAATTTATCTGCACGGATAGTGCTTTAACTTTGTCAGCTCTGATGGTGCTTGATTGTAGGCACTGATGGCACTCAGGTCTATACACCATTATGGGCACTGATTTTTCTTGACTCTATATGAGCCAATGGTTTTTAACGTATCAGCACTGTTGGTGCTTCAACTTAAGAGCACTTATGGTCCTGGATGTATTCACACTGATGTTGCTTGAGTTTGTATGCATGAATGGATTAACTTATCATTACCGTTGGCACCTAAACACACCAGCTCTGATGGTGCTTGAAGCTGATCAGCAATCATGGTGCTTGACTCTATCAGCTTTGCTGGTGCTTGGATTCCTCTGCACTAGTGGTGCATTGATTTGTATTTTGCACTGATGCATGTGTTTTGGTGCACTAATGCTGTTTGATTTGATTAGCACTGCTTTATAATGCATGAACTTATCAGCATTGCAGGTGTTTGAAGTCTTTCAGCATTGATAGATGGTGCTTCCACTTATCAGTACTGATGGCGCTTGACTGTATCAGCTCTGCTGGTGCTTGGATTTATCAGCATTAATGGCCCTTGATTTTATCTTCCCGAATGCTGCTTGATTTATCAGCACTAATGGTGCTTGAACTTATCAGCATTGGTCCTTATATGTATCTACACTGATATTACTACATTTTATCAGCACTGTAAGTGCTTGTTCTTGTCAGCACTACTGGTGCTTCAATTTATCAGCATTAATGCTCCAGTAAGCTATAAAGATTGAAGGTGCTAGAGTTTATCAACATTGCTGGTGCTTAAACTTTTCAGCACTGATG
This sequence comes from Chlamydomonas sp. ICE-L, assembly GCA_013435795.1. Classification (NCBI taxonomy): domain Eukaryota; kingdom Viridiplantae; phylum Chlorophyta; class Chlorophyceae; order Chlamydomonadales; family Chlamydomonadaceae; genus Chlamydomonas; species Chlamydomonas sp. ICE-L. The sequence continues at coordinate 127,866,310 of JACBWV010000610.1, read as the reverse complement.
GTGCTCGAAATTTATAAGCACGCAGTGTGCTTCAATGGGTTTAGTTCCAATTCTGATGCCCATACCCCTCCCTCCTCCTATCTCTCCTATTCCACATCTCATACCTAACCTATCTCTCCTATCTCCTGTCCCTACCTTTGTGGTGAAGGGTTGACTCTTTGTGAGTACCATTAACCCCACATTTGTGGTGAAGAGGAATGCCTGCCTGTTTATCCTTTGTGGCTGTGTCTGACCTTTCTTTTGACAGTAGGGTAGAGATTGTTACTATGCTTGAATTGATCAGCACGAATGATGCTTTATCAGCACTGGGGGAGTTATTAATCCTTGAAGGTGTTCCAATTTATCTTCACAAGCAGTGCCTTATTTTTTCAGCACCAAGGATGGTAGAATGTATCAAGGATGATTATCAGCCCTAGGACACTTGAAGTCATTAGCACTGAAGGCCCTGGAAACTATTAACTCTAATCGTGCTTGGACGTATCAGCACCAAGGGTGATAGAATTTACGGTTCCATTTTTTGATGGTGATTGAGTTTAACAGAACAGATGTTTCTTGATTGTATCAAGTACTTCGGGTACTTGAATTGTTCTGCACTGGTGGTGCTTACATTGACAATCTCGACGGTTCCTTGATTTTATCAGTACTGTAGGTGGTTGTATTTATCAGCTCTAAGGGCGCTTGAATGTTCTAGTACTGAGGGTGTTGGAACTTATCAGCTTTGATGGTGCCGGAATTTGCCTCCACTTATGGTGCTGCAGTTAGTCAGCACTGATGGGGCTTGGAGCTTATCAGCATTGATTTTTCAGCACTGATGGTGCTTGATTGGTTGATACATGTATCAGCTTTGCTGGTGCTTGGATTTAGCTATACTGATGGTGCATTGATTTATCATCTGCGCTGATGGTGCATTGATTCATAGGATTGAGGAGGAGGATGTAGATTGTGTTTTTTCCTGGTGCCCTAATGAATTCCAAATGTTCCCTCGGCTTGACTTTGATAATTTTATTGGCACTAATGGTGATTGATTTTAACCTGCACATTCGGTGCTTTAATTGATCAGCAATTGCAATGTCTGAGTTAACTGCCCCTGATGATGCTTGGATTTATCTGCACTGATGGTGCTTAATTTTATTGGCACTGATGGTGCTTGAAGCTTATCAGCACTGATGGTGCTTCAATTGTCAGCGATAGGGGTGCTTGCATGTATGAGCTCTGCTGATGCTTGGATTTATCTGCACTTATGATGCTAGATTTGATTGGCAGCGATGGTTCTTAAACCTATCAACATTGATGGTGCTCGAATTTATCGGCACTCATGGTGCTAGAGGTTGTCAGCTCTGCTGGTGCTCAGACTTATCAGCACTTGTGATGCCAGGGTTAATTGGCACTTATGGTGCTTGATTTTATCTGCACTGCTGGTGCAGGCGTTTATCAGTACTAATGGTGCTTGAAGCTCACCATCACAGAAGGCGCTTCAATTTATCAGCACTGATGGTGCTTGCACTTATCAGCTCTCTGCTTGTTTGGATTATGTCATCACTGAGTGTGCTTGTATTTATCAGCACTAAATAATGCTGCTTGAAAGTATGAACACAAATGGCATTTGAGATTATCAGCACTGAGTGTGCATGATTTATTGCACTGTTCAACTCTATCTGAATGTTAGCTATTACAATTCATTAGCACTGAGTGTGCTTGGATTATTTGTTCAGGACTACTGATTGTGCCTGACTGATAAAACTGATCAGCATTAAGTGTGCTTTACTTAACAAGCTCTTGGAAGAAACGAAATGTGCCTGAATTGACCAGCACTTACTATGCCTTTACATGATGGGCACTGAGTGTGCTGTAAACTAGTGTGCCCAAGGTACTTAACTAATCAGCGCTGACTGTGGTGGGTGAAATTTACCAGCTCTAAGTGTGCTTGTTTAGTTTTACCTACCTAGACAGCGTGTCCTTAAATTGTGCAATTGATTAACGCGGGTGTGCATATTTTATTCAGAAGACCAGCATGGACTTTGCTTGATCTTATTTAACGGTCCTCACTGAATAATTATGAGTTTATTGTTGTACATCACTAAAAATGCTAAATTTAATTGAGTGGGCATTGTTTGACGGTATGACAGCTCTCTTTGTTCAAAGGGTGATTGCTCATCACTGAGTGTTACTGCAGTTAAATCTTGATTGCTCACATGCCAGCTTGGATATCTACCCTTCAAGCACTGCCTATGCGTGTGGAAGCGGTCTTGAGAAAGAGACCCAGTACAAGGAGCATTCCTGCCCCTAGGCCCCAGGAGGGTACCAAGTATCATAACTAGATGTGGGATTAGTATGGTTTGGTTCAGCTATGCTGTCAAGGCTGAAGTCCATCTCCCAAGAAAGAGCATCCAGTTTGTTGTTGAAGCCTTGATACCATCCCATTGCAAAATGTGACGCTCAGATTACGGCCTTGTTTGCCCTATACTCCTATATTATATATATGGAACAAATGATCTTGCTGACAGACTATGTCTATCAGGTCTTTTTGGGGGTGCGCTTAGCTTGACCTATGGTCAAGTGTGCTTGGGGCATGTTAGGTCCTTGCACAGCTAGGTGTTGAAACTCCCAGCTGAGCTGTACCTGCATGTCGAGCATGAGCTAAGTGTTCACCCCCTAAGGCCAATCACTCAGGATGCAAGAGTGACATCAGAAGCCAGGTGTTATCCACACCAGGTTCGTACAGGTGTAATTACTCCTGAGCATTCAAGTAGTGACTCTTACCTGAATGCTGTACAGTGAGGCGAGCACACTAACGGGGGGCCGCAGAAGTGTAACCCCCCTCAGTACAGTCAGGCGTAACGCCTTTAAATACAACCGCACGGCGAGCCAGTCTCTTACTTTCCAGAAGTCAAACAAGACGAGTCTGTCTGTGACTTGTGTATTGAGTTCTTCCCACCCACCCACCCACCCCTTTGTTACATGTTACCTAAATTCTCAGACCACCTCTACCTATGTTGTGCCAAGGTTACCACTCATCCTAAGGAGCCCTGGTTTTTAGCTATCGTAAGAGGATTAGCTACCTGTGTATCTTATTTATAACCAAGATAGAGCCCCTCCCCCTTTCCATGGGGAGTGGCTCATCAAGGCGTATCGGCCAATCGGGGTACTTCCCCCTAGGCAACCCGCTTTCTTCAGATCTGCTTATGAGACTGGGCATCTCCTCCTCCCCTTATATGTATCAGCTCTGCAGGTACTTAGATTTAGCTACACTTATAATGCTGTATTTGACTAGCACTGATGGTCATGGAACCGATCAGCACCGAAGGTGCACGATATTATCAGCACTAATGATGCTAGAATTATCAGCCCTACTAGTGCCCTGACTTGTTTACTTTTGTGGTGCTTGAGTTTACTGGCATTTATGGTGCTTGATTATCTGCTCTGAGGATACTTGAATGTGTCAGTAGCCGACTGTGCCGGAGGTCATCAGCTTTAATGGTGCTTGTATCTGTATGAAATAAAAGTGCTTCATTATCAAAACTGATAGATACTTCATGAAATGATGGATACTACATGTAATGCAATGTAATGAAGTTTTTACACTATCCAACTTAGAAGTGATTAGTATAGTGCCTTATGATTATCAGGAACACCGGCGATTGTATTAATCAGCTTGAAGGATGATATATTTATCATTACTTAAGGTGTGATTGCTGTTACTAGCAGTGAAATTGATTGAAAATATTACCACTGAGAGTACGAGCTTGATCAACACTAACGGTAATTAAATCTATCAATTATCTGCACTGAGGGTGACGAAAATGTTAGCACTTAAGCGACTTATTGTGTAAGCACTGCTGCTACTACTTGGATTAATCGGCTTTGTTGACCCTTTAATTTATCTGCTCTGACGCAGAAATAAGTCTTCTGCACCGTGTGCGTATGAATTTATCTTGCTCGAAGGACCGGGTACCCCCTCGTCTTCCCCCTCTCTTCTGTGTATAACATATTAGGAATGAGACTAAAACGTCCTGCCTGGTATTGTCCTAAGATCAAACCCCTTTCGACTAGATCTATGCTTTCTTGAACTTGAACTTGGTCACATAGCTTAAGCCAGCAATTTAAAAATGATTACCAGGAAAATGTAAACTCAAACAAATTATATGTGTTCTTGCATTGTCTATGAGATTTTACATTACATACTACTTAGTAATCATTTCCCCAGCGAAAAGTTCGGCCTGCCCAAACTTAGGCTTAAGGTACCCCCTAAAGCCAGCGGTCTCCCCGGTCCTCCCCCTAGCTACTTTGCGGCCTCTTCAAGGCATCAAGATCTTTCTCACTCACCGCGACTTCCTCTCCGTGAATTTTTCTCTCCTCCCCTTCTGATACTGCCCCTCCCCTAACGAGGGACGTTTTTAATAGCTTCCTGATACCGGAGCAGCCCGTCTCACGTTGCGACCCTCGCTTCTGTTATCTCTCTTGCATATCGAAACGGGACTGGACGTTTACGCTCCTGCTCACGCTCTTCAGAACTTCTTCCCTTCGTCTCACGCGAAGGGGGCATGTTAGGTCCTTGCACAGCTAGGTGTTGAAACTCCCAGCTGAGCTGTACCTGCATGTCGAGCATGAGCTAAGTGTTCACCCCCTAAGGCCAATCACTCAAGATGCAAGAGTGACATCAGAAGCCAGGTGTTATCCACACCAGGTTCGTACAGGTGTAATTACTCCTGAGCATTCAAGTAGGGCAACTTGTCGAGTACTGAAGCTGTACTGTTTTGACAACAGGCCCTGAGTGGAAAAGAGTGACACGCTGGCGAAGTTAAAATGGACAGTTGCAGTACCTGACAAGTACTGTGAGTAACGGTTCTACAAGGATGTAACAATTTTAATTTCAATTTCAATTTCAATACCTGACAAGTTGCCATGCCGCCGTCGAGTTTCAAACTCAACTACCGTACGCGCCTGAAGTACTGGCAAGATTAAATATTGGCAAAACGTCATTTCCCCCCCTAAAAGGAGGTCTCAGAAAAACATGGCAAAACTAACTTGGCAAAGGGGTCTATGACTTTGACTATCTCAAGCTCAGACCTGAAATCCAGTTGGCAAAGGGTCTTATGTCATTGTTACATTTCCTTGTTACATGTTTACCAAGTAGTCTGGCCAAGCTTGCTGTAAAAACATGTTACAATTCAAATCAGGAGCATTAAACTTGCTAGGGCTTAGTAGCCAGACGACTGTCAATGAGGGCTGGGATTCCTCCATGTTATAGCATGACTTTATGTCATCCCTAGAGTAGGCAGAGTACGCACTGGACTGAGTCCCATCATGGGCATGTGCCGTCTGCCGACAGGCGCCTGTGCCAGCTATGGCCTGCGCACCGCTATGCAGTACGCATTAGATATTCTTACCTATCGCTCTTCTGCTATTATCTCAATCTCAACACTGCTGTAATCAGATGCACCGACAGTGACGTCTACAGAAAACCAGTAACAGTACATGGCTCCAACCAGCCAAATTTTGGCTGGAGCCATGTACCCAAGGTGAAGGTCAAGTACGTGTTCACAAAGTAGTCTACCCAAGCTTGCTGTAAATAAAACCATGTAGCTATTCAAATCAGGAACATTTAACTTGCTAGGGCTTAGTAGACAGAGTACCATGGTTACATTACATTACATTACATTACATTACATTACATTACATGTTAAAGTCTACTTGACACCGCGAGGGTGTATGAGACTCTGTGCTTTAAATAAAAAGAAAAAGCACCCACAAAGCAAAAAACCCCATTACATCAGGGGTGTGGGGGGGACAAACAAACCAAACTCCCAACCACCGTTTTGGTGGCGTAGGTATTAAACCCCCTAAAGCAGGACCCAGATCTCAACCACTTACAGTGGCGGAGGTAAGAAGCTAACAAATGAGAAGTCACAAGAAGAAAAAAAGGGATAATAAATCACGGTGCCTCTAAGCAGTCCAGGGCTTCCTGTCTTGCTCTTCTACAAGTAGAAAGATAGTCGGCTAGGTTGCTCCAAAAAGACTTTGTGCCATTTCCATTCATAAAGGTTCTGAATGTGGAATCGCAGAATTCCACATTCCATACGGTTAAGTCGGTATCCTCATGGACATGCCTATAAATATCTGTAAACAGCTTCTGGTAGCGAAGGCGAATATCATTATAAAAAGGGCACTCAAACATATGCATTTCATCCTCAGGTTTTTGGAACCCACACATTTGACAGTGTCTCATCGAGCGAGGGATGTGTGCTCTATCCACCACCCTCATTCTTTCTGTGTTCAGCCAATGGGAACCCATTCTAAACTGTGCTATAGAACGAATCTGATCCTCCTTATGTAAAATGGTAAACGTAACTTGGCAAATGCCAACTACCTGGAGTGGTCTCAAGCTGGATCCCGAATCCAGTTTGGCAAAGGGTCGTTTGCCAAACCGTTTGCCAATACTTCAGGCGCGTACAGTATCACATAACCCAGATTGTCTCATACCCAAGATTTCAGGGACAATCGGAAACACAGGTTACGTGTATTGCCGCAATACAGTTTTCGCAAAAATCCATAACCGTGACCTGGTCAATTGGAAACAGGCTGGTAGGTAATTGTGGTCCACTAACAGCAAATAGAGGCAAGGAGCCAAGTTCAAGTTAAACTAGGGCAGTGATCCTGTTGTACCGAAGGGGACCCCTGCCAACCCATAAGCAAATAGGTGCAAGGAAGGGGACCACTGTCTGCGCCGATGTTTAAAGTTCGTTTCCTTAGCAAGTCCCTACGTGCTTCCTATTCCTGATGTGTGTTCGTGGGAAGAAGGAACTCCTTCTTCTCAACAACCATGCGATTCCTGATGAACCTCACATCTTGAGTGCGAGACCCACCACTGCCATCAGAAATATGTTTCCCCTTCTCAATGTCCAAGTGGGGAAAGAGCTTCTTCCTACGTTCATTAGGTTCATAAATCCCCCTTGATTCCGTCAAGCCGCTGGCACACTTTAAGTCCAGTAGGGCACGAGGAAAAAGTCATCATTATCATTTTCAACAGCCTTCTCTCAATTTAACACAAAATCAAAACATCTGCAAGTTCTGGCAGCTCGGGTACGTCGGTTCTGTCTACCAGACTCCACGTTCAAATTATGTGCACAGACGTTATCTAAAAATGCATTTAATACCATCGTCATGCCATTTAGCACTTCCGTGCACTTTTCGTTTAGTTCCCCAAAGCCACAAAGGGGAGCTGCCTTGAAGCTGCTACACGGAGTCAGAAGGAACATGCTACAGGTGTGGGTAGTGTAGCTGATTTATAGCTTTGCTCACTTTCAGTTTCCAAGACTCACCAAGGGAAGCCGCCTAGAATCTAACCAGAAACAAGATCAGTGAAAACTTCTGCCAGTATCAACTGGAGTGCCTAGCAGCAACCTCTCTAATGTAAGCGCGTCGATCTATCACATCCATGCTCACTCGAATGATCAGGCCCGCGATGTATCCTGCCAGAAGGAACATGTTACCGCATTGGTCCTCTGGTTCAAGAAGTTCATTCCTAAAATAAACCATCAACCAAAAGGTATGGTGAAAAGGCCAAACTAGTATTATGGGCATGTGCTCAACCATGGGAGCTATAATACCCTCTATTGGTATCCTCGTGTACGATACTAATCTCTCTATACCGTAGACATCGCCCAGCCCCAAGACAGGTAAACACGTTGCTGTTGCCCTTGATAGGATCATCCAAAGGATCCCGAATCCCAGATGATCAGCCCATTCTTTGCGGCACAGTCTCCGGCAGACATAGACTGGCATGAGGACGAGAATGGCAAAGAGAACGGCAAGTTGATGCTCACTTTCCCTCACAAATTTCAAAAGCCTAACTGAAACAACCAAACAGCGGAGGTTGAGACCCATGGTGGTGGCAGCCAAGTTCCTTTGCACCAGAAATCGCTGAAATCTGAACTCATTCTCTCCCCCAAAGCCAAATAGCACCATCAGCATCGTACTTAGAAAACCCGGTTGCAAGATGGAAGGGGAAGGGAGGCTAGAGGCTGCAGGAACGCGGTCCCCACCACCAGCAACGTTGCTTCCATCTGCCAGGGAGGAAGAACAATCGATCCCAGCATCACTGCCATGAACATCAGCGCTTGAACCCATCCCCACCAAATAGATGCTTAGGGAGGCTGGCCTCCTCGTCAATCACGCTGCTAGCTGGCTGGCAGGCCTTAACAATGATAGGAGGACTCGTCAATCACGCTGATAGCTGGTAACCAGACCTTAACGATGATTGGAGGACTCGTCAATCACGCTGCTAGCTGGCAGCCAGACCTTAACAAGGATAGGTGGACTGGCGGAGGCGACCCAGATTGTCTGGTGGTATCCTGAAAGGGCAAAGATGGGGGGTGCCAGCGCATGCTAGTTCGTTGTATTCTGAAGACATGCAGTTTCATGCGGGAGGGCACAGAAGATGTTAGTGCAGTGGATGTGAACATGTGGTCGAGTGCATGAATGCATGGTGGCAGAGGGTGTGAGAGGATGGCTTGATGGGGTGGTCTGTGAGGCCCTGTGTGGCGTTGCCTCCCTGGCTGTTATCTGCAAGCCATCCTCAGACACCGTCAACGCCCTCCCACATGAACCTAAGAGCCAGGCTAGCCATACCACGCAGGGCCTTACAAACCACGCCATCAAGCCATCCTCTCACATAGGGTGGAAGTGCATGCAGGGGGTATGATTGTGTGGTTGAGTGCATGAGTGCAAGGTGGTAGAGGGTGTGAGAGGATGGCTTGATGGTGTGGTCATTGAGGCCCTGCGTTGCGTGGCCTATCTGGCTCACAGAGGATGTAAGTGCATGCAAGGGGTGTGATTGTGTCAGTTGTAACGGCATGGATCGTTACTAATCCATCGCGACATTCGCCAAAGGAGTTGTATAGATGTCAGAGCACTGATTCCCTTAGTACATGTGTCGATCTGTACCGTTACATCAGTGGTCGAGTGTATCAGTGCACGGAGGTAGAGGGTAGGAATATTTGTAGATAACACTGTGAATTTGGGAGGTCTTTGGCACCCTTTTATTTGGTTTGAAATGGTGTATTATGGGTTACAGGGGTGCAGCAGGGATACATGAAAGGGTGCCATGTATGTATGTTACAGTCCAGGGGTATGCCAAATAGGCTTAAGGGACTTGCCTAACCGTATAGGAAGGGCTTAAAAAGAAAAAGCACTGATGAACTGAGCCCCAGACAATCGTTTTATCGACGGGGACCCTGAGTTCGTGCTACAGCCAAAGACCCCCCAAATGTGCAGGGGTTGAGGGGAACAATATGTGAAGACTTATCTCTTAGAAGACGATATGGTTGCTATAAGTGTGACAGATAACAATCCTCATGGTGATTTGCCTTTTCCCACACATGCCCATTGTCCAATGGGCACGAGACCACCACCAATGGATAGGCCTTTACAATAGCTGAAGAATGCATGTACACATACCAGCTATGTCACCCGATAAGACATCCTACATATAGAGGGGTAGATGTATCATACCTCTAGGTATAATACTACGTCATACCCAGGGGTATGATGGAACTTAACCAAGGACCTACAGAACGTCATACCCTTGGCTATGATGTGGCATCATAGCTATGAGTATGATGCATCATCATATCTGTAGGTATGATATGATGTCATGCCCTGGAGTATGATGCCTCCTAACCAGGGACCGGCTGCACGTCATACCCATAGCTAAGATAAGGCATCATAGCAATAATGTATATATTGGTCGAATGGTCGTCATACCCATAGCTATGATGAGTCTTCAAACCAATGAGTCTGATGCAACATCATAGCTATATATTTGATCCAACGTCACCCCTAGGGGTATGATGAAACCTGGGTATGGATATATTGGACGTCATACCTATAGGTACACGTCATCCCCAGGGGTATGATGAAACATTAGTAGGGTATGGGGTGGGGTAGGGTAGGGTGGGGTGGGGTGGGGTGGGGTGGGGTGGGGTGGGGGGTAGGGTAGGAAAGGTAGGGTTGGGGGGAGGTAGTGTAGGAAGGGTAATGTAGAGGAGGGTGAGGTTGGGTTTGGGGGTGGGGGGGTGGGGGGTTGTAGTTTGGGGGGTAGATTACATGGTTTGGATTAGGAAGTAGGATAGGGTAGGAAGTAGGGTAGGGGTTAAGGTAGGGTAGGATTTTGTCATGCACGTATTCAGTATGAGACTCACGTTCATCCAGCCCACCAACAACCCCGATAAAAAATGACCAGCCCAGCCATACCCAGCCCGGCCATGCCATGCCATGTCCACCCCAACAGTGTCTAAGTAGTACACACACACACACACACATACACATGTATTAGGTGCATGCGTGTGTGTGTGTGTGCGTGCATGTGTGCGCACATGTTTGTATGTTTGCTTGTGCGTACTGGTGTGTGTGTGTGTGTGTGTGTGTGTGTGTGTGTGTGTGTGTGTATGTGAGTGTGTGTGTGTGTGTGTGTGCGACAACACCCAGCCCAACCTAGCCTTGATCAGCGCAGCAGTGCCTAACCCGGGATCAATCAACCCAGCCCAACAACAACCAGCGCCGCCCACAAACGACCAGCCTAGCTCTTCCCAGCCACGTTAAGCCCAACAGTTCAGTTCAACGTTAAGTTGTGCATGGGTCTAAGTGTGTTTTTCTGCGAAGCCATGCCCAGCCCTGCAGTGCCTGACCCCAAAACTACCCAACCAGCCCAGACTAGACCAGACCAATGATGCCCAAACCAGCACATAACTTAACAGAACTGCTGAAACGCGCTTAACCCAACCGACCTTGACCATCTACATACTGGACAGTGGCTACTATGACGGGTTTTTGGTTTCGCAGCCCGCTACTGAGCCTGAGCATAGACTACCGCGCGACAGCACTGAGGGAAGTTGTCTACCTCTTCTAAAGCGGCAGGTATGAAATTAGGGAACCTGGCGAACGCTCGAACCGCAGACCTTTCTTCTACGTACCTAACTAGACTTGAGATTTCTTTTGATGGGAGTGGGTGGAAGCGCACCTTCTTTCTCTTCGATTTCCTATCCACAGCTTTTTTACGGATTCAGGTGATATCCAGTTGAGTGGGCATTGAAGAGCAAAGAAAGGAGATGGAATCAACCTCCTGTCAAGTTTCGGACAGGAAGGTTTCGGGCAGGAAGGCCTGGACATGTGAAGCTGACGCTGGCAGCTTGGAGCCGGTAGAGCAGCGAATCCAGGAAAGCTTGCTGGCATCCTCACTCTTTTCAGGCTGTACAGGCCTTCCTGTCCGAATCCTTCCTGTCCCGAAACTTGACAGAACGCACTGCGGCTTTTGATTTCGGAAGTTTTGAAATGCAGCGAGGAAGACTGAATTCGATAGGTTCGAGAAAAAAGAGGGCCACGCCTGCCTGGTCAGGGTCCCGTTGTTTTTCAGATTTTGTCTCGGGGGGCGGGGGGGGGGGGGGGGGGGGGGGCAGTGAGTGAGCCGTAACTTGTAATATCCCAATACGGTATTGCGGTAATGCTCCGCTTCGGCAGTACGGTAACCGTATTGAGGCTTCCAACAGAGCCAAAATTAAGCATGCCCCATCCTTATGCATGTATACTTACATGCAGCCTGCTTATATAACTAATGGCAAAGTCATGGGGGCTTGCCTGATGATAGGACACATCAATGAACGATATTGTCTGGCATTCTGAAACTGCAGGTTTTTATACCGGTGTGTCACCACCTCAATACCAGTGTACCACCCCGGCAGCAAACCGTTAAGTCTTGCAAAAGACCCAACATTTGCTGAAATGTATACACTATTGTCTGGGATTTTGCAGCTTCAGCTTTTAAAATTGCACTACGGTGGCCTAAACTTTGGTCTGGAGGGTGCACAGATTAAAACATGACATATCGGTTTGCACGGTATTGCGTATTTGCTTACACTGTGGCTCCAATACACTCAAAGCCACTCAAGGGTAGCATTGTAGATCACAAGTGATGTCTAACGAACGCATCACACTTGTAACTCAGCCCGAGTGTCCTGCCACCTAAGGCCGCCCCCTGATCTCTAACATGCGGGAGTACCACGGCAAATACTGCTTGCATTTATAACCGAGGAAAGGCAGGGCAGCAACAGGAAGACGACAAAAGATCAGCGTTTTACACACACCCACAAGACAGCTATGAGGAGAGAGGGAGCCAAAGGGGGCCCAGAACTTGATTTCCCAATCTGGGAGCAAATTGATTCCACTACATTATCTTATGTACAATCCAGAAGTGGAAGGTTGTGCAAAACTACCTCTATTTATCCATGAATGTATGAAGAGATTGGATCAAGTGTATTGTGAAAAGGATGCTTAGAGTTTTGATCGATTTTGTTTGTTTTTGTTAATGTTACTTTCCCTGGTAATTGATTTTAAGACGGCGAGATACGCATACATACTGTAGCACCCTGTTGAGCGTCAGGCTCGCTCTGATTTCATAGCTCACACCCTAAAGCTCTTAGAGCGTCCAGCGTACATCTTTGAGAAACAAATGTGAGATCTCCACAGATACCAGCAAGTATCTGATCCAGATCCTGTGCTGCGCTACAAGATGGCGACGTCCAAGAAGTCACCGGTTTGGAAGTTTAGCGCCTTCAGCGTCTTGTTGTCATCTTCAGTTACACGAATGCTGTGCACTTGACCAACCTGCAAATCATAGGAGGTCAATTGTTCAGTGATAGAGAACAGACAATTCCACGAGCAAAGTTTAACTCCATCGTCACCTTTGATCTCTTGAAACGGGATCAATGCCAAGTCATGCATTGCACAACTTTCAATGATTGAGTTAAGAACCTTCAATCATGTTTCGATGAAAGGTTGACTGGATGACCATTCATCGAGACGACGCAGATGCAGGGTTCGAATCCCTCCGGGTGTGCCTGGGCGCTCGCTGTCCCTGTCAACCGCCATGGTAGCTATGCCCAGCTCAAGTCGCAGCCCGTACTCTACCTCCGAACGACAGGCTCCCTTAATACCACACCACACCATGCGTTCTCATTATTTTTTTATAACCTTCAGGGTCACAGCAAACCAGGTATACAGCATTCATCATTAGACCCCCTCAGTTGATAAGGACAGCTTTTTTCTCAGCTTTCTGTAGGTCCAGTTGTGTAGCAAAAGTTGCGACGCATGCCTGATTTCAGGATTGTGGCGCAGCACGGTTTTAGGGCGGAGCGAGAAGTGTGGGGCCCCGGGGATTCGGAGGGCAGCGCATCGCACTGGGGTTGCACTGGGTCGCTCAATTTGTGGTGCGTGACACACACAAAAATGGTTAGGGGATGAACATTAACCTAATTGAGCAGTTTCCATTCCCTCCAGCAACCTAATCGGTCATCAACCCGGCTTCCCAAATCAGAACCCCAAACCCACTTGAATCACCCCCACCTAGTCAGCCTCGCATCCTTGAGTATAGTCCCTTAGCCTTCCAGCGTTTTCTGTTCAGCTAAAAGCAGTAGCTTCTAGGCAGCTTCCTAGACTGGCTATTCAGCCTAAGCTAATGCAACCTATTATCTTTAGGAGCTGACAGAATCCACTGTCCAGATCTGCCAAAATCTTTGGGCTTAGCCCAGTGGCTGGCTCAGGGAGCTGTCTAGAAGCTGCTGCTCCCAGCTGAAAATAAAAACTATGCAGACTTCTGAATCAAAGGCCCCAACCTCCTTGGAAGTTTGCACAAATGCAATACAAAGGCCCCGCAACTAGGGCTTCAACAAGAGATAGGGGCAAGCAAGCAAAGAACCAACTGACATGAAAACCAGATGCTTGAATCTGAACAAGCAAAAGCTTTAGTGAACGTGCAACGCACTTGAACACAAATTGTGAACATGCTACAAAATAAATTACCTGTCGCATAACATTCAAACCCCTTTGGTCGGGATACACAAAAGCAAAGGAGGTCTTGGACATGCGGTTTCGTGCATGCGGCTGGACCTCCTTAATCAGGTCACTCAGCTCTCGCAATGTCGCGTCCATCCAACTGCCAAGGAGGGGGTAAAAAAGGAACAGAATCAGGTCAGCATCACCCAGTAGTGCATGCTGCTCTGCAGCGGAAAATTTCAGCTTCAGGAAACAGTTGGATGAACTTAAAGTGGTGGCCCCGAAAGTTAAGAGTTTGACTGATAATAAGTTGGCATATACTTGTGTTCTTTGAAATCAAATTTAGTCAATCTTGAAAGAATACAAAGTAGTCTGGGCCTTGTCTCAATCCCACTGTTGCACTGACGTGCCCGTGAAACATCCATCGTGCTTAATGGCATGAGATGATCAGACTCATCAACGCAGTGGATGGATATCACTTGTTTTAATCCCCACTTGATTCTATCACATCTCAACTAAAAAGCGCGAGCATGAGCATAAACATGAGTATGGGCATGAGTGCGAGAGTGAGCATGAGGACGAGAATGGGCATGAGCATGAGCACAAGTATGGGCATGCTAATGAGCGTGAGAGTGAGCACGGGCATGAGCGTGAAAGTGGGCACGAGCATGAGCACGAAAAAGAGCATGAGCGTGAGAGTGAGCGAAAGCATGGACATGGGCACGAGTATGGGCATGATAACGAGCGTGACAGTGAGCATGAGCATGGGCGTGAAAGTGAGCACGAGAATGAGCATGAGCATGGGCGTGAGAGTGAGCATGAGTATGAGGCTATGGGCAATATTAATAAGGTTGAGCATATGCAAGCAGCATGGACTTGAGCCAGAACACAGGAGTCAGCAAAAGAAGTTGACGATTATATCTAGGTCTGGACTCTCTTGTGAATTTTGGAAGATACAGCTTGAAGACTTCATCCACCACCACCCACCAAAAATATTTTGCCATCCTCAACAAATTCTGACTGGCCGGTGGACAAACTCCACACACACACGTACATATACACACAAACAGCTCCTCATCGGTCAGCTCTGTACATATGAGTTGACAGACAACTCCACCCTCAACTTCCAAAGAAAAAATAATGTGCATGATGGGATGGGGAACCTGAACAATACCAGCATGCCAGCCATCTGAACACTAGGTCTTCTAACAAAGCTTTCTATTATTTATCTTCTACGACAGAAAATTTATCATGTACTGATTGCATAGGCATGATAGACATCCGTAAATGAATGAGACGTCCTGTTCTAACCTTCATCTGATCACTAGGATCAGAATTCTCCAACAGTTCATCCGTTCGAACCTCCTTACGTGTAAATCTGGATCTCGTCTGCGGGCTCCTTCCCTCTAACTCGGAAGTCCTCCAATCGGTGGTGCGAACCAGGCTTAGGAAACACTCGTAACAGGAGAGGGCAGGTCCTCTCACGATCAATGATCGGTCCGACTGGAGTTGCTTTTTCGCGCATACTAGGAGGGGGACCTCGTCTGTCGTACATCGTCATCGCTCGAATCAGCTACGGCCGAGACAGGAATGGTATGCCAAGAAGAAGAAATTCAATTAGACGAAGGCTAAGGCTAACGAGGTAAGAACAAGTACATATAACCAACAAGGCTGTTGCTGGTGCTGCACCGCTGGTGCTAGTTGCTGGTGCTAGTTGCTGGTGGTAGTTACTGGACGGCGCCACCTGGTAATGTTTTGTTGCTGGTGCTAGCTGGACTAGTCCTGTTTGTGTCCGACCTTTCACTGGTCCTGCCACTGACCTGGACCTGTCGCGCAAACGCTGATCACAGAAAAGAACAAGAACCATCGACTACCAAGTGGGTCCAAACACACTTCCACTAATATCGAACAAGTGATCTGATCGGCACAATGCAGTCTTCCAACCTCATCGCTCGCACCCCCCTGCACCGGGCGACCGCTAGCCGGGCGCGCCCATTCTCCTCTTTCTCATCCCGTCCACTCAAAGCTATTGCATCAGCCTCAACAGATAGCACAACCTCCGCAAAGTCTGAGGTTGAGACGCAACACGCCAGCAGCACTTTTCAGCCTGGCTTGTTCAGCGCCTCAATGCTGGCTGTTTCCTCTGTCGCTTTGCTCGCAGCGGAGCCCTCCATGGCGAGTGTGGTGGCAGACATTGCCTCAGACAACGCCACAGTTGAGATTGCCAAGACCCTCCAGACTATTCTGGGACCTGTGTTCACACTCTTCACTCTCCTCTACATCGTCCGTATTCCCATGACATGGTGTGTGAACATGAGTGGTGTGCGTGAAAGAAGAAGGCTGCTTGTTTTTTTTGCACCTCTCAATGTATCTGAGACTCCACTGTTACACCGGTTACCCTGGATGTTGTGACCATGCCATTACTGCCATCAAAACATTGTGGTTGAATCTGCGCTTCTGAAGGATGCAATTCTTATGGATCATTGCATGCATGTCGAGACTTACATGAGACCCGAGCTTAGCAGTAACGATCAGTGATGATACTTGGTGAGATATCTTCATTAGGTGTGGTATCTACATCTCCTCCAATCATCTGGTTCTGGAAAGCAAGGCATGCCACGTGGTCCACGCTACAAGAACCCTACTCCATGTTTTGATCATTTGCATAACTTGTTGGACCCAAATGTACTGGCATGTGTTTGAAGTACATAACATTAGATGCCTTTGAGATGCTTGATGATCGTTGTTTCCAGAATTTAGCCCCCTCAGGCATTCTTGCACACCTTCTTATCTGTCTGTACAGAAGTGTCGCATGCACAGAAAGCCTATGTATTATTTCATGTGTGCTCATGGCTGGCCATGGTGCCAGGTATTGCCGTTTGGGGTTGGGGTTGTCTGTTGTCAGAAATGCCTGTTGGGGTTGGGGTTGCCAGGTTGGGGTTGTCAGATGTCAGAAATGCCGTTTAGGGTTGGGGTTGTCAGGTTGTCAGAAAATGCTGAGTTTAAAACATAGTTACAAGCTACAAGCAGCAGCGTCTAAGCAGCTCCCTGGACCCTCTTTTAATCCAAACCTGAAGCAACCGAGGCACATGGAACCTGATATCGTCAGCTTTTTAGTGCTACTGGAATCTTTGGGTTTGGTCCAGTGTCAGTCTCAGTGAGCTGCCTAGAAACTGGTGCTGGTGGCTGAAAAGAAAAACAGTGGTTTAAATACTTGAATCGGAGTACAGTAACTTGGATTTGAAATAGGCTTGACAACTGGAGACTTGTGGCCCTGTTCTCGATAGCACTGCTCTGTTTCATTTTTTTGAAGCTGAAAAGAAAAGCTATGTTGCGTACCTGGTGTACTCCAGTACAGTAGCTTGGATTGGAACTTGGCTGGACTACTGGGGACTGGTAGCCCTCTTCTTGACTGCACTACACTGTTTTATTTTTCTTCAGCACCCTTTTCTGCGCCCCTATGGCACCCATCCCACCCAGAATGCAAATTTGCAGTGCCAGTACAGTAGCTTGGATTTAGACTTGGCTGGACTACTGGAGACTGGTAGCTCTCTTCTTGATAGCACTGCAGTGCAATGCACTTTTCCATTTTTGGGCTACGCGTGGTAGCTTTCAGCCAGCTCCAACAGGCAGCCACTGGATCTATCCCAAAGCTTTCAGTTGCATTGAAACGCCCATAATGTCAACTTTCAGACGCACTGTTAGCTAGCTTCAGATTTGTCCCAAGGACGAGGGAAAGGAGCTACCTAGAAGCTGGTACGTGTAGCCCAAAAATGAAACACTGTAGCTGTGGTCATATTTTGTGCATGGGGTATCATTAGGGACTGGCATTTGATTTTAGCATATCATATCATATGATATCGGACAGATTACATCATATGATCTTGTATATTAATGGTAACTGTAGCCTAGTCAGACTGCAGGCATCATACGATATCATATTACCGTTCTCCAGGTATGATTCTTATATGCTTGGGATCATGATTGTGCTCACATCACCCTATGATGCTTATATGCTTGAGATCATGATTGTGCTCGCATCATCCTATGATATGAATGTGGTGCTCGTAATTGAGTCATCTTTCAAAGGAAGGGCATTATAGCCATTCAGCGGATGATTTGGGCCTCGTTGTTCCTACCTCCACTTTTTCAGGTCGAATTTCCGACAATTCTCAGAATTCTCACAATTCTTGATTCTCAGGCCCAAATGTCAGAATTCTCGGGCCAAATTCTCAAGTTGGAGGTACTAATTACGAACTACGAAGTGTTTTGAACACCCAAATCTAAATCATCCGCTGAATGGCTATAAACCTCTTGCTTGGCCATGAACCCGTGATGAAGAGTGTGGATTGTACACTCATGTATGTTGGTAATGCCCAGGGGTTGGCCAATGGGCAACTCGTGTATTAAATGTGCAAACACTCGTGTGAAGTCATGTGAACAAATCATGTTAGAAATTCATGTAAAATGCAAATCATGTGAAAAGCTCAGGTGAATTTGTGTGATAAAACTCATGTGAACTGCAACTTATGTGGAAAAGGTGGGGAAATCATCTGAACTCATGTGAACAGCAACTCGTGGAAAAATGAAGTGCGCTACATATGCAGAGCAGGCCAAGGGATTGAATGATGTCCTGTTGGAAGGATATGTGGAGTTGTTGATGTGTGACCATAATAAGTGTGATAATAAGTGCCTAGTGATGGCTCCATCCCTCCCCTCACCGCCCACCCCCACCCCCTTACCCCACCCCCACCCCCTCCTCACCTCACCCCTCACCTCACCTCACCTCGCTCCCCTCCCTCACCCCACTTTCCCATGCTGCTAGGTACCCCAAGGGTAAGCTTGATGTCGACTCGTTGCCGTGGGCCATCGCTTACATCCCCACCGAGCCCTTCTTGAAGGTCTCTCGTAAGGTCATTCCCCAAGTTGCCGGTGTGGATGTGTCCCCTATCGTCTGGGTGTGCTCCATCAGCTTCCTCAATGAAATCCTTCTAGGACCCCAGGGTATCCTGGTCCTTATACAACGCTCTGGTGGACTGTGATTAGGATTGGATTGTTACATTGTTTTTCAGCCTACTCTGGGCCGCTCACTGTCTTCCAAATCCCCCCGTGCGATACCCACAGAAAACAGGGAGCATACTAAGTGGGAAAGACAGTTTAAAGACATGTCCAGGTCTGATTATATATTATCTAAATATATCTGAAGTAGGAATTGTGGAAGTGTGGAAGGCAGCAGCACCAACTGAGCAAGTGGTTAATTTTGAATTTGAATTATTACATGGTTTTTCAGCCAACTCTGGGCAGCTCACCGTCTTCCAATTCCAAATCCCCCAGTGCGATACCCATAGAAACCAGGGAGCACAGAGCTAGTTAGTCCACGACAGAGAGGATTGAACACTCTTGCACAATTTGAATTCTGCTAGTGCCTATTTTCATTCAATTTTGAATCGCAACATTTTGTCAACGTTGTTCCGAATCGGCCTGAATCCCTAAGTTTGGCCAATCAGTGTATCAGTCGATCAGTCTACCAATATGCTTGCATAGTGATTTGAATGCAGATAGAGCAGCTTAAGCAGGTAACAAATGTATCGTAGGTCGTCTATCCCTGTCCTGAAATCATAGGGTCGACTGTTTGTGTATTGTGTGTGTGTGTGTGTGGGGGGGGGGGGGGGGGGGTATAAGGCTGTTTGCCTCTAAAGGTGGGTCTCCCTGCACAAGTCCTAGACTGGAATGATTACATGTTATGTGGCGGGGCCTTTCCTACTCGGAACGAGGGAGGAGGCGTCTTAAGGTCGGCGGGAGGAGTGGGATGTATATTTATGTCCAGAGCTATATTAATCATGTGAGCTTACAGAGGGAGGCCCTACATTTCTGTATTCTGGGGACGGGTAGATGTTATTGTCCGGCTTTCGTGCCGTCTCTAGAGTGACATAGAGCACGCAGGTCCTAGGCCCTGGTGTGCTTCCTGTAGTGCTGCTGCCAGCTATGGTATGCACACTGTCACGCAGTACCCTGATGTACTGTCGCCATCTTCCTTCATCAATCCCTCCGTGCCGATTAATGCTATATTGTAATGCGCTTCATAGCGATCTGTCCCAGTTCCCGCAGTCTCCATACTCCGAATCTGACATTAGTCGCCGAATTGCCGGCGTTTAGATCCTTGTAACAATTATTTAATTATTCATTGAGGGAGGCCCTACATTACAAGCCCACCTTCAGCGTTAAGATATCCAAACCTTACAAAAAAAGATTAGTACAGACATATGTGATCTGTACGGTGTACCGGTATGTTATTGCAGTCCAGGGGATGACCAAATAGGCTTATGGAACGTGCCCAACCGTATCAGTAGGGGATTAAAACTAAAAAGCTTATGAACTGAAGCCCAAACAATCGTTTCGCCGACGGGGGGGGCTGAGTTCGTGTTACAGTGCAAATTTAATTATACGATTATTATACCTACTGCATTGTTGAAAAGCCGCTACAGAAAAAAATGGAGTTCCTATTCTGTTTCATATTACCTGGTTGAACTTCGAGAATTTCTAGCTCATTTTTATACACATACTAGTGCGTTGATGCGTACAAGCATGTGCCATGCCTAAGGTTGGGAAGCAAACGTATATTTTGATTTGTATATGCCGTATGAACGTATGCACGTATGCATATAAACGTATGAGATTTGTATGTTCTTCTGGAGAAAATACTTTCTCATGGGTTTAAAGATATTGCCACATAGATGATTACATTGACATCACATATCAATTATAAAAACAACAAATCTGGCAACTTTAGGTTGTCTAACTCCCAGAAAAAGAAATAACGACCAGATAGCGCGCTGACCGAGAAGTGCGGTGCCAATCTGAGGGAGCCATTCAACGCCAGTTGGTCTAGTATATAAGTGTATTCGTGTATTATAATATACGTATATAACTATATTGCAATATTGACTATTTTTACTTCGCACTTGGTTTGCACCATCTATCCACCGAGCCCACATGGGAGCACATTGGAATAGAAGGCTAGGTGACTGTCTAATACCTGTGCCTGATATGTGGCTATCTAAATCAAAGTTTGGGCAAAATTCAAACAAATTTGTAAACTTGAAAGGTTAATTGTATTGCATATTGTGATGGAGGAAGTCAATAGCTTTCCAATGAGCTATCTCAATCAAATATTGAATGAAAAACGAGAAGGTTAAATGCCAGGAAGCATGTGCTGTACTTTTCGATGTACACTAATACGTTTGGACATACGTATGAGCAAACGTTTCGAGAAAAAACATACGTTGAATATACGTATGAATATATGAACGTATGCTCATACGTTCATTTGTTGGCCCAACCCTAGCCATGCCTTGCGTATGAATTTATGATGCATGTCACCAGGAGGAGCCTAGGCCTCCAAATTGTCAGTAAGGTCGATCGATTTTGTCTGAGAATGGGGCTATAATGGCATGATTCGTGGCGATGCTTTTGATATATATTTTCAGGTCATTCTGAGCACCTCATTTAAGGGGGTGGGGGGGGCGGGGAGGGCAGCCCTCCTCAGGTTTGTCTCCATCTTTTTACCCAGACCTCCAAATGACATTCTGAGACCACGATTGAGTTTGTGTTGACAAGGGCAGTTCATTGGCACCGCTTTAGACCGGTGTGTGTGGGGGGGTGGGGGGGGGGTATGTGTGGGTAATGTGGGTGGGGGGGGTGACTACGGTACTTCGGCAACCCAAAGGTGGGGGGGGCATAACTGAATTTTGACTATCACAGAATCCCTGTTTGGGGATTCTGAGGATGCCATTGTGTGCGTTGTAGTGTAAATAAACAGAATCCATATATAATTTATAATAAGTCGTGCCTCTTATTTCTATTCCGGGGGGGGGGGGGGGGGGAGATTTATATGTTTACTCCTGATGCCGCATTCATATCTGACACGTCCATATTTATCCTGCAGTGGGTCAGGATATGGTTACAATGCCCTTTCACTACAATGGCTTTTGGAATCTATCTGCTGAATAAATTAAATAAATTGTGCCGTATCACGAGGCCTGCGGTTGAGTGGGCTAGCCCGTTTGCTTGCAACAACCAAGCTGAAATACCAAGCCAACAACCAAGCTGAAATACACGTGGATCTTGATTTAGCCCTTGGTAAAGCATGGTCAGATTTAGCCCTTGGCAAAGAGGGCACCCATGGTCACCTGATCTTTGCGACAGAAATATAAAGAAATAGAAAGAGATATTTCACTGTACCACAGCAGAATATACTGGATTCTATTTTGATTTTCTAGTAGTTGTGAGTCACCCCTGCCAGGTCTCACTCAGAAGGCTTGGTCAAGTCATCCTTCGCCTCCTCCACTACTTCTGCTTTTGCTTCTGCTACTACTGCTGCTTCTACTTCTGCTTCTGCCTCTGCTTCTGAGTCTGCGCCTGGACCTGCTTCTGCATCTGGGTCTGCACCTGGACCTGCTTCTTCAGCAAAGAGGTGGCTGAAGCCAGGAATGCCTTCTGCACTACCTGCACTGCTTGCTCTCTTCTTTTGCCGCTGCATGCGTACCTCGTCAGGACTTGGAGCCACAATCCCACGTGGTCTTGTTCGTTGAGGTCGGTCCGCAACAACAAATTTTGCTCCCTCTCGATCACGCTCAGAGTAGCCTGAATCAAACAGGGGAATGCATGCATGTGGCAAACTAGATATATACATGTAGATAGCAGGTTGCAAACAAGATTAGGCAGTGCAACTAGCAGAATGAACAAAGCAGGTATGCGCCCAAGGTGCTACTACGTACATACATACATACATACATACATACATACATACATACATACATACAAAAATATACACACTTAGATATATGCATAAATAAAGGGATGTATACACAGAAGGAGATGAGGTAGGGAGAAGGGGAGTAGGTGCGCGTGGTTGGGGGTTGGGGAAAGGAGAGTGAGGGGAGGGGGGATTATGGTGGCCCACCCTGGGGGGGGATGACGGGGGGGGGGGGGGGGGGAGAGAAAAAGAATGTGTGTGGATGGGGTGGGGTGAGGGGCAGGGAGAGGTCGAGAAGAGTAGGGGATACTGCAAGTCTGGCTCTAGGTGGGTTGGAATGGTATGCGTGTCTGATGCAGTGTGTGTGTGGTGGCGGTGGTGGGTGGGTGGGTGGGTGGGCACAGCTGATGAGAAGGGGAAGAGGCAGGGAGAAGGGGTGTGCGTGCGGGGGAAAGGGAGGAAAGCGTCGAGCGAGGATGGAAATGGCTGGGTGGTGTGGAAGTAGGGGGGTGCAGGGAGGAGAAAGAGAGTGTGTCAAGGGGGTGAGGATGGGGAGGCAAAGAGAAATTTATGGAAAAGAAAGGGATCGTGTAGGTCCTGTGTGTGTGTGTGTGCGTGGGGGGGGGGTAGAGTACAGTAGGGGGCATGCGCTATATTTATTTTCAGTTTCCAAGGGGGAAATATCATGCGTGTATATGAAGGCAGAGAAGGAATGTGTGTTGTGTGTGTGTGTGTGTGTGTGTGTGTGTGGGTGTGTGGGTGTGTGTGTGGGTGTGTGTGTGTGGGGGGGGGGGGGGGGGGGGGGGGGTACATACAAGGGTGTAAACCAGACCAGAACCCAGGACCTGGGTGGGTGGGTAAGGGTGAGGGGTGGCCAATGGCCGCACGGGCTACCCTACTAGTACATACATATACACAAATATATAAACAAACATTGATACATGCATACACACATATAAACACACATAGATATATACATGCACACATAGATATATACATGCACACACATATAAACAAACATAGATATATACATGCACACATGGGTATATACATGCACACACATATAAACACACATAGATATATACATGCACACATATATGCGTTGCATAGCATCGCACCTGCCCATGTTGAAAAGTGATGGAGAATGATCGAAGCTGCAACAGCCACCTGTTTCACGAAGTTGTTCATAACACTTGTCAGCTCATGAGGATAAATGAATATATAATATAATATAATATAATATAATATAATATAATATAATATAATATAATATAATATAATATAATATAATATAATCAGGGTAGGACAATGGCCTCCCTGGAAATTGCTGTGAAAAAGGAACTCTGATTTTAGAGCTCCGGTACATGCTTTGGGCCATTTTTTTAAACCGCACTTTTTTTTTGTTTTTCTTGTTTGTTTTCCTTTTCGGCCGCACTTACGGTTATAAAACTTTCGGTACACTTTTAGTGGTCATTTTGGGGCCTCTGTGTTACAAAATTTCGTATTTGGGTTCTGCTTTAAATGTAAGACACATAGCAGATTGGAATCATCATTCATTGCAAGATATGATATTCTAGAACTTGGAGCCTGCAAACCCTACAACATCTGAAGTAAAGCTGAGCTCCTGGGTCACCTGCGATCAATTTAATTAGGCCAGCAGGCCACAAATTGCACTCAACATTGATCGACTGATATAGGTCGCACTATGCTGTAAAACCTATGTGCCTAACAACAGCCCCATTTGAAGTAAAGCTGAGCTCCTGGGTCACCTGCGATCAATTTAATTAGGACAGCAGGCCACGAATTGCACTCAACATTGATCGACTGATATAGGTCGCACTAGGCTGTAAAACCCATGTGCTTAACAACGGGGGGGGAGGGGGGGGGGGTGAGACTGTCTCTCCACAGTGGGTGACTTGAACCCTGCATTGTGTTGGTATAATGAAAGTAAGTTGGGTGATTTAATGGTATTTCTCATGGCATTGCATTGTTGCGTGAGCCTGAACCTATTACTACATGCCTGGTCTTTATGTTAAAGAGGGCTGCAAGCATTGCATGAATGGATACAAAGTTCTAGAACCAGATCTGGAGTGCAAGAGGCATGAGGGGATCTAGAGGCATCAGGGGACCAAGTGGCATCAGGGGATCTGGCAATTCTGCTTATATATATCTGATAATCTGGCATGTCTCATGGCATCGCAATGTTGACTGAGCCTGAACCTATTACGACATGCCTGGTCTTTATGTTAAAGAGGGCTGCAAGCATTGCATGAATGGATACAAAGTTCTAGAACCAGATCTGGAGGCATCAGGGGATCAAGAGGCATCAGGGGATCAAGTGGGACAAAACGGACACTTGAATGAAGGGTTCGCTGACCACCAGCGGGAGTTTTGGCGCGTGTTGAGTCCATGAAGACCAGGCGCCAAAAGCTACAGTACCTCGCGCTTAGAAGCCTTCCAAGCACAGCAGCAAAAGGGGAGATCCAGAGGGGAGAGGCGGAGGGGGAGGAGGAAAAGGACGAGGAGGGGAAGGGGGGGGAGGAAGCAGGAAGGGGAAGAGGAAAGGGGAGGACGAGGAGGGGGAGGAGGAAGCAGGAGGAGGGGGAGGAGGGAGCAGGAGGAGGGGGAGGAGGAGGAGAGGAAGAGGAGGAGGGGAGAAGGAGCTCCAACAAAGGCGAAGAGCCAGTCAACGACTCAATGACGAGGGCGAGGAGGAGCTGGTGCGGGGTAACGGCACCTTTTGTCGCTTCAACAGACGCGACGAGCCAGTCAAGGACTCTAGGACAAGGGCGAAGGGGGGGCAGTCGAGCAGATGCTAGCTCAAATGAACGAATTGCTGAGCAGTCGATTAAATACCATAGCTTTCAGTTCAAATTTTGCTGTCAAATTGAACCCTGAGGGAATTGGTGGTTACTGTGGGAGAAAGGGGTTCCGTCTTCATCTTCTCGAAGCGCAGGTGTTTGAATGTTGGGAAGTTGAGGAAGATGAAGTTCCAACTGTTTATAAGCTGCTAGGCTCGAGTTACTATGTCAGCTACACAGCTACTTAGCTTAGTCAGCTACTAAGCTGAGTCGGACACCGGAACTCGAGACCGAATTTCGGTCGGTCTGGCAGGAACTCGTGCTCAGAACTGGTCGGTGCAAACCGGACAGGCTTCTCAGAAAGTTGCTGCGAAAACGAAACTCAGATTTTTGAGCTCCGGTAAACCGACCAGGAAAACCCCCAATACCGGAGAACCGACCGGTTTGTTCCACCCTGAATATGATATAATATAATATAATATAATATAATATAATATAATATAATATAATATAATATAATATAATATAATATAATATAATATAATATTGGGGATATAATTAACATAGAAGGTGTGGATGATCGCCAAATGTGGGGGGTTTGACTCTGGGTTGTTTAAGCAAAACAGTCACACAGGAGTATGTTACATAAACTCAGTAAAAACAATGCCGAGACAGGACAGCGGCACAACCCGCAAACTGTCCGATTTCATAACAAAACGTGGGTTTTACAAGAGAAATAGGCAAAATAATAAACTCCAGACAGTGTTGCTCTGAATGAGATGAACTGAATTGTCCCAAAACAGAACGTTCAAAACTGATAACAGATAACTGATAACAGATAATTGATAACATATAACATATAAGTGATAACATACAACTGATAACAGATAACTGAGAACATACAACTAGTAGAATTAAATTATCACTGTAGCACAAACTCAGGGCCCCCGTCGGTTAAATGATTGTTTGGGGCTCAGTTCATCAGTGCTTGTTCTTTTTAAGCCCTTCCTATACGGTTGGGCAAGTCCCTTTAGCCTATTTGGCCTACCCCTGGACTGTAACATACATACATACAACTGATAAAAGATAACTGATAACATACAACTGATAACTGATAACTGATAACATACAACTGATAACAGATGACTGATAACAGATAACTGATAACAGATGACTGACAACAGATGACTGACAACAGATAACTGATCACAGATAACTGATCACAGATAACTGATAACTGATAACTGATAACAGATAACTGATAACAGATGACTGACAACAGATGACTGACAACAGATAACTGATCACAGATAACTCATCACAGATAACTGATCACAGATAACTGATCACAGATAACTGATAACTGATAACAGATAACTGATCACAGATAACTGATAACTGATAACAGATAACAGATAACTGATCACAGATAACTGATAACAGATGACTGACAACTGATGACTGACAACAGATAACTGATCACAGATAACTGATCACAGATAACTGATAACTGATAACAGATAACTGATCACAGATAACTGATAACAGATGACTGACAACTGATGACTGACAACAGATAACTGATCACAGATAACTGATCACAGATAACTGATAACTGATAACTGATAACAGATAACTGATCACAGATAACTGATAACTGAGAACAGATAACTGATCACAGATAACTGATAACTGATAACAGATAACTGATCACAGATAACTGATAACTGATAACAGATAACTGATCACAGATAACTGATAACTGATAACAGATAACTGATCACAGATAACTGATGACAGATAACCGATAACAGATAACTGATAGCAGATAACTGATAACAGAACTTTCAACAGACAGAATCAGGCAGACAGACAGACGATATTGACATCCCTACCCACGAGCATGGATGGAGCATCCTGGACTACTGCAGTAATGGTTGTCTCGTTGAAAGTGCTATTTCTGTGTTTTCTGTCTTGAACGTTCTGTTTAGTGACAAATTAATTCACATTTGACAGACAGACAGAAACACAAAAAACAGGGCACTCTCAAGACGACAACCATTACTGCAGTAGTTCAGGATGCTTCATTCATGCTCATGGGTAGGGATGTCAATATTGTACTGGTCCCAAGATTATTGGGAGAAATATCATACAATAATTGTACAATATATAAAATGTATTGATGCTTTGTACAATTTTGTACAATTTATCGTATGATATACTCGATATCTCATATGATTTCCTCAATATATCATACGCTATATCTGTATGATATCGTACTTGGTCAACCCTAGTCATGGCCCACAGTTTTCACAGCTGCTACTGACACACAGTTGCTCATACATGGCGGTATCTGGCATTTGTTTTTCTGACGACGCGTCACCATTCCGTCGCTGGATGGGGACGCATGGATCTGGCTATAAACTAGTCGGATATGCCCCCCTGACCCTCCTGAGCTCCGTGCTTTGCGCTCCGCACGGTTAGGGGGGCAGCGCAGCGCACTCGAGTCGCTCAATTTGCGACGCATCACATACAAAAACAGCCCGGGGGGCTCGGGGCAATGGGAGGGGGGAGAGGGGGGGGGGGGGGGGGGGGGGGGCAGGGGAGCCCGGGGGAGGGGGGCAGGGGGCCAGCGCCAAAACCACGCGTCGCCATGTAACAACGGAATAGCGACGCAGTGGGGACACGTCGTCCAATAAGAAGAAAAGGTACAAAGCGAAGTACAAAGCGAGGTGGGGTTTAGATGGAGACTTACATTGAGTGAAGCAGTGCCAGCTCCAAACTGCGGTATGTAGACAAACGAATCACATAGGTCCATCTGTCGTTGTGTCATTCCATCGCCCTCGTTACCCAACATGAAAGCGGTGGGACCTGTGCGCAGGAACACACCAGCGTCGAGTCAGAAACACATATATATGTATGTATATAAAAGTGCAGTCAGCAACAATATATAAATATATATGTATATATTAGTGCAGTCAGCAACAATATATATATATGTATGTATATATTAGTGCAGTCAGCAACAATATATGTATGTATGTATATATTAGTGCAGTCAGCAACAATATATGTATGTATGTATATATTAGTGCAGTCAGCAACAATATATGTATGTATGTATATATTAGTGCAGTCAGCAACAATATATATATATATATGTATGTATATATTAGTGCAGTCAGCAACAATATATGTATGTATGTATGTATATATTAGTGCAGTCAGCAACAATATATGTATGTATGTATATATTAGTGCAGTCGGCAACAATATCTGTATGTATGTATATATTAGTGCAGTCAGCAACAATATATGTATGTATGTATATATTAGTGCAGTCAGCAACAATATATGTATGTATGTATATATTAGTGCAGTCAGCAACAATATATGTATGTATGTATATATTAGTGCAGTCAGCAACAAATATTGTACAGGAACACACCACTTCACAGTCAGCAACAAATAATGCATACAATTGTAGAATTAAATTATCACTGTAGCACGAACTCAGGGCCCCCATCGGAAAACGATTGTTTGGGGTTCAGTTCATCAATGCTTTTTCTTTTTAGCCCTTTCTGTCACGGTTGGGCAAGTCCTTTGAGCCTATTTGGCCTACCCCTGGACTGTAACATACATACTTCAAATGATAAGCCAATCTTGTGCAGAAGTAGTTCATGCTTGGGTAGGCTGAACAGCTGCGCGTGCTCTGGATATTGTGAGACCTGGACAAGTCTTTAAACTGCCTAATCCGCTTAGTGTGCTTTCTAGTGTGTCCGTGGGTATTGCATGGGGGGGCAATTGCTGAAAACCATGAAGCAATATAAATATATATTCCAGGAAGGGTGGCCCAGATGGTCACTGTTTCCTTTTGGGGTTACTCATCCGAACAAGTCCTATGCAGCGCCGCAAGCGACGCGGAAAATTGGCGGAGTGTATTGTCAACGGAACGAAAGATGGCAACGATGGAGCTGACCGAAGCGAGTTAGTTACGCAACCGTTGCCTGACGTGTCAGGCTTCAAGTTTTGTTTCGGTCGGACGAACAAATGGGTAAACATGGGGGCTCCCGCCCCCTTGAAGAGGGGGCTCCGCCAAAAACGCAAACGCCGTGCATGTGTTGACAGTGAGCCGGAATGCAAGTCTTGTGACAAGTAACGGTTTGTTACGATGTTGGCTTACGTACAAGAGTAATGATAAAGCCTGATGAAGCGTATTAAGGGAGTATGGCCGTAGGGAACGGGCTGCTACTTTACCTGGACAAAGCTACCATGGCGGTTGACAGCAACCGCGAACAATAAGGCGCATCCGTGGAGAGTCGAACCCGGAATCTTCGTCATCCAAGGAGCTCTGCTTCTTTACGAGGCACTTACCTTCAGGGAACGGCAATATGATATCATAAGATATCATGTCATCATACGATATCATATGATATCATATAATGCCGGCAGTTTGTCTAGGCTAAAGTTACCATTTATATACAATATCATATGATATCATACTCGCCTTTGGTCAAAATCATATGATATGCCGGTCCCTACTGGGGGGGGGGTGAGGGTGTAGAGGGGTATGAGATGGCTGAGAGGGCTGGTGTGTGTGATGGTGTAAGGGTATGAGGGGTTGAGGAGGGGGCATAGACTCAGGGGAGGGTGAGGGAGAAGAGGGAGTAGAGGGAGTAGAGGGGTATGAGAGGAGGAGGGTGTGTGAGGGTGTGTGGTTTTTTTGTCCCTACAGTCCCTACTTACCTTTGAAAGGGTGGCTTTGGATGGGCTTGGCTCCATCAACAATCTCAATCCCAACTATTTCGCAGCCCTCGACATTTTTCAAGTACCTGCAAAACATGAATGTGTATGTAAGTGTGTTTGTATGTTTGTATGTATATATGTTTGTTTGTTTGTATGTATGTATATATGTCTGTATGTATGTATGTATGTATGTATGTATGTATGTATGTATGTATGTATGTATGTATGTATGTTATTGTCGCTGTTCCTGTCAGTTATTGACAATTTTTCTAACTTCCACTTGGTTGATCATTTAAATGTATGTATGTTGTTACAGTCCAGGGGTAGACAAAGAGACTTGCCCAACCATGATATCAGGGGGGGCTGAAACGAAAAACTGATGAACTGAACCCCAAATAAGATTTTTACCGACGGGGCCCCTGAGTTCGTGCTACAGTGATACATCAATTATACGTGGGTCATAAGCATGAAGAACCCCACTGAATACCTTTTTGGCGGAGCCTCCTCTTCAAGGGGGCGGGAGCCCCCATGTTTACCCATTTGTCAGTTTGTGCGACCGAAAATTTGAAGCCTGATACATCATCCAACGGTCGTGTAACTAACTCGCTTCGGTCAGCTCCATCATTGCCACCTTTCGTTGCATTGCCAACAAACTCTGCCAATTTTTCGCATTGCTTGTGACGCTGCATAGGAATTGTCTTTTCAGCTATGAGCAGCGGCCTCTAGGCACCTCCTCTGGCTTGCTACCCAGCCAAACCTATAGCAAGGTAGTCTGGAGGCTGACAGAATCTGGAAGCTGACAGAATCATCTTTCCAATACTGTCGAAATCATGGGCCTCAGCCCAGTGGCTGGCTAAGGGAGCTACCTAGAAGGTACTGCTTGTGGCCGAAAAGAAAAGCTATGGAACTGCCCCACTGAATACTTTTCTCACAGCCACAGCCACCCAACAAATTACATTACGTATGATCCGTGGTTGTAATAAAATAGGCCAAGGTTGACAACAATGCCACGCGAGCAATGGGTACCTCGCATGTAACTGTAGACTGAACGTTTACATCGCATGTGACTGTAGACTTCATGTGTACATCGCATGTGACTGTAGACTTCACGTGTACATCGCATGTGACTGTAGACTTCACATGTACATTGCATGTGACTCCAGACTTCACGTTTACATCGTATGTGACTGTAGACTTCACGTGTACATCGCATGTGACTGTAGACTTCACGTGTACATCCTGTATCTTCTAGCTTTGACTTTAAAGCCTTCACCCCGCCCAGTAACCCTCCTCCGTGGGTTTACCGATTTGTTGGGTCCCAGTTCACCCGTGCTTGTTTTCACTTTGGCCCATCCTGATATCAAGGATGGGCAAGTCCCTTTGGCTATCCCTGGACTGTAACAAACATACAAGCCTGCTCAGTGCTGTGTTAGATGAAGGGACAAGGCCCCCCCCCCCCACACCACCACCACCACCACCATCACCACACACACACTACCCATTCACTACCCCCCCCCTACCCCCCCCCCCCTACTACACCATTCACTACCCACCCACATTTCTTACCACCCCCACCCCCCCCACCCCCCCCTCTACCTAGTCACGACGCACCCACTTAAACCCCCCCCCCCCCCCCCCCCCCCCCCTAATACTCATTTCACTACCCACCCACTTACCCCCACCCACCCGCCCACCCACCCCTACATACCCATTCACGACCCACCCCACTTACCCCCCCCACACCCCCACCCCCACCCCCCTACTACCCATGCACTCCCCCACTTACCCCCCCCCCACACACGACACACACACACACACACACACAACAACAACACACACCACTACTACCACCATTCACTACCCACCCACTTACCCCCCCCCCCCCTACTACCATTCACTACCCACACCCTTACGACCCCCCCCACCACCCCCCCCCCCCCCCTACTACCCATTCACTACACCACTTACCACCCCCCCCCCCCACACCACACCCTACTACCCATTCAAATCCCCTCACTACCACCCCACTTAACCCTACCCCCCCCACCCACCCCCCATCACCTCACCACCCACTAATCCATGTACTACCCCCTCACTTCCATCCTCCACCCCACAACCAACGGGACCCCATTCCCTAACACAACCACTACCAACCAGGGCCCCCACCCCTACCCCCCACTTACCCCCACTACCCCCACAACCCACCCCACAACCCACAAGACACGCACCACCCACCACCACTAATCCGGTTACTATCCATCCTCCCCCCACACCCCCCACCACTGCACATCCACTACCCACCCCAACCAACCACCCCCACCCCCCCTTACCCCCACCCCACCCCACCCACCCCCACACACACGCACTCACCACCCACTATCCGTTTACTACCCCCCCACACACCCCCACCACTGCCCATCCACTACCCACCCACCCCACCCCCCCTTACCCCCCCACCCCCACCCCCACACCCCCCCACACACACGCACTCACCACCCACTATCCGTTTGCTACCCACCCACTACACCCCCACAACCCCACACACTGCACATTCACTACCCCTCCACTGCCAACCCCCTACTACCCGAGCCCCCCCCCACACACACACACACACCACTACCCATTCACTACCCCCCCACTACCCGCCCCCCCCACACCCACACCCACACCCACCCACACACACACACACACAAACACACTACCCACCACTAACCCCACACACACACCACCCCACCCCACACACGCACACACACACACGACCCACTACCCATTCACTACTCACCACCCCATACCCACCCACCCACACTACCCCACCCCACCCACCCCCCACGCACACACCACACACTACCCATTAACTACCCCCCACCCCCACTACCCATTCACTACCCACCCCACCCAGCCCTCCCCCCCACACACCACACACACACTACCCACCACTTACCACCCCCACCCAACACACACCCACCACCCATTCACGACCCCCCCCACTACCCACCACTTACCATCCACACCACCCACTACCCCCCCACTTACCCCCCCCCCCCCCCCCCCCCCTCCTATCCACGCACTACCCCCACCCACCCCACTACCCCCCCAACATGACTCACTGTGTACAGTTCTCCAGCGTATCAAAGTGCCGATATTCGCAGTACACATCAGACCCTTGACTTCCGAAGGTGTTGTATGCTCTGCTACCAACCAAGCACAGCTGCATGCAGGGGTGGGGTGGGGGTGGGGGTGGGGGTGGGGGTGGGGGGGGATAAGTGGGGGGTAGTGGTGGAAGGGGTGGGTGGGGGGGGGGGATAAGTGGGGGTAGTGGGGAAGGGTGGGGTGGGTGGGTGGGTGGGTGGTGGTGGGTGGGGGTGTGGGTGGGTGGGGGTAAGTGGGGGGTAGTGGGTGGGTGGGTGGGTGGGGTGGGGGGGGTGGGGGGTAGAGCATCCATTTTAGGTGTTAAGTTTGTACGTATGTCACAGCCTAGGGGTAGAACATTTAGGCTAAAGGGCTTTGCCCAATCGTGACAGGAAGGGCTATAAAGAAAAAGCAATGATGAACAGAACCCCAAACAATCGTTTTACCGACGGGGGCCCTGAGGTGATTCAAAATAGTTGTGTATTATTCCAGTGCACATGGATAGGCATGCATGTCAGTACATGTTAGTTTCTGTACTTGTTTCTCTTAATTCCCTAAGAAGCTCCATCGGCCCACCTCCTGCTTCTATCTGGAGAGATATCATTCCCTGCCGGGTCATTCCTTTAAGGACCATGTATGTGAGAGAGAGCAAGGTGTGTGGATGGGGGGCTGTGATGTGTGGCGACCTAGGTTAAACCTGGAATGTTGTTGTAAGTGCTGGTGGCGACGTAAATTGTTAGAGTCATGGAAAAGGGTGTGTCGAGGAAATGCTCAGAACCCACCCCACCCCACCCCGCCCCACACCACACCACACCAACCACCCCGCCTCACGCCCACGCCCGCGTCCACAGCATGCAGTCCACCATACAGCACTGCGTCGTTCATTTACTAACCTCCTTCACTCCGAAAGCGGTAGCAGACCTCGCGATGGTCCCAATATTGTGCTTCTTGGCGACTGAGTGAGTGATGATAAAGCTTGAAGGCTTGCTCGAACTTGGGCCTGCAAGCGCCTGCACCGCGGGTTGTCTGCCATAGTGTATACCCGACAAGAGCTTGTAATTAGAAATGCTGTGAAAGTGGCGAGCATACCGGGGTGTTGTTTTCATGTAGCTGTAGCTGAACGTCGAGTTGTAGCTGAAACCGAATTCCGACAGACAGGATTCAAGAGGATGCCAGGGGGGAGATGGTGGCGGCGTTTGCTCCAGTCCACCATTAGCCTTGTGGGCTCTTGCGGGTCGACGACCGACAGGCAGGTGGATCAGAGATCGTTCCGTAGCCAGTAATACAATGCGGAGATAGGCAAACACCAAAACCGATAAACTATTTCGTGTACCGGACAGGGTAGTTCAGGAGGACCCCCAGCTCTGCGTCATGAGACAACCAATTGAGCAGCCTGAGTCCTTTTCCTTTCCCCCGCCATGTGCCCATTAACTAGTCTGGGAGAACACAAAGGAGAGCGCCTGGAGACGCTGCACTGTTTTTTATTTTTGGTTACGTTACATTCCAGGGATAGGCCAATAAGGCTTAAGGGACTTGCCCAACCTTGACAGAAAGGGCTGAAAAGAAAAGGCATTGATGGACAGAAACCGAATCAATCGCTTTTCCTAAGGGGGCCCTGAGTTCGTGCGGCAGTGATAATTTAATTAGACTACGGTACTAGGAGGTTATATTGCGAATGTTCTGCTGCTTAAAAGCTTGGGGGATTGAGTAGGGCTTCTGGATATATGGAGGTATTCCAATAAATATATGATATTCACGGACGTACCGGTATCTAATATTGAAATATGTAGGCATACGGGGAAATGAATTTGAACACTCCACACACGCGCTTGATGGCTAGGGAAGTACAGTGTTCAAGTACTTGAAAATTTGGGAAGACTGATGCATGTGTGAACCTTTATATGATAATTTCACCTTACAGCAGGGCTGCATACCGGTACACATAAATTGTTATAGTACGACTTATATGTCGTATCACGGGTGGCCACGTGCACTTACGGTCTAAGTCCCTATGGGATTTGTACCACTAGTCTGATAGTGATGGGGCCGCCTGCCCCTTTGTGATCGACAGTAGCAGTAGTACTGCTGCAGTACTATAATACTGCTACCCTTTTCTTAGTGCCCGCATGTTTACCATTGCGGCCATCTTCATCTTATGTGTAACAACACGAGTCTGACTGATTAGTGTCTGCAGTATCTGCTTCCATTATAAACTAAATATGCCACAAACGCATCAAATGTAAACAGTATTATGCACGGACATTATAGCTAGCTCCGGCTTATGCTGTGGTGTCCTTACATCACGTCCTGCGAGTAACTGTATTACACGGATGTAACAATTTCAATTTCAAATTCCAATGCACGGATATGACCATGTGACACTGTATTGGGCAATGAAGCAGCAGGCAGACAATGCGCTTGTCATAACCGTGTGTGTTGGCTTGGCCTACGTTCACCAGAGAAACGTCTGAAGGCTGCTTCTGATACACTCTAATACACTTCAACGGGGAAACCTAGACAAGTCTTTTAAAACGTCTTATTCCCTTAGTATGCTCCCTGCTTTCTGTTGGCCTTCGCGAAGGGGGAAATAGAATTGGAAGACGGCGAGTAGCACAGAGTTGGCTGACAAACCATGTAACAATTAAAATTAAAATTGAACGGGAAACAGTAGTGGAGACACATGCGGTACTCTTTTACCCCCATAATACCAACCGGTAATTGCAGTTACAGTATATTCTGGCTGAGTGCATAGAACTGACATAAACCCTGGTAACGTGTTTTTTATTGGCGAAGATGGCGAGCAGCCAATTGCTGGCTTTTTTTTATGTAACAAAGTTCATGTTCAATACCTAATAGAAGAAATAGTCGACTGTATGTCCAGCACTGATTTCTAATGCGTTCTGTAACGTAATGTATGGTATGTCTGGCACTAATTTTGAATGCGTCGGGCCTAATATTATATGACTCGTGCGTAGGGTTGTCAAATACTAGCCAATCAATATATCATACGATATCGTATGATGTACCGCCGGATAATCTGAAGGACCAGTACTATACCGATGTCCATACCCGTGTGGGTACAAAACTTAGAAATGACTTCGACAAGGGACAAGTCATGGCCGGATGGGCCCGTCTTATTTTGTAAGATTACATTACATTACATTACATGTTAAAGTCTACTCTGACACCGCGAGGGTGTATGAGGACTCTGTGCTTTAAACAAAAGAAAAAGCACCCCAAAGCAAAAAACCCCAATTACATCAGGGGTGTGTCGAGGACAACAAACCAAACTCCCACCACCGTTTTGGTGGCGTAGGTATTAAACCCCTTAGAGCAGGACCCAGATCTCAAACCACTTTACAGTGGGCGGAGGTAAGAAGCTAGATAGAAGATAACTGTAAACAAGCATACAGACAAGCAAGTTTATCGGCAATAACTATGAGCAGTGGTGTGGTGTGGAGGGTTGGGGGTAGTGGTGGGGATGTGGGGGTAGTGGTGTGTGTCTATAACTGTAAGCAATGGCCCCGATAACTTCACAAGCTTGACCTGGACAATTCTTTTAAAGTGTCTAACCTGCTTGGTGTGGCCCCTGGGTTCGGAAGGTATCGCACGGGGGACTAAGAATTGGAAGACGGTGAGCAGCCCAGGAGGTTGGCTGAAAACACCATGTAACACTTAAATTAAATTCAAAGCGGCTCTATGTTGTTAAGAAGCAACGTATGGAGCCCTTACTATCGACCCTACCAGGTGGGGTACTACTAAGCTGCCGCGCTGCCTTTTTGAGCCCCTCTGCGCATTTTCGCACAGTTTTTTCAACCCCCTGTGGGCGCAGCGTGCATGTTTTTTGAGCTTTTTGCACTATAAAGCGCTGACCATTTTGGCAAGAAGTAGTACCCTGGACCCCACTATCGAGTTTTGTTGCACATAGCAAGCCGATATTATGATTTGATGAGGTCAATCTGCTATTCCGTATAAACCTCATGGCTTCACAAGCAAGCAGCCTCTTTTGGGGCCTCAAGGACAGATTACAGCCTTTTATATGACAGTCCC
The DNA here is from genome assembly GCA_013435795.1 of Chlamydomonas sp. ICE-L. Lineage (NCBI taxonomy): Eukaryota > Viridiplantae > Chlorophyta > Chlorophyceae > Chlamydomonadales > Chlamydomonadaceae > Chlamydomonas > Chlamydomonas sp. ICE-L. Next base: position 127,829,005 of record JACBWV010000610.1, on the reverse strand, counting down.
TCTGTGATCCGCTTGCAAATTTTCGTCACTGGCACTTACGCCTTTAGTAAGCATCAGCTACTTTGTAAGCCACACCTTAAGGTTAAACAGCAGTTTTAAGTAGCAGCACATAAATTTGCGTCAATATAACCCGTCAGTAAAAGCATCAAACAGGAGTACAGCACGCAGTCATGGTATTTTGGTCTTAATATCTGGGTCATTTTCTTTAAACGGCTACAGCAGAGCTTCAAGGCAGATCCCCGAGACAGCCCCTGGGGTAAGCCTACACATCTGCCAGCAAGCCGCAAGAAAGCGGACTATACCGCTTCCAGTGCCTAAAACCCCCTGTTTTTAAATTCTGCTTCCTATGCACTAAATCCCTGACTGGCTTTATTGCAACCTAAACCTAGGTTTTCGGGGAAGCTGATGTAATCCGCTGCCGAACTGGCTGTCCAAAATATTGGAGCGTAGCCAGTGTCTTGGCTCAGGAGGCTACCTAGACTGCTGCTTGTGACTGAAAAGACAATGCTATGCACTTGAGTATGGTCTTTATGTTTGGTGGCTGATTAAGCCAGTCCGGGAGCTGCCTAGAAGATGCTCTCGAAACCACCAAAGAAAAAATATGGACCAAAGGCCTGATACATCTAGGCAGTCCTGAGCAAAAGTGCTGGGCTTTCCCCGATAGTTGGCTACCTCACGACGCATTTACCGCTCTCAAATACCGTGCTTTCGCGCGTGTGTCCACTTCAGGCTCAGCAGCAGTCAGCAGAAGGAAAAGCTATCAAAGTAACCTTCCCCAGCTGCAGTGTACGGGAGGGTACCCTGAACACCACGCCCTTCCAGGCGTTAACTTTTCTTCTTCCGCAGTACAAGCGAACGGGAAATTTCCTTTCAAAAACCACGAATCCATGTCACCGGTGGCAACAATATGGGTAAAAGGTGTCAAATGGACCCCTCCAGCAGCAGACGCGCGAGAGTGAAAGCAAGACCTTGCATCTAGGAGGATGCTGAGACCAATGAGGAAAGCAGGTAGAGGGTGAGAGCGCGGGCCCGACGGGTGAAGCCCCTACGGGGCGGGGGTGGGCCACCCGCCGCGGCAGGTCGTCCCCTTCCCTCGAAGGAGATTGGGGTTTCTTTCTTCAGGCACCAAGCCTGCAACTTAGTTTTTGGAGGGGATCGAACTCGGTGCGTGGCAAACGATCGCCCCAACAGGGCTCCTCAACACTTCCACCAATTAGTAACCAGATGAGGACAACATGGTGATCGATAGGGCACGTGGAGTAGGTCTGGTGTTCGTCCCGTCCTCAGTGCCCCTGCCATGGCTATTCTTCCTTTTTTTTTTGTTTTTTTTTCGGTTTTGGTTGTGTTCCTTGGCGCTCGAGTCAGCTTCCTGAGCCAGCCATTGGGCTACACCGAACTATTTCAGCAGTTGGGTACAAAACTTAGAAATGACTTCAACAGATAAGTCATGCCGGATCGGCCCGCCATATTAATAAGATCACTGTAGACAAGCTTCAGGCGAGCAAGTCTATCGGCAATAACTATGAGCAGTGGTCCAGATAGCACAGTAGTGTGTGGGGGGTAGTGGTGTGTGTGGGGGGGGGTGGAGTTCAGGACAGCTGATTGAGTCAGGTGCTCAAGGTTGTTTCAGAGATGGCTGAATAGCCGCCTAGCAGCTGCTGCTCTTAGCTGAAAAGAAAAGCACTGACCCTGGGGCCCCAGATCCACCGAGTGCTCAATGACAGGCCCAGGGTTTCTGTAGTCGGACCGGACGGAGGTCAGGACGGACAACAGGGTCGAGCTGGGTTTTCCCACCCCCATAAGGGGGGCTTCCGCCGAGAATAACTTACCCTTGCACCCAGGGAGTCCAAAAGGGCTCACTGGGGCTATGTGAGTGAGGAATTTAAGGGTTTTTTGCCAGTCTCTAATGTCCCTCATCTCGTCAATAGTAGTTCTCCCCCCCCTACGGGGTATCTTTGGGTTTGGGGTGCCACCCCGCAACATCCGCTCAATAGTGGGCGCTTGCACAGCAAAATGGTGACCCGAAGCCGATATCCCG
>JACBWV010000610.1:127671543-127822467 GCA_013435795.1 Chlamydomonas sp. ICE-L | reverse complement strand
CCCTGGTGCTTATCCACTCGGGGGGAGGGGGGGGGGGGTGGAGACTGTCCCCTCTCCCACAGTGGGTGACTTTGAACCCTGCCATTGTGGTATTGGTAAAATAATATACAAGTAGTTTGGTTGATTTCTAATGTTTCTGCACTGGCATTAGCATATGTTGCGTGAGCCTGAACTACATTTACATACATTCCTGGTCCCTTTATGTTAAAGAGGGCCTGCAAGCCCAATTGCGTCCATTGAATTCCTACCAAGTTCTAGAACCAGATCTGGAGTGGCAAAGTGCATGATGGGGATCTAGTAGAGCATTCAAGGGGACAAGTGTCATCCATAGGGGAATCTGGACAATTCTGCTTAAGATATAATCTGATATCTGTGCTGTCCTATGGCAAATCGCAATGTTTGACTGGAGCCCTGACCTATTACGCCATGGCCTGTGGTCCTTTATGTTTAAAGAGGCTGCGAAGCATTGCATGAATGGATCAAAAGTTCTAGAACCATAATCTGGAGGCCATCAGGGGATCAAAGGCATCAGGGGATCAAGTGGGTACAAAACGGACACTTGGAAATGAAAGGAGTTCGCTGACCACCAGTCCTGGAGTTTTTGGCCGCCGTTTATGGAGTCCCATGAAGACCAGGCCCAAAAAGCACAGTATAACCATAAACCCTCCTATCGCTCGCTTAGAAGGCTCTTTCCAGCACAGCAGCAAAAGGGGGAATCCAGAGCGGAGTACTCGCGGAAGGGGGAGGAGCGTGAAAAGTACTAGCATTGAGTGTGAAGGGGGTAGGGGATGCAAAAAGCAGGAAGGGGAAAAGAGGAAAAAAGGGGGAACCGAGGAAGGGGCGAATCAGAAGAAGCAGGAGGGAGGGGGAGAGGGAGCATAGGAGGATGCAAGGATCGGGAGGAGGGAGGTAAAAGTGAAGCGGAGGGGAGGGGGTTATGGCAATAGGGATGTCATTAATTCATCACAACAAAAGGAGCCGTAAGAAGCCAGTCAACGATCCATGACTGGAGGGGTGTTGGAAGAGAAACAGGGTGATTGAACTGAAATTGATGGAGGAATAGCTGGCTGGTGCGTGGTGATCATCAAACCGGCACACTCATATCTATAACGACTCTTGTTCCGGCCTGACTGGGTCATCACAGAATCCATCTACTAATCCACCACGTTCAGGCAACTCCTGTGAGGACAGGGCGAAAGTAAAGCGGTTGTGGCCACAGAGAGTTTCCCGAGCATGAAATTGACTAAAGCTCCAATTACCGAATTACGCTGATCGCCTTTGGTTCCCGATTTAAATACCCAATAGCTTTTATCAGATCCAAGATTTTGTTGTTTTCCATAAATTTTGTTGCGTATGTCCAAATTGGGAAACCCTGAGGGGACTTTGGTACTGCTTTTTCCCTGACTGTTGGGACAAGAAAAGGTTCACCGTCTTCATCAATCCTTCTCGAAGCGCAGGTTGTTTTTGAATTTTGGGAAGTTTGAGGAAGACTGAAAGTTTCCAACCTTGTTTGTATAAGCTGCTACAGCCTCCCGCGCTTTACCTAAATGTCAGCCTACAAAAACGCTACTATAGCTCTAATTCCAAGCTACTAACCTTTTGTTTTTGAGTCTGGAACTACATTGCCGTACTCGAGACCGAAGTTTCGGTCGGATCCCTGGCAAGGAATACGTCTGCTCATACCCAATGGGTTCTGGCCTGACAACGGCAACTAGGCTTCTCTCGAAAGACGCTAACGCGAAAACCGAAACTCAGAATATATTGAGTCTTCACAGGTAACCGACCAACGCAGGAACAACCCCCCAATACCGGAGACCGACCGGTTTTGTGTTCACCCTGATATTGATATAATATAATATAATATAAATAAATTAATATATTATAATCATAAATTAATAATATAAATATACTTATAATATAATATTATAACTATATATGGGGATATAATTATAAACTAGAAAGGTGTGTATTGATCGCCAAATTGGGGGTTGGACCGTCTCTGGGGTTTGTTTTTAATCAAAACAGTACAACAGGAGTAGTGTTTTCCAGATTATATTATACAATAGTAATAACAATTCGAAACATAAACTCTGTAAAAACTCAATGCCGAGACCAGGACAAAGCGGCTACTATACACACAGCTTACTGGTCCGATTCAATACAAAACGTGTGTTTTTTTCGTCAACAACGAGAAATAGGGCAAACCATAAATAAACATTCCAGACAGTGGGTTGCTCTGTAATGAGAATGCAACCGTCAATTGTCCCCAAAACAGAACTTCAAACTGATAACAGTATTTAACTGATAACAGATAATTGATAACATCTAACATATAAGTGGGATAACATAGCAAACTGACTAACAGATAACTGACAGAACATCCACTAGTAGGAATTGGAATTAAATGATCGACTGTATCACAAACTCAGGAGCCCCCGTCGTTTTAAATGAATTGGGTTTTGGGGCTCAGTTCAATCTGCTTGTTTTTTTCTTTTAAAGCCCGTTCCTATAACATACGGGTTTTGGGGCCAAGTCCCTTTTAGCCTATTTTTGGCCTACCCCTGGACTGTAACCTACTACATACAACTGATTAAAAAGATAAACTGATAACATACCAACGATAATGGATAACTGTTAACAATACAACTGATAACATATGATGATACCTCTAACTGATAACAGATGAATCTGAACACAAGAACTGGACAACCAGAATGACCTGGACAACAGATACTGATCACAGATAAGACTTGACTTCCCACAGATGAACTGACATACCCTGAAACTGATAACAGAATAACTGATAACAGATGACTGACAACAGATACACCTTGACAACACAGTATACGGATCACAGATAACTCATCACAGATAACGATTCAACAGAATAACTGAATCAACAGATACAACTGATCACTGTAAACAGAATAACTGATCAAACGCTAACTGAATAACTTATTAACAGATTCACAGATAACTGAATATACACAGTCATCAACTGATAACAGATGACTGACAATCGATGACTGCTAACAAACAGATAACTGATCACGATAACTTGATCACAACGATAACTGATAAACCTGATTAACAGATAACGATCACACGATAACTGATAAAGAATAACTGACAACTGATGACTGGACCAAGATAACTGATCACAATAATGATCACAGAATAACTCTGTGATACTGATAACTGATAACAATATAACGGATACACAGATAACTGGATTAACTTGAAGACAGATAACTAATCACACAGGATACCATGATAAACTGCAATAACAGAATACCTGATTTCCACGTAGAAATAACATTGATAACCTGATCACAGAAGTAAAACTTGAATCACAGTATAACTGCAATAAACTGACTAACAGATAACTGTGCACGAAAGGATACCTGATACAAGATAACACACCGATAATCGCCGATAACTGTATCAGCAAAGACTACTCGAATAACAGACCATTTTCAACAGACCAAATCAGTCAAGAAAAACAGACCACAGACGATATTACATCCCTACCCACGACATGGAGGAACAGCCATCCTGGACCTACCGCCCAGTATGTTTGTCACCGTGAAAAAGTTGGCTATTTTTTCCCTGTTCTTTTCTGTCTTGAACGATCTGTTTAGGAACAAATAATTCAAAATTCACATTTGACAGACGACAAAAAACAAAAACAGGGCACTCCTTCAAGACACAACCATTATACTGCAAAAGTAGTTATTCAAGGATGCTTTCATTCAATCATACTATGGGGATAGGGGAATGTCAATATTAGATACTGGTCCACCAGATTATTGGGAGAAATAATCCATACAATAATTTCTGTACAATCATATAATGTATTTGTCTGCTTCTATTGGTAACAATTTTTGTACAATTTTTAAATCGTATTATTCCTCGAATATCTCCATATGATTCCATCAATATATCATACGCGATATCGGTATGATATCGTAACTTTTGTCCAAAAACCCTAGTCCCATGGCCACAAACAGTTTTACAACAGCTAGCTACTGACACACAGTTTTTGCCGCCACATGGCGGGTAATCCCCCTGGCATTTTGTTTTTCTGACGACCGCGTCACCATTCCGTCGCTGGATGGGGACGCAGTTGCTCGGCCCTATAAACCATTCGATCCTTGCCCAGTGCCCCCCCCACTGACCCCCCCCCCTGACCCTACTGACACCTTCCGTGCTTTGCCGCTCTCACGCACGGTTTAAAGGGGGCAGCCGCAGCGCACTCGAGTCCCCGCTCAATTTGCGACGCAATCACAACAAAACCGCCCGGGGGGACACTCGGGCAAATGGAGGGGGAGAGGGCGGGGGGGGTGGGGGGGGCGCGGAAAAAAAGGGAGCCCGGGTGAGGGGGGCCAAGCGGCGGCTCAGGCGCCAAACCAACGCGTCGCCATGTACAACGGAAATAAGCTACGCAGTGGGGACACTAACGTCGTCCCAAACTAGGACGAAGAAAAGGTTAACAAACAGTCGAAGTCAAAGCGAGGTGGGTTTTTTTTAGATGGAAGTACACTTACATTGAGTTGAATCAGTGCCAGCTTTCCAAACTGCTTTATTGTATCCACACAAACGAATCACATTAGGTCCATTCTGTCGTGGTGTTCATTACCATCTCCTCGTTTCCCACCTACCCAACTGAAAAGCGGTGGGTGACCCGGTCCCGCCTGAACACTCAGCCCGTCCGAGTCAGAAACACATATATATGTATGTATATTCTAAAAGTGCATTCAAGCAAAACAATATATATATATATATGTACTATTATTGCAGTAGCAACAATATTATATATATGTCTGTATATATATATGTGCAATCAGCAAACAATATATGTATGTAATATATAATATTAAGCTGCAGGTACAGCAACAATATATGTATGTATGTTAATATATTAGTGGTTCCCTGCTCATGTGCATCAATATATGTATTTATTACGTCCTTTAGTGTCGACGTGGTCTCCACCACACCCTGAGCAACAAATATATCTAAGGACACACCACACAGTGTGATTGGTCCGTGCGTGATACCGTCCCCTCTGCGCGCGCCCGGTGTGGCCGGGCTCCCCTGTCCTGTCAATCCCTCAACGCCGCTACTACAGATAGTATGTAATTATACTTCGTTCCAATCTGTAACCTCCTCTCGGTCCCCCTCCGCGTGGCTCTACTTGCGCTCTCTCCAGCACAAGTAATGTAAAAGGTATGTATCGATTAGGGCAGTCCCCCCCCGCAGACACTGATTATCTGTTGTATGTTTTATGTCATATATTAGTGCAGTCCCGCAACCAAGATTTAGGTATTATTATTTAGTGGCAGTCAGCAACAATAATATGGTAGGTTTATGTTAATAGATTATGCAGTCCGCAACAATATAGGTTATTATGTTATAATTACTGAGTGCAGTCCCAGCAAGTACAAATAATGGTACAGGAAAACAACCCCAACTCACAGTTCAGCAAACAAATAATATGCATACACCTACTTTGGTAGAATAATTGATCAACTGTAAAGCACGAACTCAGGCCCCCCATCGGGAAAAACGCTTGTTTTGGTGCAGTCAGTCATCATGCTTTTTTCTTTATTAGCCTTTCTGTTGTCCCGGTTTTGGGCAAGTTCCTTTTGGAGCCTAATGTTTGGCCCTAAACCCCTGGACTGTAACATAACATCCATTTCAAATGATAAGCCAATCTTTGTTTCAGAAGTAGTTTTTTCAGGCTTGGGTAAGCTGAACAGCCCTTGCCCGCGTGCTCCCTCTGGTTTCGGGAGACCTGGACAAGGTCTTTAAACTGGCCTAATCCCTTGTGTTTGCTTCTAGTGGTGTCCGCTGGGTATTATGCATGGGGGGCAAGTGCATTTCAAATCCATGGAAAGCAAATAATAAATAATATTCCCAGGAAGGGGTGGCCCCCAGATGGCTTCCCACTGTTTTTTCCTTTTTGGGGTTTACTCATTGACTACTCACCACACGTCCTCATTGCGCAGCGACGCAAGTCTGTGACGACGGAACAATTGGCGGAGTGTATTGTCAACGGAACGACAAGAATGGCAACGATTGGTGAGCTTTGAACCGCAGATAGCGAGTAGTTTTTGTACGACAAAACACACTGTTGTGCCCAGTGGAACGTGTCAGGCTTCAGTTTTAGTTTGTTCGGTTCCGGAATGACGATGAACAAATGGTTTAAACAGGGGGGCTCCACGCCCCCCTTGATAGTGTGGGCGTCCGTCAAAACAACGCAAACGCACAGTGCATTGTTATGGTACAGTGTGAGACCGCAATGCAAACTCCGTGTGACAAGTACACCGGCTTTTTTTTTTTTTATATTACCGTTTTGTTACGATGTTGGCTACGTAAAATTAATGATAACCTTATGCAGCTATTAAAAGGGAGTATGGCCGTAGGGAACGGGCTGCTACTTTACCTGGACAAAGCTACCATGGCGGTTGACAGCAACCGCGAACAATAAGGCGCATCCGTGAGAGTCGAAACCGGAATCTTCGTCATCCAAGGAGCTCTGCTTCTTTACGAGCGGCACTTACCTTCAGGAACGCAATCTATACATAAGATTCATTTCCATCGATACATATCAATATGATATCATATAATGCCGCATTTGGTCTAGGCGAAAGTTTACCTTTATATACAATCAATATGATAGTCATCTCGCCTTGGTCAAAATCATTATATTCCGCCCTTACTGGGTGGGGGTGAGGGTTGTAAAGGGTTATGAGTGTGGAGAGGTTGGTTGTGTGATGGTGTAAGGGTATGAGGGGTTGAGGAGGGGGCATAGACTCAGGGGAGGGTGAGGGAGAAGAGGGAGTAGAGGGAGTAGAGGGGTATGAGAGAGCGGGTGTGTAGTTGTGTTGTTTTTTTTTGTCCCTACAGTCCCTACTTACCTTTGAAAGGGTGGCTTTGGATGGGCTTGGCTCCATCAACAATCTCAATCCCAACTATTTCGCAGCCCTCGACATTTTTCAATACCTTCACAACATGAATGTGTATGTAAGTGTGTTTGTATGTTTGTATGTATATATGTTTGTTTGTTTGTAATTATGATATAATGTCTGTATGTTGTATGTATGTAATGTATGTAATGTTAATGGTATGTATTTATGTATGTGTATGTATGGTATTGTCGCTGTTTCCTGTCAGTTATTGACAATTTTTCTAACTTCCACTTGGTTGATCATTTAATGTATGTATGTGTTACAGTCCAGGGGTAGACAAGAGACTTGCCCAACATGATATCAGGGGGGGCTGAAACGAAAAACTGATGAACTGAACCCCAAATAAGATTTTTACCGACGGGGGCCCCCTGAGTTCGTGCTACAGTGATACAATCAATTATACGTGGGTCATAAGCATGAAGAACCCCACTGAATACCTTTTTTGGCGGAGCCATCCCTCTTCAAGGGGGCGGGAGCCCCCATGTTTACCCATTTGTCAGTTTGTGGCGACCGAAAATTTGAAGCCTGATACATCATCCAACGGTCGTGTAACTAACTCGCTTCGGTCAGCTCCATCATTGCCACCTTTCGTTGCATTGCCAACAAACTCTGGCCAATTTTTCGCAATTGCTTGTGACGCTGCATAGGAATTGTCTTTTCAGCTATGAGCAGCGGCCTCTAGGCACCTCCTCTGGCTTGCTACCCAGCCAAACCTATAGCAAGGTAGTCTGGAGGCTGACAGAATCTGGAAGCTGACAGAATCATCTTTCCAATACTGTCGAAATCATGGGCCTCAGCCCAGTGGCTGGCTAAGGGAGCTACCTAGAAGGTACTGCTTGTGGCCGAAAAGAAAAGCTATGGAACTGCCCCACTGAATACTTTTCTCACAGCCACAGCCACCCAACAAATTACATTACGTATGATCCGTGGTTGTAATAAAATAGGCCAAGGTTGACAACAATGCCACGCGAGCAATGGGTACCTCGCATGTAACTGTTAGACTGAACGTTTACATCGCATGTGACTGTAGACCTTCATGTGTACATCGCATGTGACTGTAGACTTCACGTGTACATCCATGTGACTGTAGACTTCACATGTACATTGCATGTGACTCCAGACTTCACGTTTGACATCGTATGTGACTGTAGACCTTCACGTGTACATCGCATGTGACTGTAGACTTCAACGTGTACAGCCTGTATCTTACTAGCTTTGACTTTAAGCCTTACACCCCGCCCAGTAACCCTCCTCCGTGGGTTTACCGATTTGTTGGGTCCCAGTTCACCCGTGCTTGTTTTCACTTTGGCCCATCCTGATATCAAGGATGGGGCAAGTCCCTTTGGCTATCCCTGGACTGTAACAACATACAAGCCTGCTCAGTGCTGTTTTAGATTAAGGGACAAGGCCCCCCCCCCCCACACCACCACCACCACCACCATACACCACACAGCACACTACCCACGTTCACTATGGTCACTACCCCGCCCCCTACCCCCCTACCCCCCCCCCCTAACTAGCCCTTATCAACTGACCCACCCACTTACCCCCCCCCCACCCCCCCCCACCCCCCCCTACTACCTATTCACTACGCGCATCCCACTTACCCCCCCGCCCCCCCCCCCCCCACCGCCTAATACTCATTCACTACCCCCCACTACCCCCCCCCACCCACCCACGCCACCCGTCCCCTACTACCCATTCACTACCACCCACCCACTTACCCCCCCCACCCCCCACCCCCTACTACCCATTCCTAATACCCACTCACTTACCCGAAGTACCCCCCCCCACACCACACCCACACACAACACCACACCACCCACACACCCCCACCTACCCATTCCCAATAACCACCCACTTAGCCCCCCCCCCCCCCCCTACTAACCCATTACCGTACCCACCCATACTACCCCCCCCCCCCCCCCCTACTACCCTTGTTCACACCACCCTTACCGGCCTCCCCCCCACACCCACACCCTCCTACCTGCATTCAATTTCCCCTCACTCCCCCACTTACAACCCTACCCCCCCCACCCACCCCCCCATACACACTCACCACCCACTATCCATTACTACCCCCTCACTTCCCCATTCCAACCCCACAAACCACTGCCCATTCCCTACCCAACCACTACCCCCCCAGGCCCCCACCCCTACCCCCCACTTACCCCCACTACCCCCCACCCCACCCCACACCCCACACACACGCACTCACCACCCAATATCCGTTTACTATCCCCCCCACACACCCCACCACTGCCCATCCACTACCCACCCCCACCCCCACCCCCCCTTACCCCCCACCCCCACCCCAACCCAACCCCACACACACGCACTCACCACCCACTATCCGTTTACTACCCCCCCACACACCCCCACCACTGCCCATCCACTACCCCCACCCCACACCCCACCCACCTACCCCCCACCCCACCCCCACACCCCCCCCACACACACGCACTACACCACCCACTATCCGTTGCTACCCACCCACTACACCCCCCACAACCCCACACACTGCACATTCCCTACCCCCCCCCTCCACTGCCAACCCCCTACTACCCACCCCGAGCCCCCCCCCACACCACACACACCACCACTACCCTTCATATACCCGCCACTACCCCCCCACTACCGAACCCCCTCCCCCCCACACCCACATCCACACCCACCCACACACAACAACACACCAAACACCTACCCAACCACTAACCCCGCACACCCACACTCACCCTCACCCCACACAAACCGCACACACACCACACGACCCCCCTCCGCCTCCCCATTTCACTACTCACCCACCCCCTAACCCCCACCCACCCACACTACCCACCCCCCCCCCCACCCACGGCCACACCACACACTACCCATTAACTATCCGTACCCCCCCACCCCACTACCCCTTCACTACCCACCCCAACCCAGCCCGCCCCCCCACCCCCACACAACCGACACTACCCCACCATTACCACCCCCACCCCACACACCCTCCACCACCCATTCACTACCCCCGCCACTACCCACCACTTTACCATCCACACCACCCACTACCCCCCACTTACCCCCCCCCCCCCCCCCCCCCCCTCCTATCCACGCACTACCCCCACCCCACCCCAACTACCCCCCCAACATGACTCACTGTGGTACAGTTCTCCAGCGTATCAAAGTGCCGATATTCGCAGTACACATCAGACCCTTGACTTCCGAAGGTGTTGTATGCTCTGCTACCAACCAAGCACAGCTGCATGCAGGGGTGGGGTGGGGGTGGGGGTGGGGGTGGGGGTGGGGGGGGGATAAGTGGGGGGTAGTGGTGGAAGGGGTGGGTGGGGGGGGGGGATAAGTGGGGGGTAGTGGGGGAAGGGTGGGGTGGGTGGGTGGGTGGGTGGGGGTGGGTGGGGGTGTGGGTGGGTGGGGGTAAGTGGGGGGTAGTGGGTGGGTGGGTGGGTGGGGGTGGGGGGGGTGGGGGGTAGAGCATCCATTTTAGGTGTTAAGTTTGTACGTATGTCACAGCCTAGGGGTAGAACATTTAGGCTAAAGGGCTTTGCCCAATCGTGACAGGAAGGGCTATAAAGAAAAAGCAATGATGAACAGAACCCCAAACAATCGTTTTACCGACGGGGGCCCTGAGGTGATTCAAAATAGTTGTGTATTATTCCAGTGCACATGGATAGGCATGCATGTCAGTACATGTTAGTTTCTGTACTTGTTTCTCTTTAATTCCCTAAGAAGCTCCATCGGCCCACCTCCTGCTTCTATCTGGAGAGATATCATTCCCTGCCGGGTCATTCCTTTAAGGACCATGTATGTGAGAGAGAGCAAGGTGTGTGGATGGGGGGCTGTGATGTGTGGCGACCTAGGTTAAACCTGGAATGTTGTTGTAAGTGCTGGTGGCGACGTAAATTGTTAGAGTCATGGAAAAGGGTGTGTCGAGGAAATGCTCAGAACCCACCCCACCCCACCCCGCCCCACACCACACCACACCAACCACCCCGCCTCACGCCCACGCCCGCGTCCACAGCATGCAGTCCACCATACAGCACTGCGTCGTTCATTTACTAACCTCCTTCACTCCGAAAGCGGTAGCAGACCTCGCGATGGTCCCAATATTGTGCTTCTTGGCGACTGAGTGAGTGATGATAAAGCTTGAAGGCTTGCTCGAACTTGGGCCTGCAAGCGCCTGCACCGCGGGGTTGTCTGCCATAGTGTATACCCGACAAGAGCTTGTAATTAGAAATGCTGTGAAAGTGGCGAGCATACCGGGGGTGTTGTTTCATGTAGCTGTAGCTGAACGTCGAGTTGTAGCTGAAACCGAATTCCGACAGACAGGATTCAAGAGGATGCCAGGGGGGAGATGGTGGCGGCGTTTGCTCCAGTCCACCATTAGCCTTGTGGGCTCTTGCGGGGTCGACGACCGACAGGCAGGTGGATCAGAGATCGTTCCGTAGCCAGTAATACAATGCGGAGATAGGCAAACACCAAAACCGATAAACTATTTCGTGTACCGGACAGGGTAGTTCAGGAGGACCCCCAGCTCTGCGTCATGAGACAACCAATTGAGCAGCCTGAGTCCTTTTCCTTTCCCCCGCCATGTGCCCATTAACTAGTCTGGGAGAACACAAAGGAGAGCGCCTGGAGACGCTGCACTGTTTTTTATTTTTGGTTACGTTACATTCCAGGGATAGGCCAATAAGGCTTAAGGGACTTGCCCAACCTTGACAGAAAGGGCTGAAAAGAAAAGGCATTGATGGACAGAAACCGAATCAATCGCTTTTCCTAAGGGGGCCCTGAGTTCGTGCGGCAGTGATAATTTAATTAGACTACGGTACTAGGAGGTTATATTGCGAATGTTCTGCTGCTTAAAAGCTTGGGGGGATTGAGTAGGGCTTCTGGATATATGGAGGTATTCCAATAAATATATGATATTCACGGACGTACCGGTATCTAATATTGAAATATGTAGGCATACGGGGAAATGAATTTGAACACTCCACACACGCGCTTGATGGCTAGGGAAGTACAGTGTTCAAGTACTTGAAAATTTGGGAAGACTGATGCATGTGTGAACCTTTATATGATAATTTCACCTTACAGCAGGGCTGCATACCGGTACACATAAATTGTTATAGTACGACTTATATGTCGTATCACGGGTGGCCACGTGCACTTACGGTCTAAGTCCCTATGGGATTTGTACCACTAGTCTGATAGTGATGGGGCCGCCTGCCCCTTTGTGATCGACAGTAGCAGTAGTACTGCTGCAGTACTATAATACTGCTACCCTTTTCTTAGTGCCCGCATGTTTACCATTGCGGCCATCTTCATCTTATGTGTAACAACACGAGTCTGACTGATTAGTGTCTGCAGTATCTGCTTCCATTATAAACTAAATATGCCACAAACGCATCAAATGTAAACAGTATTATGCACGGACATTATAGCTAGCTCCGGCTTATGCTGTGGTGTCCTTAACATCACGTCCTGCGAGTAACTGTATTACACGGATGTAACAATTTCAATTTCAATTCCAATGCACGGATATGACCATGTGACACTGTATTGGGCAATGAAGCAGCAGGCAGACAATGCGCTTGTCATAACCGTGTGTGTTGGCTTGGCCTACGTTCACCAGAGAAACGTCTGAAGGCTGCTTCTGATACACTCTAATACACTTCAACGGGGAAACCTAGACAAGTCTTTAAAACGTCTTATTCCCTTAGTATGCTCCCTGCTTTCTGTTGGCCTCGCGAAGGGGGAAATAGAATTGGAAGACGGCGAGTAGCACAGAGTTGGCTGACAAACCATGTAACAATTAAAATTAAAATTGAACGGGAAACAGTAGTGGAGACACATGCGGTACTCTTTTACCCCCATAATACCAACCGGTAATTGCAGTTACAGTATATTCTGGCTGAGTGCATAGAACTGACATAAACCCTGGTAACGTGTTTTTTATTGGCGAAGATGGCGAGCAGCCAAATTGCTGGCTTTTTTTATGTAACAAAGTTCATGTTCAATACCTAATAGAAGAAATAGTCGACTGGTATGTCCAGCACTGATTTCTAATGCGTTCTGTAACGTAATGTATGGTATGTCTGGCACTAATTTTGAATGCGTCGGGCCTAATATTATATGACTCGTGCGTAGGGTTGTCAAATACTAGCCAATCAATATATCATACGATATCGTATGATGTACCGCCGGATAATCTGAAGGACCAGTACTATACCGATGTCCATACCCGTGTGGGTACAAAACTTAGAAATGACTTCGACAGACAAGTCATGCCGGATGGGCCCGTCTTATTTGTAAGATTACATTACATTACATTACATGTTAAAGTCTACTTGACACCGCGAGGGTGTATGAGACTCTGTGCTTTAAACAAAAAGAAAAAGCACCCACAAAGCAAAAAACCCCATTACATCAGGGGTGTGTCGAGGACAAACAAACCAAACTCCCAACCACCGTTTTGGTGGCGTAGGTATTAAACCCCTTAGAGCAGGACCCAGATCTCAACCACTTACAGTGGCGGAGGTAAGAAGCTAGATAGAAGATAACTGTAAACAAGCATCAGACAAGCAAGTTTATCGGCAATAACTATGAGCAGTGGTGTGGTGTGGGGGGTTGGGGGTAGTGGTGGGGATGTGGGGGGTAGTGGTGTGTGTCTATAACTGTAAGCAATGGCCCCGATAACTTCACAGCTTGACCTGGACAATTCTTTAAAGTGTCTAACCTGCTTGGTGTGGCCCCTGGTTTCGGAAGGTATCGCACGGGGGGACTAAGAATTGGAAGACGGTGAGCAGCCCAGAGTTGGCTGAACAACCATGTAACACTTAAATTAAATTCAAAGCTTGCTCTCATGTTGTCAAGAAGCAACGTATGGAGCCCTACTATCGACCCTACCAGGTGAGGGTACTACTAAGCTGCCGCGCTGCCTTTTTGAGCCCCTCTGCGCATTTCGCACAGTTTTTTCAACCCCCTGTGGGCGCAGCGTGCAGTTTTTGAGCTTTTTGCACTATAAAGCGCTGACCATTTTGGCAAGAAGTAGTACCCTGGACCCCACTATCGAGTTTTGTTGCACATAGCAAGCCGATATTATGATTTGATAGGTCATCTGCTATGCCTTGATAAAAACTCGATGGCTTCACAAGCAAGCAGCCTCTTTTGGGGCCTCAAGGACAGGAGTACAGCTTTTATACAGTCTCGTGAGCCGCTTGCAAATTTGCCTCACTGCTACTCCTTTAGTAAGCAGCAGCAGTACATTTGTAAGCAGCAGCCTTAAGTAAACAGCAGTTTTAAGTAAGCAGCAGCAGTAAATTTGCGTCAATGATACCCGTCAGTAAGCATCAGAACAGGAAGTACAGCAGCGCATCATGGTTGTTGGTCTATCTGTCAATTTCTTTTAACGGCTACTAGCAGCAGCTTCAAGGCAGATCCCCGAGACAGCCACTGGGCTAAGCCTAAAAATCTCAGCAGCGCAAGAAAGCGGACTACAGCAGCTTCCAGGTGCACTAGACCAGTGTTTTTATTCTGCTTCTAGGCAGCTACCCTGACTGGCTATTGCAACCTAGTGTTTCTGGAAGCTGATGTAATCCGCTGCCCAGAACTGTCAAAATATTGGAGCTTAGCCCAGTGGCTGGCTCAGGGGGCTACCTAGAAGCTGCTGCTTGTAGCTGAAAAGAAAAGCTATGCACTAGGTTGCTTTAGGTTTGGCTGATTAGCCAGTCAGGGGAGCTGCCTAGAAGATGCTGCTCGAAACCGAAAAGAAAAATAATGGACCAAGCCTGATACAGCTAGGCAGGCTGAGCAAAGAGTGCTGGGCTATGTCCAGGCTGGCATAACTCATCGACTGCATTACAGCTAGCAGCAGACCGTGCTTTCGCGCAGTAGTCCGAGCTCAGGCTCAGCAGCAGTCAGCAGAAGGAAAAGCTATCAAAGTAACCTTCCCCAGCTGCAGTGTACGGGAGGGTACCCTGAACACCACGCCCTTCCAGGCGTTAACTTTTCTTCTTCCGCAGTACAAGCGAACGGGAAGATTCCTTCAACCTCATGTCCCGTGGCAAGATGTAACAATTTTCAAATTTCCAGCAGCAGACCGACGAGTGCAACCTTGCATCTAGGAGGATGCATGTAACCAATGAGGAAAATGTGGTGATCGACGCCCGACGCCCACTATCGGTGTGCACACCCGGCCCGGCCAGGTCCCCTTCCATCGAAGGAGATTTCTTCAGGCAGCCAAGCTGCACTTAAGTTTTGGAGGGGATCGAACTCGGGGTGCTTGGCAAACGATCGCTCCAAGCAGGCTCTCAACGACTCCACCAATTATAACCAATGAGGAAAACATGGTGATCAATAGGGGAACGTGAGTATCGTTACCCGTCACAGTGCACCCTGGCCATAGCTATTCTTTTCGGTTTTTCTTGGCAGCTTCTAGGCAGCTTCCTGAGCCAGCCATTGGGCTACACCGAACTATTTCAGCAGTTGGGTACAAAACTTAGAAATGACTTCAACAGATAAGTCATGCCGGATCGGCCCGCCATATTAATAAGATCACTGTAGACAAGCATCAGGCGAGCAAGTCTATCGGCAATAACTATGAGCAGTGGTCCAGATAGCACAGTAGTGTGTGGGGGGTAGTGGTGTGTGTGGGGGGGGGTGGAGTTCAGGACAGCTGATTGAGTCAGGTGCTCAAGGTTGTTTCAGAGATGGCTGAATAGCCGCCTAGCAGCTGCTGCTCTTAGCTGAAAAGAAAAGCACTGACCCTGGCCCCAATCCACGGCTCAATGACAGGGCCAGGGTTTCTTGTAGTCGGACGGACGGAGGGTCAGACGGACAACAGGGTGACACTGGGGGTTCCCACCCCCAGAAGGGGGGGCTCCGCCAAAGAGAACTGACCCTGGCCCCAATCCAAGGCTCAACTGGAGCTATGTGAGTGAGGAATTTAGTTGCCAGTCTCTATGTCCCTCATATCGATCAAGTAGTAGTTCATCACCTCCGCAACACCGCTCAATAGTGCGCTTGCCAGCAAAATGGTGACCCACCAGATCCAGTTGGTTGGGAAGTCTTGATTAACTGCATCAAAGTAAAGGGGGATAATGTAGGTGGGGTGGGGATACAGTAGGTGGGGTGGAGATAAGGTTGGTGTGGTGGGGAAACAAACTGAGACTCAATCAGTGATGCCGAAGGATCTAGTCGGGATCAGCAAGGACAAATTTGAATGCCATTTTTGAATATTTCTGACAGGGTGAACTTATCTTAGGGTATCCCCGCACTTACCAAGCCAACCATTGGAACAAATTGGCCTCACATTTTTAGGGTTGTCAATATTGTACTGGTCCCCAAGATTATCGGGCAATACATCATACAATATATTGTGCGATATATGGTATATCATGTGATATGGTGGATATATTTATACGCCATATCTAAACGATATATCTATACGATATCGTACTTGACAGCCCAACTCATTTTGTAAATAATTAGGAAACTTGAGAAGATAAGGATGAGAGTACACCAGCTAGCCAGCCAGCACACAGCCAGCCAGCGCACACACAGCCAGCACACCAGGGTGAGAGTACACCAGCCAGCCAGCACACACACAGCCAGCACACCAGGGTGAGAGTACACCAGCCAGCCAGCACACAGACAGCCAGCACACCAGGGTGAGAGTACACCAGCCAGCCAGAACACACATACAGCCAGCCAGCGAGCGCACTCACAGCCAGCACACCAGGGTGAGAGTACACTGGGCAGAGGGCAGGCAGAGTTTTTTTCAGTTCAGAAAGTGGGTAACATGGTAGCTTCATGGGTTTAGGCCTCCTCCAGGGACAGAGTCCTGTTAGCTTTACTATGGCCGTCCCGGGTTGTTCGGGGGTCTCAGGTAGCGAACATTTCGGCCAAAACGGGGTCTCGGGTAGCGATCGGGATATGTAGTGGGAACAAAAATCTCAGCCCACCTTGAGACTTAGGTTCCTGGGTATCAGCAGAGCTAGCTGGCTCATCTGGGATCACCATTCGGGTCTCAGGTAGCAGACATTTCGGCCAAAACGGGGTCTGAGGTAGCCATCGGGATAGGTAGCGGGGGTAAAAAAACTCAGGGCAGGACTTTGGCTGTGACTCACCTATGCAGCACAAGACGAAGTGAAAGACAGACGCAGTTGCAACGTAGTCCCACGACTTGCGTGTGGCTTTCACGACAAAGTAGGTAAGGCCCAGACTGCAGCAGTATGTGAGCACCATGGCCAGCCATGCACCTGCAGGCATCCCAAGACATGTGAGATACGGCAAATAAATGAATAAATAAATAAATAAATAATACGCCTTATTACAAGGCATGAGGTTGAGGGGGCCAGCCCGTTTGCTTGCACTGGGGCAAAGCACCATGCGATAGTGAGCACGATGAGGTACGGTACGTGACTTCCATGAAAGCAGTGCAGCAGTAAGTGAGCCCCCTGGTGAGATACCGTATGTGACTTTAACCAAAGCATAGGTCAGCCATGCACCTGTAGGCATCCAATACATGTGAGATGCGGTAATAAATAAATACATAAATAAATAAATACATAAATAATACATACATGAATAGCATGTCTTATTACGAGGCGTGAGGTTGCACTGGGGCCAAACACCATGATGTACAGGACGTGACGCCCATGAAAGCAGTGCAGCAGTAAGTGAGCATCGTGGCCAGCCATGCCCCTGTAGGCATCAGTGTTTTTTATTTCAGATTTCTGTAGGCCAGCTTGAGTAGCTACGTGGGCTACTCAAGCCTGATTTCAAGATTGTTGCGTAGCCATCGCATGGCAGAGCACACGGTGGAGCAAGAAGCGCAGATCCCAGGGGGGTTGGGGGGCAGCGCCAAACCCATGCATCGCCATGCATCGCCGGAATGGCGATGCAGTGGCGACGCGTAGTAAAAACAAACATTGATAGGCATGCCAAGACCTGTGAGATACAATTTCCATGTCAACGCGTTGCCTTTCTGTCGCTGCATGGCGAAGCATGGGTCTGGCTAAAATAGTCAGAAATGCCCCTTAAGGGGTTCGGGGGGGCAGAATGTTGCACTGGGGTCGCACCGAGTCGCTCAATTTCCATGCACCTATAGGCATCAGTGCTTTTTATTTCAGATTTCTGTAGGGCAGGTTGAGTAGCTATCATGCACATATAGGCATGCAAATACATGAAACATACCGGGTAGTTCAACACGTATGAGTAGGGAACTGCAACCTATATTAGTGTTTGAAAACTAATATTGACTTATATTATTACAGTGTCACAATAATATTAGTTTTTCAAATAAATTCACAAATCTGGGGAGACGGCTCGCCTGACAACTATTATACAATATTATCTAAAATTATTTATTCACTCATATTATATAACATAGCCGACCCCTGCGTATGAGTCAGCGTGTGAAAACCACAGGTGAGTGCGTTTGAACACACAAACTTTCACTGTAATGTGCGTGGGACCACGCACATTTTTGACAGTTGTTTTGCGATTTTGACTGAGACGTGCGTGTTTTTCCTGGTTTTCACAGGTTTACACGCAACATTTTGACAGGGACATACGTGTTTACACACACCTTTGGGGGAGAGGGGTGAAGGGGGGGGGGGGGGGGGGGGGCGGGCAAGTGTGAGTGCCATGTAAACTCTCTTTGCAGAACCCTGGTAAGATATCGTATGTGACTTCCACCAAAGCATAGGAGAGAACGAAACGCATAGGAGTAAACAAAACTTGTAGCAGGTATCCGTACACAAGGAGCGGTTGGTTGGTGGTTGTTGGTTGGTGGTTGGTAGTAGTAAGTAGCAGGTATCAATCCGTAAACAAGGAGCAGACACATGTGGCATACGTTTTATTTTTGAAGCTACGAGCAGCAGCTTCTAGGCAGCTCCCCTGACAGGCTATTCACCCAAACCTGGCGCAACCTCAAACACCTTGAAGCTGGCATAATCAGGTGTCCAGGACTACTGAAATAGTTTGGTGTAGCCCAGTAGCGATCAGGGAGCTGCCAAGAAGCTGCTATGAAAAGACGGAAAAAACTGCTGGCCTATCAAGCCCTTCCTTAGGCTTTAATTCACTCTCACCATTTGGTAATGTACTGCTTGTGTGCCGCCTTAGGTGGGTGCTGGTGGTGGCGAGTGGTGGTGATAGTAATGGTGATGGTGGCAGTGGTAGTGGTGGTGATGGTCCCCCTCTGCACCGCCAATGCACAAAGTTGAATGTGACGAGAGCACTCTTCACACATCATTAGGGTTGTAAAGAACAATATTGTGTAGATATGTTGTATGATATTTCGTGCAATATCGAACAATATATTGTCCTATATATCGTACGATACCGTATGATATATAGCTCGAAAATCTTGGGAACCAGTACGCTATTGGCATCCCTACATGTTATCCTGTATCATGCGTGGCAAGAGCTGCGCAACAGCCGCATAGGGTCTCCCCCTATGACGACACTTACCAAGAGCCCCCCCTCCATCTCCAGGGTTGAACTCATACTTGTCTATACGGAAGGGAAACTTTCCAAGATCATTCCAGTCGACATCAAAGCTACCAACAAAGATGATGCTAGCCTGCATGGGTAGAAGGATGGCCATGGGGTAGGAGGATGGCAACGGGTTAGGAGGATAGAAATGGGGTAGGAGGATGGAAAGGAGACACAATTCAACCATCCCAACCAACCCACTGTGATCATATACAAGTACTTTTTGGTGGTGGTGGTGGTGGTGGTGTAGTGGTGTGGTGGTGGCGTGTTTATGTGGTAGTGTGTGTGAGTGTGTGGTGGTGGTGGATATAAATATAAATCAAGATACAAATATATAATAATATAATTATCATGCGATAAGTCAGTCCCTTTTTGAAGTCTCGAACACACGTCAAAGCTGATAACTGATAAGGAGTCAGCCTACCGCCTTCAGTGATTTGGATGGACTTTACCATGTCAGTGGTTGTGACCTCATTATGTATGTGTTTCTCATGTCAGTCTCAGAGGCATGAGCCCATAGCCATTGTAATATTCAGCTATGAGGAGCAGCTTCTAGGCAGCTTCCCTGGTTTGCTGCCCAGGCAAACCTAAGGCAGCGTAGAGCAACTGGAAACTGTCATAATCATCTTTCCAATACAATTGAAATCTTGATGCTTTGCCCTGTGGCTGTCTCAGGGACCTGCCTAGAAGCTGCTGCTGGTGGCCAAAAATAAAAGCTATGAGCCCATGGCCATTTGCCTTGACCTGCGGCATGGGCAGGGGTTTCTTGAAGGTGCTACATTATGCAACTTAGGGTTTGGGGGGTGCTATGTTAGAGCCTTCGGGGGTTGCTTTTTTGCCCCATGAAATCTGCCAGTGGGACCCTGAAGGCTACCAGGAACACCATGGTGCTATGTTAAGACACCGTTATTATTCCTTAAAAACAACAATGCAGCGTGAGGCCCTTCTCACCAGGTAGTATATCACATAGAAGGCAACCACGAAGATGGCCAACTTCTTGAGGATTGTCTTGGTCTCATTGTCTTTTGGACTGCCCATGATCCCTCTTTGCAAGTGTGCTAAAGGCTATCAAAGCTAAACGAGTCAGAGTGGAACTAGCCCATGTTCTCGTTGCAAGGCCAAGGCCATGGATGGCGAGGGAACGTACGTCACTATGTGCCCTCCCTCACGGAGCTGGGTCGCAACTGTCAAGGTGGAGCAAGCTGCTGAGGTGGAGCAAGTTGGACGCGGTGGGGAAAAGGACAAACGACCAGGATTCGGGTCAGTCAGTCAGTCAGTGCTGGAGCCAGTAGGAGCCCAGTTGCGAGGATAGAAGTACAATGAAAGAAAGAAGCTGCAATGAAGAGTGGATTTGTGTATGTACTAATGGGTTGTCCCGACTCGCATCAACTCGCCATCTCGCACAGCTAGGCCGCGTGACTCTAAGCGGCCTCAACGTACTGCCGGGGCAGTACCTGCCAGGGCCAGTGCCAACACGAGAGTGCCACATCGAGCATGCCTCACGCTCACGTCAGCGTCAGATCATCTCAGCAAGGCCAACCGAACGTCAACGATTGCGTGAAAAACTACTAACTTTATACGAACTGATCGAGCCCAACAATTCCTATTTCTTGCGCACTCAAATGGTCGACGCCACCTTCATTGACGCCAATGGGGTGCAGCTCGAGTGCGAAATATTCCATGCCGCTGGTAGGTGCAAGCTAGAAACTGCAAGCTCCATATTACGCTTGGGATATGGTTTCCTATCGGATAATGAGCATTATATTCAGGTGCAAGACTGACAGCCTGCTGGGGTTCAAATAATTAGGGTTTCATCTGTACTCTCATCCCCACATGGCCACATGTGGCCATTGCTTTTCTTTTTAGCTATGAGTAGCACTTTCTATGCAGCTCCCCTGATTGGCTATTCAGACAAACCATACGCAACGCAGTGTACCTTGAAGCTCATACAATCAACTGTCCAGAAGTGCTAAAATATTTGGGTGTATCATAGTGGCTGGCTCAGGGGGCTGCCTGGAAGCTGCCACCGATTGCCGAAAAGAAAAGCTATGCATGTGGCACATCCAAAAATTCCTGAAGCTCAACTGTCAGCTTCACAAGACGAGCTAAGTACTTGAGCAAACAAAAACGTACATGAGCAAACAAAACATGTGTACAAGAGCAAACAAAACTACATAGGCAAACAGAACATATACAAACAAAAAATCATGAGCAAGCAAAATATTTGCAAAAAAAAGTACATGAGCAAACAAAACATATGCAAACAAAAGTACATGAGCAAACAAAGCACATGCAGACAAAAATACACGGGCAAACAAAACATATGCAAACAAAAGTACATGAGCAAGCAAAACATATATTAATGCATGTATAATCTTGAGGAGCACAACATCTTGAGAGCCACACGGAATCACAACCCCCCACCTCACCCCACCCAAACCCCTTGCCCCCCGTCCTCCCACCCCCACCCCCACCCTCCGCCCTAAGGCACGGACAAAAAAAGCCTGGAATCCTTTTTGCCCTGAATGTGAGAAGATTGCAGCTGTACACAGGCTATCATGGATCCACTGCCGAATGTAGAATTGTCATTGAATTAAATTATCAATGGAGCACGAAGGCAGGGCCCCCGTCGGCAAAACAATTGTTTGGGGTTCAGTTCATCAATGCTTTTTCTTGTTAACCCTTCCTGTCACGGATGGGCAAGTCCTTGTAGCCTATTTTGCCTACCCCTTGACTGATACATACATACATCCATGCATGCATGCATTTGAAAAGGCAGAACAAAGCACGGTGAGCAGTGCAAAGTTAGCCTAACAAAAATGAGTGAATCCTGGAGTGCTCCCGTTGATAAGACTTGGCCTAGTCGTCTACTGACCATGGTGTACCGGCTACACAACATGCATACATACATACATACATACATACATACATACATACATACATACATACATACATACATACATACATACATACATGGATCAACTGCCGAATCATGTATGTGATCAAGAGTTTGGCCCTGATGGACTGATGCTGTGCCGCTTGCCAGGAACCCAGGATGGCCCAATTGCCATCGTCTTCCACCCATGGGCTTGGCTTGGTGGCAGCATGCATGATCCAACAGTCAGTGAATTAACCAGGTGATATGAGGGGGGCTAGGTGTAAAATGACAGTTCACTTAAAGCAATTCAGTGGACGATTTGGATTGGGGATTTCGAAACATTTCATAGTTCGTAGTTCGTACCTCAAATTTGAGAATTCGGCCTAAGAATCAGTGAGAATTCTGAAATTTTGACCTGAGAACCGAGAATTCTGACAATTCTGATAATTGATAGAATTGGGGCCTGAAAAAGTGGATGAACGAACTACGAACAACGAGACCTAAATCCAAACCATCCCCTGAATGGCTATAATAAGGAGGGGAAGGAGAGTTCTTGGTAACTAGGCCTGCCGCAATTAGACGACGGCAACTGAGCACCCATGGGTATGCACATAGCTTTTCTTTTCCGCTACGAGCAGCAGCTTCTAGGCAGCTCCCTGAGTCAGTCACTTGGCCAAGCGCCACTATGTCAACAGTACCGGAAAGCTGGTTGAATCAGCTTCATGGTACATTAGGTTGCATCAGGTTTGGCTGAATAGCCAGTCAAGGGAGCTACTGCTAGTAGATGAAGAAAAAAAGCTATGGGTATGGAGGACAAACATATTCATGTCATATTTTTGGCGGAGCCCCCTCTTCAAGGGGGCGGGAGCCCCCAGGGTTACCCATTTGTCTGTCCAACCGTCTGACCGAGACGAAGCCTGACACGCCAGCCAACGGTCTCGTAACTAACTCGCTTCCGTCGCGAACACTCTCGGCCATTTTGTAGCGTCGCTTGCGACGCTGCATAGAACTTGTCAGGATAGTTATTGGTGACTAGGCCTGCCGCAATGTGAAACAGCTACAGAGCACCCAGCCCAGGGGTAGGTAGCATTGTTTCTTTTTTGGGTTATGCATGGCAGCTTCCAGCCAGCTCCATTAGCCAGCCACTGTGTCAATCCCAAAGCTGTCAGCTGCACTGGAATGCCCATCATGTCAGCTTTCAGACGCACTTGCTAGCTTCAAGTTCGGCCCAAGGACAGAGGGAAGGAGCTGCCTAGAAGCTGCTACGTGTAGCTCAAAAAAGAAACAGGGGTATTTGACGACAGCAATAACAGAGCACCTAGGGGTAGGCAAGTGATTCCAGGTGCAACAACATCTGCAGGGAGCAGAATTTGCTGGTGCCTAAAAACTGCACACCACTAATTTGGCCATGGAAATAGCCGAGGAGCTTCTTATGGTAGACTTGAGCTCTGCTGGAGAGTCGAGCTAGACAAGTTGCCTGGCTGAGGACATGGCTTTTCTTTGGGGCTTTTTTCAGCAGCTTCTAGGCAGCTCCCCATGCCAGCCACTGTGCCTCACCCAAATATTTCAGCACTTCTGTGCAGCTGATTGTGCTAGCTTCCAAGTGCACTAGGTCGCATTAGGTTAAGCTGGATAGGAAGTCAGGGGAGCTGCATAGAAGCTGCTGCTCAAGCAGAAAATAAAAGTTATGGCTGATGACAAACCTATTCATGTCAACACTGTGATGATAAAGAATGAGATATTTGTGCTCGCCACGCTAGTAGGAAGCTAGTAATAAGCTAGTATGAAGCACCAAAAATCGATAGGGGTGAATGTAATTTATTCTTTCGCAGGTGGCATATTTAAGGGGTTCAAAATATATCCACGTTAGCAGGGGTAGTGGTGAAAGTCACGATTGGCAAGTGGTCTAGTATGGCCCGCCTTTCCAACGGGTGCCTACTTAAATGTCGGATTTTCCCCGCCTTTCTTTTCGAATCCTCGGTGGGCGCTGGTTTGTGTACAGGGTCCCACTTCCTGGGGCGAAAATACTTTCAATAATATTAAAACAAACTCTGGTTCTGTGACACTGCAAATTTAGGGGGTCTTTGGCACCTTTTCTGAACCCCTTAGGCACCCCTTTCACTTATAATACACTTTTCCAAGCCTAATAAAAGGGCGCCGATGAACCCCCAAATTAACAGTGTGAGCAGTAGTGCATTGTGGCCCATTGCAATGAATTGGGTTGGCCTCTCAGTGTTGTGGCCTTCTCGCTTGCAGAGCTTGTTTGCATGTTGTTGTTGCTGTTGTTGTTGTTGTTGCATTCCAGGGGTAGGCCAAATAGGCTTTAGGTGCTTTCCCAACCATGATATCAGGAGGGGCTAAAACAGAAACAAAAACTGATGAACTGGGCCCCAAACAATCGTTTTACCAACGGGGGCCCTGAGTTTGTGCCACAGTGATAGATTAATTTTGCTATTCTCGTCGTACTTTTAAAAACATTTAAATGTGCATATTGTCACAGTCCAGGTGTAGTGCTACTGTACATCTGTCCTGGTGTTACACCTGGGTAGTTTAAAGAAATAGATAGTACGCCTTATTACGAGGCATGAGGTTGAGGGGGGCAAACTGTTTGCTTGCACTGGGCCCAAGCACCAATCTGTAGCTTAATTTAATTTGTATTCATCGCTTGCAGAGCTTGTCCTGAATCTGTAGTTTAATTTAATTTGTATGTATGGCTTGCAGAGCTTGTCTTGAATCCGGGTTGTTTAGCTCGGTGGTGAGGTACAACATGCGAGGTACAGGGGGGAGCTCAGGATTCAAAGCGTGGTCAGCGAGTCAGGATGGATCCGACGCTGCGGCCCTTTGCCGTGCTCTAAGTGCTGGGGCAGGCGGAGTGCAGCAGCAGCATGGCAGCGGCAGCATGCGCTTCGCCCTTGTAGCGTACTCGTACGGCTCATGTGCAGCTGCTGAGGCATTGGATCCATCCTACAACTTGGTGAGTGTGGGTGGGCGGGTGTGTGGGTGTGTGGGTGGTGGTGTGGGTGGGGGTGGGGGGGCGTAAGGTGTTGGATGCCTCCTGTAACTTGGTGATTTTGTTTGGGTTTGTGGGTGTGGGTGTGGGGTGGGGAGGGGGGGGGCGGTGGATCCCTCCTACAACTTGGTGAGGACACACATTAATACTTGGGTTTGCTTCGCTTTGTGGTGTGGGTGGTGGTGTTAAGGTACTACTTGTAGCACAAGTGCTAAATTAGGTACCTTGGTGACTTAAGGGTGCTACATAAGAGCCTCCTGGGGTTGCTTTGGGGGGCCTAAAAGCTGCTAGTAGCACCCCAAAGGCTACTCGTACGGCTCATGTGCAGCTGCACAGGCATTGGATCCCACATGCACATGTAAGTTGGCGAGGATGTTTTTTGTTTGTTAGGAATATATTCTATATGAATCCTCTCATAATATAGAATGAATGATGGGATACATTATAGCTATTCAGCTGATGATTTGGATTCGGGTTTTCCTAACACTTCGTCGTTTCTACCTCGAACTTGAGAATTTGGCCTGAGGATTCTGACATTTTGGCCTGAGGATTGAGATTGCTGACAAATTCTGAGATGATGCAGGGTTCTCTCGAAGGGCACTTGTATCATAAGTGCTACATTAGTAATTTACACACCTTTGTGTTTTGGGGGTGCTACGTCTATGGCTTCAATTCAACAACAATTAAAATTCAAATTCTTTGCCACGCAGAATGTGGTGGCCTACGTATCTGTTGGCTTCCCCCTCGGGATGTTGAGTAAATGGTTCCTGCGTTCCCATTCCAGCTGGATAGCCATGGTCAAAGCTGGCACTCCTGTACGCTCGTCTCAATCAGGAAAACCTGTAAAGAGCCACTCTGCTGGCACTGGTGCTTCTGCTGGCATAGGCACCACTGACACTGGCACTGGCGCCTCTGCTGGCACTGGCACCAGTTACGCAAATGATTCAAAAGGATCAGCATCAGCCGCTTCCACGCACAGCACCCATGCTGCAATGCTGGGCATACCTAGGCTGCTTGTAATGGGTACAAGTGACCAATTCACATGTCTAGAGACAATACAGGAGCTAGTTAAAGAGGCCAAGGATGCACCCGATGGCACCCCTGGATGCAGCAGCAGTTCAGCTGGTGGGGCTAGTTTAGGTGCAAGCAGTGATCGTGTGTGTGCACCCCTGGACCTCCATGTCATGGAAGGCTGCGATCACTTCTCCTGGGGGCCGGCTCTTGGCCAAACAGTGATTGAATGGATCCGAAACAGCATGATGACATGAAGGTCGTTTGTTGTAAGCGGTGGCTGTTACATACCACCATCTGAATCAGATGGTCGTATGGTACAGCCACTGCTTACATCTGAATCAGATGGTCGTATAGAACAGCCACTGCTTACATCTAAATCAGATGGTCTTATGGAGCAGCCACTGCTTACATCTGAATCAGATGGTTGCATGGTACAGCTACCGCATACATCTGAATCAGATGGTCCTATGGAACAGCCACTGCTTACAACATAACATTACTCCTATTATGGCATTACCCAGAGGTTCCCACGCGTTGGTTTAAACCTAGTACTGATCAAGATTGTTAGCTTGTGTGCTGATCAGGGTTGTTCTGGTGGGCCCCCCAAATCTGCTTACCGAGATGCAGTCTGCTTCAAAAGCTGCTACCTGCGACGCAACCGGTTTCAAAATCTGTGGCAACAACTCAACAGACCGCCCTTGCGACGCTCCCAGACCCTCTGAAATGCAAAGGACCCTCCAGAACATGTATCTGCGACGCACCCAACCCACTGGATCTGCGTCTGCAACGCAAGCGAACCTCCCCACATTGCGTCTGCGATGCAACAGACACTTCTACGTTGCATCTGCGGCGCAGGAAGCAGCGTCCTGATCTACCGTGGTGCTGATATGTTGGCTGGTGCAGTACGGCTGTACTGGGCTCTCCGACCCATTCCCAGGCTCTGGCAGCTTGAGGTGTTGGTGTGTTTGGAGAGCTGTTTCAGATGTGGACTATCGAGAAGTAGGTTCTCAAACCCAGATGTCCTGGGTTGGAATCCTGGTGGTCATACTCCCTAGTATCGAACTGGGGGGGGGGGAGGGGGGGGGGGGGGGGGGGGGGGGGGGGGGGGGATTGTAGTCTGCACCCAGCAATTTAAGTTCATCGATGCCTTTTCTATTTTCTATCTTTTATTGAATATTTCCTGCCACGGTTGGGCGAGTCCCTTTAGCCTATTTGGCCTACCCCTGGACTACATACGTAAAAGCATACATCCATAGTGCACTCGGCAATTATCTGCATAGCACAAACCTCGGACCCCCGTCTATTTTGGGGGGTCAGTTCACCCGATATTACATTTTTAAACGGCCGTTCTTGTTTTGAAAGTTGTTTGAGTCTCTTCGGCCTATTTGGCTATCCCTGCCTTTTTCAATCGATAGAGTAGTTACACAGTGAAGACTGAAGAGCAGATAGCTTATCATCGCAACTCGTGCGGCTATATAAAAAAGGAAGTCTTCAGGAAGATTCCGAAGACACGTGCAGGCCATAGCTAGCCTATGGCCTGGCGGCAGGCAACCCGGGTCCTGGAGCCACAGGACCACGCGTGCGCTATGCCAACTCAGTGTCCGACTCAACGGACAATAACATCCCCCCCAATTCAAGGTGTTCTTGGATACAAGAATCCCTGGAATTGGCTGAGGGGCATAAAGAAAATACAGGAGTATAAAGGCTGACAGGGCTATTTAGATATGCTAACGGCTGGCAAGAGAAGCTGTAAATAATAAATTATTTGGGACAGGATCCAAGGGGGCACGGCACATTGAGGGCAGGGATCTTTAGGCCAATGTCAGTCTGCTAGGGTGGCAGAGGAAGGCTGCAGGGGGAAAGCATAAAGGGAACTAGGAGTATAAAAGACTGACTGGCTGTAAGCAACTTCTTTAAGGTAGACGTCCCCCGCTGGCTCATGTAATCAATCCAGATGGAGAGATATGCTGAGGTACTTCCAAAGTCATCTATAAGGTAGCATTAATTCAGAGTCGACTACTAATACTATGGGAAGCTATGGACTATACTGAAGAGTCAGGGCAGCATAGGAGACAGGCTAAAGCACAGGAGAAGCTGCCAGGTAGCTGCCAGTGGTGCTGCCAGGATGTCTGTCAGACAGGAATGATTCCCCCCCATAATTTGGGATTACCCTAAATTAGAGAATTGCAGACATACTGTAGAAGCTAAGAGAGGGACACTAAAAAAACAAGGGGCCAGCAGTACATGGGGCAGTACAGAGCATCACATTAATCTTAGAGTGTTCATGGCTAAAACAAGAATGTCAACTATGGTATAGTTAGGTACCAGATGCTGGGTATCCATCAAGGTCCAGCTGGGTGTGGAGTTTCTGCAGGAGGGTGTAGAAAGATTTTCTAGACATTTTTGGGGTGTCCAGCATGTTGATGAATGTGAAATCCATAGGGCTCCAGTGCATGCTGAGGTTGTTGACACATATTACTCTGCCCCCAGTATTCACACAGCTGATGGGGTGCATGAGCATCTTGGGCCAGGAAACCAGTACCCTTGCATGTGCTTGGACCATAGCTGCTTGTAGGGAAATGGCCCACTGAATGGTGGGCCTGTCAGCTGTGGAGACAGTGGGGTATATGTGGACCATGTGCTGCAATCTGTTGACATGCTTGAGGAGGGGTCCACAAACTGAGAAGTGGCTGTTGTGCATCTGTCTGCTGGGGAACTTGAACATTTCAGCAGCTAAAAGGGCAGGGAACTTGGTGGCTAGCTGGGCAACGAGGGTGGGGACAGGCTGTCTAGGTCTGATGCTAAAGGCTCTAAGGGAAGAAGGGGAATTGTTGAGGGTAGTCAGCAGGGTTCCAAACTTGGTTCTGGAGAGGCCAGAGTTGTTCAGGAAATGGACTGGGTAGGTGTTCATGTTGACATGAGTTAGGGGCTGGTCAGGGGAGAGAGAAGTAGCTGAGGGAATCCACTGGTCAAATCTAAGGGCTTGGGAGAGCTCCTGTTGGGTGCAGGACCCCTGTCCATCAATAGGATAAGGATTCTCATAGCTGGTTCTGGCTTGGTACAGCAGGAGGTCCATCTCTCTTCTGGCTTGTGCTTCTGTCAGGTTACAGAGCTCATCATGGGGAACAGTGGGGAGCTGCTGGGTAGGGGCTGTTGAGTAATCAGGGTCTGGGATGAAGTCATGGGAGGATGTGGTGTACAAGTCATCTTCCAGCAAGTCATCTTGGTGTGGTGAGAATTCCCCCCCATTGTCTGACTGGATCAAGCAGGGGACGATGGATTGAAGAAGGTCAGGCATGTCATCCTCACCAATTGCTGGAACCAGGTCTGGTAGGCTGCTGGAGCTGCTGGCATTGTCGTGTGGGATGGTGCAACTGGCAGTAGCGTAATCATTGTAGCAGATGTGCTTTAGGTCTTGTTGGGTGACCATCATGATGACCAAAGGGAGGGGGTTACAGGGGTACGGGGAAGAGGGAGGGTTCTTAGAGGTGCTAGTGATGTAAAGGCCATGCCTTTTAGGGCATAAGAGAATAGTCTTGGGTCCCTTGGCTGTGGGGAGGGAGAGGGTAGCAGCAACACTGGACGCATGGAATTGGAGGTTGGGACAGCGTTTGTGTGCTGCATGCAGACTGATGATGTTGACCACAGTCAAGGGTGGGGCAATGAGCACGTCGTGGAGTGTGATCAGAGATCCAAGGTGACCCCTGATGGTAGCTTTTCCTTTCTGGAGGCAGAGCAGTGGTGATGCTCCAAGGTCAGCCAGGTGGAGACTAATACGCTGGGGGAGATCCTCTTGAGTCAGCAAACTTGAGGGGCTGTGGTTCATCAGTAGTCAAGGCCATGAAGTTGTGCTCATCCTCATTGTCTGTGTTGGACTGGGAGGTGGAGCAGTCATCATCTGCAACATGGGCATGCCCACGTCTGTCACGGCGGCTCCTGGGGTCTCTGGCAGATGCTCTGCTGTCTCTCCTAGGTGACTTGGATTTGCTGGAGGACCTCTTGGCTGCATCCTTGGGGGGTGATGGGGATCCCCGACGTGCAGATGTGGATGAGAACGGGGGGGGCCTGTACATCAGTTCTGTGGAGGGACTGGGGCAAGTAATTGAGTTGTGCCCAAAACCATTGCAGTTCCAGCATGTCATTTGGGTAGATGGGAGACGGTCCTTCCTTGGGCGGCCATGGAAGGCAGCAGCTGCCATGTGCTCAGTCTCTTCTGGGGAGATACTAGAGTCAGAGATTTGGTTTGATACTTGGTACCTGATGATTTGGGTCTGGAAAGAGGCAAAATCAGGGCATACAGAGTTGTGGAAGGAGAACCTGAATCCATTGTATTCTGGACAAGGTGCAAGTCCTTGGACAATTATGCTGAGGAATGCAGGGATGGAAGTGTTGCTGACCCCATTCACTTGGGGAAGCAAGGTATAGAGGTCATAACTGCGAGAGAGGTACATTTGTAGTGGCTCAGTTGCGGTCATGCTGAGATTGTACATGGATCTCACTGCCCCTGTCTCCAGGTCAGAGTTCCGTTCTCCATATGTGAGTTTGAGGAACCTGTAGGCTTTAGCAGCAACGTTAGTGTTAGCAAGGACGGCCTGTTGGATAGGTTCGGAGCAGTGCTTGAGGATCTCATTCAGGGCAACAGCATTCTTTA
Source organism: Chlamydomonas sp. ICE-L (assembly GCA_013435795.1). Taxonomy (NCBI): domain Eukaryota; kingdom Viridiplantae; phylum Chlorophyta; class Chlorophyceae; order Chlamydomonadales; family Chlamydomonadaceae; genus Chlamydomonas; species Chlamydomonas sp. ICE-L. The sequence goes on along the minus strand of JACBWV010000610.1, from coordinate 127,791,445 downwards.
CCATGTTGATGGGGTAGGAAACAGCACGAGCCGCAATAGCTGCATTAGCATGGTCCACATTCGGATAATGAGACTCCTCCAGCGGGTATCCGTCGGCATCTGCTGGTTCATCTGCGGGGGCAACGGCCTTCGCTGCCTCAATGGCAACGGAGATGCACCCAGGGTGGGACCTGAGGTGGCGGATGAGGAAGGGTCCAAACTTGTGCCATGGGACAGCAGGCGTGCCGTCGAAGATGAGTGCAGGGGGTTTTGCTCCTGGAGTCGCCATGTTGTCTGTCGCGGCGCTGGGGTCTTGGGGTCTTGGTCTTCACACCGGGTTAATAAACCGGCCTGTGGGTAATCCGGGTGTGAAGCTTGTCGGGCTTCAGTCTTGGGTGTGCGGTTCGGAGGGAGGGGTGAGGGAGTGTTGACAACAAAGGGGGAACCAAATGGGTCCTGTTGGTCTGTAATTGTGGAGGTAGTAGCAGGAAGTAGGGAATGTTAGGATTAGAGGGGGGGGGGGGGGGGGGGGGGGGGGGTTCTTCGAGGGTGTGCAGGGTTGATTCTCCGTGGCACAAGCAATCTTTAGGGGATTGCGCAACGCTGTGTGTGATCTGGTGAGTGTACAACTCACGTCGAAGATCTACTCAGACTCCTGGACTGCGTCTACGTTTCGTCTGTGACGGATGGTAGAGACAACAGGAGAGTTGTGTGGGCAGTAGGCGAGGCAGCGCAGGTTAGATTTCTCACGTGAATACGTAGACAATCCAGGGCCAAAAGCAGTACTCAAGCCGTCGAGCTAGTCTGAGGGAAAACTGTCACCTTGTGCAGGGCTGAATATCCACTTGGCACGGGCGCAGGGGCGCTGTCTGCGGGTAGCGGTCGGGCCGATAACCTTTCAATCGATAGAGTAGTTACACAGTGAAGACTGAAGAGCAGATAGCTTATCATCGCAACCCGTGCGGCTATATAGAAAAGGAAGTCTTCAGGAAGATTCCGAAGAAACGTGTAGGCCATAGCTAGCCTATGGCCTGGCGGCAGGCAACCCGGGTCTTGGAGCCGCAGGACCACGCGTGCGCTATGTCAACTCAGTGTCCGACTCAACGGACAATAACAGCCTTCGCACGGATTCCAGAAACACGCAACAATTATTCTTCTTATATCGAGAAGTGGTTTGGCTGGACTGTAACCAGCTAGTCTGTATAACACACACACATAAACGGATACAACGGGTACTTAAAGCATACGGTGGTTGGTGATGCACCACCTAGTGGCATGTTTAATTTTTGCGTGTTTCATAAATGGCTGATCATTACACAAAACAAAATATATTACATTGCATTGTCATCGACAGGCCATTATATATACTCGGTCAAGTTATCCAGCTTTTTGTTCAGCTCAGAGGACGACTCGAAACCTTCCCGGTGTGGGCTTGTCTAGGGTCAGTACACCTTCTCGAGTGCCCACGCCATTTGTCGCTCGGTATATAAAGCCACGCCATCCCATCGGCCTTAACATTTCGTACGACCTAGGGCCGGGTAGATAAAAGATCAGGTCACCCCACTGCATGGAATCGGGTTCGGAGCCGGTTCTGAGGCAGTCCCTCACATGGTCGAATTTGACGCCATGCAAAATTTGCAGAAGTAGTGTGTGTGATCCCACCTCCATGTAAATAAACCGATTGCAATTTCGTTTGTTTCGTAGCCATCCACCATCATTGCTGTCGACACATCGTCCAGGCAGTCTTGGAAGGCAACAAACTGCCGCAACGTAGCACAGGCTCAACACGACGGTCCACACCAGAGGGACCACACAGAACCCAGGGCATGAGAGCGCTCTGGCTTGGACGCTCTCAATCGCTGACGCGAGTATCGTGACACCCATCGGGCTCTGCCGCAGCCTTCTGATCTGTGTCTGTGTGAAATGGAGCATGTGCGCGCCGTGTGCGCACTATCAGGCCACATGAGCCGCAACGACGCCATGCTGAGGCGAGGCCATTTGCATTTGGTCCGCCAGATGCAGTTTGGTCATGCGGTCCACAAAGTTAATTGCAACTCCTTGTCTTACCAAGCGAATTCCCTCAGCAAGAGCTCCGAAGGCCAAGCAGCCAGCAATTCATTAGACTGCGAGCATTTCCGGCTCTGCAACGGCTGCGCAATTGAAACTGATTTAAGCAATCCTCCGCAGTATGCTGAGGCACAATCCTTCTTCAAAGCTAGGGGCATGGGTAATGTCCCCATGGTGGCTGGACCCATGAAGGCTTGGAGGTGCCGTGCCAAGCTTGCTGTAAGAGGTACCCCAGGGCGCCCCAAAATAGGTATGTGCATGTAGCTGTGTGTCTTGTCTCCCAATACATGACATCACGTTTTCATCAACAGGCCATTGTTGATGGCCGTATGGTACCCCAAGGCGTCCTAAAATATGTATGTGCATGTACCATACGCCTGTATGCACCTAGTTAACACCCTAAGGGTGTTTAAGCCTGCAAGGTTAGGCCCTCTGAAACATGGTGAACTCTTGGGGACCTCTTCAACATGTTTAACACCCCTCAATAGGATGTTGACTGGGTGCAGACAGCCGTCGGGGTTGTTACCGATATCTCGAAATGTAAAAAATGATTCAAATTCTGGCATGGTTTAAGCTGTGTGTTTCGTCTCCCGATATTGGGTGCGTAGAAGTGAAATGGATGGTAGGCTAGAGAACAGAGATGTATAAGGAAATGTTGTGTGTGACACATGAGCCCATAGCTTTTCTTCAGCTACAAGCAGCAGCTTCTAGGCAGCTCCCTGGCTCTCTCTCCATCCAAACCTCAAGCAACCTCATTAGTGCACCATGAAGCACTAATGTTGTCAGCTTTCAAGTGCTCCTGAAATCTTTGGGTTTGGCCCAGTGGCAGTCCCATGGAGCTGCCTAGAAGCTGCTGCTGGCAGCCAAAAAGAAAAACTCTGCTTCTTACATATGAGTAGGGAATGGTAATATGATATCATATGATTCCGGCAGTTTGACTAGTCTGAAGTTACCATTTATATAAAATACCACATAATGCAATTTGTACGATATCTTCTGATGTCATACTCGCCTTTGGTCAACGTCATATGACATGCCAGTCCCTACATATGAGTCAGGCGTCCAAGGCATAGCTTTTCTTTTTGGCTACAAGACGCAGCTTCTAGGCAGCTCCACAAGCCAGCCACTGGGCTGCACCCAATTATTTCAGTAGTGCTAGAAAACTGCTGATAGCAGGTTCAATATGCACTAGGCTGCACAAGGTTTTGCTATGTGGCTAGGTAAGGGAGCTACATAGAAGCTGCAGCTTTGTGGCTAGGCAAGGGAGCTACATAGAAGCTGCAGCTATGTGGCATGGCAAGGGAGCTACATAGAAGCTGCAGCTATGTGGCTGGGCAAGGGAGCTACATAGAAGCTGCAGCTATGTGGCTGGGCAAGGGAGCTACATAGAAGCTGCAGCTATGTGGCTGGGCAAGGGAGCTACATAGAAGCTGCAGCTATGTGGCTGGGCAAGGGAGCTACATAGAAGCTGCAGCTATGTGGCTAGGCAAGGGAGCTACATAGAAGCTGCAGCTATGTGGCTAGGCAAGGGAGTTACATAGAAGCTGCAGCTATGTGGCTGGGCAAGGGAGCTACATAGAAGCTGCAGCTATGCGGCTGGGCAAGGGAGCTACATAGAAGCTGCAGCTATGTGGCTGGGCAAGGGAGCTAGATAGAAGCTGCAGCCATGTGGCTAGGAAAGGGAGCTACATAGAAGCTGCAGCTATGCGGCTGGGCAAGGGAGCTACATAGAAGCTGCAGCTATGCGGCTGGGCAAGGGAGCTACATAGAAGCTGCAGCTATGTGGCTGGGCAAGGGAGCTAGATAGAAGCTGCAGCCATGTGGCTAGGCAAGGGAGCTACATAGAAGCTGTAGCTATGTGGCTAGGCAAGGGAGCTACGTAGAAGCTGCAGCTGGTAGCTGGTAAGAATAGCACTGGTCCAAGGATGGGATGAGGACGGGCCGAGCTTTTTTTCCGTTTCAGCAAGGGGGTCTCCTGGTAGTTATAATGGATTTGGTGTCTTTCAAGGTTGGGCTCCTGTTAGCCATTTAGGTAGGCGGTCTGAAGGGCCGTCCCAGGGGGTTCAGGGGGCGGGGCCGAAACCCGAGTCTCATGGTAGCGAAAGGTTTGTCCAAAGCAGGTTCCCAGGTAGCGATCGCTACTGGTAGCGGGAAAAAACTTTATGAGGGAGTTGTTTTTCTCAAGCCGTCACAGCTTCTTTGCCCCTACATCTTGCCAGCCCCACCACCACCACCACCACCTCCACCCCACAAACACAAAACAAAAAAAACTCCCTGACCTCCCACCCTCCCCCCCCCCACACACACACCCACACACATACACACATACTCTCTCTCACACACACACACACACACATAAACACATTTTTGTTGCAAATACAGCGTAGGAAATAAACTGCATCTGAGACCCGGAAGAATTTTACAGAACATTCTCACCCTGCAATGTTATTTATTCAATACCTCATGCCTCATGCGCACATCTGTTTCCCTGTTGCTCTGCTTCCCACAGCTCTATGTAGCGCCAGGCGGTATGGAGCTGCATTGCAGCGGGTTGGCTTCCTGATAATTCCGGCACAGCTTGTCATGCCAAGAAGCTTACCAGCCACCCTCCCCCATCCAGCCCAGACACCCGTACGCCCCCTCCCGTTACCAGCCACTCTCCCCATCAGCGCCCCCCGTACCAGCCCCCTCTCCCCGTACCAGTCACCCTCCCCATTCCAGCCAGACAACCGGTTACCAGCCCCCCCCTCCCCGGCACCAGCCACATCCCATCCCACGCAGACACCCTACAGCCCCCCTCCCGTACCAGCCACCCTCCCCATCCAGCCAGCCACCCGTACCAGCCCCCTACCTTACCAGCCACCCCCTCCCCATTCCGCCGACAACCGTCCAGCCCCTCCCCGTACCGCAGCACTCTCCCCATCCAGCCAGCCACCCGTATCAGCCACCCTCCCGTACAGCCACCTCCCCATCCAGCCAGACAACCGTACCAGCCCCCTCCCCGTACCAGCCCCCCTCCCCATCCAGCCAGCCACCCGTACCAGCCCCCTCCCGTACCAGCCACCCTCCCCATCCAGCCAGCCACCCGTACCAGCCCCCCCCCCGTACCAAGCTACCCTCCCCTCCACGCCAAGCACCCGTACCAGCCCCCCTCCCCGCACCAGCACCCCTCCCCATTCCAGCCCAGCCACCCGTCCAGCCCCCTCCCCGTACCAGCTCTCTCACATCAGCCAGACACCCGTACCCAGCCCCCTTCCCGTCCCAGCCCACCTCCCACCAGCCAGCACACGTACCAGCCCCCTCCCCATCCAGCAAGCCACCCGTTCCAGCCCCCCTCCCCGTACCAGCCACCCTCCCCATCCAGCCAGACAACCGTACCAGCCCCCCCCCCGTACCAGCCACCCCCCATCCAGCCAGGCACCCTTACAGCCCCCCTCCGTACCAGCCACCCTCCCATCCAGCCAGCCACCCGTACCAGCCCCCCTCCCGTACCAGCCACCCTCCCCATCCAGCCAGCCACCCGTACCAGCCCCCCTCCCGTACCAGCCACCCTCCCCATCCAGCCAGCCACCCGTACCAGCCCCCCTCCCCGTACCAGCCACCCTCCCCATCCAGCCAGACACCCGTACCAGCCCCCCTCCCCGTACCAGCCACCCTCCCCATCAAGCCAGACACCCGTACCAGCCCCCCCTCTCCGTACCAGCCACCCTCCCTATCCAGCCAGCCACCCCGCCAGCCACCCTCCCCATCCAGCCAGGACACCCGTACCAGCCCCCCTCCCCCTCCAGCCAGGCACCCCGCCAGCCCCCTCCCCCTCCAGCCAGACATCCTCCCCCTCCAGCCAGACACCCTCCCTATCCAGCCAGACACCCCGCCAGCCACTCAGCAACCCAGCCACCCAATCACCTAGACAACCAGCCACCCTCCCCTGACTAGCCACCTAGCCAGCCAAGCAGCCAGACTACCCTCCCCATGGCCAACACCATTTGTGGTTAATGCGTCCACATGGCTGCCCTATGGCCAGATAGTGGAGTGGAATGATGATGATGACAATGATGATGATGATGGTGGGGTGGGGTGCTGCTTCCCCCCCCCCCCCCCACCCCCACCCCACCCACTCACACACACACGTACACACACAACTCCACTCCAATCCACTTTAAGCACTTGCCAGTGGTACCAGGCATTCTGATGTCTAAACTACATGACTGAATGCTTTCAGGTCTGTTCAAGCAAGGCAGCCATAATGTGATTGAAGTGCCTAAATGTCAGATTCACCATCCCCAGATAAATGAAGCTGTAGCTTTGATATCTCAGGTGTGTGTTATAGTTGTTGTGTATTTAATTATAATTGTATATGCCTGGGTTGGCCTGGGTAAGCCTGGATACTGTTGCATGAACTCAGGGCGCCCGTCGATAAATGAGGTTGTAGCTTTGTCATCTTAGGTGTGTGCTACAGTCGTTGGGCATTCAATTATAAACGTACAAGCCTGGGTTAGCCTGGGTACTGTATCACAAACTCGGGGCCCCCGTTGATAAACGAGGCTGCAGCTTTGATACCTCAGCTGTGTGTTACAGTTGTTGGGTACCGCAGTCAATTAAGGTAATGATAACGCCTGGTGGGGCGTGGTGTTAAGGGAACCCGTCGTACGCGGGTAGAGAGCGGTCTTCTACGTCAACTGGACAAGCTACCATCGCGGTTGACAATGACCTGCTACGCTAAGAGCGACCGTAGGGGGGAATCGAACCCCCGACTCTTCATTCTCAGAGTGATTCGGTCTGCCACTAGACCAATGTATATCACTGAAAGGGGCTGTAGTCAATTATAATAGTACAAGACTGGGTATGCCTGAGTGCTGTTGCACGAACACAGGGCCCCAGTCGATAAATAAGGCTGTAGGTTTGATATCTCAGGTGTGTGCTACAGTTGTTTGGCATTCAATTATAATCGTATAAGCCTGGGTACGCCTGGGTGGTGTTGCAAGAACTCAGGGCGCCTGTCGATAAATGAGGCTGTTGCTTTGATATTTCAGGTATGCGCTACAGTTGTTGGGTATTCAATTATAATTGTACAAGCGTGGGTTAGCCTGGGTTAGCCTGGATACTGTTGCATGAACTCTGGGCCTCCGTCGATACATGAGGCTACAGCGTTGAAACCTCATGTGTGTGTTACAGTTGTTTAATATTCAATTATAATCGTACAAGCCTGGGTAAGCCTGGTTTAGCCTGGATACTGCTGCACGAACTCAGGGCCCCCGTCAATAAATGGGGCCGTAGGTTTAATATCTCACTTCAGGTGTGTGCTACAGTTGTTTAATATCAGTTAATATCTCACTTCAGGTGTGTTTAATATCAGTTAATATCTCACTTCAGGTGTGTTTAATATCAGTTAATATCAGTTAATATCAGTTAATATCTTACTTCAGGTGTGTTTAATATCAGTTAATATCTCACTTCAGGTGTGTTTAATATCAGTTAATATCAGTTTATATCAGTTAATATCAGTTAATATCTTACTTTAGGTGTGTTTAATATCAGTTAATATCTCACTTCAGGTGTGTGCTACAGTTGTTTAATATTCAATTATAATACTACAAGCCTGGGTTAGCCTGGGTGCTGTAGCATGAACTCAGTGCATCCGTCGATAAGTGGGGCTGTAGCTTTGATATCTTAGGTGTGTGCTACAGTTGTTTTGTATTTAATTATAATCTTACAAGCCTGGGTTGGCCTGGGTACGTCTGGGTACTGCTGCATGAACACAGGGTCCCCGTCGATAAATGAGGCTGTAGATTTTATATCCTGTTCATCATTGCTTTTTCGTTTTAGCCCCACCTGTCACGGTTGGGCAGGTCCCTTTAGCCTATTTGGCGGACCCCTGGACTGTAGCAACATATACTAGTATGCACTCACTGGTGCTCCATTGAACATTTAATTCATTTTTTGTTTTTTAATGTATTTAGAGAGGTTGGTGTTGAAGGCCTGCTTGGCCTGTCTGTTGGACTCTCTCCGCCTCCCTTTCTGAATCCGCAGTGGGCGCTGTTTTGTGTACGGTGTCCCACTTCCTGGGGTGAAAATCCTTCCAATGCAAACAAAACAAAAATGTACGGACAATAAAGTTACATGCCCTTAGACCATATCGGTGCTTCATATAAATGAAATAGGGAGGGAGGGGAGCAATGTTTTTTCTCCATTGGACGCGTTGCATATTGATCGACTTGGTGCGGCCCAAGTGCGACGCAATGCCCTCTGAAACCCGCGAAGCGGGAAGCGCAGAGGGGGGTTCATGGGAGCATTTCTGACTAGTTTAGCCGGACCCATGCGTCCCCATGCAGCGATGGAATGGCGTCGCGTTGCACAAAAGAAAGTGCAGGTTTTTTATGTTAATGGGATTGGGAGGGTTGAGGAGGCTGGGGTCAGTAAGAGGGCATTTGGAGGGCCAAATTCCAAGCTTGGACTGGGGTCTCGCCTAGGTCAATGGGAAGGAGCAAACTGGCCCCCTACTTGTGTATGTATGTTGTTAAAGTCCAGCGGTAGGCCAAATAGGCTTGAGGGACTTGTCCAACCATGATATCAGGAGGGGCTAAAATGTAAAAAGCACTGATGAACTGACCTCCAAACAATCGTTTTACCGACGGGGGCCCTGCGTTTGTGCTACAGTGGGAATTTGAAGTCAGAGTGGAACTAGCCCATGTTCTCGTTGCAAGGTCAAGGCCATGGATTCTTGAGGATTGTCTTGATCTCATTTTATTTTGGACTGCCCATGATCCCTCTTTGCTGGTGTGCCAAAGGCTACGAAAGCTAAACTAGTCAGAGTGAAACTAGCTCATGTTCTCCTTGCAAGGCCAAGGCCATGGATTCTTGAGAATTGTCTTGGTCTCAATGTCTTTTGGACTGCCCATGATCCCTTTTTGTTGGTGTGCAAAAGGCTATGCAAGTGTAACGTGTCAGGCTCATTGGGTCTATCCCCGTTCCGACAAATGGCTCAATGGTTGAGCTCCTATAAAGAACGAGGAAGTTGCCGGGTTCGAATCCCCCCCCCCCCGTGCGATTTAGTATCAGCGGTAGTTGTCAACCGCCATGGTAGCTTTGTCCAGGTAAAGTAGCAGCCCGTTCCCAACCGCCGTAAGTCAGGGCTCCCTTAAAACCACGCCCCACCAGGCGTTATCATTACCTTTTTAACGGGTCAGGCTCATTGGGATCTCATTGTCTTGTGCACCATTCTGGGTACCGCACGGGGGGAGTTGGAAGTGGCAGACAGTGCGCAGCCCAGAGTTGGCTGAAGAACCATGAAACAGTTCAAAATCAAAAATCTAGGGTGACTACCACTTGAGCTTGTTCATCATCCTTGCATCACACACTCCTCACCAGTTCAGCACAGAATCATGATGCAGTTTAGGCAGAGTCCTTTAGCCCAGGCTGCTAACCAAATATCATCAAATACAAATCGTGTGCACCATCCAGGTGGTCCGCCAGCTGCGAATGGCCCCTCGAGTTCCGTGGGACTGGTGCACTGCGCTACATCCAAAGGCTACTATGAGCACCATGGTGCTACGTAAAGACAACGGTTCCTTTTCTTACCAACAACCCTGGTGCACGATGCAGGTGGTCCGCCAGCTGCGAGTGGCTCCTTATGATGAGGTCCGCGGGACTGGTGCACTGCGATACATCCAACTCACTGCAGTATCATCTTCTCTGCACCAAAACAGCGCACAGCTTATACCAGCGGAGGATGATGAACATGCTCAAGTGCAGGTAGGCCTGCTTATTGATGTTTGATTAATGATTGATGTTAGAATCGCTTTTTTTTACCCCAAAATAAATTTTACAGGAAGTTTGAGGGGTCCGAAGTTTGTTTGACCCAAAGCGGCCCAATTCTGATTTTGGCAAAAAATCGCGTTTGGGCTACCCTGATAAAAGCTATAGAAAGCTACAAAACGCTGTTCCTGGAGGAGGCCTGAAACTAATAAGCTAGAACAAACCTGGGTGGTCACCTTATTGGAGGGGGGGGATTCTTGCACCTTCTTATCCGACGACGCGTCGCCATTCTGTCGCTGCATGGCGATGCATGGGTCTGGCTAAACTAGTCAAAAATGCCCCCCCAAAACCCCCGGTGCTTCGTGTGGATCGCGCTGCACTGGGGTCGCACTGAGCCGCTCAATTTGTGACGCGTCGCACACAAAACAAAAGTGGATTCTTGTGTCCAGTAGTCACTCCAGCTGCAACCAAGTTCACTGTGGCAGTAACTCAGTTGCTGTGACGTTAACTCAATAGCTGTGACAGTAACTCAATAACTCATAGCCTTTCTTGTCAGGTACGAGCAACAGCTTCTGGGCAGCTCCCATGCCTGGCTATTGAGTCAAACTACATGCAACCTAGTGCACCTTGATGCACACACAATCAGCTGTCCAGAACTGCTGAAATATTTGGTTTAGCTCAGTGGCTGGCTCAAGGAGCTGCATATCAGCTACCGCTTGTAGCCGGAAAGAAAAGCTATGCAGTAGCTCCCATGTATGTCCAAGCTCCTTGTATTTGTTGCTCATATTTGCATCTGTCCAAATGGAAAGCCAAGGTTTTATAAGTGATTAAGTTAATGGGAAGGTTCCTTCAATCTCACGCCCCGTGGCAAGGCGCAACAATTTCCATTTTCGTTTTTTGGCGAAGCCCCCCCCCCCCCCCCCCCCCCCCCCCCCCCCCCCCCCCTTCTGGGGAGCAAGAGCCCCCAGGATTACACCTTTGTCCGATTGTCGTGTGGTCTGTTTGTCGACACGTTACCCTGGCCCTAACTATCTCGTAAACCCTGGCTTCCGTCCTCAGCAGGCCAGAGTTGGCTGAAGAACCACGTAACAATTCAAATTCAAATCCAAATATTGCATGGCAGGTTGTTTTGGTGTGGAATGCAATGAATGAGCAAGATCCTTGCTATGCCTCTGCCCGTCAGCTCAGTCAAGCTCTGTGGTCGGCTGGGTCTAGTGCAGGTCTTGGACAAGGGCGGGGGGTGCTCAAGAGTCGGCAGCCGAGGACACCTGCTGCCCCAGCAACCAAAGTTCTATCAGCAGCAAAAGCTGCCCCAGGAGCTAATGCCCTTTCAGCCCCCCAACCTGCGCCCCTGCTTCATTCTGTGTGGGTGCATTGTAACTCCTCGAAGACCAACAATGTGATGTCTGTGTCAGGAGGCTGGCAGCTGATGCACGGGCAGAAGGATGTGTGGCAACCCTTTGGAGGCACCCCAATCAATGTAGCTCCAAGTGAGTGCACCAGTGCTTGTTTTTCACTCCCACCCACACCCACACTACCCCCCACCCACCCACACACCCCACACACACTCCACATACACACTCCACACACACACACACACACACACACACACACACACACCACCACCCCAGCCCACCCCAGCTCACCCTTGCATGCAGCTCTGTAACACTAGATCCCCGAGGCACGTGGCGGAGAATGTTTACTAGTTGTTGTTTTGTTTTTGCACTAGTGCTTGTTTTTCACCCCCACACCCACACCCACTCCACACCCCCACCCATCCCAGACCACCCCTGCATGCATACAGCTCTGTAACACTAGATCATTGAGGAACTTGGCGGAGAATGTTCACTAGTTGTTTGTTTTGTTAGTGCACCAGTGCTTGTTTCTTAAACTGCCTTCCCTGTTTTTATAGTTGGGCAAGTCCCTTTAGATAGATAGATAGATAGATAGATAGATAGATAGATAGATAGATAGAGATAGATAGAGATAGATAGATAGAGATAAAGATATTTGGCTACCCTTAGACAGTAAAATTGGAGGCACCCTTATCATCGTCGCTCAAAGTAAGTTCAATGATCAGCTTAGCACGAACTTCGGGCCCCCGTCGTTTACGATTAGTTGGAGTTCAGTTCACCAGTGCTTGTTTTCTTAACTGCCTTTGGAGGTACCCCGATCAATGAAGCTCCAAGTGAGTTTGAACCCGTTGCTAGGTTCACGATTTCCGACCTGGCGCCTTGACAGAGGCTGAGAACTATCCTCCGTGCTGTCGCACGGTAGTCCGAGCTCAGGCGTAGTAGCAGTCTGCGCAAAATAAAACCCACAGTAATTATTCCCAAGTGCAAGCGAACGGGAAGGTTCTTTCAAACTCACGCCCCGTGGCAAGGCGTAACATTTTCCAATTACTTTTTCATCTGCTGCTCAGAGTGAGTGCAGGCTTCTAGGCAGCTCCCTTGACTGGCTATCCAGCCAAACCTGAAGCAACCTAGTGCACAAGGTGTAATAACAATTTTCAATTTGTATTTTCTGCTCAGAGTGAGCGCAGGCTTCTAGGCAGCTCCCTTGACTGCCTATGCAGCCAAACGTTAAGCAACCTCGTGCACAAGGTGTCATAAGAAAAACCATTTTTCAATTTTCTTGATGCAGGTTCCTTTGTCCAAGCAAACTTTGGAGCCTTCCAGTCTGCCCTTGCCGCCATTCGCAGCCATGTGCCCCAGGGTTCTAGAGTTACAGAATTGCATGCAGGTACGGCGTGGGGTGGGTGGGGTGGGATGGGGGTATGGAGTGGGGGTCGGGGGGTGGGGGTGAAAAACAAGCACTAGTGCAGACTTGTGAACTTAAAAAAAAGTAGCAAACATTCGCCGCCACGTGCCTCAGGGCTCTACAGTTGCTGAGTTGCATGCAGATACGGTGTGGGGTGGGGGTGGGTGGGGGGGTGGAGTGGGGGTGTGGGGGGAAACAAGCACTTGTGAACTAAATAAAAAACTAGCCCCGAACTAGGGGATATTAACCGCCACGTGCCTCAGGGATCTAGAGTTGCAGAGCTGCATGCAGGTACGGCGTGGGGTGACTGGGTGGAGTGTGTGTGTGTGGGGGGGGGGGGGGGGGGGGGGGGGGGGGGGGGGGGGAACAAGCACTAGGGAACTATACAAAAATATGAACATTCCCCGCCACGTGCTCCAGGGATCTAGAGGTACAGAGCTGCATGCAGGTGGGGGGAGACGGGGGTGACTGTGTGGGTGGAGTGTGGGTGGGTGGGTGTGTGGGGGGTGAAAAGCAAGCACTTCTGGATCGACAAAAAAATCTAGTGAGCATTCCCCGCCATGTGCCCCAGGGATCTAGAGGTACAGAGCTGCGTGCAGGTGGGGGGTGGGGTGGGGTGGGTGAAACTCAATATTTCCTCCCCAAACTTCTTGGGTATATGGAGGGTAATTAGACGTGCAACTTAGGCTTAACCCCACCTTCAAATTCTCAAACACACAAAAAAATGATAGGTCAGCTCAGAATCAGGGCTGGGAAAGGGTGTTTGATCTGCCATGTTGTGCAACTTTGCTGAAATCCAAATGTAAGACCACAAATTGATAGAGCTCATCAAGAGGATCACTATACACCCTATGTCGACCCCCCTAATCCTAATTGTGTAAGGAAGTATGGGCCCCCTTTTTGGGGGGTGAGTGGGGGGGGTAAGGCAGATTTCAAAAACGTCCGACAGGAATGAGAAAACAACAAGTGCCCCGTGTAGTGAAATAAAATTAAAAGTAGTGAACATTCGCCGCCACGTGCCTCCGCCTAGCCGGTCAAATGGGGTCTATCTCCGTCAAAAGCAGGGAGGCGCTGCATTGAAGATAGAGCTTCGTGCTTTGTGCATTGCATTGCATGAGAATAGAGATCCGTGCTAGAGCTTCGTGCTTTGTGCACTGCATTGAGGATAGAGCTCCGTGCTGCGAGCTACCGACCTCCAAACGCTCGACTGTCTGTCGTACTCAGACATTGTGGCAGGATCACGACCATTTATATCTCTTTGAAGCTCCCTAGCTCGCAACACAAAGCTCGGCTGTGCTCAATCCCATGCTCCGCAAGTGCGTGAAATGGCCTTGTGATCTTGCCCCATTTGCCTTCAAAAACACATAAGCAAAATCAAATGTTCAAGGTCGTTGGGGCATCTGCAAAGTTCAATTATTACGTTGTTGCTTACAACTGCTTGTTCGCAGGATTGATCATGATGCATTATTTGAAGTACTACTCGTACCTGATGGCCTTACAGCGGTTGGCGTGGCTTGGTTATTCATTATGTGAAGTACTACTAGTACCTGATGGCCTTAGGGCGGTTGGCGTGGCTTGGTTCTCAGAGGCAGAAGACCGGACAAAGGACTATAGTGAACATATGCCGCCACTTGCCTCAGGAATCTGCAGGGGTCGCACTGAGTCTCTTAATTTGCGACACACAGCACACACATAAAACTGCAGCTCATTTATATCACCTCCCCCACACACACAGCCACATCCACCCCCCCACACACAGGTGTAGGTGCCATCGGTCTATCCCTTATGTCTCCAGGGGTACCGCCTCTTGGTAGTGATCAGCAGGGAAGTCCATTGTGCAGCAGACTGCAGTGTGTGGAAATCAACCCATCTGCTGCAGAGCCCTTCTACAAATCAAGGAGGAGATTGTTGGATTCTTTGAGAGATTCAAGTCCAGCCCAAGCTTCTCATTCAGGTCCAGGCCAAACTTCTCCTTCAGGCCAAGCCACTCTTTCAGGTCCAGGCCAAGCTTCCCCATCAGGCCAAGCCACTCCAGGTCCAGGCCAGGCTTCTCCTCTAGGTGAAGGCCAAGCCTCACCATCTTCTCCTTCTGTTGCGGGTTGCACGCCCAGGGCAGGATCACCCCATCAGGCTATCCCTGACATCTCGTATGTTGTGGCAGCAGCTGGATCAGATCCAGACAAGTTCCTTGCAGACACTGATGTAGGTTTGGAGGCGGAGCAGGCAGAGGGGGGGGGGGGGGGACCAGGGTACTACATTTTGCCATTTTGTGTTACGTGAAAAACGTAGTTGGGGTCTTCAAGTTACTTGCTGGCAGTGCCTGGCACGAAACTTTGGGTCTCCAGGCTTAGTGGGTTTCTTTTTTTACGAGATTCGCATAGGTTGGCTCCATAAGCTGACGCTCTAGCACGTCAGCACACTTGTTTAGGGTTACATGGGGGGGACATGGAGACAATTACGTGTAAGTGGGAGAACGTGCAAATATTATGTGCCGATTGGCAATTGTTAGCTACCTGCATGCAGAGCATGAATGGAACTGAGGGGGCAAAATGTACGTATGTATTTGTACAGTCCAAGGGTAGCCAAATAGTCTTACGGGACTTGCCCAACTTTAAAATAGGAAAGGCAGTTTAAACCGTACAAGCACTAGTGTTAAAACAAACAAGCACTAGTGTTAAAACAGACAAACAAAGTGTGTCCAAAGATCTCCAATCTGATTAAGTCCCCACAGCCACCACCACCAATTTTATTTTAGTTTCTGTAGTTGTGAAGCAAAAGTTGCGGCGCAAGCCTGATTTAGGGATTTGGGCTTAGCACGGTATAGGTCGGAGCGCGAAACGCGGAGCCCTTGGGAGGTTTGGGAGGCAGCGCATCGCACTGGAGGGGGATCGCACCTATTTGCTCAATTTGCGACGTGGCGCACAAAAACAAAAAACGCCCACCCCTTTCTCTACCCTTGTGTCACCTCAGGTCGCCATTGTGGATCCACCTCAAAACCATCCACCACCACCCACCACCACCACACACACACACCATCCACCAATCATCCACCACCATCCACCACCATACACCACCACACACCACCATACACCACCACCCCTTTCTCTCCCCTTGTGTCACCTCAGGTCGTCATTGTGGATCCACCGCGAAAGGGTTTAGAAGATTCCCTTCTAAAATCTCTCTGCAAGCCTGGGGGCCTGCCTCATACTCTCATCTATCTGTCGTGCGGATTCAAGGCCTTGCAGCGTGACTCGGACACTCTCACTGGAAGGAAACCAGGCCAAGCTGAAACTCCCCAGGGTAAAAGCTCTCAGAAGGGAAGTGATGCGGACACACTCATTGGAAGGAAATCTGATCAAGGTGAAGCTGGCCAGGGCAGAAACTCTCAGACGGGAAGCGATGGAGCTAGCAATCCAATGAGCAACGCTGGAGGAGGAGAGAATCTTGGCCCATGGCGGCTGGTGGAGACAACGGCCTTCTTGTTTTTTCCTGGCACTGACTCTATCGAGACATTGGCAGTGTTCAAGCGTTGCTGATGTTGTCCTGGGGTGCTGTGCTGGGGTGGTGCTGGGGTGAGGTGGTGCTGGGGCGCTGGGCTGGACATTGGCAGTGTTAAAGCGCTGCTGATGTTGTCTTGGGGTGCTGTGCTGGGGTTGGGGTGCTGGGGTGGGGTGGTGCTGGGGTACTGGGGTGGCCATTGTCAGTGTTCAAGCGGTGCTGAGTGTAACCAATATTGTCTGGGTGGAAAGCATGATATAAGGGAGGGTAACGTATAGTACTTGTGGTATTCTCATAGAGCACTTCACCCCCCTTATTGAAGTGTGGTAAAGGAATACTACAAGCACCAGACTTTACCCTGCCTCACATCATGTTTTCCGCTCAGACGATATTGGATACACTGCGTCTGGGGTGGGATTCAGCTGTGGTGTGATAAATTGTGCAGTGATAAGCTGTGGTGCGAGAATTTAATCGCACCACAGCTTATCACTGCACAATTTATCACAACACAGCTGAATCCTCATTTTTTCTTTAAGACTCTCACTGTGGTTACTGTGCACCCTGGAGCACAATTAGTGGATCGTTAGGGCGTGTCGCATGAAACAAGAAGTGTGATCAGGTGTGATAATGAGTAACAATCTCAATAGATTAACCGACAGTTGATGTAAAGATTGAAAAATAGAAATTATAAGGAAGTGAATAAATAAGATTATAAATAAATAATAATATGAACCTATAGTGAAGCTGTGTCATTGACCTCCTGAGATTCACACTGGGCGTGCACGTGCGTATGGCGAGCTAATTATGAGCTCTGCAGGCCGCCTGCAGATGGCTAGAGTAAACTTGAACAAATAGCGTGTGAATACCGTGTGCAATGATAACGCCTGGTAGGGCGTCATATCTAGGGAGCCCCGTCTTACGGCGGCAGGGAACGGGTTGCTACTTTACCTGGACAAAGCTACCATGGCGGTTGACAGCGACCGCGAACACTAAGGCGCACCCGTAGGGATCCGAAACCGGCACCTTAGTCGCCATTGAGCCATTTGTTGAACGGGGATAATACCATGCGCAAGTTAAGTCATATGCGTACCATGATTTGATTTTAGGACTAGCTTGGCCTGATCAGCACCTTCAGATTAGCACCTATATATATTAGCACCTATATATATTCGCACCTATATATATTAGCACCTATATATATTAGCACCTATATACATTAGCACCTATATACATTAGCACCTAACATTTCATGGTTTGACTCTGATTAAGTGTTCATCATTGCAGAATTTTTTTTATCTGTTACATAGTTTCCCAGCCAACTCTGGTCAAGTGTTCATTATTGTAGATTTGAATTTGAATTGTTGCATAGGTTTCCAGCCAACTCCGCTCAAGAGTTCATTATTGCAGATTTGAATTTGGATTAAAATTGAGACAGTTTTCCAGCCAACTCTTGTCGAATGTTCATCATTGCAGATTTGAATTTGGATTTGATGTGTTACATAGTTTTTCAGTCAACTCTGGTCAAGTGCTCATCATTGCAGATTTTAATTTGGATTTTAATTGTTACATCCCGGTAGTTTTTCAGCCAACTTTGGTCACGTGTTCATCATTGCAGATGCAAGAGCACCCGCACTCATGTTTTTGTCCCTTGCATTAACCTAACGGGTTCCATAGTCAACCAAGTTTCAGTCTTCGGGTTCTTGGACTTGAACTTGGGTGCATAGCTCTAGCCAGCAATTTGGCTGCACGCCGTCTTCGGCAGGGGAAAAAAACAAAATACCAGGGAAAGTAACCGAGTTATTTTCTTACCTAACATACGAGGCTGCAAAATCCACGGTAGCTGTGGCAAACTAGGTTTGTATGTATGCTTGTTGTTACAGTCCAGTGGTAGACCAAATAGGCTTAAAAGACTTGCCCTAACATGACACGAAGGGCTTTTACGAAAAAGCACTGATGAACTGAACCCCGAACAATAATTTTACCAACGGGGGCCCTCACCTGATTTCGTGCTACATTGAAAATGCCGTTCGATGATTTATCCCAATAAGTGAAACTCACAGGAGGCATGAATCCAGATTCAGGGGCGACCTCATGATTAGGGTCACCATCCCCGCAGCCTCCTGAGTAATGACAGGTGCCGTGGGCTCGATTGTCAACAACATGTTAGCTTGGGCGGGGGGCAGGGCACCAGAGTCTTATCCTCCTGTCCAGACAACCAGAGCTGGCCTGGTCATTCATTAGGCCGTCGAAAAGACACCATCTAAATAAAGCAGCTCAAGACAACTGTCGGCCAGATAAGCGGCCAGATAAGCGCAGCCGACTGTACTGCTTCCAAGCGAGTGAAAATCGCACGAGGCAAGAAGTGTTGTTACCCTACCATACGATTATGAGGCATCTTGTTACATTTATTAATAAATGTGACAAGAAACGTAATGTTGAAGGATCTGAATACGGTACCGGTACGTGAGACTGCAAAATCCACGGTAGCCGTGGCAAACTAGGTACGTGAGGCTGCAAAATCCACGGTAGCCGTGGCAAACTAGGAAGTGTTGCTAACCTACTTACATTTATCTGCTGTTTACTTGAAGAATTTGAATTTGAATTGTTTCATGGTTTTTCAGCCAACTCTGAGCTGCTCACAGTCTTCCAATTCCAAGTCCCCGGGTGGATTATTGGGTTTTAAAACAGCGAAACCAGGGAGCACACTAAGCGGACTAGACAGCTTAAAATCTTATCCAGGTACTTCATCTTTTGCTGACTTGAAGACTATCAAAATACCTATATACCTTCATTGCCATAGATAGAGTGTCTGGCCATGATATGTCGATGCATAAATGCATTCCCTCAGTACTAGCACTGATTACAAAGAAACAATGTAATTGGCACCAGTGCGTATTAAATGATCACTGCACTACTTAAATCTCTCTGCTTGCGCGGCTGTTTCTCTGATACCTAGGTCTGCATGCATTTCTTATATTACTTTCTGGTGCACTCTCTATTTTTATACAGTCAGCACTTATTTGTGTGGGTCTAATCAAATAGTGGATTGTTTATCTTTTGCATTAAGGCGCGAATGCCTTGAGCACAATGTCAATTTGCTGTTTGAACTTGAAATACATTTAACTGAAACTTCTAATAGGATTGTAAGTAGATTGTACAAATTCAAACTTTTCCATGCGACAATCCCGTCAGTCGTTTCATCTGATCACACTTGCTGGGGTGACTATCCTTTCAGTGAATAAAAAACAGACGATCGCTTGTACCTGCTCATCTGTACTAGTGGTGCTGCACGTGTACTGGAAGTAATGGCCACGGAAAGTGTGAGGCGTGGCTGCCACTCTGTCACGCTTGCCACTCAGTCACGCATCGTCGCGAAGTATTGCTCTTGTACATGACGGTTGTATTCTGTGTAGATCCGCGTCGATCAGGACCGTTCACGACCTACTACAGATCTTCGGTACGGAGTGCTCACATTGTCGACCTCACACCCTCCGACGCCCGAAGCAAACCGTTCACGAACGTGGGCTCGGCAGTCCAATACCATGCAAGTGCGTATTTCAGGCGCTTCGACGCGTGTCGCTACCCAGCCCTCTGCTAGCCGTGTCTATGGGCGCAGGGTGAGCGTGGTCCCCTCTGCCAGCAAGTACAAGGGCGGGCTCGTTGACAAAGTAACTATTGGGAAGGATGGAAAAGCCTCGGGCTTCCGATACGATCCCTCCATGCAGAGGTGGGTGTCGTGCTGCGTGTGTGGGAACTGTGCATGCAGAGTATGAGGGGTATGAGGGGGGTTCAGGGTTTGAGGGGTATGCGTGCGCATGCCTGGGAACTGTGCATTCAGGGTACAAGGGGTATGGGAGGTATGAGGGGGGGGGGGGGGGGGGGGGGGGGAGGGGAGGTGTATGAGAGGTACAAGTTTGCATGCCTGGGAATTGTTCATGCAGGATATGAGGGGTATGAAGGGGGTTGAGGGGTATGAGGGGGGTTGTAAGATATGCGGGTTATGAGAGGTGTGAGGGGGGTGAAGGGTATGAGGTGTATGAGGGTATGAGGGGCTTGAGGTGTGTGAGGGTATGAGGGGGTCTAAGGGGTATGAGGGGTGGTATGAAGGGAATGAGTGTATGAGGGGGTATGCAAGTATGAGGGTATAAGGGGGTATGAGGGGGTATATAGGTATGAGGGGTGGTATGAAGGGAATGAGTGTATGAGGGGGTATGCAAGTATGAGGGTATAAGGGGGTATGAGGGGGGTATATAGGTATGAGGGGTGGTATGAAGGGAATGAGTGTATGAGGGGGTATACAAGTATGAGGGTATAAGGGGGTAAGAGGGGGTATGAAGGTATGAGGGGGCATACACACAGGGAATGAGTGTATGAGGGGTATGCAAGTATGAGGGTATACGGGGGTATGAAGGGGTATAAAGGTATGAGGGGTATGAGGAAGTATGAGGGAGAATGAAGGCATGGGGGGTAGTTTGAGGGGCTTGAGGGGTATGAGGGTATAAGGGGGTTTGAGGGGTATGACTGTATGAGGGTTATAACTGTGCACGGGTGCATGGGAACTGTGCATCTTCTCCTTTTCTGACCAAGTACTCTTATGCGCCCGCGGCATGTTCAGGCAGTCATCTAGCAGTCCACAGCTAGAGCCGCATCAATTCGTCCACTCTTCTCCTTTCGTCACCAAGTACCCTTATATGTATGTAGGGAACGGCAACTTATATTAGTGTTTCAAAAACTAATATTAACTAATATGATTATCTCTAGATTAGTTAATATATAGAGATAGTGTCACAATAATATCAGTTTTTCAAATAAATCCAAAATTCTTGTGAGACGGCTCGTCAGTCAAAAATTAACTAACATTCACTAATATTATTCATTCACTCGTATTAACTAACTCAGCCTTTCCCTACTTATACGCCCACATCGTGCTGAGACTGTATTTCATAACACAGTGTTCAGTGGTCTCCATCTCTGCTTCGGTCGCACTGCGAATTTGTTCTTCGGTAGTGTTACGTTTTTGGGCTACGTGTGGCAGCTTCTAACCAGCCACTGTATTAGCCAGCCACTGAGGCAAGCCCAAAGATTCCAGCTGCATTTGAATGCCTGTCATGCCAGCTTGAAGCTGCACTCGCTAGCTTCTGGTTTGGCCTAAGGACAGGGAAGAGGAGCTGCCTAGAAGCTGCTACTCGTAGCTAAAAAAAGAAGCAATGGTCTTCGGCACCCTTGTATGTGGCTTGAAAGGGTGCATTATGGGTGGGAGGGGTGCCACAGGGGTGCAGTAAAGAGTGCCAAAGACCCCCTAAATTACGCCCCCCCTCCACCCCCCCACCCACCCCACCCCACCCCACCCTACCCCACACCACTTCATCTCACCACACCACACCACACCACACCACACCACACCACACCACACCACACACCCCCACCTCACCTCACCCCACACCCACACCCACACCCCTTCACCCCACTTCACCCTAAACCTCGAGCGTTGCCTTTCCAGGTGGCTCATGGATGTGCGCGCCGACAAGGCCATGGACACCACGGTGACGCCCTATGCAGGGGAGGCTTACACGGTGAGATAAGGGTACTTCCATTGACCAAATTGGCCAGCGCTTTAGCGCACTTGCAAGAAACAAAACTGCGCTTTGTAGTGCAAAAGCCCAGAATTGCTTGCTGCGCCCACAGGGGGTTGCAAAAAACTGCGCAAAACGTGCAGTGGGGCTCAAAAAGGCAGCGTGCCAGCGCGCAAAAGCGCGCGCTTGGAAGTACCCTGGGTGAGATAAGAGGAAGAGAAGGGTGTGTACCCAGACAGAATGGGGACAGATGAATTACAATCTAATCAAGTTTAAATTAATCATTAATGCAGCTTCTGGGTAGCTCCCTGACTGGTTATACAACCAAATCTAAGGCAACCTAGAAGAAGCTGCTGCTGGTAGCTGAAAAGAGAAGCTATGAGCCTAGTAGTCTCTTCACTCTCAAAGCTGGCTCAGGGAGCTGCCTAGAAGCTGCTGCTGGTAGCTAAAAAGAAAAACTATGAGCCCAGTAGGCTCTCCACTTTCAAAGCTGGTTCAGGGAGCTGCCTAGAAGCTGCTGCTGATATTTGAAAAGGAAAGCTATGACCCTATTAGGCTCTTAATTCTCAAATCCCGCCTGACGTCAATAGCTTTTCTTTTCAGCTACCAACAGCAGCTTCTGGGCAGCTCCCCAGGCTTGCTCCCCAGCTAAATATGTAGCAATGTAGTGCATCTGGAAGCTGACAGAATCATGTTTCCAGGACTGTTGAAAGCTTGGGGCTTAGCCCAGTGGCTGGCTCAGGGAGCTGACTAGAAGCTGCAGCTTGTAGCTGAAAAGCAAAGCTTTGCTGATGTCCCACCACCAGGGTACTACATTTTGCCATTTTGGGTTACATGAAATCTTAGGTGGGTTCTTCAATTTCTTGCTGGCAATGTCTTGCACGCAACTTCTCCGGGTCTTGCATGCTAAGCCGGGTCTCCAGGCTTAGCGTTGTTTTTTTACGTGATTCACGCAAATGGGCTCCAAAATTTTACGTGGTAGCACGTTAGCACATGCGTTTTGTAGTACCCTGCCTTCCACCCGTTTAGGTGTGACCAGCCCACCACAAGTCTGGGTGTACCCAGCCCACCAGATGTTTAGATGTGACCAGTCTAGTCGCACCCTGCCCCCCCCCCCCCCTTCCCCCCCAACTTCAACTCAACGTTTAGGTATGGTCAGACATCCACTACCAAACCCTGAATCCTAAACCCTAAACCCAGTTCAACTCAACGTTTAGGTATGGCCAGACATCCACTACCAAACCCTAAACCCTAAACCAAATTCATCTCAACGTTGAGGTATGGCCAGACATCCACTACCAAACCCTGAACCCTAAACCCAGTTCAACTCAACATTTAGGTATGGCCAGTCATCCACTACCAGCTGAAGGAAAAGAATCTGAAAGGTGTCGATCCGGAGGAGGTAAGACTGGGTGATCACTTCCTTGGGTTGGTTGGTTGGTTGGTTGGTTGGTTGGTTGGTTGGTTGGTTGGTGGTGAAATAACTAAAGTGGGAATATAATATGGAGATCCATTGACACAAGGCTTAGGGGGTGAGGGTGGGCGCTGTTGTGGGGGGAGGGGTGGTGGTGGTGGTGGTGGGGAGCAGTTACACCAGTCACATTGTGGTGGGAACTGAGAACAATCTGAAGGGAGTCATTCTAGAGAAGGTAAGACTGGATCATCTCTTCATCTGGTTGGTCGGTTGGTTGGTTGGTTGGTTAGTAGGTGGTGAATGGGGGGAGGGAATATGAGATGAAGAGCCATTGACACAAGGCGGAGGGGATGAGTGTGGGGGCTGTTATGGGGGGCGGGGGTGGCAGGTGGTGAATGAGGAGAGGGAATATGAGATGAAGAGCCATTGACACAAGGTGTAGGGGGTGAGGGTGGGGGCTGTTACGGGGGGCGGGGGTGGCAGGTGGTGAACACTGAAGAACATTCATGATTTTGTATTTTTAATTGGAGTCAAATCATCTGCATAGCACGAATTCCGGGCATCCGTCGTTTATGATTTGTCAGGCTTCAGTTCATCTGTTCTTGTTTTGTATACAGCCCTTCCCAATATTGAGGTTGGGCACGTCTATTTAGCCTATTTGGCTGTGCCTTAACTGGCTGGACTGTAGAACACACACAGAAGATGGTGAACACTGTTTCAATTGTGGAATACTCATTGCAGCTTCCCGCCAGCTCCAATAGCCAGCCACTGGGTCAACCCCAATGCATTGAAATGCGTGTCATATCGGCTTTCAGACACACTTGCTAGCTTCAGGTTTGGCCCAAGGACAGGGAAAAGGAGTTGCGTAGAAGCTGCTACGTGTAGCCCAAACAAGAAACTGTGGTGGTGAATGGGGGGAGGGAATGTGGTGGGAGGTGGAAGGATTGTGTGTGCGCCTGGAAGGAGGTTAGGTGGGTGAAGAAATACTTGCGAGGTTTTGCAGGTGGAACCTCAGGTTTGCGGGTTAAGTGTCATGTTTAGGAGCTAGGTTGGTTGGGGTAGGCACACAGGTGGCAGTACAGTGAGGGTAGGCACACAGGTGGCAGTGCAGTGAGGGTAGGCACACAGGTGGCAGTACAGTGAGGGTAGGCACACAGGTGGCAGTACAGTGGGGGTAGGCACACAGGTGGCAGTACAGATGGTTACCGCCCTTAATGTAGCCGAGACCCCACTGTTACACTGGTTACACTGGATGAGGTGCCGATTATACCTAAGGGTTCGGCGTCGACCGAGGCCTTCCGCCCACGCCCCCTGTTCATGAACCCGCGACAAGGGCCGGTCACCTCAGCTTGATGCGGGCGGCCAGGATGGTCTGTGGCTGGTTATGGGAGGGGTTGGGAGATAGGAGGCTCCTCAGGATCTGTAGGTGCATCTGACTTTGACCTGAGATGGAACAGTATTTGGTGTGTGTGTGTGTGTGTGGTGGTGGGGTGGGGTGGGGGGGTGAGTGTGTAGTTGTGAGTGTGTAGGTGTGAGTGTGTGGGTGTGGATGGGTGTGTGTGGGTGTCGTTTTGCAGAGACCTGCATGTTGGTGCACTTTGCTTGAATGACCTTTTAGCCCCCCCCCCCCCCCCCCCCCCCCCCCCAATCCACAAGCACTCTCAACGCAAACACAAATATATGCATTCTTGTACCTCCCCACACCCCACACACCCCACACCCCATCCACAATTACTCGAACAAAACACAAATATATGCATTATTACACCCCCACCCCACCCCACCCCCATTCACAAGCACTCCAATAAAACACAAATATATGCATTCTTATAACCCCCCCCCCCCCCCCCCCCCAGCCACAATTACTACAAACAAAAACACCAAATATATGCATTATAACACCCCCACCCCACCCACAGACTCATAAAAACACAAATATATGGCATTCTTCATACCACCCCCCCCCCCCCCCCACCCCCCCCCCCCCCTCCCCCCCCCACCCCCCCCCCCCTCCCCCCCCCCCCCCCCCCCCCCCCCCCCCCCCCCCCCCCCCCCTCCCCCCCCCCCCCCCCCCCCATCCCACAATGACTCCACAAAACATAATATATGCTTATTACCCCCCCCCCCCCCCCCCCCCCCCCCTCACACGCACTCCAGGGTTAAAACACAAATTATGCATTCTTATACCCCCAACCCCACCCCCACCCCCCCCCCCATCCACAATTACTCAACCAAAACACAAAAATATGCATTAGTATATCCACCCCTACCCCACCCTATCCCTAAGCACCTGAACACCACATGGAACAGACCATCAAGATTGAAATAAATGCGATAAGGACCGCGCAATTAAATTTTCATTGATTTTTGAATGATGCTTCAATTACAATCGTAGAGTTCACTGTAGCATGAACTCAGGGCCCCCATCTGTAAGACGATTTGTTGGGGTTATTTCGTCTTTGCTTTCTCGTTTTAAGCCCCTCCTGCCATGGCTGGGAAAGTATCTTTAGCCTATTTGGCCTACCCCTGGACTGTAACAACACACACCTGGTTGATGGAACAGGCCGCCAAGCTTCAGAAGAGGGGATGGACGTTGGTGGACGTTCGGCTGGAAGGTGCGTAGTTTAAATGATTTAAATGTGTATTGATGGAAGTTACACTTGAAGGTGCGATGTTTAAATGATTTAAATGGACATCGGTGGACGTTCCAACGGAAGGTGCGATGTTTTTATGATTTAAATGGACATTGGTGGACGTTCCAACGGAAGGTGCGATGTTTTAATGATTTAAATATGCATTGATGGGTAGTTTGACTTGAAGGTGTGGTGTTTTAATGATTTAAATAGATGTTGATGGTTGTTCGACTGGAATATGCAATGTTTTAATTGTTTAAATATAGGTTGGTAGACGTTTAATTCCAGATCGAACGGAAGCAGGTGAGGGGTCTTATCAGGTTGCTGGTTCGAACCCCATCAAGGTCACCTAGGCCCACCCGGAGGGTCGTCGACCGGCATGTCAACTGGACTCTAGGTGTGATGTAAGCCCGTCCATCGCATCCTTACGAGCCGGTTCCCTGAACCCCATGTCCTTAGAAGTGTCATTGTGACATATCTTGGAAGTTCAGATTTATTTTATTTTATTGATAGACGTTCAACTGGAAGGTGCTATGTTTGATTTAGATGGGTTTGTCCATCAGCTCTTAGTATGCGAGTGCAGGCAGTGTCCAAGTCGTCCAGTTGTGTTGGATTCATGGGATTTAAATGGGTTTTGAATATCATTTAAATAGGTTTTGAATATGATTTTAATAAGATTTGACTGGGAATTGACTGGGATGAAATGGGCTCATAATGGGATTTAAATGGGTTTGTCCATCAATCCTCAGTACGCATGTGAAGGCAGTGTTCATCTTTTGCTTTTCCTGATTTTTCTTGTTTTTTTGTAATACTCGTAGGATAGAAATTCAAGTTGTGCAAGCGAGTTGCCCATCCCTGCAACCTTGTTGTTCTTAATAGAAATTCAGCGGATGATTAGGTAATCGAGGTCGACAGGTTGTACTCCATACTACAACTAATTCAGGCAAAATGTACGGCAATTCTACCAGAATTCTCAGAATTGAAGTGCTTGTCAACTGATGGCCATTTTACATCAACAAACTACCGACAAACTACCAACAAACTACCAATTAACTACCAACAAACCTCCAACAAAGTGCTTGTCAACTGATGGCCATTTTACATCAACAAACTACCAACAAACTACCAACAAACCGCCAACAAACCTCCAACAAAGTGCTTGTCAACTGATGGACATTTTACATCAACAAACTACCAACAAACTACCAACAGGCTGCCAACAAACCTCCAATAAAGTGCTTGTCAACTGATGGACATTTTACATCAACAGACTACCAACAAACTACCAACAAACCTCCATCTAAGTGCTTGTCAACTCGTGGCCATTTTACATCAACAAACTACCAACAAACTATTTTTTTCCAACACACTTCAAGTAAAATCATTCCCATTCCACATGCCCCATAGGTGACTTCTACGGCCAACATGCTGCTGGTGCTGTCAACATCCCTCTGTTCCGAGTTGTTGAGGTGAGGCATGTTAATGGAGTATATGGCAATACATAGCAATAATGCAATAATAGCACATTTAGTACAGCCATCTTGGATGGGGTGGGTCCCTCTGTTCCGAGTTGTTAAGTTGTGACCAGTTTTTCCCATCAGATTTATGGCGGCCATGTTGGTAGCTACAAGTGGTGACTCAAGCCTGATTCTAGGACAGTGCGGTAGCACCGTCTCTAGAGTCTAGACAAAGCTTGGCCTTAAGCGCCGCTCGTCTAAAGTTGGGCCCGGGGGGCGTAGTGAATGACAGAACCTGTGCGACATGTAAATGTGGTATAGCCATCTTGGATGGGGTGGGTCCCTCTACTCCGAGTTGTTGAGGTGTGACCAGTTTTTTCCCATCAGATTTATGGAGGCCATGTTGGTAGCCACAAGTGGCGACCCAAGCCTGATTCTAGGACAGTGCGGTAGCACCGTCTTTAGACAAAGCTCGGCCCAAAGCACCGCCTGTCTTAAGGGGGGTAAATGTGAATACCCATCTTAAATGTGATTTACCCATCTTGGATGGGGTGGGTCCCTCTGTTCTGGGTTGTTGAGGTGTGCCATGGAAATGTAGTATAGCCATCTTTGGTGTGATCTGAACAGCTGACCCAATCATTTGAACTACACCTGTGAGTGTTTGTATTTGACGACCTGCTTGCACATACCTGACATCACTGCATGCCATATATCGTTTTAGTGCTCGTGGGTGGTTGGCCCCAGTGCAAGCAAACGGGCTGGCCCCCTCAACCTACCGCCTCTTTAAAGGCGCATTATTTATTTATTTATTTATTTATTTATTTATTTATTTATTTATTTATTTATCAGAGGAACACTGTTTCATTTTTGGTGGAGCCCCCCCTTCTGCCCCCCCCCCTGCACTGTCTGTCTGACTACAAGAAACAAGAAACAAATAACCCTGGCCCTAACTGTCTCGTAAACCCTGGCTTTGGTCCGCTGCACTCAATTTGGTTGCCACCTGTCACTCCGATAGCCAACACTCTCCGCCAATTTTCTGTATCTCTTGCGACACGCCTAGGACTTGTTGGGCTACTCATAACAGCTTCCCGCCAGCTCCAATAGTCAGCCACTGGGTCAAACCCAAAGCTTGCAGCTGCATTGGAACGCCCTTAATGTCAACTTAGAGACGCACTAGCTAGCTTCAGGTTTGGCCCAAGGACTGGGGAAATGAGCTGCCTAAAAGCTGCCACCCTCAATGTAGCAGAGACTCGACGGTTACACCAATTGCACTAGATTGTAGGTCCCACTAATGGTGACTTTCCCCAGCTGCGGCGTACGGGAGGGTCCCCTGAACACCACGCCCTCCAGGCGTTATCTTTTTTTTTTTTTTAGGTCCCACTAGAACTGAGGGTGTGGCATCGACCAGGGCCTCCGGCCCACGCCACCTGACGATGCCGCATGACCGATTCCGACCCACAACTGCTAGCCCCAAAATAAAACCGAGATGAGAAGCACCGTACCTTCGTGTGGTGTTCCTACAGAGAATCATTTGTTTGGATGTCATTATCATACTGGTCCCCAAGATAATCAGGCGGTATGTCATATGATATTGTACAATGAATTGTATGATACATTGGTGTAGTGTACGATATTGTACAATACATCATACGATATCACATAATGTATTGTAATATACATTGATATAGTGTACGATATTGTACGAGACATCATATGATATCGTCGAGATGTGATATATCTAAACACTTGTTGCACTTGGCAACTCTTATCATCTCATTGTGTCTCCAAGTAGAGGCTCAATTATTCCGATTTTGGAGGCAACAACCTTCCAAATGTGTTCGGTGAAAATAAAAACGTACTGCAGGGCACCAACCACCACCAACCACCATACCTGCCTGTAGGCCACCACCCACCACCACCACCCACCATACCTGCCTGCAGGCCACCACCCACCACCAACACCCACCATACCTGCCTACAGGCCACCACCCACCACCACCATCCACCATACCTGTCTGCAGAGTAATAAGCCGTGGGACATTGTCAAGAAGATCGTTTTTGCTGGTCTTGCTATGACCCCCACAGGTAGGGTGGGGGGGGGGGGGGGAGGGGGGGGGAAAGAGAGGGAGGGAGGGAGGGGGGAGGTGTGTGTGTGAGTGTGTGTGTGTGGGTGTGTGTGGGGGGGGGGGGGGTATGAGTGACATGGTGCTGTAGAGGGGTTAGTTTAGGGAGGGTGGGGTGGGGGTGGGGGTGGGGCGGGGTGGGGTGGGGAGCAGGTCTAGCTATGACCCCCACAGGTAGGTGTTCGTTCTTCACCTGTTGTCCTGATCAGGGTACTGCATTTTTCCATTTTGGGTTAGATGAAAACGTAGATGGGGGTCTTCAAGTTACTTGCTGGCAGTGCCTGGCACGTGACTTGGGTCTCCAGCCTAAGTTTTTGCTTCTTAAATACATGATTCAGATGGGCTGTTTAAATACCGTACTGCTCTCAAAATTTAACGGTTGCAAAATTTGACGGCTTTTTGGGGGGGGGGTATTATAAATTGACGGTTTACATTTGACGTTTTTTTTAATAGGAATATAAATTGACGTTACACATTTGACGGTTTCCATTTTAATAAAATCCATTTATGCAACTGAACGTTTGTACTGAATCATGTTACACTGGTTCATGGTTCAAGGTACAATATTAGGGTACACTGTTCTAGGACTTGCAAGGAGTGTACATATAATACTGCTGCAATGATCCCAACATCTTGTTCAGCAGAACACTACCGGTACTCTTTGAAATAACTATAATGATTCATTCAATTGTTTTCATTAACTCCTGAAATCATCTCTTGCTCAGTTAATGTCAGAAACATAAGCATAACGTGTGTTCCTATATTGCTCAGCGACCTAGAAGGGCCAAGGTAAGGTTTTTCTACGGCTACAATATGCACATACCGTATTCTGTATACTTCACTCCAATGCGCATATATGTTGACTCCCTATCCCTATTGCCTCTGTTCTTCTTGTACCTGTCAGCCTTTTACCTCCTCTAACCTTTCCCATTCCCAATGTTCCCTAATTCAAACAATTGGAGCAAGGAAGAGTGGTTAAAGATGGCCACAGGGTCTGCAATCCTAAACTCATTATTTTTGTCAGATGAGGCATCTGAATATGCAGACAGCTGCAGGCGGTCCCAGGGATCTCGTATCACTAAAAATTGTAGTGTTTGGCCCACTGAGCAGTGAGATATGTGCATTCTAGTGATGCACCTAATATCGGCAAAAAAACGATTCGACGGTATTTTCGTTGTGTAATATACCGTACGCCACGATTTGACAGTTGCTCCCGTCAATTTTAACCGTTAAATTTTGAGAGCAGTACGGTACATGATTCAGATGGGCTGTTTAAATACAGGATTCAGATGGGCTGTTTAAATACAGGATTCAGATGGGCTCCAAAAGCTAACGTGCTATATATCACATTAGCACACGTGTTTTATAATACTCTGGGTTTTATAATACTCTGAGTTTTATAATACTCTGGGTGTATCACTTTGTTCTTATCAACCTCGTCTCCCTTTAGGGAGGCATACACCCGGGATTCCCATCCCGGGTGACATGCCGGGTGACGATGGGCATCTCGGGAGGCATGGGTAAGCTCATCGAGCCAACCCGTATGCCTCCCTAAAGGGAGACGAGGTCACCCGAGACGAGGTCACCCATGCCTCCCTTAAGCCCGGGTGTATCACTTTGTTCTTATCAAACTCGTCTCGTTCGCTCCGAGTAGTGATGTAAATCCTCGAATCACATATAATATTTTGTTTCGAATTAAACAGAAGCGTGAACCAACTTAAGAACAGATCCTGTTCAAGTACGATCGGTTCATCTGATCTTTTGAGTTTAGGGCTAGCATAGGGGGACCCACCCTTTGAGGCGAACATCCTGCTTGGAATAGAAAAATTAGAGAGAAAAACGCGTTGAGTAGTACTCTGGTCCTGTTGCATGCTGAAAGTATCAGGTTGTGTATGGTACTACCTGATGCCGAATGTAATCTTCACACCTTAGCTTAACGGTTGGGCAAGTCCCTTTAGCTTATTTGGCCTATCCCTGGACTGTAACATACATACATACTTAGCTAGTTCAGCGCAGCCTTTCTACCTTCAATGGGAATGCCCAGTGTTTAGGGTGAAGGGTTTTATGGTTCATAGAGAAGGGTCGGTTGGTTTAGGATAAGTTTGGTTGTTTCGGTTGGCTGGTTTCTGCAGGCGGGGTTTCCTGGTGGTTGGTTGGTTTTTTCGCTGCCGGGTTTTCTTGTTGGTTGGTGGTTGGTTTGGTTGGTTTCGGCTGCGGGTTTCTGGTTGGTTGGTTGGTTTGGTTCTGTTGTTTCTTCGGCTCCGGTTTCTGTTGGGTTTGGTTGGTTGGTTGGTTTCGCGCTGCAAGGTTTCGCTGGTTGGCTTGGTTGGTTGGTTTCGGCTGCAGGGTTTCGGTTGGTGGTTGGTTTTGTTGGTGGTTCGTTTAAGGACTGAAGGGTTTATGGTTGGTGGTTGGTTGTTGGTTTAGATAACGGGTTTTAGGCTGGTTGGTTGGTTTGGGTTTGTTGGTTTGTTTCGGATCCGGTTTCTGGTTGGTTGGTTTTGGGTTGTTTCCGGCTGCGGGTGTTTCGGTTTGGTTGGTGGTTGGTTTGGTTGGTTCGGATGCATGTTTCTGGTTGGGTTGTTGGTTTGTTTTGGCATGAAGGGTTTCTGGTTGTTTGGTTGGTTGCGTTGGTTGGTTTGGCTTTGGTTTCCGGCTCCGGGTTTCGGTTGGTTGGTTGGTTGTTTGGTTTAGGCTGACAGGGTTTCTGTTGGTTGGTTGGTTGGTTTGGCGGCTGACCGGGTTTTCATGGTTTGGTTTGGCTTGTGGTTGGTTTAAGCTTAAGGTGTCGGTGGTTGGTTGGTTGGTTGGTTTCAGGATGCAGGGTTTATGGATATGTTTGGTTGGGGTTGGTTTGTTCGGCTGAGGGGTTTTGGTGGGTTGGTTTGGTGTGGGTTGGTTGGTTTCTGCTGCGTGGGTTTCTTTCTGGTTGGTTGGTTTTTTGGTTGTTGGTTTCGGCTGCCGGTTTATGCGGTTGGGTTTGGTTGGTTGGTTGGTTGGTTGGTTTAGGATGAAGGGTTTATGGTTGGTTGGTTGGTTGGTTTAGGATGAAGGGTTTATGGTTTTAGTTGGGCAATGTATTTCCTAACGTTTTCCTGTGCACCCCTCCTGGCGCTGCCCCGCCTATATTTAGAAATACCTATCAGTAAGGTTGGGCCGACATATGGACGTATATTCATACGTTTATAAGCTCTTACATGTATTCGTTCATACGTTTATAAGCTCATACATGTATTCGTTCATACGTTTATAAGCTCATACATGTATTCGTTCATACGTTTATAAGCTCATACATGTATTCGTTCATACGTTTATAAGCTCATACATGTATTCGTTCAAACGTCTAAACGGCTTTAAAAAATAAAAATATACGTTTGCTTTCCAACCCTACCTAAAAGTATGCTAAGTACTTAGAACTAGCTGCTATTTATTGGTGCCTGATTATTATCCGCATTTATTTTTGACTTGTCATGGCTGCACCGAATTGCTCAATTTGCGACGCATCCCACAAAACAAATTGAGACTACCCCCCCAAAACAGTGACTACCCTTAAGCAGCGCGGAGCACGGGGGGCAGTTCTGACTAGTTTATCCAGACCCATGCGTCGCCATGCAGCAACGGAATGGAGACAGAAAAAAGATCAACTAGTACATCATTAAAAGAAGAAAACAGTGCCAGGCAGTCTGTAGTCCCTCAACTCCAACAAGAATGTCAAGTAGTGCGTAATTTGAAGCACTAAAATAATAAGTCCGATTACCAGCAGATTTTCAATATTGTCAACCAATGCGTTGCTCTGGTGTGCTCCACAGAGCTAACATTTATATATAAATTAAAATAAACTAATCTACATGTTTCCAATGCGTTGCTCTGGTGTGCAGAGCGTGACCCTGACTACACGGCGAAGGCCCTTGCCCAGGTCAAGAAAAACCAGAAGATTATTGTTATGTGCTCTATCGGTGAGTGAATGTGAAGATTGTTGTTACGCTAATGAATTATTTTTGTTATGTGAAAATTAGTGTTATGTGCTCTATCGGTGAGTGAACATGCTTGTTGGCTTTGATCTACATTACATCACATTACATTGCCATCGGCAGGCCATTACAGTACAGTACATTACAGTACATTTCAGTTCAGTACAGTACAGTACAGTGCATTATAGACTTATAGTACATGAATTTACTGTACAGTACAGTACAGTATATTGTCATTGACAGGCCACTGTTGGCCCAAAGACAAGCCCGCTCCACAACATTTGGGAGGGGTCTTCCATCAAATCCCCAGAAAATAAAGGCAATATTGCAGCACACAAGCAAGAACGTAGCAGGCAAGCATTATTATCAGCACCGTGTCTGTCATCCAGGGGTACGCCAATGAGGCAAAGGGGATTTGCCCAACTGTGACAGGAAGGGCTAAAAAAGCATTGATGAACTGAGCCCCAGATAATTTTTCTACCCACCCACCAATCCACCACTCTCATGAAGCTTCCATCCTCTTTGCATCCTTCATTCTCATCACTCTCTTGTGGGAGTTTGGCACTCTCACTCTCACACTCGCGCTCACCCTCACTCCTAACCTCAACCTCAACCTCAACATCACCACTATCAAATCACTGGACAAAGCTATTGTCCCCTCACTGTCACTCATGGAGGAGGCACCTTGGATACTGTGTTGTGCTTGCGCCCTGAAAAAAGGCCAATGGCAGTAAGGACCCAGACCAGCGCCACTATCAAACCACTGACGGAAGCTTTGTGATTGTCCCCTCACTGTCACTCATGGAGGAGGCACCTTGGATACTGTGTTGTGCTTGCGCCCTGAAAAAAGGCCAATGGCAGTAAGGACCCAGACCAGCGCCACTATCAAACCACTGACGGAAGCTTTGTGATTGTCCCCTCACTGTCACTCATGGAGGAGGCACCTTGGATACTGTGTTGTGCTTGCGCCCTGAAAAAAGGCCAATGGCAGTAAGGACCCAGACCAGCGCCACTATCAAACCACTGACGGAAGCTTTGTGATTGTCCCCTCACTGTCACTCATGGAGGAGGCACCTTGGATACTGTGTTGCGCTTGCGCCCTTACAAAAAGCCCAATGGCAGTAAGGACCCAGACCAGCGCCACTATCAAACCACTGACGGAAGCTTTGTGATTGTCCCCTCACTGTCACTCATGCAGGAGGCACCTTGGATACTGTGTTGCGCTTGCGCCCTTACAAAAAGCCCAATGGCAGTAAGGACCCAGACCAGCGCCACTATCAAACCACTGACGGAAGCTTTGTGATTGTCCCCTCACTGTCACTCATGCAGGAGGCACCTTGGATACTGTGTTGCGCTTGCGCCCTTACAAAAAGCCCAATGGCAGTAAGGACCCAGACCAGCGCCACTATTAAACCACTGACGGAAGCTTTGTGATTGTCCCCTCACTGTCACTCAGGCAGGAGGCACCTTGGATACTGTGTTGCGCTTGCGCCCTTACAAAAAGCCTAATGGCACGAAGGACCCACACCAGCACCACTATCAAACCACTGACGGAAGCTTTGTGATTGTCCCCTCACTGTCACTCATGCAGGAGGCACCTTGGATACCTTGTTGCGCTTGCGACCTGACAAGAAGCCCAATGGCACGAAGGACCCAGAGCGCAACTTTGGTCGAGAGAGCCGATCTCTGAAGGCCTGCCATGAGCTAATTTTCAAGGTGCGGGTGCTTGTATGCTGTAACTGGCCAGTGGGTAGGATTACAGTGTGTGTGTGTGTGAGTGGAGGGGGGGGGGGGGGGGGGGGGATATTTGTGGTGGTGGTGGTACATGTTTGTGTGTAATTAATCAGTGGATTCATTATTTTTGTCAATTAATTCAGTTAGATCATTGATTGGGCTCATGACTACAAACTTGAACTGTCCAAATCTTCACAGGGGGATGGATATAATGTGGTGATGGTGGGGTGGTGGTGGGGTGTGCTCGTGTGTAAGTAATCAATTAATCCAAATTACTGCATGGATTTAATCATTTGATAGAGTTACATCATTGGGCCTGTGACAACAAACTTGGCCCATCCAACTCTTCACAGTGGGGCTGCATGCCGTCTTCGGCAGTAAAATCAATCTTAATCAATCAAAACAATTAAAAGATGTGCCCGACTATTCACAGGGGGGCTGGGACGCTAACAATCTTAATCAATCAAATGATGTGATCAACTATTCACAGGGGGGCTGGGACGCTAACAACGTACGCCTCCTTCAGGGGTGCTTCCAACAGACAGAATAAATGTATTAGGTATTTCCATCCTTCAAAGGAATCAGGATTTATGACCAGCTTCATGCTAGAGTCTTTATCAACCAATTCAGGTTAAATGTTCAGTTTCTCAAAAATCATTTTCTATCCTCAGCGCATATGAAGGACATTTGAACATAAAAAGCATTTCATCTTCTACCTCTCTTTTTAAAAGTAAGAATAACGCCTGGTTGGGCGTGGTTTTAAGGGAACCCGTTGTACGCGGGCAGAGAACGCTTTACCACCTCGACTGGACAAGCTACCATCGCGGTTGACAACGACCTGCAACGCTAGGGGTGACCGACGGGGGAATCGAACCCCCAACCCCTCTTTGTTTTAGCGATTTGGTGTAGCACTAGACCAATCGTATCACTGATACGGGCTTTTCTCTCTTTTACTGTACCCTTCTACAGGAAGGCTGGAACGCTAAGATTCCTCGAGGGCGGATATATCGTGGTCGTGCTTTGGTGGTGTGGTGGTGGTGTGTGAGTGTGTGTAATTAATCAATTAATTAATTAATTTAAACAATTCAGTCAGCTTGATCATTGGGCCTGTTTATTTTTTTGGCAAAAATCCTCGTTGACAACAAAAATCTTGAACTTGACTCTTCTGACTCTTCACTGGGGGGCTGGAACGCTGTCTTCGGCAGTTAAATCAATCTTAATCAATTAAGGGCGCCTGGAGGCGCGTCCCGAATGAAATGATTCGGATCCTTAATTCAATTTATTTTAATGAATTGAATTTAATTGTATTTAATGTTGTGTTATTTTAATTCGATGTATTCCTTTCCATTTAATTTAATTGACGTGATTTGAATGCATGTAATTGCTTTAAATTGTATCAATTCGAATTGGATTAAATTCGAAGGGCGCCTGGAGGCTTTAAATTAATTGAATTCCAATGAATCGATTGATGATTTAGCATTGTTAACTACAAGGTGACGAAAAAGAGAGTTGTTGGAGGGTTGTTGATTTTAAAGCAGTATTGAACGTTTCTGTAATGTAATGAAATGCATGTATGTAGATTGACTTTTTTTAAGAATTTGATGCAAGAAAAATGAGGCCAATCAGGTGTCTGGCTGATTTTACGGAATTTGTTCAAGGTATTGCATGTTTCGGCCCAGCCCAGACGTGAACGGTATATCCCGTCCTGCTGAACGGGTTTTTGGCCAGCGGCAGGTGGCGTGGCTTGCCACTGCCCCCGCCCGGTGGCCCCCGCCGGTGGGCCCCCGCCCCCGTCCCCGTCCCCGCCCCTGCCCCCTGCCCCCTGCCCCTGCCCCGCCCCTGCCCCCGCCCGGTGGCCACCGCCCCTGCCCCACGCACGGCCCTGAGGTGGGGTCCGTGGGCTAATTATAGCACAAGTGCCCGAGGGGAATGTTTCGTCCATTGTGATGCTTGCATGTTTCGCCTCCAATTTTTGACGACAATTCTGCTCCCAAACCTATGTTAGCGCACATGTTGAAGTGGTTCAAATTTGAAATGTTAGCTCAAAACACCCTGAAATCAAATTGCTAAGCGTGAATTGTAGCTATTTGGCCCAACCTGAGCTCCATTTCATGAATTGCGATGCTCATACGTGCTCTGGTCAGAATTTGTCCGGTATAAATAAGTCTTATAATTCATCAAAAATATAGAATGTTCAACTTTTTTTATGTTTTTCATCAAACCTGAAAAATTGGTTTGTGACACACGGACGAACGAACGGACATTTTAATGGGGCTAATCCCTCTTCAAAAAATCTGGAGATTTTTTTCATTCGGGTACAATCAATCTTAATCAATCAATCAATCAATCAATCTTAATCAATCAATCAATCAATCAATCAATAATTACAATCAAAATATTATCAAAATGTGCCTGACTCTTCACAGGGGGGCTGGAACGCTAACAACGTACGCTTCCTTGAGGGAGGCTTCCAACAGTGGCGCTTCCAGGATTTTGATATCGAGTATGACCAGGAGTAATGTGTGACCAAGAGGAATGTGTGACCAGGAGTAATGTGTGACCAGGAGGAATGTATGGCCAGCAGGAATGTGTGACTAGGAGGAATGTATGACCAGGAGTAATGTGTAATGCGCTTTCCAGGTCCTACACTGGATGATTGTAGGCTGAGGCGGGGCTGAGGTTCAGAGTACGTCAAGAGAACCCCCAGTTCTGCTGCCTGAGACGAAACCAATTTTATGGCCTGCATCCTGCGATGCAACAGAACCTTACTTATAGTCAACAGACCCTCCTGCAACGCAATGGACTCTTCGACGTTGCGTCTGCAGCGTCCTAAACAACCCTGCTCAGTTTGTGTGCTCTCATCATGCCCATAACGCGTGTGAAAGTGAAAGCGGAAAAGAAGAAAGGTCACAAGGGGCTCTTGAACCTGGTAGCAACACAATGCCGTCATGTTTGAGGACGCGAAAAAAACCTGCTGTTTTCCAGCGGCGGGTCTCGAACTCCCGACGTCGAAGCTATTGCGTCGGGGGCTGGACCATTTATCAACCCAGTTCAGCCTCGTGGGTGAAAGTGGAAGTCCGGGCCTGTTCAGGGACAGGCATCTATGGGGATGTGTTGAAGACCTTGACAAGTCGTAAAACTGTCGGTTTACAGACCTGGCCATGTCTTTAATCGCTCGGCCATGTCTATAATCTTCCCCCTCTGCACTCGTGTCCTTTGCTGTAAGGGGAGTTGTGCTGGTTCGACTTCTGCTACTTTCCTTCTGCGGGTCCTGTAGCTGCATATCAATTCCCTCTTGGCGGGTGCCCGTGGTGGTCTTAAACTCTGTTGCTTCGGCCCAAATCTCTTGTGTTTGTTGGCTAGGTGTTATGGTTTGCCTGCCTTGGCACCCTCCCCTTTCCGTTTTCGTGTTTGCTTGCTTTTCTTGGAGTTGTTTTCTTCTTGTTTGTGTTCAAGCTTTGTGAGGGTTCCTAAAACCCCCTTATTCTGTTGTAGAATTTAAGAGTAGGCAGGCTGTGCCGATGTCTCACCCTTATTTTGCTGAGTTTCTGTAACGTACTCCTCTCCTCTTCTTGTCTAACTATCGGCTGTGCCGCTGTCCTGTCTCGGCATTGTTTCGCTGCGTTTATGTAACGTACACCTCACTCTCTCTCGGTATTTGTTCGGACCCTGGCGTGTTCCCTGATTTACGTGGCTATCGCACGGGGGGAAGTATTGTATTCTGCAAACGGTTAGATGCCGAATTGCTGGCGTGTAGAGCCTTGTATCAATTATTTTTCTTGTGTTAGGGACCTGGTCTATGCCCAGGAATTCCCTGTCGTCTCCCACAGGATTGGATTGGATTGGATTGTTACATGGGTTTTCAGCCAACTTTCGGCTGCTCACCGTCTTCCAATTCTAAGTCCTCCCATGCAATACGATACCAAAACCAGGGAGCAAACTAAGCAGATTAGACAGTATAAAGACTTGTCCAGGTCGAAAAGGACATCGTATCTGCAAGTCAGCTCTCTCCACTGACCCATAACTCGAACTTAAACTCGTTTGTATAGCTCTTGCCAGCAACTTGGCTGCTTGCCGTCTTAAAACAAATAATCAGGGGAGTAAAACAAATAATCAGGGGAGATGTAAACGTTATCAAAACAATCACAAATCTATCACAAATCTGATCCGCTGATCCATATACCGGTAGCTTGTAGTTACCTTGTTTTGTTTTATGTATGTATGTTACAGTCCAGAGGTGGGCCAAATAAGCTGAAGGGACTTGTTTTGTTGTGACGTCAAGCCTTTGGCCGATCGATAATAAATTAATAAATGCTTGAACTAGGTTACATAGCTCCAGACAGCAATTTGGCTGCTCGTCGTCTTCGGCAGTAAAATTAATTACCTGGGAATCAAAATAAGAACTGGATAATGATACAAATTGCCCAAAGCTCTGATTCGCCGGGCTAGATAGCCTTAAACAAGATCCAGCGGAGCACATGTTTCAGCTCTCAGAGATTCCCTCCCGCAGTCAGAAATGATATACATTTACTTTTAATACCTACGCCACCAAAATTTACATTTACATTACATTTAATTTACATTTAATTTACATTTACATTTAATACCTACGCCACCAAAACGGTGGTTGGGAGCTTGGTTTGTTTGTCCTCGACACCCCCCTGATGTA
Organism: Chlamydomonas sp. ICE-L; assembly: GCA_013435795.1. Classification (NCBI taxonomy): domain Eukaryota; kingdom Viridiplantae; phylum Chlorophyta; class Chlorophyceae; order Chlamydomonadales; family Chlamydomonadaceae; genus Chlamydomonas; species Chlamydomonas sp. ICE-L. The sequence goes on along the minus strand of JACBWV010000610.1, from coordinate 127,751,812 downwards.
ATGGTTTTTTTTGCTTTGTGGGTGCTTTTTCTTTTTGTTTAAAGCACAGAGTCTCATACACCCTCGCGGTGTCAAGTAGACTTTAACATGTAATGTAATGTAATGTAATGTAATGTAATGTAATGTAATGTAATGTAATGTAATGTAATGTAATACACGTCATTATTTATGGTACGTTTTTCCGAGAAGAATGTTCGCCTAAAAGGGTGGGTCTCCGTACACTACGCCACAGACTCGAAGGATTATATGTGATTTGGCGGGGCGTTTCATGTTATAATCGGTAGTGTACCAACCGGACATCTGAATCAGATGTCCGGTTGGTACAGTACCGATTATAACATAACGTAATTCCCAAGTGTGGCAATCCGCTGCCTCGGCGCTGTTCAGTCTCGGCATTGATTTTTGCTGAGTATGTAACTATATCCTCTCTCAAAAAGCTATACGTCCGGGGGGGCTGGGATTGACCGAGTGTAGTGACCACGGAATCTTGATCAGTACTAAGTTTGATCCCCGTCGCGGGAACCTCTGGGTAACGCCCTTGGGAATTATGTTATGTTATAATCGGTAGTGTACCAACCGGACATCTGAATCAGGTGTCCGGTTGGTACACTACCGAATATAACATTTCCTACTCTATCGAGGCAGTGGGCGCCCTTAGGTTGGCGGGAGCTGCGGAACAACACCACATATGTGACACCGTCTACTGATATTTCATATTGGGCGTAGTTCATGAGTAAACAACTACATGAGCAGTGTACTACATGAGGGTTTATAATATAATTTATTTTTTGTCACCATCTCATTCTATTACAATTTCATTTTTTTACTGCCAAAGACGGCGACCAGCAAAATTTCTGGCTGAAGCTATGTGACCAACTTCAAGTTTAAGTTTGTTACCATCTTATTCACCCTTTCGAGATAAATTAAGTTATCTTCAAACGTTTAATACCTGGCACTCCAAGGAGTGGTCAGCTCTGCGAGGAGGCATGTATGTGTGATGGTTAGGAACCGGCATATCACATGATGTTAACCAAAGGCGAGTATGATATCATATGATATTATACAAATTGCATCATATGATATTGTAAATAAATGGTATTCGGCCTAGTCAGACTGCCGGCATCGTATGAAATCGTATGATGACATGATATCATATGATATTATATTGCCTATCCCTAATGATGGTGTATGTTGTATGCTGTTACATTCCAGGGCTAGACTAAATAGTCTAACGTATGTATGTTACAGTCCAGGGGTAGGCCAAATAGGCTACAGGGAATTTTGCCCAAACGTGACAGGAGGGTCTTCACACGAAAAGCACCGATGAACAGAACCAAAAATGGAGGTCCCCGCCTAAGTCACATTACTAGACCTGGACAGGTCTTTAAACTGTCTAATCCACATAACTGGGTCCCTGGTTTCCGTGGGTATCGCACGGGGGGAATTGACAGACGGTGAGAAGCCCAGAGTTGGTTCAAAAACCATGTAACAAATAAATTATATTATGAGTCACATTGCGCCTCTTACAGCGCATCCCACAGCCATCTACTAATACTAATACTTCTGGGTGTGTTTTTCCCCAGGGCAAGCAAACGGGCTGGCTCCCCCAACCTCATGCCTAATAATAAGGCATTCTATTTATTTAAACTTCTGTAGTTCTGGGCATTCAAATTTAAAATCAAGCCAAGCAATGGTGTGAGCTTGTGAAACAAAAATGGGCAGCAGCCTTATTTGCTCAGGCATTGGTGGTTGGCCCCAGAGCAAGCAAACCTGCTGCCCCCCTCAACCTCATGCCTCAAAATAAGGCGTTCTGTTTATTTAAACTCCTGCAGTTCTGGGTATTCAAATTTCAAATCAAGCCACAATAGTGCGAGCTTGTGAAACAAAAATGGGCAGCAGCTTTATCTGTTCAGGTATTGGTGGTTGGCCCCCGAGCAAGCAAACGGGCTGGCTCCCTCAACGCATGCCTTGTAATAAGGTGTTCTATTTATTTAAACTTCTGGAGTTCTGTGTATTCGAATTTCAAATCAAGCCACAATAGTGCGAGCTTGTGAAACAAAAATGGGCAGCAGCCTTATCTGTTCAGGTATTGGTGGTTGGCCCCAGAGCAAACAAACGGGCTGGCTCCCTCAACCTCATGCCTCGCAAAATGGCGTACTATATATGTATTTTATGCTGTCCAGGTTTTCGATGTTGGCCAAGAGTGCTCTGCAAGTCCCTTGGTGTAACACACCTGGCATGCAGGGGTGTTCAGGACACTGCATCCTCCGTTGCTGAGGCTGTTGCGTAACAGGACGCAACGTGGGGAGGGTCTGTTGACCGGAAGGAAGGGCCTGTTGCGTTGCAGGACACAGGCTATATGATTGGTTGCGTCTGAGGCAGCAGAGCTGGGGGTCCTCCTGAAGTACCCTGCTGGCATGGATCCTCCCGTGTACAAGCAGCTTGACAGATAGGTACCAGGGTTGTTCAGGACGTTCTGCCCTTGCAAGCAATTTTCACTGTAGCACGAACTCAGGGCCCCCGTCGGTAAAACGATTGTTTGGGGTTCACTTCATCAGTGCTTTTTTGTCAAAGCCCCTCCTGTCATGGTTGGGCAAGTCCCTCTAGCCTATTTGGTCTACACCAGGGCTGCAACAACTAACTAAGCAAGTCCTTGAAGCTCAGACAGCCTGCATTAACTGGTTGAAATTGGTGACACATGGTGGATTTAGAAAATTGGTGAGACATGGTGGATTTAGAAAATTGGTGAGACATCGTGGATTTATACATGCGGTTGACGTTTTTTTGTTTGTGCTTAGTTGTGAAAGGTATAGGGGTCCGAGATAAGAATGAAGGGTGTTTCTGGTGCTGAATGAGAGAGAGAGAGAGAGAGAGAGAGAGAGAGAGAGAGAGAGAGAGTTCATTACATAAACTCAGCAAATCACTGCCGAGACAGGACAGCAGCACAGCCTGCCTACCATCAAATTTAATAACAGGGAGCAGAATGAACGGAGAAAGCTGGAACAACATGACTGAATGAAACAAGCGTTGTTGTGTTTGATTTGTACGTGATGAGCAAACCCCGTTTAGACGAATGGCTCAATGGCAGAGCTCCTCGAACGACGCAGGTGCTGTGTTCGAATCCCTACGGATGCGTTTTAGTGTTTGCGGTCGCTGTCAACCGCCATTGTAGCTTTGTCCAGGTAAAGTACCAGCCCGTTCCCTGCCGCCGTAAGACATGGCTCCTTTAATACCACGCTCCACCAGGCGTGATCATACCGAGGTGAGCAGGGCTAAGTAAGCAATTTTTAGCGGAGCCCCCTCTTCTGTGGGGTGGGAGTTGTCCAGTTGTCTGTCTGTCGTTTTGTCCGCACACAACCCTGGCCCTTACTGGCCTTTTTGTAAACTCTGGCTTCCGTCCCTGCACTTTATTCCGGCGCCACCTGTTGCTCCGATAGCCAACACTCTCCGCTTGCAACGCACCTTGGACTTGTTCTAGCCACATGACAGTTGTGGATGCGAATGCACTAGCAAGCAACAACAGTCTGAGCCACTGTTTTTTGGCAACGCATCGCCTTTCCGTCGCCATCCTGTCGCTGCATGGCGACACATGGGTTTGGCCAACCTAGACAGATATGCCCCCACCCCCCCCCCCCCCCCCCCCCCCCCCCCCCTGAATAAGTTGAGTGCTGCCGCAGCAGTGGGGATATTGAAGAGAATAAGCTTGCCAATTGTCTCGAGTTCCTTACTCGAGACAATAAAGCACATTTACTATAAAGCACACATAATATTTGAACTCAGTTGTGGTGGTTGGCCCGAGTGCGTGCAAGCAAACGGACTGCCCCCCTCAATATCACGTTTCGTAATGAGGCACAATATGTATTTACATATATCAACTCAGTGCCACAGGAACAATTAATCAATTAATCTTTCTGCTGATTCTTGCTGAGAAATTGCTCAACACACTTAAAAAGCAGTGTTTTCTGAGACAGAAAATTGTTCACACTGAACATTGTGAAGGCTGGACAAGTCCTATGCAGCTTCACAAGCGACGCGGAAAATTGGCTGAGTGTGTTGGCTACGGAACGAAAGGCAGCAACGGAAACGGAGCTGACTGAAGCCAGTTAGTTTAGAGCCCGCCTTAAAATACAGGATTTTGAATTGAACCTTCAAATAAGGGTGTCCCCGGGTAGTCCTATGGGCAGAGACATTTGGCTGATGTGTCAGGCTTCATTTTTTTTGTCGGTCAGTCGGTCAGGACAACCGGGTAACCCTGGGGGCTCCCGCCCCCCAGAAGGGGGGGCTCCGCCAAAAAAAATCCTCAAAACGAAAAAACCTATAAGCGGAGACTCCCCTATAAGGATACAGTTTATCATGATAAAAGTATTTACCGTTTGCTGCCTCGGACACCGACCCCCTGTGTGGTCACACCACCAGTGAGTTCGTGCTTGTTGGTGCACTTCTCAGGGTCCCACGGCATGCTAGGGTGCTTGCTCTCATGGTGTATCTGCATTGTCTTCAGGCCAGGTGCTAGGCTCTTGCAGATATGGCACCTGACAGTGACAGAGGGGAAACACAAGGGGGTGGGATGGTTTGGGATGGTTTGGATTGGGTTGGGATGGGATGGTTTGGATTGGATTGGATTGGATTGGTTTGGAATGGGTTGATTTGGTTTGGGATGGGATGGTTTGGATTGGATTGGATTGGATTGGTTTGGAATGGGTTGGTTTGGATTGGGATGGGTTGGGTTGGATTGAATAGGATTGGTTTGGACTGGGTTGGTTCGGGATGGGTTAGTTTGGATTGGGATATGCTGGATTGGATTGTATCTGCATCGTCTTCAGGCCAGGTGCTAGGCTCTTGCAGATATGGCACCTGACAGTGACAGAGGGGAAGCACAAGGGGGTGGGATGGGTTGGGATGGGTTGGGTTGGGATGGGTTGGGTTGGATTTGATTTGATTTGATTTGATTGGTTTGGATTGGATTGGGTTGGGATGGGTTGGTTAGGGTTGGTTTGGTTTGGTCAGGGTTGGTATAGTTTGGATTGGTTTGGTTTGGGATGGGTTGGTTTGGGTTGGTTTGGTTTGGGTCGGGTCGGTTTGGGATAGGCTGGTTTGTGATGGGTTGGTTTGTGATGGCTTGGGTTGCGATGGGTTGGGTTGGGTGGGGTGGGTCGTGGTGTGGTGTGAGGTGCGGTGTGGTGCAGTGTGGTGTGGTGACAAACTCCAGAGTCGCTAGTGAGTAGCAGCAGGGACAGGACAAAGTCAAGTCAGATCTGGCTCATCATCAGTTTTTTTGTTAAAACCTGAAAGTGTTTTTTTCTAGCTATGTGGTTTTGGGCTCCTCCAGGGACAGAGTTTTAGAGCTTCGTACAGTTTTTTATAGCTTTAGTTGCCTCTAAAGCTTGCTGTAGAGCCTACTACAACTTTTTAGGGCAAAAGAGACAAAAATAACTTTTGAAAACTTTTCTACAGCGATATTTTCGCCAAAACGGGGTTAAAACTAGCGATCGCTATATATAGCGGTAAAAAAAACTGCTCATCATGATGCAGGAGTTGGGGGCAAGAATGAAAGAGTTGGTGGACAAGTCCTAAGTGCTTGTCACAAGCGACACAGAAAAACACATTAGCGGTCATGGGCAGGGCAGGGTGGGAAAGGGGGAGTAGGTCTGGGAGATTCGAAGAAGGGCGAAGTAAGTAGCTAGTAGCCACACGAGCATTATGTAGTGGAATAGCTGCAATCCATTTGACAAATTTTGCGAAGGATCTTGGCCGCTGCGATGCTGATAACTCTCGTCATGCACACGCCAACTATGAGCAAAATGTTTGGGTGCTCAGGTAGCCCGAATCGGTCGAACAGCGACAGAGACAGACAGACAGACAGACTGGCAGAGACGCAGACAGACAGACACGGGTGAAACTATAGGATTCAGCCCAGGGGTCCTAGGGGGGCCAAGGCGAAAAGTCTAAATGTGTCGATAGTAAGTGAACGTACTCGTATTTGGCATGACCAGCAATTCCACCCAGCCTGTCAGCTTGGCCAGCCTTTCCTCCTGCCTTGTTTTGGGTGGCAGCAGCAATTTTGGCTGCAACCTCCTTAGCTGTATGCTTGGTGGGCTTGGCCTTTCCTCCCTGAAAATACGAGTGTGAAGGAAGTGTGAAATTGCAAGTGACCCAGACGTTGGCATGCAACAGTGATTATGATAAGGATTTGGGCATATTCATGGAGTATCTGGCAGCCCGATGCCCAGGTGTGGAATTTGGGGAGGCATAAACATGAAGTATCTGGCATAGGGATGCCTAGGTGTGGAATTTGGGGAGGCATAAACATTTAAGTACCTGGTAGCCTGATGCCCAAGTGTAACTTTTGGGGAGGCATAAAGATTAAGTATCTGGCAGCCCGATGCCCAGGGCTGGAATGCCCAGATGTGGAATTTGGGGAGGTTAAAACACGAAGTATCGGGCTGCACGATTTCTCTAACCCACAGCCAAGCCTAACCGACTGTACGACCCAGATCTCCCTCTGCGTGCAAGGGTTTTCGAACTGTTAATCTGAAACAATTATGATAATTGGAAGCATTCATGGCTGCGGAAATGCAAAAGCACGGGTCATGCGCACCGCACAGGCAGAACGGACCAGGCTGCTCCGCGATAATATCTTCCAAGCCCGCCCAAGCCTGCCACCTGGGCGAATCTGCCAACGTGGCGAATCTATCCCGTTGTCCAGGCACGATAGAAAAAACCTCTGGATAAAACATTACCCACTCCCGAGAGCCCGATGGACCAAAACGGCGAGAAACATTGATAATCGGGCGCGCGCGATAAATCGCGCTTATTAGAATCACTGGGCAGCGAGCTGCATGGCCGCATGGGGTTGGGCATAAAGACATAGGCGAGGTGACAGGCAACATGGGCATGGGCGATTCGACTTTTGAATTTACCATTTTTGAGTGTTATCGATAGCTAGAGATGAAAACAGACTAGCTGGGAACTCTGGGCGGCTTAGCAGCGACTGTGCCGTCAGCAGCAGATACTCGGTAAGGGACAACTTCAGGATCAGAAGTGGGCGTGTTAAGTGCAACAGACGAGTCCGCTGCGCACAGGGAGGATTGTGAAAGGAAGAAAGAAATAGTACGCAAGTATGCTTGGAATAGGAGGTGGCTGTGAGCTCTCAACAATGACGATAGTCCAGCTGCCACCCCAATTCTTTTTTCCTGGTTCTGTACTGCATTTGTCCTGGTAGCTGATGACTGTAGCTATTGCGAGTTATGTCACGATGCCATATGCAACTCTATCGGCGCTAGGCAGGTTTCTCCTTTATACTTATACTGTTCTGGGAGCCATGAGGTCAAGATTGGCAATCTCTGCGCTTAAGGCTCTTCAGCGCTCTGGCACAAGTCAGTCTACCCTAAACGATTGTATCGGATGCTCGTTCTGCGATATTAGTTGATTGGAAACTGATAAATGTCTATTTTGATCAAGGTGGCGCTGTTTCGGGCACGAGGACCGGTAGCTTTGCTCTTTTCAGGACCGATGCGGAGTTCGAGTTTAACAGGTGCGAAGTGCACATAATATTCATGCGATGAACCAATGGGAGCAACGCAAATCTTGTTGTGTGTCGCGATTTCACTGCTTTATCGATCCTCCTTGCATTCAATCGCAGGTCTGAGCTGCAGTTTGCTTCCGCTCATCAGGTAGGTTGGGAATGAAGGGGAATGAAGCAACAGTTTCCATCCTGTGTAACTGCGGGGTGGTTGTAACTGCACGTCCCATTTCGATGCCCCCCCCCCCCCCCCCCCCCCCCCCACCACCACCACCACCACCACCACCAATGGTCCTTCAGTTTGCTCCGAGGGGTTCTGGTTGATGCTACTGTTGCCTTCTGAGCCTGTTGTGTTTGCGATAGTGGCTTTAGTGGGCACTGAAAGTGAAAGAAAATGTTGCCTTTTTATAGATGATCCTGCATGATCTATATTCCTGCTCCTTCCTCCATTATTTGGACTTCCACAAATCTGCGCCCATCCTTGGCCAAACATACATGCAGACCCGTGGCATTACCAACTCAGTAGGATCCTACGCTGAGCCAATCACCAGCGTCCCTGTTGAGGGTGATGTCGCTGGTGTGCTGAAGCAGATTAGCGATATTGTCACGAGCGAGACAGCAACTGGAAAGGAGGTGGCAGATGCAGCTGTGTCCCTTGCCTACCTGCAGGTGAAGGGAGCACGCAGGTATGGAGCCTGCTTTTATTTATTTATTTGTTTAAACATTGCCGATCAATTATTAGCAGAACCTGAAGATGTTTTTCCTAGAGAACTTTCAGATCGTGGACTTATCACTTTATTGTCAGATTTTTATATAATCCATATCAAAACGAGCGATGCCTCTTGGCTTCCTGTAAAGCATTGCTAGGGTAGCCACATAGATCGCAGACCTTTTTTCGTTTCATAAATGAGGTATTATGGTTACGTTCAGGGATTTGGTGCCTTTCTAGGTCGGGCTCCTGGCAGCGATGTGGGTAGGTGAAAAAATATTATGATAGATTGGAATTCTTTGCGTGGGTAATGAACGTGTTCACCTTGACATTCGATTCGCGTCGCATATGCGTAGCATATGCTCAGCACTTAGAATGGTATGCACAGCAAGAAGGTCCTTGGGGTCATCTGAGCTTGTTTACGTTTGCAAAAGGGATTCTTCTGGATTTAGGGGTTATCTTTTAATGATTTGGTACTCTGGGTGGGGTGGAGTTTGTGATTTAAATAGGTCAGCCCAAAGGGCCGCCCTGTGGGTTTTGGAGTTTGGGTGTCAGGGTATCGGCTGTTTTGTCCTAAACAAGGTCCCAGGTAGCAATAGCTAAGGGTAGGGGTTCTCAGGTATGTTCAACAAGGTAATCCTTGGGGTCATCTCACTGACTGTTTTTGGGAGCCCCCATGTTTACCCATTTGTCTGTCCGACCGAAGAAAAAGAAAACTTGAAGCCTGACACATTAACTAACGGTTGCGAAATTAACTCGCTTCGGTCAGCTCCATCGTTGCCACCTTTCGTTCCATTGCCAACACACTCCGCCAATTTTCCGCGTCGCTTGCGACGCTGCATAGGACTTGTCTGCACTGTTTCTTCTTGGGGCTACCCACGGCAGCTTCCAGCCAGGTCCACTAGCCAGTCACTGGGTCCACCCCAAAGCTCTCAACTGCATTGGACTGCTTATCAGGCCAGCTTTTAGATGCACTATCTAGCTTCAGGGAGCTGCCTTGTAAGGGAGCTGCCTAGAAACTGCTACACGTAGCTCAACAAAGAAACAGTGGTTTTCTGGGATGGATCTGAGACTACCCCAGGATCAGCAGACATGTGCGTTATGACGATGATGGCGATGAATGCGTTTTCCCTGGTGCTTCACTGGACTCCAAATGTGCCCGCGAGCAGTCGGAGTTAAGGGGGACTGATGAACATCATGCCTGAAAGGAAACGAAAAAACGAACAATTGTATCTGTGCCAATGATTATGTTAACCCTCCCGTCGCAGCCATCTCAAATGCATGGCAGGAAATCAGCCGATGGGTGGGGCTCCCTGCGGGCGCGCCCTGGAAGGAAGTTCAATTTAATTATATTTTATGCATGGCATAACATCACCCATCAGCTGAGAACTATCTCTCTGGTGACCTCTTTTCGGAAGTCTGCTGTTTAACAGGGCTTTTTTTGCTGCTATCTATATAGCGATCGCTAGTTTTGACCCCGTTTTGGCAAAAGATATTGCTAAAACAAGTTGCTGAAACAAGTTTTGTTTTTACCCTAAATGGTCTTACAATCCCATTAAAGGCTACAGAAGCTGAAAAAAGCTATGAAAAGCATTAAAACGCTGTCCCTGGAGGAAGCCTACAACCATAAAGCTAGAAAAATCCACTTTCAGATTTGAAAAAAAGCCCTGTGCTGTTCGCATTTTGTTTCTGCCAATTGTTATCATCTGTCTTTTTCGCTCATTTGCTGCACAGGTTAACCTAGGCTAAATTAATTAATAAGTACGACATGTATGCTAAGTTTGACTCATATTTGCCACAGGTAATGATTAACTATGGCACATATTTGCCACACACAATTATTAACCATGTCACATATTTCAATATTTGCCACACATAATGATTAACCATGGCACATATTTGCCACACATCATTATTAACTATGACACATGTTCGCCACACATCATTATTAACTATGACACATGTTCGCCACACAGGGTTTGGGGGCAGGTCTTCGAGGCTGCCCTTGCCAGCAAGGACACTTTCGACGCTGCTTCCCTCTCAGCATTCATGTGGGCTGCCACCACTGCTGGTATGTTCTGACACTGCTAATTTGGGTGGTGGTGGGGGTGGTGGTGGGAGGGTCTACAGCACCCTTTTGTTTTGCTTGAAGGGGTGCATTTGGGTGGGAAGGGTGTATTAGGGGTGCACTCTGCCACCACTGCTGGTACGGACCGACCATGTACATGTTTATATTTTTGTTTTGATCTATTAATTGAAGGAGACTTCAATCCTTAGAGCAGAGAATGTTCTGGTTATAACATGTAGTTGTTGAACAGGTGTTGAACACCCTAAACACTCGTTTAACAACCTGAACACCCTGAACACCTGTTTAACACCCTGAACACCCTGAACACCTGTTTAATAACCTGAACACCCTGAACACCTGTTTAACACCCTGAACACCCTGAGCACCTGTTTAGCAACCTGAACACCCTGAACATCTGTTTAACAACCTGAACACCCTGAACACCTGTTTAACAACCTGAACACCCTGAACACCTGTTTAACAACCTGAACACCCTGAGCACCTGTTTAGCAACCTGAACACCCTGAACACCTGTTTAACAACCTGAACACCCTGAACACCTGTTAAACAACCTGAACACCCTGAGCACCTGTTTAACAACCTGAACACCCTGAACACATGTTTAACAACCTGAACACCCTGAACACCTGTTAAACAACCTGAACACCCTGAACACCTGTTTAACAACCTGAACACCCTGAACACCTGTTTAACAACCTTAACACCCTGAGCACCTGTTTAACAACCTGAGCACTCTGAACACATGTTTAACAACCTGAGCAGGTGCCGGCTGACGTAGGGTCATGTCAGAATCAGGCAATGCCCTTGGTCTGCAGCCCGTACAGTAATTCAGGGGATGATTGGGAATTCGTTTTTTAACAAGTAGTAGGTCATACTTAGTACCTAAATTTGTCAACCGCCATGGTAGCTTTGTCCAGGTAAATTAGCAGCCCGTTCCCTACTGCCTTAATACCGCGCCCCACCAGGCGTTGTCATTACCTGTACCTAAATTTTGCCTGACATTCTGAGAATAGTGAATTGTCATAAATGTCCTCCTCCATCAACCTGCCGCCTTAACGCAGGTGTTGATCACTTCAAGACAGTGTTTGAGCTGTCTGGAGCAGTCTCCACCTTGCTGAAAAGCTTTACCCCAACTCAGCTGTCTCTCGTCGTTGAGGCCCTGGGCAAGTCTCACGTCAAGGACAGAGAGCTGTTCGGCAAAGTGGCAGACATGGTGAGAAAAAGTTTTGTTTCTGTCCCTGTGTTTGTTTCTCTCCTGCATACACCCTCCATACACCTGTCCCTCCATGCACCCCCCATTTGTTTCTCTACTCCACAATCATATCCAACCCCTAGACACCTCCACCTTCAATGTACACATGCACCCCCCCTACCCATACGCTCCACCCCCCAACCCTCCTGACCCACCCCTCTCTATCCCAACATGCACCTAGATTTCAATTTCCCGTTGTCTGCCTCTTGCCTAGCATGCCAAAGTCCTTGGTTAGCATTTCCAGCTGGTCCCAACCTTGCAGGTCAGTTGCAGCATGTGGTGATTTCATGACCTCAAGACACAGAGAGTTGTGCCCGCTACCCATATTGATCGCTACCTCCCTGTTTTGGTCGAAGTGTCCGCAACCTGAGACCCAAATCGTGATCCTAGTAGTCAGACCCAAATCGCTACCCAGAACCCAAATGGACAAAATTCGCTACCCAGATCGACCAGGGCTTTTTTTCCACATTACATAGCGATCGCTTGTTTTGACCCCGTTTTGGCGAAATGATCGCTATAAAATGCAAACAATATAAAGTTTTTAATATGCCCTGAATGGCCCTAAAAAGCTATAAAATGCTATACAAAGCACAAAATACGCTGCCCCTGGAGGAGGCTTAAAAACAAGGTAGAAAAAACCACTTTCAGATTTGAAAAAAACAAAACTGAGCTCGACCCCTCAGTAATTGAGCCCAGGAAAGGCCCGGGGTTCTTGCCTAGCCTAACATGCCACAGTTTTTGTTAGCATTTCCAGCTGGTCTGAACATTGTAGGTCATACAACTATTTCAAACATAACTCTAAAATTTGATACCGTAGCAGCTTGTGGCCTGTAGATTTCAAGCCCTTGATTATGGCGCATGTGGATGGTTGCAAAATATGTCCGAGGGTGAAATGAATATCGAAAAGCCCTCAAGCTAAGCTGCATGCCGTGATTGGATGACTTCAGGCCCTGCCAGTTTTGATTTTTAACTACTAGCCGCAGCTTCTAGGCAGCTGACACTGCCAGTGCTTTTCTTTTCAGCTACAGGCCGCAGCTTCTAGGCAGCTGACACTGCCAGTGCTTTTCTTTTCAGCTACAAGCCGCAGCTTCTAGGCAGCTGACACTGCCAGTGCTTTTCTTTTCAGCTACAAGCCGCAGCTTCTAGGCACCTCCTCTGCCGCCCTATCCAGCCAAACCTAACGCAGCCTACTGAACCTGGACGCTGCCGTCATCCGTAATCCACACCTGTTGAAATGTCGGCGCAGCGTCCAATTGGTGATTCAGGGAGCTGCCTAGAAGCTGCTGCTGATCGTAGCTAAAATAACAAGTCCTAGGCAAGTCGCAAGCGACGCTGGCACCAGGGTTGGAACGTGATGGACAAACAAACAAACAAACGGTAAACAGGTGACTCTGGGGGCTCCCGTTCCCCAGAGGGGGGGGCTCCGCTATAAAACACTGGACACTACCAAACTTGTGCTAGATATGAGAATATCTCAACTATGTTCATGGACCAGACAAGTTTACAATGAGGGTACTTCAGTCTGTCAGATCCCAGTTCATCGAATGGCTCAATGGCTGAGCTCCTTGAACAACCAAGGTGCTGGGTTCAAATCCCCACGGGTGCGCCTTACTGTTCGTTGTCAACCGCCATGGTAGCTTTGTCCAGGTAAAGTAGCAGCCCGTTTCCTACCGCCAGAAACGGGGCTCCCTAAATACCACGCCCCACCAGGCATTATCACTACTTTAGTCTGTCGAGCCTTGCTGACTTCCCGTTTGAACACTGTTGCATGTTACTGCTGATTTGGCCAAGTTCAAGGCGGGGGAGCTGCCCCGTATCTTGTGGTCCTTTGGTGCCTCTTGCCAGGATGACAAAAAAACTGGTCAAGGCTGTGTCCAAGGCCCTGGCTGACTGTCTGTTTGACCACTGTTGCAGGTTACTGCTCATATGGCCAAGTAGAAGCTGACTGTCTTTTTGACCACTGTTGCAGGTTACTGCTGATTTGGCCAAGTTCAAGGCAGGAGAGCTGTCCCGCATTCTGTGGGCCTTCGGTGCCACTTGCCAGGATGACCCCAAGCTGGTCAAGGCTGTGTCCAAGGCCCTGGCTGACAAGGCTAGCGAGCTGAGCCCCCGGGAAGCTGTGCAAGCAGTGTGGGGCCTTGCGAAGCTGAGGAAGTCTGACAAAGCCACTCTGGACCCACTGATCAAGGCGGCCTCAAGCAAGATGGGCTCTGCAGAGAGTGGTGTTGATGCCGCGGCCCTGGCATGGTCGATAGGATACCTAGGTAAGGGTCACAAAGGTCATCGGATTAAGGATATGCGTGTGTTAATTGTCGTTAAGTTGGTGGTGGATGGCAATCTGTGGTTTTTAGTTGGCAACGTCTGATGACCAGAGCTTTTTTCCGTTACAGAGAGAGGTTCTTCTGGTAGCGATCAGGGATTTTGTGTCTTTCAAGGTTGGGCTCCTGGTAGTGATTTGGGTAGGCGGCCGAAGGGCCAGCCCAGGGGGGGTCGGGGGCCGGGGCCAAGATTTGAGTCTCATGGTAGAGGAAGTAACTGTATGAGTGTATAATAACACAAGTACATAACGGTATTGCAATTTTGTCCATGTTCACATTGCACTAGGCTTGCACCATCAATCCTTCAAGCCCACGTAGGAGCACAGCTTGTGGAATGGAAGGCTAGGTGGCGGTCAGATATGTCATATGTGTGCCATCCTGGCTATCTAGATCAACCATTAGGCCAAATGTTTATAAAATAATGCGCTTGAATGGTGATTTTTATTGCATATTGTGATAGAGGAGGTAAAAAGCTTTCCAATAAGCTATCTAAATCAAAAATATATTGAAAACCAAGAAAGTTAAGTGCCGGGACGTGTGCTGTACTTCTTGAAGTACAGACTATACGTTTTGTATACGACGTATATAAGGTCGATTTGAGAAAAAATTACGGCGTTTTTATACGTATAAACGTATATTATACGTTTATGTGTCGGCCCAACCCTAATCATACCATGCATTGATGTATCGTACCATATTGCACAGTATATTGCGCGATATTTTGTATGATATATATGTGTACGATATCGTATTTGACAAACCTACACATGTTGCAGGGTGCATGGCTGATGCTGACACAGGAAGGCCGTTGCAGGCTCCCACCCCACACACCCACCACATCCCAATCACTCTCCAGGGCCTACTCGAGCGTGGATGGTCTGAAAAATCAGACCACAGTTCCCCTCACTCCGACCCCAAGTGGGCCGTGGCAGCCTCTGACCCCCCCCCCCCCCCCCTCCCCCCCATACACACACACACACACGTGCAGGTTACAAGGCTGATGCTACCACAGGGAAGGCCGTTGCAGCTGCCCTCAAGGCCTCTGCTTCCGACCTCACCACCTCCCATGCCATTGATGCCGCGTGGGGTCTTGCTGTTGGGGGCTCTGCTGACCAGGCTGCTATTTCCGCCCTCTTTGCATCCATTGGTGCTGCCGTTGACAAGGCGCCAGAGTCCGTAGACGTTTACCAGCTGGGTGCCCTGTACAACGCTGCTGCCATGGTGCCGGGAGTCAAGCTGCCATCCAAGGTGCGTCATTAGTCATCACCTTTATACCTAGAGCTGGGTGCGCTGCACACCGCTACTGCCATGGTGCCTGGATTCAAGCTGCCAGCGAAGGCGTGTCATCATTAAAAAACGAAATCTCAGTTCGAACGGTAATCAATCGTTTATCTCGCAAGTTAACTTCAAAAAAAGTGCATTCGGTAACTTCAATTATCTAAAGCCTTCTGGACCCTTCTGAACCCCAATACATTTTCTGGTATTCATCAAAAAGGTCAGTTTTTGTAGTAATATACAAATCTGGCTATATGTAGGAATATCCGTTTCCTAATCACCTTTATACTTTCCAGCTAATCACCTTCATACCCTCCAGCTCTTCTAGACCCCTAAACCCTGGCATAGGCAAATACTTGAATTTAATTAATTGTTACATGTTTTTTCAGCCAACTATGGGCTGCACACCGTCTTCCAATTCCCTCCATGTCCAAGTCCCCCCAAGTCCAAGTCCCCCCAAGTCCAAGTCCCCCCATGTCCAAGTCCCCCCAAGTCCAATTCCCCCCAAGTCCAATTCCCCCCAAGTCCAATTCCCCCCAAAGCCAATTCCCCCCAAGTCCAAGTCCCCCCAAGTCCAATTCCCCCCAAGTCCAATTCCCCCCAAGTCCAAGTCCCCACATGTCCAAGTCCCCCCAAGTCCATTTCCCCCCAAGTCCAAGTCCCCCCATGTCCAAGTCCCCCCAAGTCCAATTCCCCCCAAGTCCAATTCCCCCCAAGTCCAATTCCCCCCAAGTCCAAGTCCCCCCATGTCCAAGTCCCCCCAAGTCCAATTCCCCCCATGTGAGACCCACCTCTCCCATGGAAAGCAGGGAGCTTAGGCATAGGCATATGTTTTAGGGTGGTACCAGGTTCATGAAAAGGGAACAGAAATTTGTTATCATATGATATCACGTCATCATATGATATCAACCCTTAATATCATCTGGCAGTCTGACTAGGCTTAAGTTACCATTTCCATACAATATCATATGATGCAATTGGTATGATATCAAACTCGCCTTCGGTCAAAATGATATGATATGCCGGTCCCTATTCATGTGTGTACAGTGATGTGCGACCATCACCACCACCATCTATCACCATCACCACCAAAACCATACACATCATCTCGCCCACCACAATCTCCACCAAGGGCGGGTTCAGGGTTAAGGGTTGGTGTGGGGGGCGAGAGGGGCTGCATGCTGTGCTAGTTGCACCAGTAGGATTTGGCTCCATTGTGAGACGAAGGCGGGCGAAAAGAAGTGACGTGTGGCGTGGGATGAAGGATGATTCCGATGAGACTGAACCCGATAGGTTTTCGTGCCTCCCCCGTCTCTGCCCCTGCTTCCATTTTGCGCTTCCACCAGTACGCCTGCCGCACCTAGTTTGCTCCCTCAATCAGGGGCGGTTTGGGTATATGGTTGAGGGTTTTGGTGAGGGGGGCAGGGGGGGGGGGGGGGGGGGGGGGGCTTAATGCTGTCACTTTTTTCGTGCAACGCGTCGCAAACTGAGTGACTCAGTTCGACCCAAGTGCGACACGCTGTTGCGCAAAGCGCGCAGCCCGGGGGGTCGAGTGTGTGGGGGGGGGGGGCATTTCTGACTAACTTAGCCTGACCCATGCAGCGACGGAATACTGACGCGACAGAATACCAATGCATTGCACAAAAAAGTGCATGCTGTGCTAGTTGCACCAGTAAGACCCTTGGTGCTGACCTGGATGCTAGTTTGTGTGCACATTTGTAGACTTTGTGTATTCTACTTGAACTTGGTTACATAGCTCCATCCAGCAATTTGGCTGCTTTTGTTTCAATCAGCTAATGGATTTTTCCAAGAAGATGTATGCCTTGGGTGCTGCACCACATCTACTATCCTCACTTTTTGTATATACCAGGTCTACTCTTCCCACAATTTATTAATTCCTCACAAAAGATTATGCCAGGTTTCGGATTTCTCCAAGAAGATGCATGCCTTGGTGGTGCACCAGGTCTATTATCCTCATTTTTTTATAAACCAGGTCTACTCTCCCCACAATTTATTAATTCCTCGCAATTTTTGTTTATCCCAGGTTGTGGATTTCTCCAAGAAGATGTGTGCCTTGGTGCAGCACCAGGTCTACTATCATCGCTTTTCTATAAACCAGGTCTACTCTCCCCACAATTTATGAATTCCTCGCAATTTTTATTTATCTCAGGTTTTGGATTTCTCCAAGAAGATGTGTGCCTTGGCGCTGCACCACGTCTACTATCCTCGCTTTTTTATATACCAAGTCAACTATCCTCACAATTTTGTATTTATGTATTCCTTGCATAAAATCCTAGCTTGTGGATTTCTCCACGAAGATGTATGCCTTGGGTGCTGTACCAAGTCTACTATCCTCGCTTTTTTAATGTACCAGGTCTACTATCCTTACAATTTAATCATTCCTCAAACTTTTGTTATCCAAGGTTATGGATTTCTCCAAGAAGATGTATGCCCTGGGTGCTGAGGCTATCAAGGTTAAGCGCACTAGCGCAGTCCAGAGTTTCAGGGCTGATATGGCTGAGGCTGCTGCTTATGCATCTGGTGCAAGGTGGGTCAACAAGTTTGTATTGTACTTGTATACGGCAAGGAAGACAACAAGCAGGCAATCAGATTAGGTCATGAGAATGTGCATGACATTTTTGGCGGAGCCCCCCCTTCTGGAG
Organism: Chlamydomonas sp. ICE-L; assembly: GCA_013435795.1. Taxonomy (NCBI): domain Eukaryota; kingdom Viridiplantae; phylum Chlorophyta; class Chlorophyceae; order Chlamydomonadales; family Chlamydomonadaceae; genus Chlamydomonas; species Chlamydomonas sp. ICE-L. The sequence goes on along the minus strand of JACBWV010000610.1, from coordinate 127,733,984 downwards.
GGCGAGAGCCCCCAGATTCACCCCGATGTCCGTCCGACTGAGCAACCACCGAGACGAAGCCCAACACGTCAGCCAATTGTCTCAGAACTAACTGACTTCGATCAACTTCATTTCATTGCACCTGTCGTTCCGTTGCCAATACTCTCTGCCAATTTTCCTCGTCGTCTGCAATGCTGCATAGGACTTGTTACCACCCTCATCAACTCAAAATCAGTTGCTAATAGCCTTAATATCCTGCATGATAAGGCGTAAGCTCAAAGGCTGTGTGATAACTTGTGGAAATGTTAAAGTGTGGAAATGTTTCAACAGTGAAGCATAATGTAACTGAGATCCCACAGTTGTATTTGTACCGCCCTCTATGTAGCAGAGACCCCACTGTTTCATTTGTACCGCCCTAAATGTAGCAGAGGCCCCACTGTTTCATTTGTACCGCCCTAAATGTAGCAGAGGCCCCACTGTTTCATTTGTACTGCCCTCAATGTAGCAGAGGCCCCACTGTTTCATTTGTACCGCCCTCAATGTAGCAGAGACCCCACAGTTTCAATTGTACCACCCTTAATGTAGGAGAGACCTCACAGTTTCATTTATACCACCCTCAATGTTGTAGAGACTCCACTATGCAAGGCTAATTAGCAAGCATAGATTTAGCAGTGCAGCATTGCTTGAAGGGTGAAACCAATCATATATATTTACTATACTCTAAAACTGTACAATTCCTAGGGAGACAATAGCTAATATTTGTTTGTCTTTGTGAAGTTACATAAGAGGAGCTTCAAGTTTTTGGTTATAAGGACGTCTGAGTGAAGATTAGGCAAAAATAATATATAATATATAAGTTATATAAGTTATAAGTTACATAAGAGGAGCTTCAAGTTTTTTGTTATAAGGACGTCTGAATGAAGATTTGTCAAAAATAATATAAAATCTCACCGAGTTTGCATCAACATGAACTTTGACATGAAATTGAAATTGAACTTGGACATGAACTTGGACTTAGACATGAACTTGAACTTGGTTACATAGCTCCAGCCAGCAATTCGGCTGCTCGCCGTCTTTGGCAGTAAAAAAACACATTACCAGGAAAAATTGTTACCATATGGCCCACAGGTACCGACCCGAGGTTACAGCTGCTGTTGCTGGTTTCGCCAAGACAACTGATGGAATTGCTGTTGACATCTCCATGGAGCTTGACGCCAACACCAAGATTGCTATCGAGGCTGTGGGTCCCATGTGCCTGTCAGCAAGTGGAAGTGTAAGTTGACTGTCTCGCAGCCCCCTGTCTCTCACCCCCCCTCGACTTTCTCGCACCGTGGGCACATTTGGAGTCCAGTCGGACAAAACAAAATGTAATCAGCAGCAGCAGCAGCATAGGCATTGTCAGTAGCAGCATAACCAATATCATCATCATCATAGGCATCATCATCAAAGGTATCGTCAACAACGTCATAGGCAGCAGCAGCAGTATCATAGTATCATCATCATCATCATCATCATAGGCATCATCATCATCATCATCATCATCATGCCCCTAGACGCACGCCACATGCTTCTCTCAAAATCAACTCCCTCAAAATCAAGACTGGTACTGCTTGACCCTCCAGCCTGCTCTGATATAAATGATCAAATCACCAAATCTGTATCCCCAACCTTGTGCAGCTTGGAGGATTGATTCATGGGAATCAGGATAGCATAGCAACAGGTTTGGTGGTTGGCCCCAGTGCAAGCAAATGGCTGGCCCCCTCATCCTCACGCCTGGTAATAAGGCATCCTACGTATGTAGTTAGTTAGCATAAGGTCTGCATCACCAGCTTACTATACCCACCAACTTGGCTTCATTGTTTATTTGGGGGGCTATGCGTTGCAGCTTCTAGGCACCTCCTTTTCCCCGCCCTTGTTCCAAACCTGAAGCTAGCTAGTGCCTTTTGAAGCTGACATGACGGGCAGTATAATGCTGCTAATAGCTTTGGGTTGAACACCGTATCCCACACCCGTTACACCGTACCACCCCACCCCAACCCCATACACTGTACCCTACACACCATACCCCATACCCGTTACACCGTACCACCCCACCCCAACCCCATATACTGTACCCTACACACCATACCCCACACCCGTTACACCGTACCACCCCACCCCAACCCCATACACTGTACCCTACACACCATACCCCATACCCGTTACACCGTACCACCCCACCCCAACCCCATACACTGTACCCTACACCACCATACCCCATTAACCGTACCCACCGTAGCCCACCCCACCCCATCACAACACGGTCCCCTCCCAACATTACCCCACACCAGTTACCACCGTACCACCCACCCCAACCCAATACACTGTACCCCTACACACCATACCCATAAACCGTTACAGCGTTACCACCCCACACCAATCCATAAACTTTACCCTACAACCATCCACCATACCCGTTTTACACGTACCACCCCACCCCCCAAACCTATACACTGGTACCCTACACCACCATACCCCATACCGTTACCACCGTACCACCCACCCAACCCCACACTGTCCCTACACACACCATTACACCATACCCGTAACACGTACCTTGGAACCCAATACACGTTAACACCGTGTAACCCCTCCCCCTCCCCCCCCGCCCCCCCCCCCCCCCCCCCACCCCACCCCCACCCCCCCCACCCCCCCCCCTTCCACACCACACAAACAACACATACATACACTGTACCACGCACACCTACCCATTATACCGACCTTTGACCCCAATTACGGTTAACATCGTACCCGCCCCCACCCACCCACACCCACCCACCCACCCACACACTCATACACTGTACCACGCACACCATACCCCATTATACCGTACCTTGAACCCCATTCCGGTTACATCGTAGACCCCCAACAGATGGAAAATGGAAATAGATGGAAGCTGCCATGTGCAGCCCCAAAACGAACCAGTGCTCAGCTTGTCCTGCACTCAGCTGCTGCTATGTTTGGCATCACTGTTTATTTTTTGTGTGCTACTCATGGCAGCTTTCATATAGCTCAATCATATAGCTCATATAGGCAGTCACTAATATAATCATATAATGCTCATATAGGCAGTCAATCATATAATCATATAGCTCAATCATAGCTCCAATAGGCAGTCAATGGGTCGAGCTAAAAGCTTTCAGTCGCATTGGAACGCCTGTCTTGTCCCGATCAGACACACTAGCTATGCGTAGCCCAAAAAAGAAACAGTGCTTGACATGAGCCTCATGATGTCCGCACGATGTATGCATGTGCAATAAATAAAAATAAATAAAATCTTAACTACCAAGGTATGTCACAATGACACTTCTAAGAACGTGGGGAACCGGCTTGTAAGTATGCGATGGACGGGCTTACATCACACCTAGAGTCCAGTTACCATGCCAGTCGACGACCCTCCGGGTGGGCCCAGGTGACCTCGATGGGGTTCGAACCAGCAACCTGATAAGACCCCTCACCTGCTTCCTAAGGGAACCGGCTTGTAAGTATATGCATGCACATGACTACTCACTTGTCCTTGGATTATTGTTTGGTCCTTTCAAGTTTTTCTGATGATTTATTATTTCATGCAACAAGGCGGAATAAGGTGATCAATTGGCTGCTCTATTGTCTTTCTCATCATCATTATTATTATCATCATCTCTCCCTCGCAGCTCTTGGGCCCCGCTATTGCACGCGCTAAGAAAGTCATGCAATATGGTGATAAATTTGCTGTCCTTTTGTCTTTCTCATCATCATCATCATCATTATTATTATTATCATTTTATTATTATTATTATCACCACCATCTCTCCAGGGTCTTCCAAGTGATCCTCAAAAGAAGATAGGCACTATTGCAGCAAGCAAGCTTGATTGTAAACTCTTATTTCAATTATCTATCTTGGCAGCTCCTGGGCCCTGTTATTGCACGTGCAAACAAAGCATGCAATATGGTGATCAATTTGCTTCTCTGCTGTCTTTCTCATCATAACCATCATTATTACCACCATCTCTCAATCACAGCTCCTGGGCCCCTCTATTGCACGTGCAAAAAAATCAAGCAATATAGTGATCAATTTGCTGTCCTTTTGTCTTTCTCATCATCATCACCACCATCATCATTATTATCATCATCTCTTCCTCGCAGCTCCTGGGCCCCGCTATTGCACGCGCAAAACAAATCATGCAATATAGTGATCAATTTGCTGCCCTTATGTCTTTCTCATCATCACCATCAGTCATCATTATTATTATCATCATTATTATCATCATCATTATTATTATCACCCTCTCTCCCTCACAGCTCCTGGGCCCCGCTATCGCACGCGCTAAGCTGTTGGAGACCAAGGGATACAAGGTTGTCTCGGTTCCCATCTCTGAATGGTCTGGACTCGGCGACTCCAAGGCCAAGGCTGCTTACCTTCTGAAGGCAATCAAGGCAGCTGCCCCAGGAGCATCATCCAAGGTGCGCAACAAAACTGTAATAGTTCAGTACCTAGCCAATTAATTATCCAGGTGATTGACTACTGCATTAAAGTTAATTACCTAGTAAATACTGTTTCAACTTTATTTCCCCCCGCCTCATGTCTGAACCTTGAATTGGACAAAGTTTTGATGATGCAGTCAAAAATCTGTCTTCTTGCCCCCCACACCCCACCCCCACCCCCCACCCCCCCACCCCCATAATTACCTAATCAATCAATTGGCTATTACAAAAACGCATGCACGAAACTGCCATACAGTGTCAATGACACTACCTGCAAGATATGGTTGAGTTCGATCGCGTTCATGTCGGGGCTTTTTTGCGCGCGACCTACAGGGACCGCTACCTGGGACCCCGATTTGGCCAAACTTTCCGCAACCCTGAGACTTCGCTATCCCTAACCCGTAGAGGCGCGGCCCTTGGGACAGCCTACCCAAATCACTACTTGGAGCCCATCCTTGCACGACACCAAATTCCTTATTGCTACCATTAGATCCTTTCTGAACTGAAACAAGTTTTATGCAGCGTCGCAAGCGACGCTGAAAATTGGCCGAGTGTGTTTGCAACCGGAATGAAAGGTGGCAGCGATGGAGCTGACCGAAGCGAGTTATTTACGCGACCGTTGGCTGACGTGTCGGGCTTCAAGTTTTTCGGTCGGACAAACGGACAAATGGGTAAACATGGGGGCTCCCGCCCCCTTGAAGAGGGGGCTCCGCCTAAAAACTCCTTTTCTGAAACGGAAAAAAAACTGACCCACAATGTCTGCTTCTGAAGTGTCCAAGCACTACAATACCTACAATATGGGCTGTACATATGCCACACTCTCCTGTTGGACCGGAACATGGTGTTGAGATTTAACCAACATGCGCTTCTGTCTCTCCTGCTGTTTGTTATTTACCAATGGCATCTGCTTGCTGCATCACCACCATATGCGCACTGAGGAACATTATTTCCGCATGTCATGAGGCTCCGCCACATCATATATAATCCTAGTCTAAGACTGGTGCAGGGAGACCCACCCTTTGAGGCGAAAAGCCCCCCCGCCACACACGCACATACTACGGGTATTTGGTGTTCTGCCCTCCTTCAGATGGTGGATGGAAACATGCGTATTGTAGAATTAAATGATCACTGTAGCACGAACTCAGGGCCCCCGTTGGTAAAACGATTGTTTGGGGTTCAGTTCATCAATGCATTTTTTTTTTAGCTCTTCCTATCACGGTTGGGCATGTCCCTTTAGCCTATTTGACCTACCCCTGGACTGTAACATACGTGCATACATACATAAACATACATGCATACATACATGCGAGCAAGCTTGTACAACCGGCCTGTCTCACTGCTTCACATGTTTGGCTGTATGCAGGTCAGCGCCTTGGAGACCAAGCTCAACCAGCCCTTCGATGCATATGCTGAATAGAGAGTTCCAGCTAGTTCGTGATCCTGTTCAAAGAATCTACGGGGAATCTGCCCTCAGTTTTTAATTGCCGCCGTAGTCACTGTGTAACCACTGGTAGAAATGCCCTTATACACTTGGAACTTGGTTACATGGCTTCAGCCAGCAGTTTGGCTGCTCACCGTCTTCGGCAGTAAAACAAATACCGTATTACCAGGAAAATGTTAACTCGAGCAAATCACTTTTTTCTTTCAGAAATGCCATACTCAGCTCCTAGTATTTTGATTCATATCTGCATGCCAGAACAGTATCTGGTGCTCAAAAGCTTGTTTTTATTACATGGTCTTCATGCTGCTCATCGTCTGTTGGAAGGTTAAAACATGGATAAAAGACTAACACACCCCTCTCCACACAGAATGTAACCACAGGGCTGCAGACGGTTAAGACGAGACATGTCAAGGTACTCCACTAATCAACTTGATTCCGTGGCTCCTGCCAGGTGTATTCAGAAGGATCATCCGCTTCCGAAATTAAAATTGAAATTGTTACATCCGTGTAATACAGTCACTCGCGGGACGTGATGTTAAGGACACCACAGCGGAAGCCGGAGCTAGCTATAGTCACCAACGAAGCCTTTTCGCATATTTCGTCTCCCAAACTGTGCCATTCAGGGAGTTTGGAGGTCAAACTTGCTGCGGTAGGTAACAGCTTTCTCTAATAACCGAGCCTGCGAGCCGATTTCCCGGGCTATCAATCGCGAGGCTCCATAACCTGTGTTCGTGTTTTAGCGCTTTCTGGCCCTCCGTACCGCTTCTGGGCATGGAGGGATACAGGTATTTCACACGTGGTGGGTACCGGTTACCTTACCAGTTTAGAGGACACTCATGGAAGTCATGGCTCATGAGTCATGACAGTAGTACAGTACTACAGTAGGATTGTCGGTATCTTCTACTGTATCTGATTTATAGGGACTACAGTAGTTATAGGATTACAGGCTCGCCCTGGATATTAGTTCTAAATGGGAGAGCGTTGATGGGTCATACCCCCCGATCAAGACTGGGTGGCTCAGCAATCAGTATCCAAGCACCTATCCCCGTGCCTTGAGCAGGAGGCAGCAATAACTGTGGAAACAGAGATTCGAATTCCGGTTGCTAGTGTCAGAAACCAGAGGGATGACCACTCCACCATACCGCCTTATCCCGGGATTCCGGGAGTACTGCTCTGTAGGATAATGATGAGAGTACTACGTATAAGAAGGTAAGAACAATGTTTGAGCCCATATGAAAGTTTGTACTGCTCACATGATACATAGGATGTACGAACCTGCTCTCCGCAGGACCACGCCACAGGAAGCACATGTATCGTCCAGACTCCTCGAGACCCCTGATTGAGACCTATCCGTCCGACTTCGGTGGGTTCTTCGAATCAGCATCGCGTCATCATCTATTTTGCCTCACAATTTCACCTCGGTTACGCAGTTTCATACTTCTTGAATTGCTGACCTGTGCCGTGGACTCTCGGAAAGAACTTTAGTTACGCTTGCTGCCTAGCACCCCGCCTCTAAAAAGCCCCTGCTGCGCACTCTGTCTCAAGGTGATGAAACCTTCCAGTGATTCTGGTCTCGAGAGCTCGAAAGAGGTTAAGCGGTCGCTGAATCCCTCTGGATCCAAGAAAGGGAGCATCGTTTGGGACGAGAAAAATTTGGAAGAAAACGAGCGAATCAAGGCCGAGCTGATTCCTTGCAAAATCAACGAGCCCAAGACACCCTACCAACCTGTAAGTGGTACAGACCTCTCATTCTGCACATCCATGTTCCAAGTACCAGGTGAGGTGGTGGGGGCTTGGCTGCAGCTGTTTTTGAACTGCATGCCTTTGTCCTTATTGTGAAAATAATTCTGGGGCACTTCTGTCCTTGATTGTAATGTGGCAGAATAAAGCTTGCAGTGTTTCAAGTCGCCCAGGCAGCAGTATTGTCGTGCCACTACCACAACTGGTGTGCTGCATCCCTGTCACTACCAGACAGGAGGCCACAGATTTTCTTATCCGCTACTAGCAGCAGCTTCTAGGCAGCTCCGTGAGCCAGCCACTGGGCTAAGCCCAAGATTTCAATAACATTGGGATGATGATTCTGCCAGCTTCCAGATGCTCTACGTTGCTTTAGGTTTGGCTGGGTAGCAAGCCAGGGGAGCTGCCTAGAAGCTGCTGCTCGTTGCGAAAAGAAAAATTATGCAGGGGACCTCTGAAAGATGTACACTGGATCCTCTGTGGCCCATGGCAACAATTCATGTCCATAGATTCTGGCAGATAAAACAAGAGTATGCAAATAGAAGCTGAAATAAAGATGTCAAGTCTCATCACTCCAACATTTTTGTGATTGTTGGCAAGGCCTATTGGTACAGCGCCACGCTACATATGCAATCTGCAAAGATATTTGAATGGAGAACACCTTAATCAGCTATTCTTCTACCACTTCAAAATCCCCTTGAACTTATGCACTTCGAAGCTTACAACAAGGCATACCACACACCATACACCACATGGTGCACTTGCGTGTTCAGAAAGTGAGATCGTAGCTGCTTTTAATTATGCCCCATTGGTTATTGTACCTTCCAAGACGCCTTTGCCTTCATTCAGAGCATACTGTGTTGCTCCGTGTGCCGACTGTCTACACCAGACTCTCAGGATTGTCTTTGTAATCTGCAAATATATTTGAATGGAGGACACCTTCCTCAGCTATTATTCTACATGAAAAGTCCCCTTGAACTTACGCACATCAAGACTTAAACCAAGGCATGCCGTTGCCATTATTCAGAGCATACTGTGTTGCATTGTGTGCCGACTGTCTACACCAGACTCTCAGGATTGTCGTTGTAATCTGCAAATATATTTGAATGGAGGACACCTTCCTCAGCTCTAATTCTACCACATGCTAAATCTTCTTGAACTTACGCTCATCAAGACTTACAACAAGGCATGCCTTTGCCTTTCTCCAGAGCATGCTGTGCTGCAACGTGTGCCGGCTGTCTTCATCAGGCTCTCAGGATTGTCGTAATATCCGAAGACATGCTGATCTTGTTCTGGTTTCGAACAACTTGTGTTGCTGCTGCGCTCTATCAGCATATGTTTTGAGTCCCAACATAAACGCACACCAAGTGTTCTCATGTTCTGTGCCCTACAATTTCCACTGCCCTATCCCAACTGCCCTATCCCAATTGCCCTATTTGAACTGCCCTATCCCAACTGTCCTGTTTCAACTGCCCTATTTCAACTTACCTTTGTCAGCTGACCTATCCCAACTCACCTATCCCATCTCCGCAGCCTTTGCCTGATGGTGACCTGGATGACCTGGAACCCTTGAGTTTGGATGGAGAGGATCCAGCTCAAAGCAGTAAGTCAATATTGTATGATATAGAAGGGGAAGGAGGGAACAGGGATGCAGGGATGCAGGGGGGGGGGGGGGGGGGGGGGGGGGGGGGGAGGGGGCACCTTTTTCGCACAGAATAGCCCTGGACCCGGTAATTTTAATTATCTATTTACGTTTGTTGTAGGTCTCAGATCCTCCCACTCTCTGATGCATAGCCCCATATGTTTTCTTTGGGAAACTGGGGGCGATATAGAAGTGCTTATGGAACCACCTTGATTGATTGATTGATTGATTGATGCAATATTGCATTTTCTTAATGTTTTGTTGGAAGACCCCTCCTGGATGTTGTGGAGTAGGCTCGTCTTGGGCAAACAATGGCCTGTCGATGACTACGTAATGGAATTATTAACTTGCTTCATCCGTACCGGGCATTGTAGTCTATCGAGCTTGTAATATTGATATGAAGTACTTAAGAGCTCTTCTTTTCCGCTACCAGTCGTGATTGCTATCTGTCACCCTGTTTGGTCCAACATTTTCTAAAATGGAAAAAAGCTCTGGAGTACTCTGGTAGTGCTCTGTACAGTCATAACTCTTTCCTCCTTGAGCTCCTTGTAAGATCTGGATGTTTGTATGTTACAGTCCAGGGTACCCTAAATAGGCTAAAGGGACTTGCTCAACCGTGACAGGAAGGTGGAGCTCTGCAAGAAGTGCCGAAACAAATCGTGGTTGTGCACCTCGCAATCATCCATCTTGAACTTGAACTTCGTTACATGGCTCCAGCCAGCAATTTAGGTGCACGCTGTCTTTGGCAGGAAAAAATTATTTACCAGAAGAAATGGTAACATGAGCAAATCATTTTTTCCTTCTCTTCTTCTTTTCTTCTTTTTACAATCAGCTATCACATGCCCACAAGCTCATGAAGTTGTTTCCTGCCATCTTGAAAACTCAGAATTAGTAGGTAACCCCCGTTTCGACGAATGGCTCAATGGCAGAGCTCTTGAACAAAGAAGGTGCCGGGTTCGAACCCCGTACGGGTGCGCTTTAGTGTTCGCGGTCACTGTCAACAGCCATGGTAGCTTTGTCCAGGTAAAGTAGAAGCCCGTCCCCTACCGCCAATGACGGGGCTCCCTTAATACCACGCCCCACCAGGCGTTAGCATTACATTTTAATTAGTAGGGAACGGCAATATGAATGTATGATGTCATGTGATATCATATGATGCCAGCAGTCTGACTGGGCTAAATGACCATTTATAGACAATATCATGTGATGCGATTTGTATGATTTTATGCTTGCCTTTGGTCAACATCATATGATATGCCGGTCCCCAATAGTTGGGAGTGTCAGTATCATACTGCTCCCCAAGATTATCAGAGACACTGTTTATTTTGGGGGCTACACATAGCAGTTCCCAACCAACTCGCATAGCCAGTCACTGGGTCAAGCCCAAAGCCTCCAGCTGCATCGGAATGCCTGTCATGTCAGCTTTCAGACGCAATAGCTTGCTTCACGTTTGGCGGAAGGACGGGGGGAAGGAGCTGCCTAAAAACTTCTGTGTGTAGCACTAAAAAGAAACGGTGATCAGGCGATATATCAGATCACACAGATTATGTGACCTTTCTGCGCTACCATATGTGCTGCGTACGTGTTGGCCAAGAACAATGCCAGACACACTAGGATGACATAAGTACATATCCTTACATGAACAATGGGCAATGGTGGAGACACAGCCCTCCATACGGCAGCGCAGAAAGGTCACACAAGCTGTGTGATTGCCTCCACCAAGGCCATCACACAGCTTGTGTGACCTTTCTGCGCTGCCATATGTGCTGCGGATGTGTTAGCCAAGAACAAGGACAGACACACGAGGATGGCACTAGTGGGGACACAACCCTCCATATGGCAGCGCAGAAAGGTCACACAAGCTGTTTGATTACCTTGATGGGGGCAATCACACAGCTCGTGTGACCTTTCTGCGCTGCCATATGTGCTGCGGACGTGTTAGCCAAGAACAGTGACGGACGCACTATGATGGCATAAGTCTATATCCTTACATGAACAATGGACACTATTGGAGACACAGCCCTCCATATGGCAGCGCAGAAAGGTCGCACAAGCTGTGTGATCGCCTCCACCAAGGCCATCACACAGCTTGTGTGACCTTTCTGCGCTGCCTTATGGAGGGCTGTGTCTCCACTATTATCCATTATTCGTGTAAGGATATGTACTTGTGTTATCCTAGTGCGTAGACACTAGTCTAGCATGTGATATATCAACGCTATTGTATGATATATTGTCAAATTGACTCGTTGTACCATATTTTACTATATGCCATGTGTAGGGACTGGCATATCATATGATTTTAACCGAAGGTGAGTATGCTGTCATATGATATCATGCAAATTGCATCATATGATATTGTATGTAAATGGTAACTTTGGCCTAGTCAGACTGCCAGCATCAAATGATATCATATCATATCGCCGTTCCCTAGCCATATGATATGGCTGCTATATCACATTATAAATATATTTGATGGCGTACTTGACAACCCTACTCATACTACTTCTCTGCTGGTTACCATGTCGGCACAAATCCATCAACCAAGTCACTTCCTGCCCCCAACTTAATGCCTGCCTGCAGACGGATGTCCCGCTAGCATGGAAACAAAGGTACGGACATCCTCGTTGGTATTGGGTTCAATCATTTGATACAAAGCACCAGCGTGTTTTGTTGCTGCTGTCATGATGGTTGGCCCCAGTGCAAGCAAACAGGCTGGTCCCCTTAACCTCACGCCTCATAATAAGGCTTAATATTTGTCTTATGTTTAACTGTGTGTGTAGTAAGAGTCTTTTTTATAAGTGTGATAACTCCAGCTGAGCGAGTAACAATGTTATCTGCGTTGGTAGCTTGTTTAATGGTTTTACTGCTATGATGAAAGTGGTAGTCAGATAGGTCTTGTTTGATCATATTAATTATACCTGTGTTGTTAGAGGTGAGTTTTGTTTCGGTGAGAATAGCAATGTCTGGCTCATTAGTTCGAATATGATCGTAGAGTGTTTCCCAGGATGAGAAGATGCCTCTGCAGTTGGAAGTGATAATGTTAGTAAGATGGAGTGCAGGTCGCTGCTGCTGAACAGGGTATGAAGTGGTGTGAGTTATTTTAATTCTTTTTTTTTTAGGATATTTATTTGTTGATGTTTTTCCGAGGGAGGCGCAAGAAAAAATATTTCGTACCTCATGTTTGATATGGATAGAGAAGCGCATGCAACAGTTGATTAAAAAAAATCATGTCGATAAATCCACAGGCGGCCGAGATAGAGGCGGGGGGGGGGGGGGGGGGGGATGGGGTCAAACCGTTTTCCCAACTTTATTTATACTTCGTGTAACTTTCTTGCCAGTGCAAAATTTTGAGCGTTAAGTGCACCATCGAGAAGGGATCAACGAGACGAGTACAAATCTGCAACCGGTAGTCTGTTACACCCAGTGTGTAATTGGAGGGTGCCCTGGAAGGCACATCCAGGCTGGACGCCAGGCTGGGCATCACCTACACCTTGGCGCCCATTGTCGCTCGAGCGGCATTTAGGCTGAAAATCGTTCGTTCGTATGCGCGTTCTGAATTCTGGTCCCTGACGAGGTTTCTGAAGCAGTCGAGCCTAAGGTCTGGCCCCACCCACCCAACCACCCACCCACACACCACCACCACCACCACACATGCACACCCTCCTCCCTACACACCACACACACACACACCATCACCCCCACCCATCACCACCACACCTGAGCAGACACTCAGGCTCCAGAATACAATTTGAGTTAATTAAACCATGATGATGATAATGATAGATAGACAGATAAATAACGTCTTCAGTCCTTTTCGTACCTGGGTGATCTCCTCCAAGGGCGCGGACTACTGAGCTACCCAAGAAAGTTGTAAAAATACGCAAAACTGAATAACTTTGTCCAAACTTGATATTTTTGGTTGCATGGTTGGAAATGCCCTGACGAGATGATGCTCATGGACCCATCTTTCACTATGTTATACTGTCTGGGTGTCCAGATATGAAGCCTCGAGGGGGGGGGGGGGGGGGGGGGGGGGGGGGGGGGGGGGGGGGGGGGGGGGGGGGGGGGGGGGGGGGGGGGGGGTCAGGGGTGAAAAAAACAATTTCCGAACATGCGGTCTGCAAACTTTATTCCTGCCCCCCCCCCCCCCCCCCCCCCCCCGTGTTTTTCTTTCTTTATTTATTGCTGCTGTCATGTACATATGATGTCATGCACACTAAGGTACGGACATCCTCGTTGGTATTGGGTTCAATCATTTGATACAAAGCACCAGCGTGTTTTGTTGCTGCTGTCATGGTGGTTGGCCCCAGTGCAAGCAAACAGGCTGGTCCCCTTAACCTCACGCCTCATGATAAGGCTTAATATTTGTCTATTTATTTGTTCATGTTTTTCTTTCTTTATTTATTTATTGCTGCTGTCATGTACATATGATATCATACTTGTTGTTCCCTTCAATATCATATGATATCCTACAAGTTGCATCACATGAAAATCTATATAAATGGTAATTTTAGCATAGCCAGACTGGCGGCATCATATGATACTGTATGATATCATGTTGCCGTTCCATACTCATATCAACACCTCGACCGCCCCTCGAGAGGCTGTCGCTCGCAACCCCTCAAACTGCCCTTGGTCCTTCTACGCTAGGTGAGCGACACATGAACGCATTGTGTGCTCTTGTTTATGAGCTGCCTTAGTTGCAGGTCCTAGAACTCAGATTAACTGGGCTAGAGATTAATTGATGATTAAATGAGTTGATATTTACGATTGAATTTATTGCCATAGTTATTTCAAATAACATGCATCCGGTACTGCTATGCCGAGCAAGATAATTGTATAGTTTCAATGCAGAGTACTCGTTACCCTACTTGCAGATACTAGAGCCATGCACTCTATTGACTATGCTACCGACATTTACATTTGTATTGATTGTGGTACATGGTCTACGGTATCAGCTTTCAGGCTGCTCACCTTCTACCTGCTGAGTAAATACCGTATGGAAAGTATGATCACTACTACCTTAACCACACTCCTGAGTACCGGTACACAATATTATCACAAGGCTGTATTTTCTATTTAGAACAGGCCATGAACCTGTTTAATATGTTCAAGCATAAACATTCAGTTGCATTAACGGATTTTATTAAAATTAAAACCGTCGATTTATAATAAACCCCTCCAAAAAGACCATCAAATTATATAAACGTTACATTTTCGTGTCAGTACGGGGTATAGAATAACACATGATATTGTCCAAGATATTGTCCTTGAAATTATGGCCAGCCTCAACAACCTGCTGCAACCTGCTACAACCAGCTACAACCTGATACAACCTGCTGCAACCTGGTACAAGGCATTGTTTATATCAATGACTCATAAGTCCGCGCTGGATGCATGCAGGAGCCTGTTGCTGCCGTGCAGACAGATGGCAGTGCCGGCGCTCAACCCGAGCATCATGAAACTCATCAAGAATTTGAGGATCATCGGAAGGCGCACTACAACATGAAGGAGGCGATGATGCGGGTAGGTTTCAGGAAACTATGAAAAATATCAAATGTCATGAAAGCACACAGCAGTACAACATGAAGGAGGCGATGATGCGGGTAGGTTTCAGGAAACTATAACAAATATTAAATATCATCAAATGTCGTGAAAGCACACAGCAGTACAACATGAAGGAGGCGATGATGCGGGTAGGTTTCAGGAAACTATGCAAAATATTAAACATCATCAAATGTCATGAAAGCACACCGCAGTACAACATGAAGGAGGCGATGATGCGGGTAGGGCTCTTCATTTTCAGACAGATTTGAAATGTCATACATGTCATCAAATATCATGAATGCACACAGCTGTCGAACATGATGGAGGCTATGATGCAGGTAGGGACCTGTGTCAGGAAAATATGAAATATCATCAAATATCATTGCATGTCATGAAAGCACACACGGCCTAGACAGAGTGTTGGGATTTGGTGACAGATAGGAATGTGAGCTGCATCTTCTGGTGAACCATCTGCGTGTAGAACACTCGTCACAGATCAGGGCGACCAAATAAATATTACGCCTTATGGTGGGATGGGTGGGTGGGTGCATTGTGCCTGAAGCCTCTTATCATGTAAATAAATAAGTGGTACGCCATATGACAAGGCGTGAGGTTGAGGGGGCCAGCCCGTTTGCTTGCACGCACTAGGGCCAATCACCAAGTGGCAGATCAGGATAAGTAGTCCGCACAAAATTTGCACGCCCCCATGTCATTTCATGGTACATCAATGACATCAGGCTAGCATGGTCATGGTGTTTCCACCCTTTGTAGTAAACAAATACAACAATAATCGGACTTCACCTTGCCTTACATTATGTTTTCCTCCCAGATGGTATTGATTACATCCTTCCAGGGCATTTTAAACCGTTTTGTTTTTTCAAATCTGAAAGTGGGTTTTTTCTAGCTCAATGGTTTTAGGCCTTCTCCAGGAACAGCGTTTCAATGCTTTGTAAAGCTTTGTGTAGCTTTTTAGGGCCATTTAGGACAAACACGTTTTATATACTTTTTATAGCGATAATTGGGTTCAAAACTAGCGATCGCTATATATAGCGGGGGGAAATCCCTGTTTGAAACCTGATATCAATTATAGAACTTGCATGATCAAATCCCATACAAAAAGCAAAGGGATGCACTACGTTCTACCATCATTCTACCAGTGCATGTATGTGTGTTTGTTACAGTCCAGGGGGTAGCCAAATAGGCTAAAGGGACTTGCCCAACCATGGTTACCCGCTGGAGGCCCTGAGGTCGTGATAGAGTGATAATTTATTTGTGCGATTCTCACCTACCAGTGCATTGCCAACGCTGCAAGTTTATTTGAACTTGAACTAGGTTACATAGCTCCAGCCAGCAATTTGGCTGGTCGCCGTCTTTGGCAGTACAAATAAATATTCCAGGAGAATGTAAACGTGAACTTTTTTATTTCTTATTTTCTTCTCTAAACAGCCTCCCCCAAGCTATCTTGGACCACCCAGTTTCCGCAATTATTGTTTTGACGGCCGCTGCGTGTTTCCGAGGGATTCCGAGAGCCCATTGTTTTGAAGAAAAAGGGAGAAAGATTATGACGGTTGGGTCCTCATCCAATTTGAGCCTTAACAGTTTATTGTAATAAGGATTTTTGTAGGGTTTTGGGGCCTTACTCCGGATCCCAGGACCCACCCTCCCACCCACCCTCCAAAAACAATGAGTTGGATACAAAGCTTGGTTAATCCATCACGATTGAGTTATGACCAATATCGTCCTGGATTTTCAGCAAGCGGCGATATTCGACTTATGGTGTGAAAAGAGCCAAATTGGTTCCTAATAGCTATGGGGAGGCCAGACAATCAAACATAAATCAAACAAACCAAGCAAGTTCACCATTTCAATCGCTGGCGCAGGCGAAGCAGATGATGGATGAGGAGGATGACAAATAAGGTCTAAGTAGATCAGACCAGTCATGAGATGTAATCTGTGGAGCATCGCACTGCCAAAGGAAGGACGGATGCTGCCTACATCCCCACATTTGCACTTAATGTGGATGAAGCATTGGAATTTGACTGGCATTGGAATTTGACTAGCTGTGTGCTCTTTTTGCTGGCAGGCGCTGATTGATGAGGTCGGTTGTATTGTGAATGGAATCGCAGTGTCTGTTCCAAATAACTTAAGCGATGGCACAAGTGGACATAAATGTACGTTGAGCAAGGTGTAGGGAGGCGTATCTGCAATGCACAACTACCGGCAGTGCAACATCTACGGTATTGTTTATTCATTGGTTTATTAGTTGGTTTTCTAGAATGTTGCGTTTGATGTTATTGATGGTGTTGTAGCTGCCATTGGCGTATGGCCTATAAGCTACCACGGCTATGTGGGAACCAGGGCACTACATGGCGCGCGCTATTGAGCACTAGCGCGCAATGTTTTGGAGCCCGACTGCACAATTTAAGCAACAATTTAAACCCCTCTGGGCGCAGCGAGCAGATTTTCGCTTTCAGTTCAGTTCAGAGTCAAAAGCGCAAACCAAATAAGGCAATTGCGCTTTTGAAGCAACGGAAAATGACCAGATGTAGTGCCCTGGTGGGAACCTCCCTGCGTGAAAGAAGAACAAACAGCGAGCAGCTGGTGTTCGAGTGACTGCGAAAGGGTATAACACAAACCACACTTAGATGGTATGAGTCGTGTTGATTCTAACCGATATCTATTATTTGCGACAGTTTGGAGTGTGGGCAGATGAGCTGTAATACTACACGCCAAGCTCAACAATTTGAACTTGAACTTGGTTACATAGCTTCAGCCAGAAACTTGGCTGCTCGCCGTCTTTGGCAATAACATTAGTTACCCATGCTGACCGAAACAGTCGATAATGAGCAGCATAAGCAAGGAGCCATCAGTTCTTTGGGAACGAACTTCCTCCTTCTTGTCTAGAAGTTGGAACGTCTACATGGAGACGGGAGCAGAGCACACCAGAACAGAAAGCTTGGTGATGGTTACACTAGAAACGAACTCATAATCCGTTTAGCTCAAAGCTTGCTATGTTTTGGTGTTACAGATCAAAAACAGCTCAGACCTACGGACCTGACGCTGGCTTGAGCCTTGGGCCTTGCCAACCGGTGTAGATATATGTACCTGTGTCAGCGTGAACTACTAGGACACGAGTGCCTTATTGGTATCTGATCAGGTACCAATAAGGCACTCGTGTCCTAGTAGTTCACGCTGACAATAATGCATGTTCACCGCGCTTCCAGAACCAAGAGGCATACGCACTTGTGCGCAATCCTTCACGTCTTGTTAAAAGGTTAGAGCTGTTAACATCTCTTGTGTCGAATAGCACCTGGTCCTCATCCTCACGAACAAACTGATTTCCCAATAGGTCGATAGCGTGTTAGTTCGCTCTCATCGATGTTGGATCTGCATGGATCTGCAGCTACATTTTGGGTGAGAAAACTGAACCCTAAATGTGTTTCCTCTATCTTTGTCAGTCTACTAGTCTTCGCGTACCAACAACTCCTGTCCTTTTGTTTGCCCGCTCTGAGCCAGTGAAGGTTTTCCTTGGGAGCAGGGCAAAGCAAAGTGTCTGAATGAAAGGCGTTAATGATCCTATTTCTGTACCTGCTTTGGAGCAAGGCGATACAGGCAGCTACAGCTCGTCCAGTCACCCTTCCCTTTTTCGTGTGATGTCTTCTGCCCAACCGGATTACCGAAGTTCGTGTGACTCAGAGGGGTGTGACTCTCGAAGTCGACCAGATATAATCTGACGTGGAAAACAACCCAGCCCAGCCCAGCCGACCCAGCCCATACAAATATTAGCGCGCCGCTCATTCATCTGGTCATAGCAAGCTATCCGGACCTTCAATCTGTCGTTTGAGTCTCCCGATTGGCACAGCCCAAATCCTCAGAATGGCTAAACCGAGTCTGTACTCGGTGTTGGAGACGCAATCTAGAGATCCGCGCTTCGCTCCCTTCGTGCATCAGGACGCCTACGGGGTATGGGGACTGAAGCCACAGCCATTGCCCGAGATAATCTTGAAGCTGGTGTTGGGGATCCTCGTCGCGCCTCTCAAGGCCACCTTGACGGTCTTAGGCATGGCTTTAGCTTGCAATACTTGCCGCGTTGAAAAATACTTGATGCCGCTGCTATCGATTTCTAAAGAGTACAGGTAGGTTGACCAGTCAGTTGCATGCGTCAGGGCCTTGGCATGCTGATGGTCATCTATCAGGATACTTCAAATTTGAAGTATGTGGAATGGATACTTGCTGTAGTGCTGGGTGCATTAGGTTTCTCCTTCCTGTTCGCAATGGTTTTGAGGTGCCTGTCATGGCTAGGCATAGATTTTATTATCAGCTACGACCAGCAGCTTCTAGGCAGCTGTGCGCCAGCCACTGGGCTAAGCCCCAAGATTTCGACAGTTCTGGACAGCGGGTTCTGTCAGCTTCCATACACACTAGGTTGCATTAGCTTTGGCTGAATAGCCAGTCAGGGGAGCTGCCTAGAAGCTGCTGCTTTTAGCTGAAAAGAAAAACATTGTAGCTGGGCGTAGTCCTATCATGCGTGCAAACGCGGGCACTGTCGCTCACGAGGACAGCTGGTCTGCTCCAACATCCATCTGCATGGAACCTTGCATCTTGATATAGTTTTTGTCAGAATACTTGTCAGATGCTCATACTAGTGTTGGCAATAACACACTCTATTCAAATCAAAACATCTTATCAAAATAGTGTTGATCCAATCTCTCTTGTACCTTCTACAAGGCTGCCTGGACACTGCACTGGGGCAAGATCTGAATCTGCCTCGCTTTGTTTGGCTTAGTCTACTTTTCAAATCAAAGCATTCTTATCAAAAGAGTATTGATCCAATCTCTCTCGTACCTTCTACAAGGCTGCATAGACACTGCTCTGGGCCAAGATTTGTATCCGCCTCGCCTTGTTTGACTAAGGCTACTTCTCAAATCAAAACATTCTTATAAAAATAGTATTGATCCAATCTCTCTCCAACCCCAAACCCTAAACCCTACAGGGCCGCATGGACACTGTACTGGGGCAAGATCTGGATCCGCCTCGCCTTGTTTGGTTTAGGCTTCCTCTCAGTATCATGGATCAAGTTGGACCACCTGGACGGCAGAAAGCAGGCTGAGACAGAAACAGAGGCCCCTGTCATTGTGTCTAACCACATGGGTAGGTTGCAACTTCAGTGTTGCATGGTGCATGGCTCCTCTTACTTAAAGGGGGGCTGGGGTGGGGATGAAGATGTGGGGATGGAGTGGGGATGTGGGGTGGGGGGTGGGTAGGTGGGGCGGGAGAGGGTGGGCATTGTGTCTAGCCACGAAGATAGGTTGCAACTTCAGCGTTGCATGGTGCATGGCTCCTCTTACTTAAGGGAGGGCTGGGGTTGGGGGTGAGGACAGGGGGTGGGGATGTGGGGTGGGGGGTGGGTGGGTGGATGGGAAGGGGGTGGGGCATTGTGTCTAGCCACGAAGATAGGTTGCAACTTCAGCGTTGCATGGTGCATGGCTCCTCTTACTTAAGGGAGGGCTGGGGTTGGGGGTGAGGACAGGGAGTGGGGATGTGGGGTGGGGGGTGGGTGGGTGGATGGGAAGGGGGTGGGCATTGTGTCTAGCCACGAAGATAGGTTGCAACTTCAGCGTTGCATTGTGCATGGCTCCTCGTACTTCAGGGAGGGCTGGGGTTGGTGGTGAGGACAGGGGGTGGGGATGTGGGGTGGGGGGTAGGTGGGTGGATGGGAAGGGGGTGGGCATTGATTCTAGCCACATGGGTAGGTTGCAACTTCAGCGTTGCATTGTGCATGGCTCCTCTTACTTCAGGGAGGGCTGGGATGGGGATGAGGATGTGGGGGGTGGGGGTGGGGATGTTGGGTGGGTGTGGGTGGGTGGGGATGTGGGTGTGGGGATAGGATGGGGATGTGGGGTGGGGATGTGGGGTTGGGTGGGGGCATTTTGTCTGGAACCTCTAATCATGTAAATAAATGTATGGTGCGCCTTGTTACGAGGCGTGATGTTGAGGGGGTTAGCCCATTTGCTTGCACTGGGGCCAACCACCAGGCTGTAATCATGTTCATTGGTCAATCAGCATGTTCGACGTTGCCACGTACAACTGTATATGGGGCCCTAGGTGTGGGTAGGTAACAACAATATGATATAATAAGATAATATGTCATCATATTATATCAAATAATATAGCATGATACCAGTCTGACTAGCCTAAACTTCCCATTTATATAAAATGTCATATGATGCAGTTTGTATGATATTATATGATATCTTACTCCCCTTAAGTTTTCATATGATATGCCGGTCCCTACATATGGGAGACATCTATCTCAACCAATGTTTGTTTTTCCATACAATCAGTCAGATATTTTCGTGCACATGGCATACAGTAGGCTTGGTGCACATGTCAACAACAACAACAACAACAACAACAACAACAACAACAAATAAGCCGTGCCATTCTGCTGCCTCTTAGGTTGGTCAGATATCTGGGTGCACATGTCAATAACAACGACACCACCACCACCACCACCACCAACAACAACAACAACAAATACGCCGTGCCATTCTGCTGCCTCGTAGGTTGGTCAGATATCTTGGTGCACATGTCAAGAAGCTGGCCTGCTTTTGTGGCCAAGGAAGGCATTGATAAGGTTCCCATTGTAGGGTATACCAGGTGGGCAACATTGCTTTTCGGCGGAGCCCCCAGGCTCACCCCTTTATCCGTTTGTTTGTTTGTTTGTTCGTCTGTCGTGTTGTATGCCCTGGCCGTAACGAAGTTGTTAGGAAGGCAATGATAAGGTTCCCATTGTAGGGCACATCAGGTATGCAACATAGCTTTTCTTTTCAGCTCTCAACAGCAGCGTCCATTGCTTCTTTTTTTGGCTACTTGCAGCAGCTTCCATGTTGTTGGCAGCAACTTCCTTGTTGGCAGCAACTTCCGTCTGCACGTAACCCTGACCCTAATTAAGTCAAATGGGATAATGGTCCGATTGTGGGGTTCACCCGGTAGGTAACATACTTTTTCTTTTCAACTACCAAAAACACGAAACAGTGCAGTGCAATCAAGAAGAGGGCTACCAGTCCCCAGTAGTCAAGCCAAGTCCCAATCAAAGCCACTGTTCTGGAGTACACCAGGTACGCAACAGCTTTGCTTTTCAGCTAAAAAAATGAAACAGCGCGGTGCAATCAAGAAGAGGGCTACCGGTGCAGTAGAGCCTCTAAATTGGGCAGATGGCCACCGGTCTCCAGGAGTCCAGCCGAGTCCAAATTCAACTGTAAGCAACTGTACTGGCACTGCAAATTTGCATTCTGGGTGGGAAGGGTGCCATAGGGGCGCAGAAAAGGGTGCCTAAGACCGCCCATTGTTTTTACATTTCTACATTACATTTTTACATTTGTATATAATATTTGTGCATCACATGACATGCTGGGATGCATTGTTGTTTCATGTTCTCATTGCATTTGTATATTACATTTGTGCATTACATGACATGCTGGGATACATTGTTTTTGGCGAAGCCCCCTCTTCAAGGGGGCAGGAGCCCCCAGGGTTACCCATTTTGTCCGTCCGACCGACTGACCGTCTGACTGTGATGAAGCCCGTCATGTCAGCCAACAGTCTCGTAACTAACTCGCTTCCGTTGCCACCTGTTGCTCCGTCGCGATCACTCTCCGCCATTTTTTAGCGTCCCATGCGACGCTGCATTAAACTTGTTACATGTTCACATTACAGTTTTATATTACATGCCATGCTGGCATACATAATTGTTTTATACGTATTGTTTTCGCCTCAAACGGTGGGTCTCAGTGCGCTAGCTCTGGACTCAAGCATTTTGTCGATGTGATCAGCTGAGTCACTCCTACATAAGGAGGGGGTGGGCACCCGTACGTGGGCGGGGGATGTCCCTGGCAGCCAGTGTTTTTTTATTTCAGATTTCTGTAGGCAAGTTTGTGTAGCTACTTGGGCTATTCAGGCTTGATTTCAGGGAATTCGAGCAGCCACCATCTGCAGCGCGAAGCGCTCCCACCCTTAAGGGGGGCCCAGGGAGCGATTTGTACGTCGGCGGGCTTGAAGGGGTCAAGGAGGACTTACATTGTCTATAACCTATTTGACCTATCCCTACAACCTTTGTCTCATTAGCTCTGAAACAGACCCCCCCCCCAACCTTTCAATTTCCCCTGAGCCAACACATTGGTCGTATCCATGCCATGCGAGCCAGCAGGACCCCAGACAGACCCCACCCCACCCCAACCTCAACCCCCCGCCTACCCCCACACCCACACCCACACTCCACACCCACACCCATACCCACACCCACATCCCCCCACCGCCCCCACCCCCACCCCCACCCCCACACCACACCACACCGACCTTACCCCACCCCACCCCAACCCACCCCCACCCCAACCCCAACCCAACCCAACCCCCACCCCACCTTCCAATTTCCTCTCAGCCAACACATTGGATGCATCTATGCCATGCGAGCCAGCAAGGAGACTAGCAAGGTGAGATGACTAGCCTCCAGCCTTTATAATTGTAACCTATTTGCTATTCGCTGTTTTTGAGCTATTTGTAAGCTATTTGCCATTTGTAATCTATTTGTAATCTATTTGTAATCTATTTGTAAGCTATTTGTAAGCTATTTGCAAGCTATTTGCCAATTATAATCTATTTATATGCCATTTGCCAATTATAAGCTATTTATAAGCTATTTGTCAATTATAAGCTATTTGCTATTTGTTAGCTATTTTCTGTTTGTAAGCTATTCGTCAGTATGCACTATTTGATATTTGTCGCAATACCAGCCCTGCACTGAGCCTGCACGATCACACAATTGCTGCGTAATGACAAATTGCACATCTATCTTCAGGGAATGTTAGTATTTTCCATCCATCCATCTGTCCATATGTCTGTTTATCCATTTATCCATCCATCCACTCATCTGTCCACCCATCCATCTATCCACTCATCCACCCATCCATCCACCCATCAACCCATACCTACATACCTACATACCTACATACCTACATACGTACATACATACATACATGCATGCATACATACATACATACATACATACATACATACATACATACATACATACATACATACGTACATACATACATCCATCTGTCCATCCATCCATCCATCTGTCCATATATCCATCCATCTATCCATCCGTCCATCTGTCCATCCATCCATCCGTTCATTCATCCACCCATCCATCTATCCACCTATCCACCCATCCATCCATTCATCCATCTATCCACCCATCCATCCAGCCATCCACCCATCCATCTATCCACCCATCCATCCATCCTCCCATCCATCTATCCACCCATCCATCTATCCACCCATCCATCCATCCTCCCATACATCTATCCACCCATCCATCCATCCATCCTCCCATACATCTATCCACCCATCCATCCATCTATCCACCCATCCATCCACCTATCCATCTATCCACCCATCCACCCATCCACCCATCCATCCATCCATCCATCTACCCACCCACCCATCCATCCACCTATCCATCTATCCACCCATCCAACCATCCATCCACCATCCATCTATCCACCCATCCACTCATCCATCCATCCAGCCATCCATCCATCTATCCACCCATCCATCCAGCCATCCTCCCATCCATCTATCCACCCATCCACCCATCCACCCTTTCGCCCATCCATCTATCCAGCCATCCAGCCATCCACCCATCCATCTATCCACCCATCCACCCATCCATCCATCCTCCCATCCATCTATCCACCCATCCATCTATCCACCCATCCATCCATCCTCCCATACATCTATCCACCCATCCATCCATCCATCCTCCCATACAGCTATCCACCCATCCATCCATCTATCCACCCATCCATCCACCTTCCATCTATCCACCCATCCACCCCATCCACCCATCCATCCATCCATCCATCTATCCACCCATCCATCCTCCACCTATCCACATCTATCCACCCATCCAACCCATCCACTCACATCCATCTATCCACCCATCCACTCATCCATCCATCCATCCATCCATCCATCCATCCATCCATCCATCCATCCATCCATCCATCTATCCACCCATCCAACCAGCCATCCTCCCATCCATCTATCCACCCATCCACCCATCCACCCTTTCGCCCATCCATCTATCCACCCATCCATCCATCCACCCACCCACCCACACCGTCCACCCGTCCATACGTATATGCTCACTCAGTATTTTGTAATACCCAGAGTGCATCTTCATACTTCATCCTTATTTTCATTCTTATTTCCATACTTAATTCCATACTTAAATCCAGCTTATTTCCATACCTTCAGAGTGCGGCTGTCCAGCTGAAGGATCGTATTGCTGCAAAAGCCATTGACCCTACCAGCTCTGTACGCCCCATGCTGGTGTTTCCTGAGGTAAGCTATCGTTTTTTCATTTTCTCTATATGACCCATGTTTTTTATTTTTCTCTCTGTTTTCTTCTTCTCAGCACGACCCATTTCCCCCCTATTTTTTCTACATTTTTCTTCTTTTCTGTACGACCCATTTCTACCCTTTTTCTCTTCTCTGTACGACCCATGCTGTTGTTTCCTGATGTATGCTATCTTTTTTTCTTCTCTGTTCGACCCGGGGACAAACCATGTTCTATTTTTTCTCTATTTTTCTTCTTCTCTGTACGACCCATTTCCCTACCTTGTTTTTTCTCTTCTCCGTACAACCCATGCTGGTGTTTCCTGAGGTAAGCTGTCGTTTTTTATTTTCTCTGTACAACCCGTTTTTTTGTGCTCTGTTTTTCTTTTTCTCAGTACATCCCATTTCCCCCCCTTGTTTTTCTCTTTGTACGGCCCATGCTGGTGATTCCCGAGGTAAGCCAGGGGTATTCTATCGTTTTCTTATTTTCTCTGTACAACCTTTTTCTTCTCCATTTTCCTCCATTTTCTTCTTCTCTGTACAACCCATTCCCCCTTGTCTTTCTCTTCTCCGTACGACCTATGCTGATGTTTCCTGAGGGAAGCTATCGCGTGCAATGATCTGTGTATACACGGACTCAGGGCCTCCGTGGGTAAATCCCTAGCTGGGGCCCAGTTCATCAGTGCTTGTTTTCGCTTTAGCCCCCCTTGGACCCCCAGGGTCCCAGGGCTGAAGCCTTAAGTTCCAGGGTCGCTTTAGCCCCCCTAGGACCCCCAGGGTCCCCCTTAAGTTCCAGGGTCCCAGGGCTGAAGCCTTAAGTTCCACCCGTGTCTGTCTGCCTGCCTGTTGCAGTTTAAACGATACCAGCCACCTCTGTACGACCCATGCTGGTGTTTCTTGAGGTATGCTTGAACATGCCATGATCGGTATAGCACCAACTCAGGTACAATCCAATGGACCTATGTGTATATACTGGACCTATGTATTATATAGATACTGGACCTATTTATGATATATCTCCATAAGTGCTAAGTCCTAAAACGCCCTAAGTTGAATCGCTATTGTGATCCAAGGTCCCACATGACCCCAACTGCTCGAAATTGAATTCTAAGCAGATCATATTGTCCGCAAATGCGGCAGCTAGGTGCGCAGCTAATTTCTGTTCGCATTCGCATCTGGCTGCGAGCAGCCCAGCTCGGAAGGCTGATGGCAGTACACGAGATGTACATAAAGAGCTTGGATCGACTTCAGCCAGATCGCTGAGGATCGCGTGAGCTACCGCGAATGAAGTTTCTGTGGGTTGAAAGGCGTAAATCCCAAATCAAAATCTAACGTCAGATGTGGATGTTTAAAGAAAAGTTCAAAAACATATTTTTTGAATTTATTTGAAAAGTGTGATTTGAAATTTGAAATTTGGAATACTTTTTTTTGTAGTTGTTCTACATGCTATCAAGCAAAAGCTGCTATGTATCAGTGATTTTTGGCTCTGTGTACTGCCGTAACGCCTGTACGCTACATCCCACATCCTGCCATCACCATGACATGTAAAGGAAGGTGTGAGCTGTAGGACTACCTACTTTTTATTTCTATGGAATTTGTTTTGAGCTCGATAGAACTTGAATCATCATTATGAAAAATGTGATTCAACTTAGGGAAGCCCATCGTTCAGAAATTAGCATGTTTCACTTGACCTGGTCCCCACCAATCGAGCAAATCCAAATTTGAGTATTTATATATTGAGCTGATGTGGCTGGGCAACTTTACGCCAAAATATATGTCCATGGACTGGAGGCCATAGGCTAAAACCAAACGATTCATGCTCACCAAGGCTCAGGCACCTATGGAGATACTGAACCTAAATATATATATAAACTGGGCCTATATATTTTATGTACTGGACAGGAGGATGCCAGGAGCCATAAAAGTCCTGCACGGCCCATGTTGGGG
This sequence comes from Chlamydomonas sp. ICE-L, assembly GCA_013435795.1. Taxonomy (NCBI): domain Eukaryota; kingdom Viridiplantae; phylum Chlorophyta; class Chlorophyceae; order Chlamydomonadales; family Chlamydomonadaceae; genus Chlamydomonas; species Chlamydomonas sp. ICE-L. The sequence goes on along the minus strand of JACBWV010000610.1, from coordinate 127,706,783 downwards.
TCTCAGAAGGTTGTTTCCGTTAGGGGATGACGTGATCTATCGATGACGAATGCCTGCGCACATGTCCTCTTTGTGCTTGGTTGGCAACTGGATTTGCGGGGCCGCAACAGTTCGTCGCCTAGGGAACGTCCCGTTTAACAGGGACTTTCTAGGCCGTCCGCCGTCCGCCACAAGCACGCGGAGGTTCATCTCGCCCTTGCGAGCTCGACAGACCCTCGACAGCCCGCGGTTTCACAGACGCAGACCCCTAGACCCAATCCTCAGAGCCAATCTTTTCCCCGAAGTTACGGATCTATTTGCCGGCTTCCCTTATCTACATTGTTCTATCGACTAGAGGCTGTTCACCTTGGAGACCTGATGCGGTTATGAGTACGACCTGGCAAGATCTTCAGCATCACAAGAAGTTCTGCCAAGGTACTAAGGCGAAAATACCTCCATGTAAATGTGGGGAGGTCTGGACAGCTGCTGCTGATGTTGAGACACACAGAGCATCTTCCTTTGTGCACAAAGCCCTCTAACCCCTTTCTGGACAGCTGAAAATCAGCAAGTTCTTTGGAATCAATCAATCAACGAACCAACCAACCAACCAACTAACCAACCAACTAACCAACTAACTAACCAACCGACCAACCAACCAATTTATCATGCTCTTCACCTGAATCTTATACCGCTGTTGTTTCCCCTCAGGGCACCACCACCAACGTGCACTACCTGTGCAAGTTCAAGACTGGTGCTTTCCTGGCAGGGGCACCTGCACGACCCGTGGTCATGCATGCCCCAAATCAATCAGTCATCATGCTCTTCACCTGAATCTGACAACGCTGTTGCCCTATCTCGTCCTCAGGGCACCACCGCCAACGGAACCTCTACATGTTCAAGACCGGAGCCTTCCTGTCAGGAGCACCTGTACGACCGGCGGTCATGCACTTCCTGAACCAATCAATCAACCAACCAATCAATCAATCAATCAATCAACTAAATAACCAACCGATCAATCAACCAACCAATCAACCAACCCACCCACCGATCGATCAATCAATCAATCAATCAGTCATGCTCTTCACCTGAATCTGACACCGCTGTTGTTTCCCCTCAGGGCACCACCACCAACGGGCGCTACCTCTGCAAGTATAAGACCGGAGCTTTCCTGGCAGGGGCACCTGTACGACCCGTGGTCATGCACTTCCTGAACCAAGACTACGTCTCCCCGTCGTGGGAGAGTATCAACATCAAGCGACACATCTTCATCATGATGGCCACACTCTTCCACAAAGTGATTTGCTACGAGGTGAGGCAGCTAGGGTGGGGAGGGGGTGGTGGTGGTGGGGGGGGTAGGTGTGTGTGTGTGTGGTGGTGGTGGTGGTGGTGGGGGGGGGGGAGTGAACTAAGTGATTTGCTATGAGGTGACACAGCTAGGGGGGGTAGGTGGTGGTGGTGGGAAGCAGTGTGGGGGGGAATGTGTGTGTGTGTGTGAACAAAGTGATTTGCTAGGGGGCAGGGGTGGGGGTGGTGGGGGATGAAGCTGGGGTGTGTGTGTTTTGGGGGGAGGTGTGTGTGCGTGTGTGTGTGTGTGTGTGTGGGGGGGGGGGGGGGGGGGGGGAGCAAAGTGATTTGCTAGGGGATGAGGCAGCTAGGGTGCAGGCTTTTATATTCATCATGATGGTCACACTCTTCCACAACGTGGTTTGCTATAACGTGAGGCAGCTAGGGGGGGTGCACTAAAGTTAGTTAAGTGGGAGGTGCAGGGGGGGGGGGGGGGGGGGGGGGGTCATGGTGGTCACACTCTTCCACTAAGTGGTTTGCTATGAGGTGAGGTGGCTAGGGGGTACACTTGAGTTAGTGAAGAAGGGAGAGGGGGGGGGGGGGGGGGGGGGGGGGGATTTGTCATGGTGGTCACACTCTTCCACAAAGTGTTTTTCTGTGAGGTGATGTGGTCGTGAATGGAAGCTAGGTGGGTGTGTTTGGGGGAGTGCAGTGACGGTTGGGAGAGTTGCTCCACATCTTGCTCATGAAGGCAACCCTTTTCCACGAATTGGTTTGCTGTGGGGTGAGGTGGTGGTGGGTGGAGCCAGTTCCAAAAGCCATCCACTGGGTCAAGCCCAAAGCTTTCAGCTGCATTGGAATGCCCGCCATGTCTGCTTTATGACTAGCTAGCTAGCTAGCTTAGGCCTTGGCCTAAGAATGGGTGAAAGGAGCTACCTAGAAGCTTCTGCATGTAGCTCCAAAAAGGAGCAGTGGAGGTTTCCCTTACAATTGTTTGGGGTTCAGTTCATCAATGCTTTTCATTTTTAGCCCTTCCTGTCACGGATGGGCAAGTTCTTTTAAGCCTATTTGGCCTACCCCTGGACTGTAACATACATTTAGATAGCAGGTTGCAAGCAAGATCAGGCATTGCAACAAGCAGAATGAAGAAAGCAGGTATGTGCCCAAGGTGCACGTATCAATACGGCCTGGAAATGTTGTCTGCAGACGTAGGGTACCGCTTCAAGAACTGACTGTAACATACGTACATTCAGTGGAGGTTGCGCAATCCAACTGCTACATGACAAATTTGCGATGCCTGCGAACCAACAACAAACTTGCGATGCCTGCGAACCAACAACAAACTTGCGATGCCTGCGAACCAACCACAAATTTGCGATGCCTGCGAACCAACAACAAATTTGCGATGCCTGCGAACCAACAACAAATTTGCGATGCCTGCGAACCAACAACAAACTTGCGATGCCTGCGAACCAACAACAAATTTGCGATGCCTGCGAACCAACAACAAATTTGCGATACCTGTGAACCAACAACAAGCCTGCCTCTCAACAACCCTTTGATGACACATCCAATTACCTATCTACCTACCTACCCACCTACCTACCTACCTACCTACCCACCTACCTACCTACCCACCTACCTATCAACCTGCCTACCTACCCACCTACCTAACCACCCACCTACCTACCTACCTACCCATCCACCTACCTACCTACCTACCTACCCGCATACCTACCCACGTACCCACCTAACGACCCATCTATCTACCTACCCACATACCTACCCATCTACCTACCCAACTACCTACCTTACTATCACCCACCTACCCACCCACAACCCATTGACGACACACCCACCCACCTACCTACCCTTTCATCTACCAGCTGCCTATCTACTACCCACCGACATACCCACCCACCTACCAGCTGCCTATCTACCCACCCACCCACCCACCGACCTACCCATTGACGACCCACCCACCCACCTACCCTTTCATCTACCAGCTGCCAATCTACTACCCATCTGAGGCAGAGAAACAAGACCCAGTTCTATTTGCAGAAAATGTGCGACAGAACATGGTAAGACACAGTATATTCCAACTATCCTAAAAATCACAGTGTACAAGCAATTAAGAGTAACATGCTTGCGGCACCTACCAACGATCGACGTCTTGCATGAAAACCAGAAGCTTTGCCAACCCACTAGTTCATGCATCCACTGCTTGTTTGCAGAAATTGTGCGACAGAACATGGTACGAGACAAAGTAGATGGAAGGGTAGGTGTGTGGGTGTGTCGTCGATGGGTTGAGGGTGCGTGTGTGTGTGTAAGAGGCATGGTAACATGTTGCGACAGAACATGGTACGAGACAAGGTAGATGGAAGGGTAGGTGTGTGGGTGTGTCGTCAATGGGTTGTGGGTGCGTGTGTGTGTGTAAGAGGCATGGTAACATGTTGCGACAGAACATGGTAATAGACAAGGTAGATGAAAGGGTAGGTGTGTGGGTGTGTCGTCAATGGGTTATGTGTTTGTTCGTGTGTGTGTAAGGGGCATGGTAACATGTTGCGACAGAAAATGTGCGACAGAACATGGTAGGAGACAAAGTAGATGATCAGGCTAGGAGGGGAGGGACCCGGGGGGGAGGGGGAGAGAGAGAGAGAGAGAGAGAGAGAGAGAGAGAGAGAGAGAGAGAGAGAGAGGAGTGTGTTTTTGTGTGTGCTTGGAAATGTGCGATAGAACATGGTAATTTACAAAGTAGATGATCAGGCTAGGAGGTAGGGGAGGGACCCGGGGGGGAGGGGGGGGGGCGAGAGAGGAGTGTATGTGTGTGTGTTTATGTGTTTGTGTGTTTGTGTGTGTGAGTTTATGTGTGTGTTTATGTTTTTGTGTGTGTGTGTAACATAGTAAGAGACACAGTATATGATCAGGCAAGGAGGGAGGGGAGGGACCCCGGGTGAAATGTAATGAACCCGTGTAGATGATCAGGAAAATGTGCGACAGAACATGGTAAGGGACAAAGTAGATGACCAGGCTAGGAGGGAGGGGAGGGACCCGGATGGGTGGGTGGGGGTGGGGGTGGGGGGGGGTGAAAGAGGAGTGTGTGTGTGTAAGGGGGCATGTAAGGGTGGCATGAGGCAAGGGACATTTTGCTATGCACGCCTTCAGATATTTGTGACAAATGCAGGACAAGGTTATGTGTACACTGAAAGCGTTGTGTTTGCAGATGTGTTTCGATATGCTTATGCTTATGAGTGAGTATCGATTGCAAGAGAGGGTCATGCACACACCAAAAACATTGAGTACATATAAATGTTCAGGAGGTTTTGTAACAAAGTGATAGCCTATGTTATACTTGGGGATGTTTGTTTGTTTGTGTGTGTGTGTTTGTGTGTGTGTGTGTGTGTGTGTGTGGCGGGGGTGTGGCGGGTGGGGGGTGGGTGGGTGAGTGAGGTGTGTGGGGGGGGGCAACGGCCACTGGGGGCCACACATACACACACATATGTCCGCACACATACATACATACACATAAACACATACATACACACACCTACGTACATACATACATACATACATACATACATACATACATACATACATACATACATACATACATACATACATACATACATACATCTATATATATAAAGAAATCATGGTCGTGGTCGTGGTGGTCGTGGTAGTCGTGATGGTCGTGGTGGTGTCATCGCGTAACCGACTTAACCGACTTCCCGCCCAGCCATTTCCCGCCCAGCCAATTCCCGCTCAGCCAATTCCCGCTTTTAATCCCTCCTGCTTCAACTTCTGCCTGATTGGCCTCCTGCGAATTCTGCCTTATCCAACCTTCGCCTCCTGCGTATTCTACCTGTTGCGCATCCTGCCCGATTTCTCCTTTTCCCGCCTGAGTTCATCCACCTGATTTCGGTAGAGCTACAGTTCGTCTTCCTACAAGCTTTTCCCCCTGCATCTCTGCAAGACCTTTCCCTTGCGTCAAGAGACCTGTCGCTGCGCACAACAGGAGGTGACGTGGTGAGTAAGCCAACCTGTCAGAAATGTCCGAATCGCATCCATCCCATGTCACAAACTTGACTGCAAATTCTTCCCACTGCATTGAGAAACATGTCGCTCCGCATTGTGCCATAGCAAGTACGCATCAAAGTTGACCGAATGAAAAATCTCGCTGAGCATTCTCGCCCTAACTTGACCGAACATCTCAAATCAGCAACTTGACCGCAACTTCTTCCCATTGCATCGAGAAACATGTCGTCGCTGTGCATTGTGCTATAGCGAGCACGCGGCAAAGTTGAATGGATGAACCTAGCGATGTTTCCAAGTCTCAGATCGAGTTGACTTCGGGAGCAGTTGCGGTTAACAGGATTGTTCTTCGGCCGAACTGAATACATGCTCGCTAAAAATATGCTTTAGTTATGTAAAGGTTGCGATTGCGCAGGTTCGGCGTTTTCAGTGGGGTCGACTACCGATCACAGCTGAGGTGGCAGGGAAGCAGGTCCGATGCTTTTAGCGGAGTCGGATGATGCGCAAACGTTGTCGATGCTCTTCGTCCCGTTTGCCTTTCAGCTATGGCAAAGCCCACAGCTGAAGTGGAGGGAGGCAGATATGGAGTGTGTGTGCTGGTGGGTGCGTGTATGAGGGAGGGGAGGGATGAGAGTGGGGAGAGGGTGGGGGCTGGTGGGATGGCTGGGGTAGGGGAAGGGATGGAGTCAGGAAATATGTCAGGAAGAGTAAGGGAGTATGTTTGTGGGCAGGGGTACATGGTTGGGTGGGGGTGGAGATAACTAAGGGGGGGGGGGGGGGGGGGGGGGAGGACGGTGGTGTTTGTGTGCTTGTGGGTGCACAAGGGAGACCATCGCAAATCCGTCAATGTTTGAAGTTGCATGCACTGCAGAGAAAAACGTTTTGCAACCCAGCCCAAAACAGGTGTGGCCAACCGGAGGGAAAGGGGGAGGGGGCGGATAATGGTTTGGTGGTGGTGGTGTGTGAATGGGGGGGGGGGCTTCAAGTGTTAACCATTATGTAACCAGCTCCCAATAGGTGTGGCCAAAAGCCAAACGGGCACCGTACTATGATTGGTGTGTGTGTGGGGGGGGGGGGAGGGGGGAGGGGGGGGTCTTCGTGACAGTAGGCGTGGCCACCGGCCACACGGGCTACCGTACTAGTACATACATACATACATACATACATACATACATACATACATACATACATACATACATACATACACATACGTTCATACACACATACACACATACACACACATACACACATACATGCACACATGCACACATACATACACATGCGTACATGCATGCATACATACATACACACACATACACACACATACATACACACACATGCATGCACACATACTTACACACATAAACACATACATACACACACATACACCTTCATACGTACGCACACAAACATACATACATACATACATACATACATACATACATACATACATACATACATACATACATACACACACATACATACATACATACGCACATAAACACATAAATACACACACATGCATGCACACATACATACACACACATACACACATACACACACATACATACACACACATACACACATACATACGCACATACATACACACATACATACACACATACACACATATACACACACATACACACACACACATAAATACATACATACGCACACATACATACACACACATACATACACACACACACATATATACACACACATATATACACACACATACATACATACACACACATATACACACACATACAAATACATACATACACTCACATACAAACACACATATAAACACATACATACACACACATACTCACACATACATACGCACACACATAAACACATACATACACACACATACATACACACATAAATACATACATACACACACATACATACACACACATACACACACACACACATACGCACACATAAACACATACATACACACACATACATACACACACATAAGTACATACATACACACACATACATACACACACATACACACACACACACATACGCACACATAAACACATACATACACAAATACATGCGCACACATACATACACACATAAACACGTTCATGCACACACATACGTAGACACACACATAAGCACATACATACACACACATACATACACACACACACACATACATGCACACACGTACACACACACACACACGCACACTCACACTCACATATACATACATACACACATACACACGCACAAATACACACGCATACTCACACACACTCACACACACACACATACGCACACACAAATATACATACACACACATACACACACATACACACACACACACACATACACACACACACACGCATGCCCGTGTACCTGTGTGCTGCAGTGCAGCTACTGCGGGAAGCAGGGAGTCCCCAAGTTCATTCCCTGTGGCTTCATTCCCTCTGAATCCATTCATTTCACTTGTATATCATAATACATGTACCTGTGTGCTGCAGTTAAGCTACTGCGGGAAGCAGGGAGTCCCCAACCTCATTCCATGTGACTCCACCCTGGAGAACAAGTTGGAGTACCACAAGCTGAGCAAGGCAACCATTGCAGAGCACTCCGGCAAGTTTCGAAAGAGCAGCAAGAAGGAGTGAGGTTGGATTGGATTAGACTGTCACAAGGCCTACAGCGCAGAGCACACCAGCAAGATTCTAAAGATCAGCAAGCAGGAGGGAACTTGGATTGGATTGTCACAAGGCCAACAATGCAGAGCAATCCGGCAAGTGCCCAAAAAGCTGCAATCAGGAGTGAGGTTGCAGTGGATTGGATTGGATTGGACTGTCACAGGGCAACCATTGCAGAGCACTCCGGCAAGTCTCGAAAAAGCAACAAGAAAAAGTGAAGTTGCAGTGGATTGGATTGGATTGTCACGAGGCTAACAATGCAGAGCACTCCGGCAAGTGCCCAAAAAGCAGCAAGCTGTAATGAGGTTGCAGTGGATTGGATTGGATTGGATTGGATTGGACTGTCAAAAGTCTAACAATGCAGAGCACACTGGCAAGTCTCGTTAAAGCAGCAATTAGGAGTGAGGTTGGATGTACGAAACAGCAACTCAGCAGCAAGGGGTTCAGTTCATCATTGCTTGTTTTGTATACTGTCCTTCCCAATATTGAGGTTGGGCAAGGCAACCAGTGCAGAGCACTCCGGCAAGTCTTGAAAAAGCAGCAAGCTGGAGTGAGGCTGGAGTGGAGTGGATCGGACTGTCACAAGGCTGACAATGCAGAGCACTCCAGCAATTCTCGAAAGAGTAATTTGCAAGAGTCAGGTTGGACTACCAAAGGAGTGACCAATCAACTTGCAGCAGCCGTTTTGTCCAGCTCCTCTTGCTTATCTGTTTCACTGGCTTGGTCAAACACCACCACCACCACCGCTGCCACCCCCAAAACTACTACCAACAACAACAATTCTTCCTCCTTTATGACTCAGGTTGCAGTCTCCACCCAGCGCGTCAACATACTGGAACACACCTCACACACATACCACACGCACCATGCACACACACACCACACACCCATGCACATACGCTCCACTTGCCCCTCTGCTTACGAGGCTTGAGCACCAAATGGTGGAGCCAGATGAGTGTACAGCGTACGCAGAAAGCATCATCATTCCCGGCCTAATGGGGGCTCAACCCCAGATGCAAAATAGGCCCAGGCAATAGAAAACATTCAATGTAGCTGAATGTAGCTAAAATATAAGTCAGTGTTCGCAGTTACTAACTATGCTCGGTTGTCTGGAACTATGCTCGGTTGTCTGGTCATAGGGCATCACGACGCCCCAGGCTCAACCTCAGTACAACACCCGCTCAGGGTACTACATTTTGTCAAATTGGTCAGCGCTTAGAGCGCACAAACGTCAAATTGTGCAGCGCTTCGTAGTGCAAAAAGCGCAAAAAACTGTGCGCTGCGCTCACAAGGGGGTGGAAAAAACTGCGCGGGACGCGCAGTGGGGCTCAAAAAGCGTGCGCGAAATTGCGCTGCCGCGCGCGCGTTGTGGTACCCTGCACCCGCTACCACTGGGACCACCAGCACAAAAAAATGATAACGCCTGGTGGGGCATGGTATTAAGGGAGCCTCGTCTTGCGGCGGTAGAGAACGGGCTGCTACTTTACATGGACAAAGCTACCATGGCGGTTGACAGCGACCGCGGACAATAAAGCGCACCCGTACGGATTCGAAAACCACACCTTGTTTCGACTTGCTCTACCATTGAGCCAGTTGTCGAAACGGGATGGGAGAAGCAGTAGTATACTCAGTACAACACCCGTCACTACTGGGAGCTGCAGCAGTATACCCTATACCTCCGGGTCCGGCGTTGACCGAGTCCCACGCCACACCTGCATGAACCAGGGCAGGTCGCACCTGCATGAACCTGGGCAGGCCACACCTGCATGAACCTGGGCAGGCCACACCTGCATGAACCAGGGCAGGCCACACCTGCGCATGAACTTGGGCAGGTCACCTCTGGTTTGTACCGGTGGGGGGGAGTTAGCCCCCACTTTAGTTTAGGGGGGTTAGTGGTTTAGGTTTTAATTCAAACGTTTAGGTGGTTTTAGGGTCTGGGTGGGTTTAGGTAAGTGGGGGCTACCTTAGTAAGGTTTTAGGGGGTCCGTTTGTACCTCGGAGTGTCACACAAGCGTACCATTTATACCTCGGAGTGTCATGCGAGCGTACCATTTGTACCTCGGAGTGACATGCCAACATTTCCCTGGGTGAGCTTGAAGCGCAATAAAAAGGAGATCATGAGAATGAATGAACAGATAGATCTATGTTGTGATGGGACCCCTGACTGTCCTTCACATTAGGGTTGTTCTGGGGGACTCAAAATCTCATCATGGGACGCAACGAGTTTCAAAATCTGTGTCTTTGACGCAACAGACCCTCTTTTCTTCCATGGAAGGCATTTCCACTCAAACCCTCGTATCTCCACCTTCTTCCCAACCCGCAGTGCTCTTACCCGCGTGGGGGTCGACTCCAGAAGGCCCGGCGGCCCTCACAGAATTGACTCCCTGTCCACAGCAGAATGGGGTAGCCGGAAAACAATCTGCGTGCGCCACGCAACACGCAGCGTGTAGAATACCCCTGCTCCACTCATGATTACATTAACCTTATTTGTGGCATGCTTGACACAAGCTTGAACTTGAACTTGGTTACATCTTATCATATATGATTATTATATATTATTTATATGATTATATGAAGATTATTATTATTATTTGCGTATATTATTTACCAGGAATTTGGCTGCTCGCCGTCCTCAGCAGTAGAATCGAGTGCCAGTGTAGACGTTCTAAAAACAGTCAAAAGTGCATTAAAAACTGAAAGCAGTATTATCAAAATATACCACTATCAAATAGGATTATCAAAATCTGGTACTCAAAATACTTCAAATATTACTAATATTATATTCAAAATAGACTTGACAAACGCGTAGGTTGTCATTAGCGCTCCTTCCAATTTTCGATTGTTACATGGTTTTTCAGCCAACTCTGGGCTGCTCACCGTCTTCCAATTCCAAGACCCCTTGAAATATCCACGGAAAACAGGCCGTGAGGGAGCACACTTCTTAGGATGGCAGGGAGGTGCGCACCTGCGTAGGCATGACAGTTTAAAAAATGAAGTTAAAGCATCTGTCTCAGAGCCTCCTTCATTTACGATTTGTTGGGGTTCAATTCACCAGTGCTTGCAGTGTACACCAACTAACCTTCCCAATATTGAGGTTGGGCAAGTCTGTTCAGCCTATTTAAGTACGCCTTTACTTGCTAGACTGTAAAACACACACATGCATGACGGCTGCTAAGATTTAAGATGAGTCATGTGGTGTGTGTACGGGGACTGGAGAGCACGGGAGCTGTGCCTCAGTGCTTTGAGAGATCTCAAGAAATTCGTAATCGCAACACACACTACAAGGTTAGACAAATTTGAAGTCACCAAATCTACCCGTACGCCGGGAGGAAGAAAAACTTGATCAGTCCCCCCATGCCTAACACCCAGGGAAGGCTGCCCCCCCCTCCCCCCCCCTCCCCCCCGTTAAATAGAAATACCCCCTGTGGAAAACTTAGATATGGATTCTGGGGGTTTACAATATGGCTCAGATAATGGCATCCTCGGAATTCCCACATTGGGATTGTGTGAGTCAAAAATCAGTTCTGCACCCCTTCTGGGTTGCCCAAGTACCGAAGTCACCCTCCACATTTGCAGGGGGCGGCCATAGCCCCCCCCCCCCCCCCCCCCCCCCCCCCAAACACACACACTAAAACCAAAACTCACACTCACACACACACAAACTCACATACACACTCACTGTGTCACACACATTCACCCATACCCCTGAATACCCTCACATTACCCACCCACCCATATGACCCATCTATACTCACCCGTATTACCCACCCGTTCACCCACCCATCTTATCAACCCATACCCAGCCATTCACCCACTCATACTCTGGGCTGGGCTGGGCTCTGGAGGAGGGGGGGTAATTAGTAATTAATTATTGCACGAGGGCCAAAGTGGTGCCAATAGACAGTTTAAAGACTTGTGAACTTGTCGAGAGACTGATAGGCTAACCCCCCAATAAAAAATCTTTAGTTTTTTTCATTCGGGCTGATTCATGTAAAAATCTCGAGTTTTTGTTTCATTCGGGTACTTCATGCGGCTCCAGATCTAGAACACGCATCTGCACCCTCCCCTGAGGCTGATCGGTCGAAAATCGCGTGGCAGGGGCGGTGCCCTGCTGCTGCGAATCCAAATTGACGAAACTTTGCGATCCGAGAAAGTAAGGAGGGATGCAGGACTCCAAAGCGGCGTGATTTAAGAGGCGCGAGCCAATTTCATGACGTCACCGGATCTATTTCATTTACCGAACTTAGCAATATGATTGCCAGGGTGGAAAGCCAGGGGAGCTGCCTAGAAGCTGCTGCTCGTAGCTGAAAAGAAAAGCTATGCATGATACACATGCGCAAAGCAACACCACAGATGCGCATACAAATTGGTCCTGGACAAGTCTCTAAACTGTTAAATATGTTAGTGTGCTCCCTGGTCTCCGTGGGTATCGCATGAGGGGACTTGGCATTGGGAGACGGTGAGCAGCCCAGAGTTGGCAGACATGCCATGTAACAATCCAATCTGGTATGAAGTGACACCAATGCAGCAACTAATACCAATAAAACTAACACCATACCCTCAGTTCACAGTGGCAATGTCAATGGCTTCCAATGGACCTTCGTGGATTGCAACTGCTGGACCTTTTGTGGGCAACATTGGAGCTTTGTGGATTGCAAAGGCTTACGATGGAGCTTTGTGGATTGCGCTATATAAAAAATGTACATCTAGATGCACCACACCACACACCACACACAACATTGCGCACTTGCCAGCTCAGGAAATGAGATCGTAGCTGCTTTTAATTATGCCTCAAAGCTAACGCAATCTAGTGTGCCTGGAAGCTCACAGAATCTGGCCATAAATGTCGAAATCTTGGGGCTTAGCCCAGTGGCTGGCTCAGGGAGCTGCCTAGAAGCTGCTGCTTGTAGCTGAAAATAAAAACACTGCTGATGCCCCGTCGAGCCCCTGGTGGAAAGCTACATCCACCCTAGCCTACCCACCCACCCACCAAACCAGAGCCCCCACCTTGGGACTTGAAGTCTTTGCTCTTACACCCACCCACCCACCCACCCAACTAGAGCCCCCACCTTTGGACTTTCCATGAATCTTGCTAACACCTGATTCTAGAAATTACAACTGATTCCATGGATCTTGCTGACACCCGATTCTAGAAATTGCAACGGATTCTATGAATCTTGCTGACACCTGATTCTAGAAATTGCAACGGATTCTATGAATCTTGCTGACACCTAATTCTAGAAATTGCAACGGATTCTATGAATCTTGCTGACACCTGATTCTAGAAATGACAACTGCCTTTTCAAACTTGCTTAAAGCCGCACTATTCCTGAAGTGCCACCGGCAGGGTTGTTGTTCAGGGGGACTCCAAGATCTGAAACTTGAGACGCACCCAATTATAAGATCTGCATCTGAGACGCAAATGACCCCCCAAATCTGTGTCTGAGATGCAGCCGACCCTCCAAGACGCAACCCACTTACTGGATCTGCGACTGAGACGCAACGGAGCCTCCATAATATGCGTCTGAAACGCAACTGTCCCTCCAAGATTTGCAACTTGAGACGCACCCAGTTATAAGATCTGCATCTGAGACGCAACGGACCCCCCAATCTGTGCCTGAGATGCAGCCGACCCTCCAAGACGCAACCCACCTACTGGATCTGCGACTTAGACGCAACGGAGCCTCCATCATCTGCGTCTGAGACGCAACTGACCCCCCAAGATCTGTGTCTGAGGCGCAAGACACAGCGTTCTGAACAACACTGGTCAGCAGCCGGCCCACCTGTGGCTATGGTATGTAGCAGCCAAACCACCAAGAGAAACTAACACTTTTGTAGGATTGTCAAGTAGGATATTGTCGACATATTGCAGACATCGTCTTATTGTACTATATATTGTGCAATATCGTACTATATATTGTGCAGTATCGTACGATGCGTCAATAAAGCGTACAATAGATGGTATGCTATCGAACAATACATCACACAATAGTCTTGGAACCAGGGCGATATTGGCATCCCTACACTTTTGTCTCTTGCACAGATTGAGCCTTTCTTCAAGAAGTTTCCAATACAAGTGGAAACGGAATCTCTCGATCCCCCCGCCATCAGCCAAACCACCAAGTGAAACAATTGCTTTTGGCTCTTGCATACATTGAGCCATATTTAAAGAAGCTTCCAAAAGTAGCGGCGATGGAATCTTTCATGCCCCCCGCCATCAGCTAAATCACCAAGTGAAACAATCACTATTGGCTCTTGCACAGATTGAGCCTAACTTGAAGGAGCTTCCAAAACTAGCGGTAATGGAATCTTTCATGCCCCCCGCCATCAGCCAAACCACCAAGTGAAACAATCACTATTGGCTGTTGCACACATTGAGCCTTATTTAAAGAAGCTTCCAAAAGTAGCGGCAATGGAATCTCTCACGGCCCCTGCCATCTGGCTCGCACTTGAGGCAACGTCAGGGGCAGAGCGAACTAATGACTCAACAACAGCTTGTGACTGGGATATCGCTGATGCGGCCGAGGCAGCTGCCGATTCTGTATGCCCATGCAGCAAGGAGTCCACAACGGAATGGGACGGTGCTGGTGCTTGTGTCGAGGATTGAGAGAGTGACGATGCTGTGGTGGGCCTGGAGAACATCGAGGTTTCAGGCGGTTAGGTGGGTGGTGAGTAGGTGCGTGGCCAGGTGAGTATGTCATTGGTGGGTGGGTGGGTGGTGGGTGGGTGGTGGGTGGGTACGTGGCTGGGTGGGTATGTCATTGGTGGGTGGGTGGCTGTGTGGTGTATATGGTTGGTGGGTAGGTGGGTGGGTACGTGGCTGGGGGGTACGTCATTGGTGGGTGGGTGGCTGTGTGTGTATATGGTTGGTGGGTAGGTTGGGTGGGTACGTGGCTGGGGGGTATGTCATTGGTGGGCGGGCGAAAGGCGGAAACGATAAGGGTACGGGGGGGGGGGGGGGGGTGGGTGGGAGGTGGGGGGAGAGAGGGTGGGGGCGTAGGGGGGGGTTGGGTGGGTACGTGGCGGGGGGGGGTAGGTGGAATGGTGGGAGGGCGGGGTGGGGTACGTGGGTGGGGGGGTGGGTGGATGTGTGAGGGGTATATGGGGTGGGGGGTAGGTATGTGGCTGGGGGGTAGGGCAGTTGTGTGGCGGGAGCGGGGGGGTGGCTACGTGGGTGAGGGTGGGTAGCTGTGAGGGTATATGGTGGTGGGTAGGTGGGTGGCGGGTCGGTATGTGGCTGGGGGGGGTATATCATTGGTGGGCGGGCGGGTGGCCACGTGGGTGGTGGGTGGGAAGCGTGAGGGGAGAGGGGGGGGGGGGGAGGTAGAGGAGAGTGGAGGGGGTATGGGGGTAGGGAAGGGGTGGGGAGGTGAGGGTGGCACGTGGGGCCGGGTGGGTGGGAAGCTGTGGTGGGGATACGGCGGTGGGGGGAGGTGGGGGCGTACGGGGCTGAGCAGGGTAGGATGTCAGTGGGCGGCGGGCGGGTGGCTATGTGGGTGGTGGGTGGGTGGCTGTGAGGGTATATGGGTGGTGGGTAGGTATGTGGCTGTGGGGTATGTCATCGGTGGGCGGGTGGGTGGCTACGTGGGTAGTGGGTGGGTAGCTGTGAGGGTATATGGTTGGTTGGTGGGACAAGACAAAAATGATGCAAGACACTTACTTGGCAGCAGCTCCTGAGCTCTCTGATGAACCAGAACTGCTAGTCACCAGCTTGTAGAGAGCAAATGCTGCGAGAAGGCCGCTGCCAGTTCCCCCAACTCTCCACATGAGCTGACGCTTGGCACGCTTGGCAGCCTGAGGTATAATATAAAACTGCAGGTAGGTTATGGAAAATATTTGGCCTTGACGACGGTCTTGAGATACAAAGGCATGAGTACTCGGCTTGGACATTGGTTGTGATTGGGAGAGGAGAAGGTAATTAGTAATAGGGCCAATGGGAGCTCGCCCAACTCTCTGCATGAGCTCAAACATGGCAGCCCGAGGGCATTTGCAGGTGGGGAGGCTTTTTGAGTCTTGAGATGCAAAGATTAATAGCGTTCTGTTGAACATTGGTGATGGAGAAGGCGATCGGGAATAGGGCAACTGCCGACTCCCCCAACTCTCCACATGAGCTGACGCTTGGCCCGCTTGGCAGCCTGAGGTATAAAATGCGCAGGTATGAAACCTATTTGGGTCTTTACGAGGTCTTGGGATACAAAGGCTATGAGTACTCGGTTGGACATTGGTGATGGAGAAGGTAATTAGTAATAGGGCCAATGGGAGCTCGCCCAAATCTCTGCATGAGCTCAAACATGGCAGCCCGAGGGCATGTGCAGGAGGGGAAGATTTGTGAGATTTGTTTGTTGAGATTTTTGTGATTTTTGGGAAGAGTCTTGAGATGCAAAGGTTTAGAGCATGCTGTTGAACAGTGGTGATGGAGAAGGTGATAAGTAATCGGGCCAATGGCAGCTCCACCAATTCTCTGCATGAGCTAAAACCTGGATTCCTGAGGGCATGTGCAGGTGGGAAAGCTTTTTGAGTCTTGAGGCACCAAGGGAAAGAACTTGCTGTTGAACGTTGTTGATGGATTGGCTTGTCTCCTTGCATCTGTTTGTGTGTGTGTGTGTGTGTGTGTGGAGATGCTGGAAATGATAGAGAAGCTAGATGACTTCAAGGGAGGACCGGAGTATGCCCTCTCCCCTGATTTCAGAGCCTGGTCGAACGACAGAGGTCAGGGGGTTTGAATTTGCCACCCCACCCCACCACAACCCACCCCACCCCACCACACAAACACTCCACACCCACACACCCCACACCCATAGCCGCCCACAAAAACAAACGCACAAAAAATTGGATCTCACTGCTAACATAGAGTGTTGAACATTGGTCATGGGACAGGAAATCAGTAAAAGGGCCAAACAAGCCTGCTATTGTCTACCTTGCGAGCTGGTGCCAGGAACATGGTCTTTCTTGACCCCCCCCCCCCCCCCCCCCCCTCTACTCCTTCTCTTACGCCCCCACTGGCCCACCCCTGCTATTGTCTACCTTGCAAGCTGGTGTCAGGAACATGTCTTTCTTGAACCCCCACCCCCCCCCCTCTACTCCCTTCTCTTACGCCCCCACTGGCCCACCCCTGCTATGTCTACCTTGCGAGCTGGTGTCAGGAACATGGTCTTTCTTGACCCCCCCCCCCCCCCCCCCCTCTACTCCCTTCTCTTACGCCCCCACTGGCCCACCCCTGCTATTGTCTACCTTGCGAGCTGGTGTCAGGAACATGGTCTTTCTTGACCCCCCCCCCCCCCCCCCTCTACTTCCCTTCTCTTACGCCCCCACTGGCCCACCCCTGCTATTGTCTACCTTGCGAGCTGGTGCCAGGAACATGGTCTTTTCTGACCCCCCCCCCCACCCCCCCCCCCCCCCCCCCCCCCTTCTACTCCTTCTCTTACGCCCCCACTGGCCCCCACCCCCCTGCTATTTTGTCTACTTGTTACGAGCTGGTGTCAGGCACATGGTATTTTCTTGAACCCCCCCCCCCTCTACTCCCTTCTCTTCGCCCCCCATGGCCCACCCTGCTATTGTCTACCTTGCGAGGCTGG
The DNA here is from genome assembly GCA_013435795.1 of Chlamydomonas sp. ICE-L. Taxonomy (NCBI): domain Eukaryota; kingdom Viridiplantae; phylum Chlorophyta; class Chlorophyceae; order Chlamydomonadales; family Chlamydomonadaceae; genus Chlamydomonas; species Chlamydomonas sp. ICE-L. The sequence goes on along the minus strand of JACBWV010000610.1, from coordinate 127,689,235 downwards.
TGTCAGGAACCTTGGGTCTTTCTTGACCCCCCCCCCCCCCCCCCCCCTCTACTCCCTTCTCTTACGCCCCCACTGGCCCACCCCTGCTATTGTCTACCTTGCGAGCTGGTGCCAGGAACATGGTCTTTCTTGGACCCCCCCCCCCCCCCCCCCCCCCTCTACTCCCTTCTCTTACGCCCCCACTGGCCCACCCCTGCTATTGTCTACCTTGCGAGCTGGTGTCAGGGGGGGAAAACATGGTCTTTCTTGACCCCCCACCACCCTCTACCTCCCTTCTCTTACGCCCCCCACTGGCCCACCCCTTGCTATGTCTACCTTGCGAGCTGGGCAGGAACATGGTCTTTCTTGACCCACCCCCCCCCCCCCCCCCCCACCCTCTACTCCCTTCTATTACGCCACCCAATGGCCCACCCCTGCTATTGTCTACCTTGGAGTGGTGTCAGGAAAATGGTCTTCTTGACCCCCCCCCACCCCCCCCTATGCTCCTTCTCTACGCCCCCCCCCACTGGCACACCCCTGCTTATTGTCTACCTTGCGAGATGGTGCCAGGAATGTCAGGGGAACATGGTTCTTTCTGACACCCACCCCCCCCCCCCCCTTAATCCCTTCTTTCGCTTACGCACACATTGGCCAAACCCTGACTATTGTCTAACTGCGAGCAAGCTGGTGTCAGGAACATGGTCTTCTTGACCCCACCCCCCCCCAACAACCTCTACTCACGTCTCTTAAGCCCCCACTGGCCCCACCCATCTGCTATTGTCTTACCTTATGACGAGATGGTTGGCTGTCCAGGAGGAAAATGGTTTTCTTGAACCCCCCCCCCCACCCCCCCCCCCCCCCCCCTCTACTACCTTCTCTTACGCCCCCAATGCGCCAACCCTGACCCTATTGTAGACTGCGAGCTGGTTTGTCAGGAACATGTCTATTCTTGACACCCCCCCAACCCCCCCCCCCCCCACCCCACCACCCCCCCCCCCCCATCTAATCCCTTCTCTTACGCCCTCACGGCCCCCACCCCCTGAATATTGTCTTACTGCGAGATGGTGTAGCGAACTGGTCTTCTTTCTTGACCCCCCCCCCCCCACCCATCAACTCCATTCTCGTACGCCCACCCTGGCCCACCCTGCTACTTGTCTACTTACTGCGAGTGGTGCTAAGGAACATGGTCTTTCTTGACCCCCCCTCCCCCCCCCCCCCCTCTATACCTTCTCTTACGCCCCACCTGACCCACCCCTTGCTATTGTCTAACTTTCGAGCTGCTGTGTCAGGGACATTGGTATTTCCTTACCCCCCACCCCACCTCACCCCCCTACCCTTTCTTCCCCCCCTGATCCCCCCCCCCCCCCCCCCCTCCCCCCCCCCACCCCCCCCTTGACTATTGTCTAACTGCGAGCTGGGTGGGTAAGGACTGGTATTTCCGGTACCCCCACCGCTCCCCCACCACCCCCCACCCACCACCAAACACCCCAACCCCCACAACACCACCACCCACCCCCCCCCCACCCCCCCCCCCACCCCCCACCTCCTTCTCTCCCACCCTTTTCCCCCCCCTGCTATTGTCTATTGCAAGCTGGTGTGTCAGGAACATGGTCTTTCCTTAACCCCCCTCCACACCCCCGATGGTGTCTCCTATGTGAGCTGAGTTTACAGGAACAGGGTCTTTCCTTAACCCCCCTCGCACCCCCTACTGTTGTCTCCCTGGAGCTGGTGTGCGTCTCAAGGAAAATGTCTTTCCTTAACCACCTCCCCCCCCCCCCCCCCCTCCCCCTTCCCCCTTCTCTTCCGCCCCCTCTGACCCCCCCCTCCCCCCATCTGCTATCTTGCGAGCTGGTCTACCTTGCGAGCTGGTGTGTCAGGAACATGGTCTTTCCTTAACCCCCCACCCCCCCTCACCCCCTTTTCTTGCGCCCCCTCTGACCCCCCCTCCCCCCCCCCTGCTATCTTGCGAGCTGGTCTACCTTGCGAGCTGGTGTGTCAGGAACATGGTCTTCAGACGATAGGAGGGCAGCCACTACCAGTCGCTTGAACACATCGTTCATCTGTCCACTTTCGACTGACACCGGGATGGGACGTGGCACACCCATGTCTCCGCACACAAGCGTGACCTCCTCATTAAGTGCCTGCACTCAAAAGGTGAGAGGAGTAAATAAATAAATAAATAAATAAATAAATAAATAAATAAATAAATAAATAAATAAATAAATAAACAAACAATAAAGAAAGAAACACATAAATAAATAAACAAGTAAGTAAATAAACAATACATCAAGCAACTGCCAGTTGCTAGAACACATCGTCCATCTGCCCACTTTTAATGGCCACATGGATGGGACGTGGAACACCCATATCTCAGCACACAAGTGTGACTTCTTCATTTAGTGCCTGCACTCATAGGGTGGGAGGTGTGAATGAATAAATAAATAAACAAATAAACAAATAAATAAATACAACAGTAAATAAATAAATTAGTTAACTAACAAACCGGGAGTAGAAAAAAAAACGATAGGCCACACCATACCTTAAAAACCTGTGGAGGGCTGACATCCCCCCCCCCCCCCCCCCCTTAAATAGAAATAACACCTTTTTGAAAAACTTAGATATGGATTCTGGGGGGTTACAGTATGGCGCACATTATGGCATCCTCGGAATTCCTACATAAGGATTGTGTGATAGTCAAAAATCAGTTCTGCAACCCTCTGGGTTGGGGGGGGTTGGGGGGGGGTTGGGGGGGGGTTGGGGGGGGGGGGACTGCACCCCCTCCCCCCACACACCCATACCCACTCACTCACCCATATTACCTACCCATTCACCCACCCATATTATCAACCCATACCCAGAATTCATTCACTCGCACTCTGGGCTGGGCTGGGGGTTGGGGTTGGGGTTGGGGGTTGGGGGGGGGGGGGGATAAATACTTATTGCACGAGGTCCAAAGTGGTGCCAATAGACTACCCATATTATTAAGGGCGCCTGGAGGCGCGTCCCGAATGAAATGAAATTAATTCTGAATTCAAATTTATTGTAATTGAATTGAATTGAATTTAATTTATTTAATGGTGTCTTATTTAATTCGATTTTATTCCATCTAATTAAATTTAATCAACGTGAGTTGAATGCATTTAATTGCTTTGATTTTTATGAATTCGTTTCGGATTTAATTTAATTTATTTTGATGTAATTGAATTTCATGGAATCGATTGATGTTTAAGCATTGTTAACTAGGGTTTAGTGACGAAAATTTGAGTTTTTGAAGGGTTTTTGATTTTTAAGCATGATTGAACGTTTCTATAATGCAATGCAATGCATGTATGTAGATTGGCTTTATTTTTTAGAATTCGATGCAAGAAAAATGAGACCAATCAGGTGTCTGGTTGAATTTACGGAATTCGTACAAGGTATTGCATGTTTCAGCCCAGCCCAGACGTGAACGGTATGTCCCGTCCTCCTGATCGGGCTTTTGGCCAGCGGCAGGTGGCGTGGCTTGCCCCTGCCCCCGCCACTGCCCCTGCCCGGTGCCCCCCCGCCCTGCCCCCGCTCGGTGCCCCCCGGCCCTGCTCCCGCTCGGTGCCCCCCGCCCCTGCCCCTGCCCCCGCCCCCGCCCCTGCCCCATGCACGGCCCTGAGGTAAGGTCCGTGGGCTAATTATAGCACAAGTGCCCTATGGGATTGTTTTGTCGAATGTGATGCTTGCATGTTTCGCCTCGATTTTTTGACGACAATTCTGCTCCCAAACCTATGTATACGCACATGTTTAAGTGGTTCAAAGTTGAAATGTTAGCTTAAAACACCCTGAAATCAAATTGTTAACCGTTACTTGCAGCTATTTGGCCCAACCTGAGCTCCTTTTCGTGAATTGCGATGCTCATATGTGCTCTGGTGAGAACTTGTCTGGTATGAATAAGTCTTATAATTCATCAAACATATAGAATGTTCAACTTTTTTATGTTGTTCATGAAACCTGAAAATTTGGTTTGTGACAGACAAACGGTCTAACGGACGGACATTTTAATTGGGCTAATCCCTTCTTCCAAAACTCTGGGGATTTTTTTCATTCGGGTACCCACCCACCCATTCACCCACCCATATTATCAACACATACCCAGCCATTCACCCACACACACCCAGCAATTCACCCACTCATACCCTGGGCTGGGCTGGGGTTTTGGGAGGGGGGGGGGGGGGGGATAAATACTTATTGCACGAGGTCCAAAGTGGTGCCAATAGACTACCCTTACCAAGGCCTACTTATGGGTGGTCTCAGAATGTCATTTGGAGGTCTGAGTAAAAAGTTAGCAAAAAACAAAATGAGGGCTGAACCTCCCCCCCCCCCCCCCCCCCCCTAAATGAGGTGCTCAGAACGACCTGAAAAGTAACTTAAAATATCGCCATGAATACATCGTCCATCTGCCCACTTTCAAAAGACACAGGGATGGGATGTGGTACACCCACGTCTCCGCACACAAGCGTGACTTCTTCATTAAGTGCCTGCACTCAGAGGGAGAGAGGTGTAACCAACTAACGAACTAACTAACTAACTAAATATATGCATTAACAAATAAATACATAAATAAATAAACAAATACATGAAGCCACTGCCAGTTGATGAAACGCATCGTCCATCTGCCCACTTTCAACAGACACAGGGATGGGATGTGGTACACCCATGTCTCCGCACACAAGCGTGACTTCTTCATTAAGTGCTTGCAGGGTGAGAGGTGTAAATTAATAGAACACGTACGAGGTAAGAGGTGTGAATAAATAAATACGTAGCTAAAGAAAAACATAAATAAAACATTGTTGCGCCGTATGACGAGGCGTGAGATTGGGGGGGCCAGCCCCTCCGCTTACGCTGAGGCCGACCACCAAGGGTGAATAAACACATACAGCCTTAGCGAAGCGGCACAATTTAGCACCTTCAATAAAACCCTGGTCACTACTGCTTCTTTTGATGCTCAGGTTCTCTACCATCACGCATGTGCATCCTTTCATTCTCCAAGGAAGTGTGGACATATGTGTCAGAGCATTTGTATTTATATATTTGTATGTTCACATTTGTATGTGTATATTTGCAGGGGTGGGGGGGCAGGAAGACAGATTTTGGACCGCATGTTCAATACGGTGTCCGATTCAGATGGGTGTTGGAATTGTGGAAGTTCATGTGCACGCTTTCATTCTCCAAGGCGGCGTGGACATACCGGAGTCATTCCAGGGTTTAGGGTTTAGGATTTTCAGGCGTTTAGGGAAAAGGAAGTGTGGGCATCCAGGGTTTAGAGTTCAGTATTTAGGATTTTCAGGGGTTTAGAGTTCATGATAAAGGGAGTGTGGACATACCTGAGCCATCCCAAGGTCATCCTTTCTTTCCAACAAAGAAGGGCTATGCCTCTAAACACGCTCTCAAATATGGTCACAAAAATAGGATCACCCCTGATGCCCTTGGCGGCAACTAACAAGCGAGGTAATGATTCACCCGCAGCCATTTCCCTCCATTGCTTTGCCATATTATTGTGAAATGCTTCAGGATAACCAAGAGTACAACAATACAACATATAGCATTTGCCATCTCACACACTCTTTCATTCGTCAAGGCTACCCCAGGACTATACCATATACATATATAAATACATGTATAAATAAATATATACCGGAGCCATTGTATATACATACGTATATAATATTATATTAATAAATAATAAATAATATAAATAATATTACATATATAAATAAATGCATACCGGAGCCATTATATATAAATACGTATATAATATTATATTAATAAATAATACATAATATAAATAATATTACATATATAAATAAATGCATACCGGAGCCATTACATATAAATACATATCTAATATCATATTAATAAATATTAAATAATATAAATAATATTACATATATAAATAAATGCATACCGGAGCCATTCCCAGGTCGTCCTTGGCGGCCACTAACAAGCACGGTAATGATTCACCGGCAGCTGAGGAGACCGCTGCCATCATGTCAGCAGCTGCTTGGAAGCTGCTAGGACTTCTACTGTCAAACACAAATGCTGCCACGTCACACCTGAAGCAACGATGTGGTGCAGGTGAGTGGTGGATGGAGATCAACCAAAACAATTGGTGTGGATGACAGGTGGTGTGGATTAGAGGTGGAGTGGATGAGAGGTGCGGCCCATGATGCGCAGCGCCTCTCATCCACAATCCCCCCCCCCCCCCCCCCCCCCCCCCCCCCTCCTCACCCACCCACACCAACAGGATGTATACAATTTATTTATAACTGTCAAACACAAATGCCGCGACGTCACACCTGCCGCACGACACCACGAATGCGGGGAGCAGAAAATCTGGTTCAAAAGTGGTCTGACAGCGCCTATGATGATGATGATGATGATGATGATGATGATTACGTTTTCCACCCAGACGGTATTGGTTACACATCTGGTACCAGAACAGACCCGAACAGGCCTCTCCCCCCAAACCCTCCACCCAATTCACTACAAGGAGCCAGCCTTGTTAGGCACCAAATTTTCAGTGATACGATTGGTCTAGTGGCGCACCAAATCGCTTTAACGACGAAGGGTCCGGGGTTCAATTCCCCCTACGGTCACCCCTAGCGTTGCAGGTCGTTGTCAACCGCAATGGTAGCTCGTCCAGTCGAGGTGGTAGACCGTTCTCTGTCTGCTTACGACGGGTTTCCTTAACACCACGCCCAACCTGGCGTTATCATTACCATAAGGCACCAAATCCCTGATTGCTACCGGGAGACACACTTTCTGAAACTGAAAAAAAGCTCTGCTTACCTTGATAGGTCTGGCAGTAAACTATCCGAGGGAATCCGTACCAAGGGAGTGATGGGTCTGTTTGATAGCATGCTAAGGGCAATGGCGGCCGCAGTGGGGGGGTCGGCGTTGGTGGAGCGTGCATACGACTCCAGCAGGCCGCTCATGGCATCACAGGGGACCTGCATGATCAAATTCAAATTCGAATTAAAATTCCACTCGTGGTATTACTGGGGACCTGCATGTTAAAATTCAAATTCAAATTCAAATTCGAATTCGAAGTCCACTCATGGCATCACAGGGGACCTGCATGCTCAAACTCAAATTCAAATACAAAGTCCGTTCATGGCATCACTGGGGACCTGCATGCTCAAATTCAAATTCAAATACAATGTCCACTCATGGCATCACTGCGGACCTGCATGTTCAAATTCAAATTCACAGGGGACCTGTGTTGTTGTTGTTGTTGTTGGTGGTGGTGGTTGTGGTGGTGGTTGTGGTGGTGGTGGTGGTGGTGGTGGTGGTGGTGGTGGTGATGGTGGTGGTGGTTGGGTGGTGGTGGTGGTGATGGTGGTTGTGGTTGTGGTTGTGGTTGTGGTGGTGGTGGTGGTGGTTGTGGTGGTTGTGGTTGTGGTTGTGGTGGTGGTGGTGATGGTGATGGTGGTGGTGATGGTGGTGGTGGTTGTTGTGGTGGTGGTGGTGGTGGTGGTGGTGGTGATGGTGATGGTGTTGGTGTTGGTGTTGGTGTTGGTGTTGGTGTTGGTGGTGATGGTTAGTGGTGGTGGTGGTGGTGGTGGTGGTGGTGGTGGTGGCGGTGGTATGGTGTTGGTGGTATTGGTGTTGGTGTTGATGGTGGTGGTGGTGGTGGTGGTGTTGGTGGTGGTGGTGTTGGTGGTGGGTGGTGGTGGTGATGGTGGTGGAGATGGTGATGGTGGTGATGGTGATGGTGGTGGTGGTGGTGGTGGTGGTGGTGGTGGTGGTGATGGAGGTGGTGGTGGTGGTTGTGGTGGTTGTGGTTGTGGTGGTGGTGATGGTGGTGGTGGTAGTGGTGGTGGTGGTGGTGTTGATGGAGATGGTGGTGGTGGTGTTGATGGAGGTGGTGGTGGTGGTGGTGGCAGGTTGGTGTGGGACTTCGGAACTAAGCTAGCTACTGAGTCTGAAAGCTGACATGCCGAGCATTTTACAGCATCTTAGGCTTAACCCAGTCTCTGGCTGATGGAGCTGACTGGAAGCTGGGGGTTCCGGGGGCCATTTCTGACAAGCTTTGCCAGACACAAGCGTCACCATGCAGCGACAGAATGGCAACGCGTCGTCGAAACAAATCACACTATTGCAATTGCTCGAATCGAATTAAAATTCATTTGGAAGATCTCCGGAAGATCCTTCAAAAGAAAAAAGAAAAAAATGGAACAGAGAGGATTATTTAAGAGTTCAACCAAAACAATGCACTGACCTCTTCCGTCACCATCACTCACTCCTTATCCGTTCCTACAGCGTCTACGGCCATCTAAGGGACAAGAAAAGAAAAAGAAACAAGTATCGCCTCCATCACCATCACCCACTACTTATGCCTTTGTACAGCGCCCACAGCCACCACCAACGAGTTAAGCAAAACAATCAACTGACCTCCTCCATCACCATCACTCGCTCCTTATCTGTTACTACAGCGCCCACGGCCATCAAAGGGACATGAAAAAATAAACAGAAAAAATCACCTCCTCCGCCACCATCACCCGCTCCGTATCTGTTCCTACAGCGCCAACGGCCATCAAAGGGACATGAAAAAAGAAAAATCACCTCCTCCATCACCATCACCCGCTCCGTATCTGTTCCTACAGCGCCAACAGCCATCAACAAGTGAAGCAAAACAATCATCTGACCACCTCCATCACCATCACTCGCTCCTTATCTGTTCCTACAGCGCCCACGGCCATCAAAAGGACATGAAAAATGAAAAAAGAAAAATCACCTCCTCCATCACCATCACCCGCTCCTTATCCGTTCCTACAGTGCCCACGACCATCAACAAGTGAAGCAAAACAATCATCTGACCACCTCCATCACCATCACTCGCTCCTTATCCGTTCCTACAGCGCCCACGGCCATCGAAAGGACATGAAAAATGAAAAAATGGAAATTACCTCCTCCATCACCATCACCCGATACTTATCCATTCCTACAGTGCCCACGGCTATCAACGAATTAAGCAAAACAATCGACTGACCTCCTCCATCACCATCACTCGCTCCTTATCCGTTCCTACAGCGCCCACGGCCATCAAAAGGACATGAAAAATGAAAAAATGGAAAATTACCTCCTCCATCACCATCACCCGCTACTTATGCATTCCTACAGCGCCCACAGCCACCAACGAATTAAGCAAAACAATCGACTGACCTCCTCCATCACCATCACTCGCTCATTTTCCGTTCCTACAGCGCCCACGGCCATCAAAAGGACATGAAAAATGAAAAAAAGAACAAATCCCCTCCTCCATCACCATCATCCGCTACTTTGGCATTCCTAGAGTGCCCACGGCTATCAACAAGTGAAGCAAAACAATCGACTGACCTCCTTTATCACCATCACTCGCTCATTTTCCGTTCCTACAGCGCCCACGGCCATCAAAAGGACATGAAAAATGAAAAAATGGAAAATTACCTCCTCCATCACCATCACCCGCTACTTATGCATTCCTACAGCGCCCACAGCCACCAACGAGTTAAGCTAAACAATCAACTGACCTCCTCCATCACCATCACTCGCTCATTTTCCATTCCTACAGCGCCCACGGCCATCAAAAGGACATGAAAAATGAAAAAATGGAAAAATTACCTCCTCCATCACCATCACCCGCTACTAATGCATTCCTACAGCGCCCACAGCCACCAACGAGTTAAGCTAAACAATCAACTGACCTCCTCCATCACCATCACTCGCTCATTTTCCATTCCTACAGCGCCCACGGCCATCAAAAGGACATGAAAAATGAAAAAATTGAAATGACCTCCTCCATCACCATCACCCGATACTTATCCATTCCTACAGTGCCCACGTCTATCAACGAATTAAGCAAAACAATCGACTGACCTCCTCCATCACAATCACTCGCTCCTTATCTGTTCCTACAGCGCCCACAGCTATCTAAGGGACATGAAAAAAGAAAAAAGAAAATCACCTCCTCCATCACCATCACCCGCTTCCTATCAGTTCCTACAGTGCAAAACAATCAACTGACCTCCTCCATCACCATCACCCGCTCCTAACCTATTCCTACAGCGCCAACGGACATCAAAAGGACATGAAAAAAGAAAGAAGAAAAGAGAAAAAAGAAAAAACTCACCTTCTCCGTCACCATCACCCGCTCCGTATCTGTTCCTACAGCGCCAACGGCCATCAAATGGACATGAAAAAAGAAAAAAGAAAAAAAGAAAGAAAAAAAAGATCACCTCCTCCATCACCATCACTCGCTCCTTATCCGTTCCTACAGCGCCCATGGCCATCAAAGGAGCTAGATGTTGCGATGAAGAGCTGCTGTGGGACGTGATGAAGGGCACGGATTGCGATGCAGAGTTTGCTTGGCGCATGCTGGCGGGGCCTTGCACAATAGGTGCACTAACACCACCACCACCACCAGCTTCTTCAGACAGACTCTGCGCGTCTGGATCTGCGGCAAGGGCCTTTAGAAGAGCGGACTTCCCGGCTTCATGGGGGCCGAATACATAGCACAGCAGGGTAGACCTGCGTTGGGTGGGGTGGGGAGTGAGTAGGGGAGTGAGGTGGGGAGTGGGGTGGAGCATAGGCATAGGCACAAGGCATAGGCATAGGCGTCTGGATCTGCGGCAAGGGTCTTTAGGAGAGCGGACTTCCCAGCTTCATGGGGGCCGAATACATAGCACAGCAGGGTAGACCTGCGTTGGGTGGGGTGGGGAGTGAGTAGGGGAGTGAGGTGGGGAGTGGGGTGGGGCATAGGCATAGGCATAGGCACAAGGCATAGGCATAGGCGTCTGGATCTGCGGCAAGGGCCTTTAGGAGAGCGGACTTCCCAGCTTCATGGGGGCCGAATACATAGCACAGCAGGGTAGACCTGCGTTGGGTGGGGTGGGGAGTGAGTAGGGGAGTGAGGTGGGGAGTGGGGTGGGGCATAGGCATAGGCACAAGGCATAGGCATAGGCGTCTTGATCTGTGGCAAGGGCCCTTAGGGGTGCGGACTTCCCAGCTTTCTAGGGACCGAACACGTAGCTAAGGAGGGTGGACCAGTGTGGGGTGGGGTGGGCAGTGGGGTGGGCAGTGGGGTGGAGAGTGGGGTGGGGAGTGCAGTGGTGTGGTGGTGTGACTTCCCAACACCGTGGGGACCGAAGACATAGCAAAGGAGGGTAGATCTGCATGTGGCGTGGGGGAGTGAAGAGCGGGGTGGGGAGTGGGGTGAGGTGGGCAGTGGCGTGGGGAGTAGTGTGGGGAGTGGGATGGGGCATAGACAGGCGCAATACATAGGCATCAGCGTCTTGATCTGCGGCAAGGGCCCTTAGGAGGATGGAGTTGCGTGGGTGAGTATGGGGGGTGGGGTGGGTTGTTGTACAAAGGAGGGTTGATCTGTGTGGGGTAGTATGGGGAGTGGGTGGGGAGTGGGGTGGGGAGTGGGGTGGGGACTGGGGTGGGGACTGGGGAGGGGAGTGGTGTGTGGAGTGGGGTGTGGCATAGACATAGGCACAAGGAATCGGCATAAGACATAGGGACATCTTTCACCATCACCACAAAACCTTTGTCTGTACTAGGGAGGGTTGATGTGCGTGATGTACATCCACCCATGAAGACAACAGGGAGGGGCAGGAAGGATGACAGAGGGAGGGGCAAAGAAGGAATGGAGGGGGGGGGGGGGTTGGGGTGTAGGAGGGTAGGCGGGGGTAGGAGGGTAGGAGGGCAGGGGTAGGGGGTAGGGGAGGGGGGTAGGGGGTAGGGGGTAGGGGGTAGGGGGGATGAAACAGGTAGGTGTGGCCAACGGCCGCACGGACAATGTACTCGTAAATATATATATATGAAATTACCTGGATGACATGTCTGCCGGTTTGTCTGGTCTGCGTCTGACAGCACTTGAAAGAAGAGCTTGAGCTCCGAGCCACCAAGGTCACAACAGTAGCGAGGTTAGGAAGCAACTGTGGCGAGTGTCGACAGAGAGTGGAATATTAGGTGTGTGTGTGGGGGGGGGGGGGGATATATATCGGGTGGGTGGGACTATAATGTGGAGAGTCGCCAGGCGGCGGAATATTGGGGGGGTGGGGGGGGGGGGGGGGGATATAATGGTGGGGGGGGATCTCTGTGGAGGAGCGACAGAGGGGTGGGCCCTATTGGGGGAGGGGGGGGGGGGGGGGGGATATATGGAGTGGTTGGGACTATCCTGGGAGAGAGCGACAGAGGGTTGGAAAGCTATTGGGGGGGGCGGGGGGGGGGGGGGGCGATCGGAGATTAGGGGGGGGGGGATATTTCTGGGGGTTGGGACTATAATGTGGAGGTCGAAACGAGGGGGAACTATTGGGTGGGGGGGGGGAGGGGGGGGGGGGGTGGGATGGGGATTGGGAATTGGGGGGGGGGATATATGGGTGGGGGGGACTCTACTGTGGAGAGTCGACAGAGGGTGGTGGAAAATTGGGGGGGGGGGGGGGGGGATATATGGGTGGAGTGGGTGGGGACTTAAATGTGGAGAGTCGACAGAGGGTGGGGAACTATTGGGGGGGGGGGGGGGGGGGGGATATATGCGGTGGGGGGGACTATAATGTGGGAGAGTCGACAGAGGGTGGTGGAAAACTATGGTGGGGGGGGGGGGGGGGGGCTATAGGGGTGGGGGGACTATAATGTGGAGAGTCGACAGAGGGTGGAAACTATTGGGGGTGGGGGGGGGGGGCGAGGGGGATATATGGGTGGGGGGGACTATAATGAGGAGAGTCGAAACAGAGGCGGAAATATTGAGGGGGGGGGGGGGGGGGGGGTGGATATATATGGGGTGGTGGGGGACTATAATGTGAGAGCAGACAGAGGGTGGAACATTTGGGTGGGGGGGGGGGTGGGGGGGGTGGGGGGGGGGATATATGGGTGTGGGTGGGACTATGAATGAGGAGAGTCGACAGAGGGGGTGTGTGGAACTATGGGGGGGGGGGGGGGGGATATATGGGGGGTTTGGGACTATTAAGGTGGAGAGTCGACAGAGGGTGGAACTATTGGGGGGGGGGGGAATATATGGGGGGAGGGGGACTATAATGAGGAGAGGTCGACAGAGGGTGGGTGGAATATTGGGGGGGGGTGGGGGGGGGGATGGGCAGGAATATATGTGGTTGGAGTGGGGACCTATAATGTGGGAGGTCGACAGGGGTGAGCAAATATTAGGGGGGGGGGGGGGGGGGGGCGGGATATAGGGGTGGGGGTGGGACATATACTGTGGAGAGCGACAGAGGGTGGGGGCACTATTGGGGGGGGGGACGGGGGGGGGGGGGGGAATATCTACCTGGGGGTGGGACTATTATAATGTGGAGAGTCGACAGAGGGGGAAACTATGGGGGGGGGGGGGGGGAGGGGGGGGGGGGGGGGGGGAATTGAGCGTGGTGGGACTTAATGTGGAGAGGCGACAGAGTGGAACTATTGGGGGGGGGGGGGGGGGGGATATATGGGTGGGTGGGACTATAATGGGAGAGTCGGACAGAGGCCTTGCAACTATTGTGGGGGGGGGGGGGGGGGGGGGGATATAGAGGGGGGGTCTGGGGGGGGGGGATATATGGGTGGGTGGGACTATAATGTGGAGAGCGACAGAGGCTGTGGAACTATTGGGGGGGGGGGAGGTGGGGGGGCCGTGGGGGATAATAAGGGGGGGTGGGGGGGATCATATGGGTGGGTGGGAATTAGAATGTGGAGGAGTCGACAAGGGTGCGAAAATATTGGGGGGGGGGGGGGGGGGGGATATATATGGTGGGTGGGACTCTATGTGGAGAGTCGCAGAGGGGGAACTATTGGGGGGGGGGGGGGCGGGGGGGGAGGGGGATATATGGGTGAGGTGCGGGCACTATAATTGTGGAGAGTCGACAAGGGTTGTGGAACTATTGGGGGGGGGGGGGGGGGGGGATATATGGGTGGGTGGACTATAATGTGGAGAGTCGACAGAGGGCTGGAACTAATTGGGGGGGGGGGGGATATATGGGTGAGGGGGGACTATAAGGGAGAGGCGGACAGAGGGTGGAACTATTGGGGGGGGGGGGGGGGGAGGGTGGGGATATATGGGTGGGGGGGACTGGGGAGGACTATAATGTTGAGAGTCGACAGAGGGTGGTGGAACTATTAGGGGGGGGGAGGGGGGGGGGAATCGGGGGGGGGGGGGATGTGGGATAGGGGATGATATAGGGGCGGGGGGGGGGGGGGGAAGATAAGGGTGGGGGGACTATAATGTGGAGAGTCGACAGCAGGGTGGTGGAACTATGGGGGGGGCGGGGGGGGGGGGATATATGGGTGGGTGGGACTATAAAGTGGAGAGTAGGACAGAGGGTGGAAAACTATTGGGGGGGGGGGGGGGGGGGGGGTGGGGGGGGGGGGATATATGGGTGGGTGAGATGGGACTGGGACTATAATGTGGAGAGTCGACAGAGGGGGAACTATTAGGGGGGGGGGGGGGGGGGTGGATACTAGGGGGGGGGGGGGGGTGGGGGGGGGGGGCGATGGGGGGGGGGGGGAGAATGGGGGATTGGGGGGTGGGGGGGGATAGGGGAGGGGGCGGGAGGGGGTATGAGGGGGGGGGGGGAGGGGGGGGGGGATATATGGGTGGGGGGGACTCTATAATGGTGAGAGTGACGAGGGTGGAACTATTGGGGGGGGGGGGGGGGGAATATGGGGTGGGTGGGACTATACAATGTGAGAGAGTCGACGAGGGTGGAACATTGGGGGGGGGGGGGGGGAGGGGGGGGGGATATGGGATGGGGGGATATATGGGTGGGTGGGACTATAATGTGGAGGGAGTCGACAGAGGGTGTGAACTATTGGGGGGGGGGGGGGGAGGGGGGAATAAAGGGGGGGGGGGGGGATAAGTGGGGGGGGGGGGGGGGCATGGGAGATGGGGGATATATGGGTGGGGGGGACGACTAGCGGGGAAGGGGACTATAATGTGCGAGAGTCGACAGAGGGTGTGGAATGGAATATTGGGGGGGGGGGGGGAGGGGGATGGGGAGGGGGAGGGTGAGTATGGGTGGGGGGGACTAACAGGGGTGGGGGGGGACTCTAATGAGGAAGGATCGACAGAGGCTGGAACTATTGGTTGGGGGGGGGGGAGGGATTATATGGAGTGGGTGAGGCGATAAGTGTGGGACGTCGACAGAGGGGGGAAACTATTGGGGGGGGGGGGGGGGGGGGGGGATGGGATATATGGGTAGGGCGGGAGGGGGGACTATAAGTGGAGAGTCGACAGAGGGTGGAACTATGGGGGAGGGTGGGGGGGGGGGGGGGGGATATATGGGGTGGGTGGGAATATAATGTGGAGCAGGCGACAGAGGCGTGGTGAAACTATTGGGGGGGGGGGGGGGGATGGGGAATATGGGTGGGGGGGACTATAATGTGGAGAGTCGACAGAGGGTGGGAAATATTGGGGGGGGGGGGGGGGGGGAGGGGATGAGGAGGGGGATTAGGATTCGGGGGGGAGAGGGGGGAGGGAGGGGGATAGGGGGTGGGGGGGAGGGGGAATATATGGAGTGGGGCGGGACTTATAATGAGGAGAGTCGACAGGAGGGGTGGACTATTAGGGGGGGGGGGGGGGGGAGGGGGGCCTTGGGGGGGGGGGGAGTGGGGCGAATATTCATGGGGGGGGGGGGATTATTGGGTGTGGTGGGAACTATTAATGCTGGAGAGTCGAGCATAGGGGGTGGTGGAATGTATTGGGGGGGTAGGGGGGTGATAAGGGTGGGTGGGCCTAATGGGAGAGTCGGACAGAGGGGGTTTTGGAACTATTGGGGGGGGGGGGGGGGGGGGGGGGATATATGGGTGGGCGTGGGACTATGAATGTGGAGTGAGAGTGACAGGAGGGTGGAAACTATTGGGGGGGGGGGGGAGATAATGGAAGTGCGGTGGACTATAATGTGTGGAGTCGACAGAGGGTGGAATGGAACTATTGGGGGGGGGGGGGATTCTGGGAGGTGGGACCTATTATGTGGAGAGTCGAAAGAAGGCTGGGAACTCTTTTTTTTTTTTTAAGGGGGGGGGTGGGGGGATATATGGGTGGGGTGGATCTATAATGTGGAGAGTAGACAGAGGGTGGAATATGGGGGGGGGGGGGGGATAGAGGGCGGTGGGGTGGGACTATAATGGTGAGAGTCGACAGCGGGGGAACTATGGGGGGGGGGGGGGGGGGGGGGGGGATAGGGGGGGGGGGGGATATATGGGTGCGGTGGGACATATGTGGAGAGTCGACAGCGGGTGAACTATTGGGGGGGGGGGCGCGGGGGGGATATCTGGGTGGGTGGGGGGACGTGGTGGGACTCTAATGTGGAGAGTCGAGAGAGGGGTGGAACTAGTGGGGGTGGGGGGGGGGGAATAGGGTGGGGGGGACGGGACTATTATGTGGAGTGTCGGCAGAGAGAGGAACTATTAGGGGGATATATGGGTGGGGGGAAGACACACCGCATATTATGTGGAGAGTCAACAGAGAGTAGGGACGAACACCTTTTCCTGTGCGCTGCGTCGCAAATTGAGTGAGTCGGTGTGACCCCAGTGCGACGCGCTGCCATTTCTGACTAGTTTAGCCGGACCCATGTGTCGTTATGCTGCGATTGAATGGTGACGCGTCGCACACATAAAACAGTTAAGGTAGCTCACATTTCCATGAGATTAAACTTGAACTTGGACTTGGTTACATGGCTCCAGCTGGCAATTGGGCAGCGTGCGGTGTTTGGAAGTAAAAAACATGATCAGCGTGCTTAGCAGTAAAAATAATTATCAGCGTGTTAGGCAGTGAAAATAATTATCAGTGTGTTAAGCAGTCAACATATTTATCAGTGTGTAAGAAGTTAAAAAAAATACATACACAGTGTGTTTACCCGAGGGGGCAAGAAAAAAGATTTCGTTTGACGCAGTATGGTCGATATCGGTAGAATTAGGAAAAACCTTGAAGACAACAGTGGTACAAAAAAAATTCAAGTCGGATACACACACACGGAAAGGCCGAGATAGAGGGGGCGGGGGGGGGGGGCGGGGGGGCGGGGGCGGTCGGACCGTTTGACTGAAACTTTTATTAGATCCGCGTGTGAACTTTTGCCAGGAGAATTTAGATAGCGTTAAGAGCATCACCTACACCTTGGCGTGCCAGAGTCCAGGAGCGCGGGGGCAGTTAGGCTGGAAAAAAGTGGCGCTGGGGTTGATCTACCTCCCGAACGCGGACTAATGAGCTACCCAAGACAAGTTGTATACAAATACTTACAACCATAATTACTTTGTCCAAACTTGATATTTTGGCTGGCGTATCGGTTGAAGGTCTTGACGAGGATGATTAATGGACCCCCTGTCACTATGGTATACTGTTTAGGTGTTCAAGATATGAAAGCTCGGGACGGGGGGTGTAGGGGGGCTTGATTTAGGGGGGGGAAAAAAAAAAAACCAATGTTACGAGAATGCGGTATGCAACAATTTGATTCTGCCCCCCTCGTGTTACCTGGTATCCTAAAAAATAATCCTCAGGAAAAAAGGAAAATGTGGTCATCGTTGATCTTACGCTCACTGAGGAAGATGAGTTAGACTTTCTCATCCGGCAAACGTGGGGTTAAAGGTTTAGGTTTTAGGGTTAGGATTTCCGGGTTTGGGTTCTAGGGGGTATGTGCAACACAAGTTCACGAGCTTGACTGACCAACTATTTTTTTCCGAGAACGCCGGAATTCTGGAAACCTGCAATGGCGGGGCGACC
>JACBWV010000610.1:127412397-127671043 GCA_013435795.1 Chlamydomonas sp. ICE-L | reverse complement strand
ACACACCTTGTGAGAATGTAAGATGCTTGAGTGAATGAAGGAGGGGTTTGCAGAAATCGAGGTTAGGGTTGATCTTCTGCATAATTTGATCTGTCCCACTGTTGGTGGTCCCTTGTTCCAGGCCCAGCCTTGTTTGCCCTTACCACAGGAGCTGAGCTTTTCTCTTCGGCTACGAGCAGTAGCTTCTAGGTAGCTTCTTGAGCCAGCCACGGAGCTGAACCCAATTATTTCAGCTGTTCTAGACAGCTGATTGTGTCTGCTTCAAGGTGCACTAGGTCGCATTTGGGTTGCCTCAATAGCCAGTCAGGGGAGCTGCCTGGAAGCTGTGGCTTCGTAGGTAGTTAAAAAGAAACTCTATGTTACCAGGAACAATGGATCTCCGATAAGTGGCCTCCCTGTAACATACCCTGCAACTGCTTCCTCACCTTTCCTCTGGTTTATTTTCTCTCTTGCAAAATTACCAGAGCAGATTACATGCAGAATAGTCTCATGAGATCGTCCCACAACTCTCCCCTTTGTGGGGTGGGGTGGTTATTTTCAACAATGTGTCGCCTGACTCCTGTGACGCTGTCCCTGAAATCTGGGGCTCTTGTCATTATATGGTTGGCTATCAAGAGGCCCTGCGGAACAGTGTTTGCAATATGACTTTGGCCCCCCAAGGTGGTCGTGATGTAGGCACATCAAGGTCAAGAGTGGGACTTCCAGCTCTGTTAGAGTAGACAAATCCGTCTCCCCTGGTAGTAATCCCAACCAATGTTCACGCCTGGTATTTTGCAAGACCAATGATTGCCCTGATCCTATCAGAGGGAGTTCAACTCACTTTCAGCCACGTACTACGGCCCTCTCCCGCTACGAATCAACTGGCGGGTAGCCTGACAACCAGGGATCATGCCACCCCGATGGGGGTAGGTCAATTTGCGTTATTTCGAGCGAGCATGCCGGGTCAAGCCTTGCCTGATCCTTATGGGAGGTGAGTGTTGCTCAGTTGGGGGAAGTAGTTGCTTCCATAGTGTGTTGGACTGGGTGTAACAAGTCGAACCTGTGATACAGGGAGAAATGAGCTTCAACAAATACAGGCGTGGCCAAAGTGACTCTGGCTGGCCAAGCATTGCAGCGTCTTCTTCATTCAGCAAGCCGGCATTTTCCTCGCAAGGACTGCCCATGTAAACTAAGACCAAGCAGACCTGATCATGGCACAGGGCAAGTCGGGTAGCTGGGTTGACTTGGCTGTTTGTTGTGTGTTTTGATTGGCTGCCTGTCCATTGGCCTGATTCTGATATATGTAATTAGTCTGCTTTTGTTCTCTTGTCCGCTTCGCACAGCCGACCTATGCCAATGGTTTGGTGTCCACTCCAACGGGAACTGAACGGTCAACTGCTCAATATCTTCGTCACAGGTAAGACCCTCCGATCGAACCATGTACACAGATCTGAACCCCAATATCAGAATAGAGAACACGATGCTGGGACCCCAATATTAGAACAATAGATCACTTATCTGTAACCCCAATATTTAGAACAGATAAACCACAAACCTATTCTAAATCCCAATATTATAACTAGAACAACAGATCTGAGCCCCAATTTAACTGTTTTTGTTTCCTGATTTCTTTATTGGGGACCTTCGCTATCTTACTCAGTGGGCGGTTCCCCCAGCAATTGGCCCAGATTTTTTTGTTTCCAGCGATCTGGGATTAGTGTACTTCAAGGTTTGAATCCTGGTGGCGGTTTTTTGGGTATGCCCGAGGGGGGCGGACAGGGGGAGTCTCATGGGTACGTTAGGGCTGGCCAAAACAGGGTCCCCGGTAGCGACGTACTGAAAGCAGAAAAAAGCTCTTACTTAAAACCCAAGCAAAACATGGAACTGATGCCGGGTCAATTAATCGCTAGACTGCACCCAATGCCACGCTCATTTCAGTCAGGTGGATTTACCTTTCTCCCTGAGATTCAGCTGACAGAAGATTTGCAGTGATTTTACAGATGATTTCGCAGTGATTTTACAGAAGATTCACAGTGATTTTGAACTTGGTTGCACACTTCAGCCCTTGGTCTGCTCACCGTATTCGCTCCATGCTGCATACGTAGCCGCTTTCCCTCAATGCAGCGCCGTCATGTGTTTCTCATGCAGTACATTGAAACCTTTCTCACCTCAACAACTCACTGCGTTCTCTCTCATGTAGTACATCGAGCGTATGGCCGCTGGTGATCCACAAGGCGCCTGGCATCAAGGACTTTACAATGTGGCCCATGTAAGTAGGGACTGCAATATGATTATCGGATGGATAAAGGTGTAATATTGGCAGTTTTAATAGCTAAAGGTAGTCAGTCATATGACGTGCTGCAGTTTGATGTATCATACTCGCCATAGGCAACATTATATGATAGGCCGGTCCCTACATGTAGTGGAAGTTTGACACTGCTGTGCACTTCTTTATAACGCAATTCAGAAATTCTGAGAGGATTCCGAAGAAAATGCTGAAAAGTCAAGGTAATCCTACAATTGCTCGATTCCAAATTATCCCGCCTTAACTGCTTAGAATTTACGTTCTGAGGCATTCCTCAGTCTCCCTTATGAAACCCAATCTGTAGTGTGGGCCCATTGGTGGCTAAGGTGCGACGGAGAGCTCAAGTCACTTGCGTCGCAATGCAGGGCCCATTTCTGGCAAAATTTTAACACAAGAGCGTCGCACTGGCGTCGCACCGTGTTGCTCAATTTGCGACGCGACGTACAGAAAAAAAATCTGCAGCCCAACACTCGTCTTTCTGCAAAACTATACAAGCTTATGGATGCAAGTTAGCCCTGCTGGATCAAGGTTTTTTTTGCGACGCGTAGCGCATTAAGCGACTCCGTGCGACCCCAGTGCCGACGGACCGCTGGCCCCCATACCTCGCGGATAGCGACGCAGAGCCCTTCTGACAGATTAGCCGTGCCCATCGCGCCATGCAGGCGGAAGGGCGCCTGTCAACGAAAAAAAGGAACGTGGGTGACCAGCGGGTCCGGCAATTCCTCCTCCATACATTTAAGGATGTAAGAATCATACTGGTCCCCAATTTAGTTGTCGTGACATTTATGGTGAGTGGTACTTATTTTAGTGGCAGCAGTTGATGATCGGTCATATATCTATAATAAATCGTCGAGATATGTATACAATCGTCTCATATCAAGGCAACCCAATTGCTTTTCAAATGGCAGGAAGGCTTGAAGCTACTTTGTTCTTACTCTTTTGACTTTACTTTTGACTTTCTTTCATTTTCCCCCTTAAAACCCCCCCCCCGCCCCCCACCCCCCCCCCCCCCCCCCCCCCCCCCCCTTTGTACTACTTTACCTACCTTCCTTTTACTTGAATTTCATTTACACCCCCTTACCCCCCCACCCCCCACTCCCTTTGTTACTTACCCCCGACCCTTCCTCCCCCCTTCCCTCGGTATTCCCCTCAGATGAGTAGCTGTGCCTGAAAACTGTAGGGAGAGAAGGCGTTTCGGAAGGAAGTTCTTGCCATAGGGGTCAGCTTCTGCTAGACTGGCTACAGCAGCAGTGGCTCCGTCGCCCTCTGTGTTGCGGGAAGGAATGCTCTAGCGACTGGGATTGCCTCGAGCATGATGTCCGTCAATACCAGGAACGCTTGGGGAGCTTGCAAGCTCTGCCCATCAGGATATGCCAGGTTACAAAAAAATAAAACGAAAAACAAATAATTTAATTTTCGTCTTTCCCTTCCGCGATCTGGGCCACGTGTCAAGTTCCCGTGGCAAAGTGCTATGTAACCAAGCTCAAGTTCAAGTTGTTTTTGGGGCTTGCAGCCTGTGGCCATCAGGATTGCAAGTACACTCTCTTTCTTTTCGATCTGAAGCAGATCGAATGACCTTGGCCTTAGACAACTATAGTTGAAAAGGAAATCTTGGCCCAAATCTCCAAGAAGTCCTGTAAATCCCATGTTCACCCAGAATGCTCCAAAAAGGCCAAATCTCCATGCCAGTACAAATTATGAAGTGTTTCGAAAACCCAACATCGTTCCACTGAATTGTCTATTTTAACAAGACGTTGGAAGAAGTATCATGTCTCCCGTGTGTTTTCTCCTTGTCTAAAATGGTATCATTTGCTGCAATTGGGGGCTTCTTCAGCGTTTCGGCACCCTATATGTTGGCTTTAAAGGATGCTTCTGTAGGCTGTAGAGGTGTTGTAGGGGCAATAAAGGTGTGCCGAGACCCCGCCAATTTGTGTTTGTTGTGCATGGTTGACTCGTCCTGCACCTCGGCAGTAAGTATTTAGCCAGTATAGTATTTCCTCCATCCATGTTCAGTTACTGTTCCTCAACTTCCTGTCCCTGCCCCTTCCGTTCTGTGGTCATTTCGCACCAGCTTACCTCCCCCTTGGACATCTCAACACCTTTGGTCAAAGCCAGGACAATACTTTGACTCCATCATTTTTGTCCTACCTGTCCAACCCTTAACCCACCTGTCCACCGACTTAGCCCACCTGTCCAACCACTTAACCCACGTCCAACCTCTTAAACCCACCTGTCCAACCCATAACCCACTGTCCAACCCTTAACACACCGTCCAACCACTTAACCCCCACCTGTCCACCACTTAACAACACTCTGTCCAACCACTTAACAAACAACACACCTGTCCAACCCTTCACCCACCCTGTCCCAACCACTTAACACACCCTGTCCCCAACCACTTACCAACCACTGTCCCCACCACTCAACCCACCTGTCCCACCACTTAACCCACCTGTCCAACCACTTAACCCACCTGTCCAACCACTTAACCGCCCTAAGACCCACCTGTCCCAACCACTAAACACACATTTCCAACCACTTAACACACCTGTCCAACACTTAACACACTGTCCAACCACTTAACACACCCTTTCCCACCACTTAACAACACGCTGTCAAACCACTTAAAACAAACCTGTCCAACCACTAACAAAACACACTGTCCAGCCACTAACACACCTTTCCCAACCACTTTCACCTCACCCACCTGTCCACCACTTCCACCACCTGTCCAACCACTTAACACACTGTCAAAAAACCTCTTAACCCACTAAAACCACCCCTCCTGTCCAAGGGGCCACTTAACCTAAATTAACCCCCTGTCCAACCACCTTAACACACCTGTCCAACCACTTAACACAACACCCCTGTCCCACCCACTTAACAACACCCTGTCCAACCTCTTATCACACACCTGTCCAAACCACTTCAGCAACACGCTGTCCAACCACTTTTACCCACTGTCAAACACTTAACACACCTGTCCCAACACTTTAGACACACCTGTCCAACCCTTAACCCAAACCCACCTGTCCACACTCGAACCCACCTGTCCAAACCACTTTAACAACCCTGTCCAAAACCACTTACCCACCTGTCCAACTCCCACCACTTCACACCCCGTCCAACCACTTAAACACACCTGTCCAACCACTTAACCCACCGGTCCACCACTCAAACCCACCTGTCCAACCACCACTTACACACCTGTCCAAACCACTTTAACCCACCTGCCAACCACTTAACACACCTTCCACCACTTAACACCCAACCTGTCCAAACCACTTTAACAAACCCCCCTGTCCAAAACCACTTAAACCACCTTTCCAACCACTTAACAACAACAACCCACACCTGTCCCGAAACCACTCCAAACCACAACCCCCTTCGCACCCCTTTTACACACACAACCCTGGTCCAACCACTTAACACAAACACACCTGTCCAACCACTTAACCACACAACCTGTCCAACCACTTAACAACACCTGTCCAACCACTTAACAAACAACTGTCCGACCACTTAACAAACAACCTGTCCCACCACTCAACACACCTGTCCAAACCATCTTTAACGACAAAACCTGTCCCCAACCACTTAACACCCCTGCCCACCACTTTCACCCACCTGTCACCACTAACAAGGTGTGCCAGCTTCACTCACCTTGGAAATCTCAACCGCCTTGGTCACAGCCCAGGAACCGTGTGCTCCTCCCTTCTCTTGCAAAACTTGTTCCCCTGCAATCGCCATCTCCCCGCCATCGGCAACGAGTTCCCGCTCAAGAATTCCATTGTTGTTCCAGGGGTGGGCATCATCAGGCCTGGCTTCCTCGTGTCTGGGACCTCCACTTGGGCTAGGGCCTACGTGCACATATCCGGGTTGCATACCAGAGTCAGATCAGGAGTCCCCTGACCAGAGCAGATCAGGGGTGCAAACCCCACCACACTTGGATTTGGGCGTCATGGTTTGCCTACATCCTCCGCACACAGCCCCTGTCCATGAGTAAGCTTAAAACCGTGTTTTCCCCACGGTTTGAGAGCGCTTGTCATTTTTGCCAACGGCAGGCCCAGAACTTCGGCACTTGTAGCAGTGCTGCATCCACCCAGCCTGTGCCCCATTGATACGCCACGTGTTTTCAAAGGTTTGAGAGCAGGCTACCTAACGTTTGCACTGCATCCCAGACCTTGGCACTGTAAAGCAGGGCATCGCCTTCGCTGTTGCTTTCGCTTCGCCAGGGTTTTTGCCACGCACTGGAGCTTCTGCAGGCGGTGGATACCCGGAACGCTTTTCCTCACGCCTCCTCCTGAACCCCTGACCTCACCCTGTATCAGGCGGCGTTCATGGTGCCAAACTTTACCCCAACGATCCCAAACCACCTCAAGGGCCTTGCCGCCCTGGCTAGTCCTCAGTTCCCAACTTGTCTCGACCACTCCTGTGTTCAGCATCCTTCGAACTGGGGTAAGGGGGGCTGTTTGCCAGTGGCGTGGAGGCCGGGCAGAAGGCAGATAGTTCCAGAAACCACTATCTGTTGGCAGCCCTCTTCCTCCATCACTTCGACTGTGATGGGGAGAAGGCAAGGCAACGGGCAAGAAGGCTTATTATTTGACATTCAGCAAACCCGTATCTGTGCAGCCTATCCCTCAATCACTTCGTCGGTAGTGTAGGAAGGCCCTCCTACTTGGCAGCTTCGTGGCCGGCCTACCTGGAAGTTGGGGAACTGTGCTTCAAATGCATAACAAGGCGGCTATTAACATGTCAGAGAAGGGCGCTATACCCATTTGTTGTGTCGCCCATCACTGACTGTCCACCATCACACACCACATCACAAACCACCCGCACACCTCCTGGCCCTGCAGCTCGTGGACCTGCTGCGTCTGCCTCAAATGGGGGACTGGGTTCAAAACAGAATCAAGGCGGCTATGAACATGCCTAGAAAAGGGCGCTTGCCCCATCATTTGTTATCGCCTTTCCCTTGCTTCCACCATCACAACCCACAAAACACATCACACCTCCCCCCCACACACCCACACATTCACATCAGTGGATTTAGCCTTTTATGCTGCGGTCTATCAACAATTACTTTCCCTGCTTGCATCATGCGCGGATGCCAGCGCATTTCGGGATAGCAATGCTTGCTTCAAACATATATACCGTCCTGCTTGGTATGTATGTAGTCCGATTATGTTACAGTCCAGCCCCCAGTGACTTGGACTCCCTTTATTTTTTTCCCTTGAAGTGGTGCCCCCATACCTGGTGGCACCCTAACTTCCACCCTTAAGGACCTGCAGGGCATTGTGCGGCTAGATGGGTTCTACCTAATGAGCCGTACCGCTGGATTGGGTATGACCATTGCTAGTCTAGGCCTCACTGAGACCTCTTGATGCATCTTGCATAGGCTATGCATTTGCATCCTGTCCTGTTTATGTTTCCCTTATTCCTGTCTTTTCACTGTTGTGTGATCAGCAATGTATGTTACAGTCCAGGGGTAGCCACATAGCTTAGGGGGACTTACTAAACTGAAAACGTTAGGAAGGGCTAAAAAGAAAAGGCTTTGATGACTGAAACACCCACCAACCAGGTTTGACCATCACATTGCTTGTTGCAGTCCGCTTGCTGCAAGTAGATAGGATAAGGTCACTCGACATAACCGCTCTCTCCTCACTCTTTTTCCAGCTCCACTGTTTTTTCTTTCAGCTACAAATTACCAGATTCTAGGCTCTCCCTGAGACTACCACTGGGCCAAACCCGGGAGCACTGGAAAGCTGAACCGATCTCAGCATCCAGAGCCGTAGGTTTGCTTTAGGGATGGAATAAAGAGAGATCCCAGGAAGCTTCCTATAAGCCTGCTGCTCAAGCTGAAAAGGACAAATATGGCCTGTGCTTGCGCCTCCAGGTTAACTTGCGATTCATCCTTCCCCGACTGAGTCTGTCTGAATCTGTCCGAGACTGGCGTATTCACAAAAAGTAGAAGGTGAAACATTTGATTATGCTTGGAGCCTGCCCTGCGTGCTTGCCGTTGTTCAGCACGCTGGAGCTGTACCTGTGCACAGTTTTTTTTATGGCGCCGCAACCGCCATTCGTCATGCCTATCAAGCGCATTAGGTCCTAGGCTAAGCTAATCCGAAATGCCTCCCGAAACCCTCTGCACAGAGCCCTGGGGGGTTTCGGGGGGAGAGCGTCGCACTTGGTTTGGCACTAGAGTGTCTCAATTTGCATGCGTGTCGCAGAAGAAAAACTTGCCTTTCCCCCACCGTCATTAGTCCCCCCCCATCATGAACTTTGCACTTGAAGTATGTCCAAAGCTTCAGCTACAATTTGTGGCTGCCCCGTCTTCGTCCTCAAAAAAATACCAGGGGAAATTCGTTATCATGGAAGTTGTGTAGACCCTAGAAGTGGTTCCATTCCCCCTTGTCCCATCGTTACTTGGTTACATGGCTCCCTCCTCAATTTTGGCTGCTCTCCGTCCCTGTGCCAGTAAACATAAGCACCGGCACCAAGACCCCTCTCGTCACCCTGGTTTGTATGCATCCAATATTTAATTGTTGTGACTATAAGAATTGTAAAGGCTGTTCACATGTGGTTGGTCTCGTGACCATTGGGCACGTGTGGAAAAAGGCAAATCATCCCCATCAACATCAATGTTGCAATTCTGGTGGTTTACGGGGTCGCAATGCAAAACATCAAGTGTCAAGGAATCAGGACGAAACGTTGGGAAAGAAACATACGCACAGTGACGCAAAGAAAAGAAGCAGTGATGTACTATCAGGTCTCCAGGGTGTTACACGATGCGCGTTCTTCGGCGCTAACGCCCAACGCTCTTAGAGCCCGACTGCGCGAACAAGGCAATTTTGTAAAACCCCTATTTTCGTTTTTTTTATGACCGCTGGGCGCTTTCCCCTCTTTTTAACAGGGAACGCAAATATAAGATCATAGGATGGCCGGCCAGTCTGACTAGGCTAAAGTAACCATTTAATTCATATTATATGACGCAATTTGTATGATATATTGATATCATACCAGGGTAATTCAAAGCGCGCGCTTTTGGGCGCTGACTTTTTGACCCCCTCTGTGCTTTAAGCGCAGTTTTTTGCAACCCCTTGTGGGGCTGCAAGCAATCTTTTCGCTTTTTGCACACAAAGCGCAGTTTTTTTTTGTTTTCAAGTGCGCTAAGCGCTGGCCATTGGGCCATTGACAGTACCCTGTTAATCATACTAAGCCTTTTTCAGGATCATTTATTTGCCGATCCCTACTCTTTTGACTACCTCTGCGCTTTCTACGCGCTGGGTATGTTTGACAGTTGCTAACTTGCTTGCCTCAGATCAGATAGAGTGAGACTCGGTGAGTCTGCGAGTGACTGAAGAGGTGGAACCATGAGAGATTCAAATTGTGAGGCTCTCAGACATGTATGTATGTTACAGTCCAGGGGTAAGCCAAATAATACTAAAGTGACTGCCCACCGTGGATAGGAGGGCGTACAAGACCAACACTGATGAAATGAACCCCAGACAATCGTTTTACCGACGGGGGCCCTGAGTTCGTGCTACAGTGATCATTTGACACCCCAGTAACTACCCTGGTCACTCTAAGACAATGACAGCCCAGGAGTCCTGGACCGTGGATTTGAACTGGAATAGGAAAACAACGCCCATGCCGTGAGCCTCTCTAATTAATGTTACTCAAGAGAGAATCAGTTTTTCCATTTTCATCTGCTAATGTTTTGAGATCGCGCCCCTGCTTCTGCTGTTTTAGTCATGAGTGCGACCCTGCGTCGGTCCTACCTCCTGGCCCTCCGCCCTGCCTGTCCGCCACTGCTCTCGGCTCCCAGAGCGATGGATACCCCAACAAAGAAGGCCACGCTCGCTTTCAATCGATAGAGTCGTTACAATACAACAGTGAAACTGAAGACCATGTAGCTTATCATCGCAACTCGTGCGGCTATATAGAAAAGGAAGTCTTCAGGAAGAGTCTTAAGACACGTGCAGGCCATAGCTAGCCTATGCCTGGCGGCAAAGCAACCCGGTCCTAGAGCCCCAGGACCACGCGTGCACTAATGCAAATCGTGTCCCGACGCAACAGGGAAAGAGAAAACGTACCAATAACAAACCACTTCTCTGCAGCAGTCCGTGTGAAGAAACGTTAGTTTGGACTTGCCGTTGAACAACTCGAGATTGCTTCTGAGTACTTGGTCTACTAGTCGAGCCCAGCGCCTGTTTTGCAATCGCTGAATGAAACTTGCTAACTGGCTTGCCTCCTAATTTAATAATCAATTTCATTCAACTTGTGCCTTCGGAGTCACAGTTCCTGCCCTGCTGGCCAGTTGCTGTAAGACTCCCCAGCGGATGGGGGATAATAGCCTGGGGCTGGCGCTCCCTCCTTCCTCCACCGATCCTGAGCGATGGTCCAGCCCTCCTGCACAAGCCTCTCCCTCCTCAATTCCCCCCTCCCCATATTGAGCTGCATTCGCCGTCTTCAGCAGTAAAAACAATACCAAGACAAATGTGCACAACTCATTTTCCCCTTCATGTTTTCATTTTTGATGTTTTATTCTTCTTCTGAACCAGAACTGGGACTATTTAAAAAAGTACAGAAACTCGGGTAAACCAGGGAGAAAACTAGTCAATATTTTCAAAAACTTAGGCAGTACGGAGATTCGAACTCCGGTTGCTGGTGTCAGAAACCAGAGTGATAACCAGTACACTATACCGCCTTGACCCGGTCTTCCGGGTGTACTGCTATGCCGGCCGGCCCTCTCCATAACTATTATGAACCTAGTGGGTAGGGAGAATGAGACCCTCGGCTTTCTTTTCCTTATTTGCAAGAAGGCGGTGCTGGGTTGATTTAGCGCTTTTTTCTGTTAAGGGCATTATCGCTGCATAATCAGGTGCTCATAGCGCGTGCCCTTGATTGGTCTTTAGCTCTTTGGGCTCAGCCCTCTTCTCTTGTGTTTGTTGGGCTTGGTGCTCTGGTTTGCCTGCCTCAGCATCCCTCCCCTTCACGCTCCCCTTTCCGCCTCTAGCTTGTTTCCTTTTTGGGGACTTGACCTAGTTTGTTTTCAGGTTCGTGGGGGTGCCTTCAAAACCCTCGTGCTACCGTGTTATAATATTGGAATGGTCGCAGTCTGTGCTGCCGGCCAGTCTCGGCAGTGATTTGCTGAGTTTATGTAACGAACCCTTTCTCACTCTGGCTTAAGGTGCTCATAGCGCGTGCCCTTGATTAGTCTTTAGTTCTTTTGGCTTAGCCCTCTTTTCTTGGTTTTTTTGTGGGCTCGGTGCTCGGGAATTGCCTGCCCTCCGCCTCCCTCCCCTTCAACTCTCCCTTTCCGCTCTCCTTTCGCCGCGGGTTTTGTTTTCCCTTTGTTGGACTTAGACCTAGTTTCGTTTTCAGTGTTTGTTGGGTTGGCCTTAAACCCGCGTGCCTTCCGTTCTAAAATTGGATGGTTGGCATGCTGTGCGCTGTTCGTCTCCTGCAGTGATTTTGCGAGTTTATGTACCGAACCCTCGCTCTCTCTCTCCTGCTTCTTGGGGTGTGTTTTGGTTGTTCTCCTTAGGCCCACGCTTGTCCTTAGGCAAGACGGGGGGGGGTGCTGATTTTTTGACTTGCATTTTTTCTGTTAGGGCATTAAATCGTGATATTAGGTGTCTCATACGCGTGCCCGTGGATTGGTCTCCAGCTTTTTTCCCGGCCCTCCTCTCATGTGGTTGTTGGGCTTGGTGTTCTGGATTGCCTGCCTTTGCCTGCCTCGCCATCCCTTCCACTCTTCTTCCCCGCCTCTATTGTGCTTTCGCTACTTCGCTCGTTTGAACCATGTGTATTTACAAATACCATTACCCACGGTATGTATTAGAAAATCCATGTTTTGCACTATAAAGACCCTGATTATGACATCTGGCCGACGGGGGGAAGCCCGGCAGAGGGTAACTAGTTCGTCTAAACATAAAGGTATCGGTTTTGTGTATAGGTTTCAAAACCTATACACAAACCTACAGGGCCCCTAGTTTTTCACATTACCGGATATTGTTTTGTCTGGTTTTTCAACCCTATCCGTGCGTAGCCCGCCAGACCCAAACCTATTACGTGCCAGGACCCAAACTATACCGGTGCCTGGACCCTTTGGCCCCAAACTAAACGTGCATACCCTTTGGTCCAAACCTATACGTGCCTGGACCTTCAACCCAAACCTATACATAGCCTGTAACCTCCACCCAAACCTATACGTGCCTTGACCTCCTAGAGACCCAACCTATACTGCCTAGACCCTTAGACCGACAACCTATCGGTGCCTGGACCTTCCGGCACACACCTATACGTGCCTAACCTCTAAGACCCAAAGCCTATACGTGCCTGGACCTCTAGACCCAAAACCACTACGTGCCGGACCTTCAGACCCAAACCCTTGGACGTGGGCCTGACCATCAACCCAAACCTATACGGTGCCATTCCTGTAGAACCCCAAACCTATACCACCTGGACCCTTGGGCCCAACCTATACTGCCTGGACCTTCAGATACCCACCCTATCTGCCTGGACCTCATAGACCAAACCTAACAGGGCCTGACCCTTTGGCCCAAACCTGTATGTGCCTGTACCCTTTGGCCCAACCTATACGTGCCTCGAGACCCTTCAAACCCAGACCTATACGGACCTAACGTGGCCTAGACCCTCGGGCCCCCCCCTAACGTGCCTATATACCCCCGGCTCAAACCTGTAGTGCCTATACCCCTTTGGACCAGACCTATACGTGCCTGTACCCTCGTAGACCACACCTATACTTGCCTAAACCTCTAGACCCAACCTAAACGTGCCTGACCCTTCAGACACAAACCTATAACGTTGCCTGGACCGTCTGACCCCACCTATAAGTGTTGACCTATCCTGTAGACACAAACACGAATCGTGTGCTTACCCTCAGACACAAACCTTACATGCCTGAAACCTCTAGAATCCAAACCTAAGACATGCCTGGACCTCTAGACCAAACCTATACGTGCCGGTCTTCGACCCAAACCTATACGTTGCCTGGACCTTCAGACCCAACCTATACGTGCCGATACCCTCAGTACCCAAGCCCTAGACGTTGCCCGGGATCTAAACCCAACTATACGTTCCTGGGACTTCAGACCCAAAAACCTATATGTGCCTTGACCCTCCTAGACCCAAGTCTAAACGTTCCTGACATTCGCCCAAACCTATATGTCCTGGACCTATCAGACCAAACTATACGGTGCCTAGACCACTCAGACCCAAACCTATAACATGCCTGGACCTCTAACCCAAACCTATACGTGCCGCTAGGCCTTCAGAACCAAACCTATACGTGCCCTGACCTTTGGCCCAAACCATATAGGTACCTGTAAACCTTCATACCCAAACCTATAGACGTGCCTGGACCTCTAGACCCAAACTATACTGCCGGGCACCTTTGGCCCAACCTGTTGTTGCCTGGACCCTTGGGGAGTAGGCCCAACCTATAAGTGTCTGGACCTCAGACCCAAACTCGTACGTTGCCTATTCCTGAGCCCCAACCTAATACGTGCCTGGATCTTCAGACCCAACCTGATACTGTGCCTGGACCTCTGGACGCCGAAGAACCTATACGTGCCTGAACCCTTTGTCCCAAACCTATACGTGCTTTGGGACCTTCAGACCCATACCATCCCTTGCGGGAACTCTAGACCCCAAACCTAGAACTGCCCTGGACCTGTAGACCCCAAACCTAACGTACTTGGGCCCTTTGGACCAAACCTATATACTGCCTGGACCTTCAGACCCAACCTATACGTGCCTAGACCCCAGTGCCCAACCTAAACGTGCTGGGACCTTCAGACCCACACCTATACGGTCCCCGGGCCCTTATTGCCCAAACCCTGTACTTGCCTCGACCATCTCTTCCGCCATGCAAAAACACGTCCATACTGGACTTGACGATCCGCGCGCTTTTAACCCCTGGATGTGGGGATCCCACAAAAAAAACAATATTCTGAAAAAAAACCGTGGGGACAGGAAATTCCTCGTAAAACTTCCCCCGCAGTTGTTAAAATATGCGGACTGCGGTGGATCCCACAAATCTCAGAGGCCCGTCCTACCCTCATATTGGAGGTAGGGAAAACACTATCAAAAATAAACTCCTTTTTGTAATGGAAGCTATACATTTGTTGTGCACAAAGTCAAGCAAGCTCTGAACTCCATAGACCTAAAAACCATTTAACAACGAAACAAACGACCAGAAGTAAAACACGTTGATGTTATTGTCCAACAGTTCCTCGTCACATGTTCACCATTAGTCTCTATATCGCCCCCCTATAATCATTCACTTCTAAGAGTGACAGAGATGTATGCAAGCGGAGACAGAACTCGCCAATCTATACACAGAGGACGAATGCTTTACAAGCACTTGGAGACCCATCAAGGGCACCATTGGTGGAAGATACCGTGACTATAACCTAACTAGAACCTAAGAGCTGCCAAGCTTGATATACAACCATGTATCAATTCAAACCAGGAGCATTACATTTGCTAGGGCTTGGTAGCCAGACCGGTGCATGGCTCCAACCATCCAAATTGCTGGCTGGAGCAATGTGACCAGTTTCACAAGCAAGGCCACTACATTTTTTCCAAAGGAGTCCCAGCCCAAGCTTGTTGAAAATAAAACCATATAGAAATTCAAATTAGGAACATTTAACTTACAAGGGCTTGGTAGACAGAGTACAAGGCTAACCGTAACTTGGCAAAGGCCAACCACCTGGGGAGGTCTGAAGTGGGATCCTTAATTCCGGTTTTGGCAAGGCCAAACCACCTGGGGAGGTCTTGAAGTTAGGATCCTTAATCCGTTTGGAAAGGCCAACCACTGGGGAAGGTTCCCATTAAAGTTGGATCCTTATCCGTTTGGCAAAGGCCAACCACCTGGTGGAGGTCTGAAAGATTTTGTATTCCTTAATTCGGTTTTGGCAAAGGTCGTTGCCAACCCTTGCCAATACTTAATTGCGCTGACGGTATGATCTTGAGAACAATCTCAAAACAAACATCTTCCCTACCAACGGCGAGAGGGTGTATGCACGTATAGGTTTGGGTTTGAGGGTCTAGGCACGTATAGGTTTGGGTCAAAAGGTCTAGGCACGTCTGGTTTTGGCAAGAGGGGTGTAGGCACTTAGAGGTTTGGGTCTGGGGCTAGGCACGTTTAAGGTTTGGCAATAGTGTGGTTGGCACATAAGGTTTGTGGGTCAGAAGTCCAGGCACGTATAGGTTTGGGTCTAGAGGTCTAGGCGCGTGTAGGTTTGGGTCTAGAGGTCTAGGCGCGTGTAGGTTTGGGTCTAAGGGTCTAGGCACGTGTAGGTTTGGGTCTAGAGGTCTAGGCGCGTGTAGGTTTGGGTCTGGAATTGATAGTATTTGGTCTGAGGGATAGCCGTAATAGGTTTGGTCAAAGGGGGTGGTAGGCCAGTATCGGTGGGTCAGAAAGATGCCATGCACGTATATGTTTGTGTCTTAGGGCGAGTATTTTGTGTCTGAGGTCCAGCCGTATAGGTTTGGGCAAGAGGGGTGTCCGGCACGTCTAGGGTTGGGCAAGAGGCCTAGCACTTAATAGGTTTTGGGCAAGAGGGGGTGTATGCACTAATAGTGTGGGCAAGAGGGTGGTAGCACGTAGAGGTTTTATGGGTCTCAGGGTCTCGGCGCCGTATAGGTTTTTGGGCAAGAGGGGTGTAGGCACGTAATAGGTTTGGGTTCTGAGGGGTGTAGTTTATTTGTCATTAGGTGTAGGTTTGGGTCTGAGGGTCTAGGGCACGTCATAGGTCTAGTGTCAGAGGGTGGTACCGTATAGGTTTTGGGTCCGATGGGTTGTAGGCACGTATAGGTTTGGGTCTGAGTGTGTAGGCCCGTATAGGTTTTGGGCCTTGGAGGGTCTAGCAATATGGTATTGGGTCTGATGGTGGTAGGTTTGGGTCTGAGGGTGTAGGCACGTATAGGTTTGGGTTCGAAGGTCTAGGCACGTTAGGTTTGGGTCTGAGGGGTGTAGGTTTGGGTGTGAGGGTCCTCGTACGTATAGGTTTGTCTCTTAGGTCTAGGCACGTATAGGTTGTGTCTAGGTTAAACCTAGACCCCCTCGACTCCTTCTTAGTCAATGGCTACCGGTACGTGCTACGTGCCTTCGCTCAACACATGCCGTAGCGTTGTTCCCTAAAAACCCTACTACATTTTTTATATTTGAGCCGACAGAAGCGGCGAAATAATGGCGACGGTTCACCAACCTTCTACCAGCTAGTCCAGCTACTACTTCCATAGGGGCGCACAGGGCCGTTAGCTAGTCTCGAGTATAGTGGCTACGACACTACTAATACCTGAAGGGCGGCCTAGAAAATATGTGCGGGGGGCCGGGGTCCGCACTCCGCATCGCAGCAACGCCAAAACCCAATTCCCACAATCTCAAAGCCTCTCTTACTTTGCCGCAATGTAAACATTCGCGAAGTGAACGAATTTCGCGTAGACCCTGCGCTTTCGGCCACAAGAGAAGGCCCTCGCCTCCCCCTGTTTGACGTAATTCACGGAAACGTTATAATAAAGCCGTAGTAATCAGCGGTGCCCGATGCCCGGCGGTGCCCTGAAGGCTTTTGTCACCAGAGGGCCGCAGAGGGCCCTCTGTTCGTCACCCTACTACCCCGCCGTACTACCAACTACTACTACTACTGCCCTGGACTTGAGCAGCTCGGAGCCACCAATCGCGTCGGTAACGACTCTTTTTCCGTCTTCCCACGCATCGCGAAAACGTGGGGCAATGGTTCCGCCCTGACGCGGGCTGATGCGGGCTGATGGGTAATGGTTCCGCCCAGAGGTTCTCTGGTTCCGCCCCCTGGTTCGCCCTGGTTCCGCCCGGTTCCGCCCCCGTGATGGGCATGGTTCCGCCGCGACGGTTGGTTTGATCTGGTGCGAGGACCCCGGACTTGTGGAAGGTCTGGTTGATCACAATATGTACCACAAAAGGGTCCAGTCGGTCTACACTGTATTATATCCGTCAGGCTGCTCCATTTGCGCCAATTGGTTGCGACATACCCCTTTCACGATCTTCTAGCCTAAAGCCGACTTCAAAGGCCTGGAAATCTACTACTTTCTTTCGTAATTTTCAACTATCGTAGATAGCCAGGGCCTCAAGCTCGCGAAGCTTTTAGTATTCACATTGTAGTCGTCGAAATGCCCCTTTGAGAGTGCAGTCGTCCGAGTAGCTTCCTTCAAGTTGCGCAGAGCCGAACTCCGCAGTAAATTGACTTAAAAACCACCCATCTCCTCTAGCTATGGACCTATTGTATGGTTCGATACCTCGGTCTGGTTTCGAGCCGTGCTGCTCGCCTGAATTCCGTCCTACTGCGCAAGATTGTTTCTCGTTTGGCCGAACTAAGCCTCGCTGTCTCCAGGCCAACGTGCAGAACACGCTTCTGCGATTCACGTGGCAGACTTTCCCCCCGGAATTCTGCAAGGAATTTTTTTCATTCCCCGAGAAAATTGTCATTGTTGCGTTAGGGCAGTTTTCACTCTGTATACGGCTATCGGATGGCTCGCCACGATATGCGTCCCGTGTATGATTTTTCGCTGCACAAACCCTAGCTAGGTACAAGGTGTTTTCTTTTAGGCTTAGAACGCAGCAGATTCTATGCAGCTCCCCCTGACGTGGCTGTCAGCCCAAGCTAATGCAACCTACTGGGATCGGGCAATCTGACGAATCACCTTATCCAGACCGTTCGAAATCTTGGGGCCTACCCAGAAGTGGCTGGCTCATGTAGAAAAAACCCATTGCTAGGTGATAATTATTCCAAGGTGACCGCCTCTCCCATATCTGACCACTCACTTCTGCCATTGTTTAAACGGTTTTATTTTCTTCAATGTCTACAGCCTCTGGTACCTCCCTGAGGCGGCCACTGCGCCAAAACCAATTATGAACAACTGATAGTGTCATCTTCATGTGCCTGATTTGCGCTTGGGTTGCTGAATATCTTTCACTGGGTCTTGCCTAGAAGCTGTTGCTTGTAGCTGAAAGAAAGCTACGTGTTCAAATAAGTAAACATTGAAAACCACTTCCTGCTACCATTTTGAATTCAGTTGGGCGAGGTCGCATCAAACCCTTCAATACACCCGTGTGCAGGATGCTCAGGAGGTTTGTTGCATTACCAAGGAAGAAGCCAGCATCAGAGGGGCCTCCGCCCCTACACACCAAAAGTCAGCTTTTGGACTCTGAGAAGTGCGAGCCCCTCTTCTCACACATGGTAGCCTTGTCTAATCCAATACATTTTGCTGGCCCTTGCCTATCTCCATTGAGCAAACCCGCTGATTCTGCCCTCCTACTCCTGCCAGTGGGTGTGAAAGGCACTTGTCGTGTAACCTCCAACGCCGAATCCCTACCCCCCCCACACAAGTACGGAGGATTCTGCTAAAATTTTGGGGCTAAGTCCACAGCATGTCTGCAAGCCTCCACCTTCCAATTGTCCGGAAGCACCACCGCCTCGGGGCTCATCTTCATCTGGGGAAAGACTTTGTAAGGGGAGCAGACCAAGTGCCAAAAACACCAGGGATGGCGTAGGCATTGCAGAAGCTGAGCTTAAACGCAAGCAGCAGCAAGCTTCTCACAATAGATTTCCGCAGCTCTCCGACCCTCATCTTGATGGAGGAGAGCTGACGAGACGGCGGAGCCATGAACCTAACCTGATCCACAAGCCATGAATTGGACTTTGTCAAGAACATCGGGCAAGGTGAGTCCACCACAAAAGAAGCCTCCCCCACTCCACCCCACCCCCTACCCCAACCCCCCCACCCCCTCGCCCACGCCCCTACCCCAATCACCCTGACACTCAAGCATCTGGCCTCTTTAAGACCATGTGCCCTTTATCTGACCAGTCAGTCGAGTGTATCAGAATTTGTGTGGAACTTTTTCTGCATTGCCCACCAACAACCACAAGCAAAGCCTGCTGTTTCTTGACACCCCTCCGCTTCATCTGCTCCTCGTTCCCCAGGTGGCTTTTGTGTGGTAGAGCATTGTATCTTCCGCCCAGGCAAGGATTCACAGCCACCAAGCAACCCAAGCAACCCCCGCTCACCGCCTACCAAGCAAGCCACTGTACATGTGGCCGTGAAACAAACCAAGCCAGAGGGTTGCAGCATGTTCAATGACCCATTTGCGATTATTAAGGAAGCAAGATTCTGGAATCGATGGCGAAACAGGGTGAGGGGAAGCAGGGAGTGGAGTCCGCCACTCCCCACCCGAAACCCCCCAACAAACCAACACACAACCCAAACAAAAAAAAAAAGGAACCAAAAAAAAAAAAAAAAAAGAAAACAAAAAAAAAAAAAAAAAACAAAACAAACAAAAAAAAAACAAAAAAAAAAGAAAAAAAAAAAACAAAAAAAAAAACACAACAAAAAAAAAAAAAAAAGCAGAAAAAAAAAAAAAAAAAAAAGAAAAAAATAAAAAAAAAAAAAAAAAAAAAGAAAGAAAAGAAAAAAAAAAAAAAAAAAAACACAAAAAAAAAAAAAAAGAAACGGCCAACCAGCCACCACCCGAGAAGAACACGCGGAACCAACCGCGCAAAAACCGCGCCAGCCGGAACAGGAGGTCCACCCCAAGCGGAAGGACGTACACAATAACAACCACAAGGCAAACAAACAACAAGCACCACCCCCCCCCCCACCCACCCCACCCCCACCCCCCCGCCCCCCCCCCCCCCTCCCCCCCCCCCCCCCCACACACACACACCTCACCCCCCCTCTCTTACATAAACACATATCACTAGCTTTTTGTACAATGGAATTAGAGGCAAAGCTCCGAGGCAAAGTTACGAGTTGTGCTCACAGGCATGCTCAAACAATCTCTGGCTCACAAGTGAGTTGCATCCTGAGTTATACCCTTACCCCCCCCCCCCCACACACACACACACACCCTCCACACACACAGACACACCCTCCACACACACAAACCCTCCACACACACACACACACACACACACACACACCACACCCTCCACACGCACACCACACCCTCTACACACACGCACCACATACACCCCCTCCCCCCGCTGCTAGTTCTCTAGCTGTGACCAAAATAACTAGCCTCTCCTGGTTACCCAGGATTTGGGTTGGTGGTTGGGAGTTGTTGAGGACCAACCTGTACCTGGTACATCACCAACACACCATCCGCATCTTGCTGCAGGAACATCGTGGCTTTCATGGGAGTAGGGTTTTGGAATGACAGGCTGGCAAGCCAAAAGGAAGTTGTATTGGACTATGATTTTCTTGTTGAGGAGTTCATGGGTGGAGGGACTCTTGGGGACCTTCTGGGAAGAGCGGGGCCAAGCCATCGTACAGCCTGGATGATGGCTTGAGGTGGATGACTTATGTGGCCTCAGGGCTGAGCTACATGCACTGCAAGACATCTAGGGTGAGTGCTGCGAAACCACAATTGGTTTCGGAGCTGTGTATGCTGTGGTGCATATGGCCACAGCTTCCATTGCTTGAGGTGGATGACTGATGTGGCCTCAGGGCTGAGCTACATGCACTGCACCTAGGGTGAGTGCGCTGTGTATGCTGTGGTGCATATGGCACAGCTTCCGTTGCTTAAGATGGGTGACAGTGGTGGCCTTAGGGCTGAGGTACATGCACTTCAAGGCACCTAGGGTGAAAGAGCTGTGTATGCTGATTTGCGAGTGGAGTTGAGTTGTGAGTTGCTGAGTTGAGTCGAGTTGTGAGTTGTTGAGTTGCGAGTTGCGAGTTGTTGAGTTTAGTCGAGTTGCGAGTTGCGAGTTGCGAGTTGTTGAGTTTAGTCGAGTTGCGAGTTGTTCAGTTGCGATTATGTGGCATGCATTCGGCATAGATTCCTTTGCCTGTTTTGTGAAAGGTGGGCCGCTCCAGCCCTTTCTGCAGCGCTCCTGCCTCTGCATTAAATAACGGGCCTCTAACTAGCGCGCGAGCCTGATATGGAGGGCGCGCTAGCAGCGAACAGACGTACTTCGCATTCGTCTGCGTCCACCTCCGCGGGATCCTGGCTTCCTGTTGACCTGGATGCATCACAAGTCTATGTCCTTGGAAGGCCTTTTAACGAGTGGGGAGGTAGGATTGATGGCTCTGAGCAACATGACGAAATAGCTGCCTCGTTGTCATGACAACGTAGCTACCAACAGCTACCAGCAGTGTGAACCGACGGTCTCCTTTGTGCCTTGCGTCTCTTGTTCCAGCGTGCTATGTGCCGAAAGTTCCTAGTGGGCCCATAGGATGTCCCCGCGTGCTAATGAATGGCCCTTCTACCTTAACATAATTCGAACCCTGCACTTCTCAACTGCAGGGTTCGAATTCTGACCGCATTCCCTCTTCTTCCCACTCCTGCGCAATGCTTGTGTTCTATGCGTACACACCTTGAGAATAGTAAGATGCTTGAGTGAATGAAGGAGGGCGTTTGCAGAATCCGAGGTTAGGGTGATCTTCGAATAATTTGTTCTGTCCACTGTGGTCCCTTGTTCCAGGCCCAGCCTTGTTTGCCCTTACCACAGGAGCTGAGCTTTTCTCTTCGGCTACGAGCAGTAGCTTCTAGGTAGCTTCTTGAGCCAGCCACGGAGCTGAACCCAATTATTTCAGCTGTTCTAGACAGCTGATTGTGTCTGCTTCAAGGTGCACTAGGTCGCATTTGGGTTGCCTCAATAGCCAGTCAGGGGAGCTGCCTGGAAGCTGTGGCTCGTAGTTAAAAAGAAAAGCTATGTACAGGAACAAGGGATCTCAGATCAAGTGGTGTACATAACCTGCAACCTGCTTCCTCACCCCTTTTCCTCTGTTTTATTTGCTCTTCTTGCAAAATTACCATGAGCAGAATACATGCAGAATTAGTCTCGAGATCGTCCCACACTCTCCCCTTGTGGGTGGTATTTTCAACAATGTGTCGCCTGAGATGCGTGAAGCTGTCCTGAATCTGGGGCTCTGTCATTATATGGTGGCTATCAAGAGGCCCTGCGGAACAGTGTTGCAATATGACTTTGGTCCCCAAGGTGGTCGTGATGTAGGCACATCAAGGTCAAAGAGTGGACTTCCAGCTGAAGTGAGAGAGACACGTCTCCCTGGTGGAATCCCAACCAATGTTCACGCCTTGTATGTTGGCAAGACCATGATGGACCTGGATCATATCAGGGAGTTCAACTCACTTCAGCCAAAGTACTACGCCCTCTACGAATCAGACTGGTGGGTGAGCCTGACAAACCAGGGCAGCATGCCACCCACAATGGGGGTATGTCAATGTGCTATTAATTCGAGGGAGCATGCCGGTCAAGCTGTGCCTGATCTATGGGAGGTGATGTGTGTGCTCAGTTGGTGGGAATGGAGTTGCTTCCATAGTGTGTTGGACTGGGTGTAACAAGTCGAACGCTTGATACAAGGGAGAAATGCAGCTTCACAAATACATGGCTTGGCAAAGTATATCTTGGCTGCCAATCATGCAGCGTCTCCATTCATCAAGCCGTCATTTTCTCAATGACTGGCCCATGTAACTAGAGACCAGATCAGACCTGATCAGGTGCACATGTCAAGTCTGGTATATGGGTTGAATTGCTGTTGTATGTGTGTTGAATTGCTGCTGTACATGTGCTGAATTCTGATATATGTATTGAATTCTGCTTTTGTTCTCTTTTCCTGCTTTCGCAGCCGCCACTATGCAAATGGTTTGGTCCAGCTCCTAACGGGAACTGAACGGTCAACTGCTCAATATCTTCGTCACAGGGTAAGACTCCATCCTAGAGAACCATGTACACATATCTGAACCCCAATATTAGAATAGAGAACACATATCTGGACCCCAATATTAGAACATAGAACACTTATCTGAACCCCAATATTAGAACAGAGAACAAATATCTAAATCCCAATATTATAACAGAGAACACAGATCTGAGCCCCAATATTAACTGTTTTTTCCTGATTTATGGGGACCTTCGCTATCTTACTCAGTGGGCGGTTCCCCAGCATTGGACCAGAGTTTTTTCCAGCGATCTGGGATTTAGTGTCTTCCAAGGTTGGAATCCTGGTGGCGATTTGGGTAGGCCCGGGGGGGCGGACGGGGGAGTCTCAGGGTAGCGGAGGGGCTGGCCAAAACAGGGTCCCAGGTAGCGATCGGTACTGAAAGCAGAAAAAAGCTCTACATTAAACCCAAGCAAACATGGAACTGATGCGGGAGCATGATCGCTAGACTGCACCCAATGCCACGGCTCAGTTTCAGGGGATTTACATTCTCTCTGAGATTCAGCTGACAGAAGATTTGCAGTGATTTTACAGATGATTTCGCAGTGATTTTACAGAAGATTCACAGTGATTTTGAACTTGGTTGCACACTTCAGCCCTTGGTCTGCTCACCGTATTCGCTCCATGCTGCATACGTATCCACTTTCCTCAATGCAACGCATCATTTTTTCTCATGCAGTACATTGAAACCTTTCTCACCTCAACAACTCACTGCGTTCTCTCTCATGTAGTACATCGAGCGTATGGCCGCTGGTGATCCACAAGGCGCCTGGCATCAAGGACTTTACAATGTGGCCCATGTAAGTAGGGAACTGCAATATGATATCGGATGATATAAAAGGTGTAAATATTGGCAGTTTTAATAGGCTAAAGGTATCAGTCATATGACATGCTGCAATTTGTATGATATCATACTCGCCAGTAGTCAACATTATATGATAGGCCGGTCCCTACATGTAAGTGGAAGTTTGACCTGGCTGTGCACTTCTGTTAAAGCAATTCAGAGAATTCTGAGAGAATTCACGAAAAAATGCCTGAAAAAGTCAAGGTAAGTCCTACAATTGTCGATTCCAAATTATCCGCTTAACTGCTAGAAATTACTTTCTGAGGCATTCCTCAGTCTCCCTTATGAAACCCAATCTGTAGTGTGGGCCCATTGGTGGCTAAGGTGCGACGGAGAGCTCAAGTCACTTGCGTCGCAATGCAGGGCCCATTTCTGGCAAAATTTTAACACAAGAGCGTCGCACTGGCGTCGCACCGTGTTGCTCAATTTGCGACGCGACGTACAGAAAAAAAATCTGCAGCCCAACACTCGTCTTTCTGCAAAACTATACAAGCTTATGGATGCAAGTTAGCCCTGCTGGATCAAGGTTTTTTTTGCGACGCGTAGCGCATTAAGCGACTCCGTGCGACCCCAGTGCGACGCGCTGCCCCCATACCTCGCGGAGAGCGAAGCATGAAGCCCATTTCTGACAAGATTAGCCGTGCCCATGCGTCGCCATGCAGCGACAGAATGGCGACCTGTCAACGAAAAAAAGAAACGTGGTGAAGCGTCGCGGCATTCCTCCTCCATGACATTTAAGGATGTAAGAATCATACTGGTCCCCAATTTAGTTGCTTGACATTTAGTTGAGTGGTACTTATTTTAGTGGCATTCAGTTGATGATCGGGTCATATATCATAGAATATCGTCGAGATATGTATACATTATCGTACTCATATCAGGCAACCCTAATTGCGTTTCAAGTGGCAGGAATTGCTGGAGCTACTTTGTTACTTACTCTTTTGACTTTACTTTGACTTTACTTTCATTTACCCCTTAAACCCCCCCCCCCCCCCCCCCCCCTTTGTACTTACTTTACCTACCTTCCTTTTACTTGACTTTCATTTACCCCTTTACCCCCCCACCCCCCACCCCTTTGTTACTTACCCCCGACCCTTCCCCCTTCCCTCGGGATCCGCTCAGATGATAGCTGATGCTGAAAACTGGAGGGATGAAGGCGTTCGGAGTGAAGTTCTTGCCATGGGTGCAGCTTCTGCTAGACTGGCTACAGCAGCAGTGGCTGCCGTGCCCCTCTGTGTTGCGGGAAGGAATGCTCTAGCGACTGGGATTGCCTCGAGCATGGTGTCGTCAATACCCAGGATCGCCTTTGGGAGCTTGCAGGCTCTGCCATCAGGATATGCCAGGTACAAAAAAATAAACGAAAAACAAATGATTAATTTTTCTTCCGCGTCTGGTCCACGTTTTCAAATTTCCCTGGCAAATTGCTATGTAACCAAGCTCAAGTTCAAGTTTTGGGGCTTGCAGCCTGTGCCATCAGGATTTGCAAGGTACAATCTCTTTTCGAATCTGAGCATGATCAGAATGACCTTGGGCCTTAGACACTATAGTTGAAAAGGAAATCTATGGCCCAATCTTCCAATAAGTCCTTGTAATCCCAAGTTCACCCAGAATTCTCAGGCCAAATTCTCAAATTCCAGGTACAAATTATGAAGTGTTTCGAAAACCCAAATCCATATCTTCCACTGAATTGCTATTTAACAAGACGTTGGAGAAGTATCATGTCTCCCGTGTTGTTTTCCTTGTCTAAAATGGTAGCATTTGACTGCAAAATTGGGGGCTCTTCAGCCAGTTTTCGGCACCCTATATGTGGCTTAAAAGGATGCATTCTGGCTGTATGAGGGTGTTGTAGGGGTGCAGAAAGGGTGCCGAGGACCCCCCAAATTGTGTTTGTTGTGCAGTGGTTGACATCTCCTGCACCTCGGCAGTAAAGTATTTAGACAGTATAGTATTTCCTCCATCCAGGTCAGTGACTGTCCTCAACTTTCCTGTCCCTGCCTTCCTTTCTGTGTCATGTTCGTCACCAGCTTTACTCCCCTTGGACATCTCAACACCTTGGTCAAAGCCAGGACATACTTGACATCCATCAGTTTTGTCCTACCTGTCCAACCACTTAACCCACCTGTCCAACCACTTAACCCACCTGTCCAACCACTTAACCCACCTGTCCAACCTCTTAACCCACCTGTCCAACCACTTAACCCACCTGTCCAACCACTTAACACACCTGTCCAACCACTTAACCCACCTGTCCAACCACTTAACACACCTGTCCAACCACTTAACACACCTGTCCAACCACTTAACCCACCTGTCCAACCACTTAACACACCTGTCCAACCACTTAACACAACTGTCCAACCACTCAACCCACCTGTCCAACCACTTAACCCACCTGTCCAACCACTTAACCCACCTGTCCCAACCACTTAACCCACCTGTCCAACCACTTAAACACACCTGTCCCAACCACTTAACACACCTGTCAACCCTTAACACACAGCCCCTGTCAACCACTTAACACACCTTCGCAACCACTTCACACACCTTGTCCAACGCACTAACACAGCCTGTCCAAAAGACCACTTAAACACACCTGTCGCAACCACTTAACAACACCTGTCCAACCACTTCACCCACCTGTCCAACCACTTAAACAACACACAGACCTGTCCCAACCACTTAACCCACCTGTCCAACCACTTAACAACCATCTCTGTCAAACCCTTACAACCCACACTGTCCACACTTAACACCCTGTCCAACCACTTAACACACCTGTCCAACACTTACACACCTGTCAACCACTTAACCCACCTTGTCCAACGCTCTTAGCACATCCTGTCAACCACTATCACACCTGTCCAACCAACTTAACCCACCTGTCCAACCCTTAACACACCTGTCCAACCACTTAAACACACCTGTCCAACCACTTACCCCCCTGTCCAACCACTCAACCCACCTGTTTCCAACACTTCTACACCAGCCTTTCCATCCACTTAACCCACCGTCCAACCACTTAACACAAAAAGACCTGTCCAACACTTACCACCTACCTGTCCAACCACTTAACACACCTGTCCAACCACACTCACCCCACCGTCCAACCACTTACACACCTGTCCAACCACTTAACCCACCTGTCCCCACTTAACCACACTGTCCACCACTTAACAAACACA
This sequence comes from Chlamydomonas sp. ICE-L, assembly GCA_013435795.1. Classification (NCBI taxonomy): domain Eukaryota; kingdom Viridiplantae; phylum Chlorophyta; class Chlorophyceae; order Chlamydomonadales; family Chlamydomonadaceae; genus Chlamydomonas; species Chlamydomonas sp. ICE-L. The sequence goes on along the minus strand of JACBWV010000610.1, from coordinate 127,643,988 downwards.
CCTGGCCAACCACTTAACCCCACCTGTCCACAAACCACGTTACACAACTTCGGCAACCACTTAACACACCTGTCCAACCATCTTCACACACCTGTTCCAACCACTTAAACACACCTGTCCACCACTTAACACACCTGCCGCCACCACTTAAACACAGACCTTTCCCACCACTTAACATTAACAAAACACACCTGTCCACCACTAACAAAACAACACCTGTCCCAAACCACTAACACACCTGTCGCAACCACTAACCCACCTGTTCCATCCAACACTTAACACACTTAACCTGTCCCAACCACTTAACACACCTGTCCAACCACTTCACCCACCTGTCCAACCACTTAACAGGGTTGTGACCAGCTTCACTCACCTTGGAAATCTCAACGCCTTGGTCACAGCCAGGACCGTTGTGCTCCTCCCTTCTCTTGCAAAACTTGTCCCTGCAAGCGCCGCCTCGGCAACTAGTCCGCGCAAGAATTCCATTGTTGGTCCAGGGGTGGGGCATCAGGCCTGGCTCGCTAGTGTCATGGGACTCCACTGGGCTGAGGGCCTACGTGCACATATCTTGTGCAGACCAGAGTCAGATCAGGAGTCCTGACCAGAGGCAGATCAGGGGTGCAGACCCCACCACAACTGGATTTGGCTCAGTGGTTGCTACATCCGCACAACAGCCACTGTCCATGAGTAACTTAAACAGTGGTTTTCAAGGTTTGAGAGGCAGGCTTGTCATGTTTGCACGGCAGGCCCAGAACTTCGGCACTGTAGCAGGTGCTGCATCCACCCAGCCTGTGCCCATTGATAACGCCAACAGTGGTTTTCAAGGTTTGAGAGGCAGGCTTACCACGTTTGCACGGCATGCCCAGACCTTGGGCACTGTAGCAGGCAATCGCATCGCTGGTGCTTTCGCCAGGTTTATGCCACGCACTGAGCGTCTGCAGGCGGTGGATAGCCCGGAAAGCTTTGCTCAACGCCCCCGTCTGACCCTGACCGCCCCTGGATCCGGCTTCTATGGTGCCAAACTTTCCCAGACGATCCCAACCACCTCAAGGGCCTTGACCCTGGCTAGTCCTCAGTCCCAACTTGTCTCGACCAACTCCTTGTTCAGCAGCCTTCGAACTGGGGTAATGGGGGCTGTGCAGTGGCGTGGAGGCACGGGCAAGAAGGCAGATAGTTGCCAGAAACCAGCTATCTGTGCAGCCTCTTCCTCCATCACTTCGACTGTGATGGGAGGAAGGCAAGGCACGGGCAAGAAGGCGGATTATTTTCAGCAACCACGTATATGTGCAGCCTATTCCTCAATCACTTCGTCTGTAGTGGGAGGAAGGCCTCCTGGCTTGCAGCTTCGTGGGCCTGCCCTATGCCTGAAGTGGGGAACTGTGTTCAAATGCAGAATCAAGGCGGCATATGAACATGTCAAGAAGGGCGCTACCTCAGTTGTTGTCGCCTAGTCACTGACTCCACCATCACACCATCACAAACACACACGCACACCTCCTGGCCTGCAGCTTCGTGGACCTGCCGTCTGCCTCAAATGGGGGACTGTGTTCAAAAACAGAATCAAGGCGGCATATGAACATGCCTAGAAGGGCGCTGCCTCAGTTGTTATCGCCTAGTCACTGATTCCACCATCACACCACACACACATGCACACCTCCCCCCCACACACACATCACACATTCACATCAGTGATTTAGCCTGTGATGCTGCGGGCTAGCAACAATGACTTGCCTGCTTGCAGCATGCCGGATGCCAAGCGGCATTCGGGATGCAAGCTGGCTGCAAACATATATACCGTCTGCTTGTATGTATGTATGTACCGTATGTATGTTACAGTCAAGCCCCCAGTACTTGGAGCTCCTTTACTTTTCCCATGGAAGTGGATGCCCCCAATACCTGGGGCACCCTAACTTCCACCCTGAAGGACCTGCAGGGCATTGTGAGGCTAGATGGTTCTACCTAATGAGCCGTTACCCTGCAGTGGGTATGACCATTGCTAGTCTAGCCTCACTGGAGCACCTCTTGGATTGCATCTTTGCATAGGCCTATGCATTTGCATCCTGTCTGTTTATGTTCCCTTGTCCTGTCTTCCTGTTGTTTGATCATCTAAATGTATGTTACAGTCCAGGGGTAGGCCACATAGGCTTAGGGGACTTACTAAACTGAAAACTTAGGAAGGGCTAAAAAGAAAAGGCGTTGATGAACTGAACCCCAACCAACCAGGTTGACAGCACATCTGCTTGTTGCAAGTCCGCTTGCTGCAAGTAGTAGGTAAGGTCACCGACATACTGCTCTCTGCCTCACTCTTTTGCCAGCTCCACTGTTTTTCCTTTCAGCTACCAGTACCAGATTCTAGGCAGCTCCCTGAGACTACCACTGGGCCAAACCCGGGAGCACTGGAAAGCTGACGATATCAGCATCCAGATGCCTAGGTTGCTTTAGGTATGGATAAAGAGAGAGCCCAGGAAGCTGCCTATAAGCTGCTGCTCAGAGCTGAAAAGGACAAATATGGCCTGTGCCTCCAGGTTAAGCTGCGATTCTATCCTTCCTCCTGACTGATCTGTCTGATCTGATCTGAGAATGGCGTATTCATCAAAAAGTAGAAGTTGAAACATTTGATTATGCTTGTGAAGCTGTCCACTGTGCATTGCACGTTGTGCAGCACGCTGAGCTGTACCTGTGCACAGTTTTTTTATGGCGCCGCATCGCCATTCCGTCATGCATAGCAGCGCATGGGTCTGGCTAAGCTAATCAGAAATGCCCTCCCGAACCCTCTGCACAGAGCCCTGGGGGGTTCGGGGGGGAGAGCGTCGCACTGGGTTGGCACCGAGTGGCTCAATTTGCAGCGTGTCGCAGAAAAGAAAAACTTGGCCTTTGCCCCCAGCCGTCATTATGCCCCCATCATGAACTTGCACTTGAAGTAGGTCACAAAGCTTCAGCTAGCAATTTGGCTGCTCGCCGTCTTCGGCATCAAAAAAATACCAGGGGAAATGTCGTTATCATGGGAAAGTTGTGTAGCCCTAGAAGTTGTTCATTCCCTTGTCAATTTTAACTTGGTTACATGGCTCCAGCCAGCAATTTGGCTGCTCTCCGTCTTTGCCAGTAAAAATAAGCACCGGCACCTCGTCAACACTGGGTTGTAGTGCATCCAGATATTTGAATTGTGTGTACTAAGAATTGTAAAGGCTGTTCACTGGTGTTGGTCTCGTGACCATTGGGCACGTGTGGAAAAAGGCAAATCATCCCCATCAACATCAATGTTGCAATTCTGGTGGTTTACGGGGTCGCAATGCAAAACATCAAGTGTCAAGGAATCAGGACGAAACGTTGGGAAAGAAACAGACGCACAGTGACGCAAAGAAAAGAAGCAGTGATGTACTATCAGGTCTCCAGGGTGTTACACGATGCGCGTTCTTCGGCGCTAACGCCCAACGCTCTTAGAGCCCGACTGCGCGAACAAGGCAATTTTGTAAAACCCCTATTTTCGTTTTTTTATTACCGCTGCGCTTTCCTCTTTTACAGGGAACGGCAATATGATATCATATGATGCCGGCAGTCTGACTAGGCTAAAGTAACCATTTACATTCAATATTATATGACGCAATTTGTATGATATATTGATATCATACCAGGGTAATTCAAAGCGCGCGCTTTTGGGCGCTGACTTTTTGACCCCCTCTGTGCTTTAAGCGCAGTTTTTTGCAACCCCTTGTGGGCGCTGCAAGCAATTTTTGCGCTTTTTGCACTACAAAGCGCAGTTTTTTTGTTTTCAAGTGCGCTAAAGCGCTGGCCAATTGGGCCATTTGAAGTACCCTGTATCATACTAGCCTTTGGTCAGGATCATTTGATTTGCCGATCCCTACTCTTTTGACTACCTCTGCGCTTTCTGCGCGCTGGGTATGTTTGACAGTTGCTAACTTGCTTGCCTCAGATCAGATAGAGTGAGACTCGGTGAGTCTGCGAGTGACTGAAGAGGTGGAACCATGAGAGATTCAAATTGTGAGGCTCTCAGACATGTATGTATGTTACAGTCCAGGGGTAAGCCAAATAGACTAAAGGGACTTGCCCAACCGTGATAGGAGGGGCTTAACAAGACAAAACACTGATGAAATGAACCCCAGACAATCGTTTTACCGACGGGGGCCCTGAGTTCGTGCTACAGTGATCATTTGACACCCCAGTAACTACCCTGGTCACTCTAAGACAATGACAGCCCAGGAGTCCTGGACCGTGGATTTGAACTGGAATAGGAAAACAACGCCCATGCCTCTCTAATTATGTAAGTCAAGAGAGAAATTCATGTTTTTCATCTGCTAAATGTTTGAGATCGCCCCTGCTTCTGCTGTTGAGTACATGAGTGTCGACCCTGCTGTCGGTCCATACCTCCTGCCCTCCGCCCTGCTGTCGCCACTGCTCTCGGCTCCCAGAGCGATGGATACCCCAACAAAGAAGGCCACGCTCGCTTTCAATCGATAGAGTCGTTACACAGTGAAGACTGAAGGAGCAGATAGCTTATCATCGCAACTCGTGCGGCTATATAGAAAAGGAAGTCTTCAGGAAGATTCTGAAGACACGTGCAGGCCATAGCTAGCCTATGGCCTGGCGGCAAGCACAACCCGGGTCCTGGAGCCCCAGGACCACGCGTGCACTATGCCAACTCAGTGTCCGACGCAACGGACAATAACACTCGCTGCAGCAGTCCTGTGGAAGAAAAGTGAGTTTGACTTGCGTTGAAAACTCGAGATTGCTTCTGAGTACTTGGTCGACTAGTCGAGCACTCTAGCGACTGTTTGAATCGCTGAATGACTTGCTAACTGGCTGCCTCCTAATTTATAATTCAATTTCATTCCACGTTGTGCATTCGGAGTCACAGTTCCTGCTGCTGCAGTGCTGGTAAGACGTCCCCGAGGCGGATGGGGGATAATAGCGGCTGGGCTGGCTGCTCCCTCTCTTCCTCCACCGATTCCTGAGCGGTGCTCCATCCCTCCTTCACAAGCCTCTCCCTCCTCAGATCCCTCCCCAGATTGGCTGCTCGCCGTCTTCAGCAGTAAAAACAATACCAAGACAAATGTGCACAACTCATTTTCCCCTTCATGTTTTCATTTTTGATGTTTTATTCTTCTTCTGAACCAGACTGGACGATTAAAAATTAAGTACAGAAAGCTCGGAGGAAACTCAGGAGAAAACTAGTCAATATTTTCAAAAACTTAGGCAGTACGGAGATTCGAACTCCGGTTGCTGGTGTCAGAAACCAGAGTGATAACCACTACACTATACCGCCTTGACCCGGTCTTCCGGGTGAATTGCTATGCCGGCCGGCCTCTCATAACGTATTAGAACTCTAGTGGGAGGGAGAAAGGTAGACCCTCGGCTTTCTTTTCCTTATTTGCAAGAAGGCGGTGCTGGGTTGATTTAGCGCTTTTTTCTGTTAAGGGCATTATCGCTGCATAATCAGGTGCTCATAGCGCGTGCCCTTGATTGGTCTTTAGCTCTTTGGGCTCAGCCCTCTTCTCTTGTGTTTGTTGGGCTTGGTGCTCTGGTTTGCCTGCCTCAGCATCCCTCCCCTTCACGCTCCCCTTTCCGCCTCTAGCTTGTTTCCTTTTTGGGGACTTGACCTAGTTTGTTTTCAGGTTCGTGGGGGTGCCTTCAAAACCCTCGTGCTACCGTGTTATAATATTGGATGGTCGGCAGGCTGTGCTGCCGTCCAGTCTCGGCAGTGATTTGCTGAGTTTATGTAACGAACCCTTTCTCACTCTGGCATTTTGACCCAAATTTCTAAAATGTCATCTCACCGCGTCGGGTGTCGAGCACGGTGTGATACCGACGCGTATCTAACACAAATCCGATGTACATCTAACAAAATCTAATTCGGATCTATCCTAAAACTGTCTGTACGGGGGCGAATTCTGGTTTTCCGTTCGGCGCATCGAATGAGTCGCAGTTCGATAGAGAGGGATTCGAGTTTGTATGGCTGTAATCTGTATGTATTTTGCGTTCTTTACACTAGTTTTTCGAGTCTCACTCGGAACACTTCTCTTCTATTGATTGAAGCCGCGCATTGTGTCGCGGTTTTCGCAACCTCATCCACTATGGTCCGGTTCTCCAAAGAATCCGCGCATGGTCTCGAGCAGGCTTCTGCTTAACACACTATGGGGAATTCTGAAGGGGGGATCGCGGGTCCCGCAGAGCGGGACAGTGGAATTGAGCTGCTGACTCACTCTCTGATCCCATGTGGCACCATCAACCAAGCAACAACCCAGCGGCGGCTTGGCGGTTCCGTATACAAATTCAAAAAGACCCATCTTAACAACAAACGGTAGGGAAGTAGTACCCTATTACATTAAGTAAAGGGCACTCAACTATGTTCCTACCGGATGAGGAAGGGTACCAATGACCGTGTTTGAAAACAAAGGTAGGTCTCAAGCAGGCTTCTGCTCGACAACTATATTGGGATTGTGAAGGGGGATCGCGGGCCCCACGGAGTGGGGCAGTGGAATTCAGCTGCTGACTCGCAACGTGAACAGATGGGATTGATTAAAGGGGTCAGTGGTGTTGTCCACACACCACGGCGGCTTTCGCAGCCCCCACGTTCGTCCATTCATTCTCACACACATCAAGGCGGCTTGCGCAGCCCCCACGTTCGTCCATTCATTCTCACACACACCAAGGCGGCTTTAGAAGCCCCCCCGTCAGTCCATTCAGTCATCTTCACACACGCACGGCGGCTTTCGAAAAACGAGTGTAAACGGAGGGGGGGGGGCATGTGAGACATTCTCCGGAAGAATTTTTCAGTATTTATTTTTTGTTGAAATAATTGTTGTTCCCAAGATGGAGAGTCTTTTCAGCGGTGTTCATGTGAACACGTTTAGAATAGGGATTGATTGATGGATGATTCTTATTTTTTGTTGAAATAATTGTTGTTCCCAAGATGGAGAGTCTTTCCAGCGGTGTTCATGTGAACACGTTTAGAATAGGGATTGATTGATTGATGATTCTTATTTTTTGTTGAAATAATTGTTGTTCCCAAGATGGAGAGTCTTTTCAGAGGTGTTCATGTGAACACGTTTAGAATAGGGATTGATTGATTGATGATTCTTATTTTTTGTTGAAATAATTGTTGTTCCCAAGATGGAGAGTCTTTTCAGAGGTGTTCATGTGAACACGTTTAGAATAGGGATTGATTGATTGATGATTCTTATTTTTTTGTTGAAATAATTGTTGTTCCCAAGATGGAGAGTCTTTTCAGCGGTGTTCATGTGAACACGTTTAGAATAGGGATTGATTGATTGATGATTCTTATTTTTTGTTGAAATAATTGTTGTTCCCAAGATGGAGAGTCTTTTCAGAGGTGTTCATGTGAACACGTTTAGAATAGGGATTGATTGATTGATTGATTGATGATTCTTATTTTTTTGTTGAAATAATTGTTGTTCCAAAGATGGAGAGTCTTTTCAGAGGTGTTCATGTGAACACGTTTAGAATAGGGATTGATTGATTGATGATTCTTATTTTTTGTTGAAATAATTGTTGTTCCCAAGATGGAGAGTCTTTTCAGCGGTGTTCATGTGAACACTCACTCTGGCTTAAGGTGCTCATAGCGCGTGCCCTTGATTAGTCTTTAGTTCTTTTGGCTTAGCCCTCTTGTCTTGTGTTTTTTGGGCTTGGTGCTCGGGATTGCCTGCCTCCGCATCCCTCCCCTTCACACTCCCCTTTCCGCTCTCCTTTTCGCCGCTGGTTTGTTTCCTTTTGTTGGACTTGACCTAGTTCGTTTTCAGGTTTGTGGGGGTGCCTTAAAACCCTCGTGCTTCCGTGTTATAAAATTGGATGGTTGGCAGGCTGTGCTGCTGTTCAGTCTCGGCAGTGATTTGCTGAGTTTATGTAACGAACCCTCTCTCTCTCTCTCTGGCTTCTTGGGGTGTGTTTGGTTGTTCTCCTAGGCACTCTTGTCCTTATTTGCAAGAAGGTGGTGCTGTTTTGACTTGCAATTTTTCTGTTAGGGGCATTATCGCTGCATATTAAGGTGCTCATAGCGCGTGCCCTTGATTGGTCTCCAGCTTTTTCCCGGCCCTCCTCTCTTGTGGTTGTTGGGCTTGGTGTTCTGGATTGCCTGCCTCGACATCCCTTCCACTCTTCTTCCCGCCTCTAGTGTGCTTCGCTACTTCGCTCGTTTGACGTGTGATTTACAAATACCATTACCACGGTATGTATTAGAAAATCATGTTTTTGCACTATACCCTGATTATGACATCGTGGCCGACGGGGAGAGCCCGTCAAAGGGTACTAGTTCTAACATAAAGGGGTATAGGTTTGTGTATAGGTTTCAAACCTATACACAAACCTACACGGGCCCTAGGTTTCACATTAAACGGGTATTGTTTGTGTGGGTTTCAAACCTATACGTGCCTAGACCTCCAGACCCAAACCTATACGTGCCAGGACCCAAAACTATACGTGCCTGGACCCTTTGGCCCAAACCTATACGTGCCTATACCCTTTGGTCCAAACCTATACGTGCCTGGACCTTCAGACCCAAACCTATACATGCCTGGAACCTCAGACCCAAACCTATACGTGCCTGGACCTCTAGACCCAAACCTATACGTGCCTAGACCTCTAGACCGAAACCTGTACGTGCCTGGACCTTCAGACCCACACCTATACGTGCCTAGACCTCTAGACCCAAACCTATACGTGCCTGGACCTCTAGACCCAAACCTATACGTGCCTGGACCTTCAGACCCAAACCTTGACGTGCCTGGACCTTCAGACCCAAACCTATACGTGCCTATTCCTGTAGACCCAAACCTATACGCACCTGGACCCTTTGGCCCAAACCTATACGTGCCTGGACCTTCAGACCCAACCCTATACGTGCCTGGACCTCTAGACCCAAACCTATACGTGCCTGGACCCTTTGGCCCAAACCTGTATGTGCCTGGACCCTTTGGCCCAAACCTATACTTGCCTAGACCTTCAAACCCAGACCTATACGTGCCTAGACCCTCTGGCCCAAACCTAAACGTGCCTATACCCTCAGGCTCAAACCTATACGTGCCTAGACCCTTTGGCCCAGACCTATACGTGCCTGGACCTCTAGACCAAAACCTATACGTGCCTAAACCTCTAGACCCAAACCTAAACGTGCCTGGACCTTCAGACCCAAACCTATACGTGCCTGGACCTTCTGACCCAAACCTATACGTGCCTATTCCTGTAGACCCAAACCTATACGTGCCTATACCCTCAGACACAAACCTATACATGCCTGGACCTCTAGACCCAAACCTATACATGCCTGGACCTCTAGACCCAAACCTATACGTGCCTGGATCTTCAGACCCAAACCTATACGTGCCTGGACCTTCAGACCCAAACCTATACGTGCCTATACCCTCAGACCCAAACCTAGACGTGCCTGGACCTCTAGACCCAAACCTATACGTTCCTGGACCTTCAGACCCAAACCTATATGTGCCTGGACCTCTAGACCCAAGTCTATACGTGCCTGGACATTCAGGCCCAAACCTATATGTGCCTGGACCTTCAGACCCAAACCTATACGTGCCTAGACCCTCAGACCCAAACCTATACATGCCTGGACCTCTAGACCCAAACCTATACGTGCCTGGACCTTCAGAACCAAACCTATACGTGCCTGGACCCTTTGGCCCAAACCTATATGTACCTGGACCTTCAGACCCAAACCTATACGTGCCTGGACCTCTAGACCCAAACCTATACGTGCCTGGACCCTTTGGCCCAAACCTGTATGTGCCTGGACCCTTTGGCCCAAACCTATACGTGTCTGGACCTCATGACCCAAACCTATACGTGCCTATTCCTGTAGACCCAAACCTATACGTGCCTGGATCTTCAGACCCAAACCTATATGTGCCTGGACCTCTGGACCCGAACCTATACGTGCCTGAACCCTTTGGCCCAAACCTATACGTGCTTGGACCTTCAGACCCATACCAATACGTGCGTGGACCTCTAGACCCAAACCTATACATGCCTGGACCTGTAGACCCAAACCTATACGTACTTGGGCCCTTTGGACCAAACCTATACGTGCCTGGACCTTCAGACCCAAACCTATACGTGCCTAGACCCTCAGGCCCAAACCTAAACGTGGCTGGACCTTCAGACCCAAACCTATACGTCCCCGGGCCTTATTGCCCAAACCTGTACTTGCCTCGACCATCTATTCCGCCATGCAAAAACACGTCCATTCTGGACTTAGGACGATCCTCGGAGCTTTAACATCTGGATTGTGGGGATCCCACAAAAAAAACAATATTCTAGAAAACCGTGGGGAAGGAAAATTCTCGTAAAACGTCCCCGCAGTTTTAAAATTCGGACTGCGGTGATCCCACGAAAATCTCAGAGGCAGCAGTCCTACCCTCATATTGATAGGTAGGAAAACAATATCAAAAATAACCCTTTTTGTAATGGAAGATATAGCAATTTTGTTGTGCAAAAAGTCAGCAAAGCTCTGACTACCAGATACATACACCATTTAAACAAACGACCAGAAGTATAAACAAGTTGTATGTTATTGTCACATTTCCTCGTCACATGTTCACCAAGTAGTCTAACCAAGCTTGATATACAACCATGTATCAATTCAAACCAGGAGCATTACATTTGCTAGGGCTTGGTAGCCAGACCGGTGAATGGCTCCAACCATCCAAATTGCTGGCTGGAGCAATGTGACCAAGTTCAAGGCCAAGTACATTTTTACAAAGTAGTCAGCCCAAGCTTGTTGAAAATAAAACCATATAGAAATTCAAATTAGGAACATTTAACTTACAAGGGCTTGGTAGACAGAGTACAAGGCTAACCGTAACTTGGCAAAGGCCAACCACCTGGGGAGGTCTGAAGTTGGATCCTTAATCCGGTTTGGCAAAGGCCAACCACCTGGGGAGGTCTGAAGTTGGATCCTTAATCCGGTTTGGCAAAGGCCAACCACCTGGGGAGGTCTGAAGTTGGATCCTTAATCCGGTTTGGCAAAGGCCAACCACCTGGGGAGGTCTGAAGTTGGATCCTTAATTCGGTTTGGCAAAGGCCAACCACCTGGGGAGGTCTGAAGTTGGATCCTTAATTCGGTTTGGCAAAGGCCAACCACCTGGGGAGGTCTGAAGTTGGATCCTTAATCCGGTTTGGCAAAGGGTCGTTTGCCAAACCGTTTGCCAATACTTAAGGCGCATACGGTATGATCTTGAAGAACAATTCACAAAACATCTTCTCTACACGGCGAGAGGGTGTATGCACGTATAGGTTTGGGTTTGAGGGTCTAGGCACGTATAGGTTTGGGTCAAAAGGTCTAGGCACGTATAGGTTTGGGCAAGAGGGGTGTAGGCGCGTATAGGTTTGGGTCTGAGGGTCTAGGCACGTGTAGGTTTGGGCAAGAGGGGTGTAGGCACATATAGGTTTGGGTCAGAAGGTCCAGGCACGTATAGGTTTGGGTCTAGAGGTCTAGGCGCGTGTAGGTTTGGGTCTAGAGGTCTAGGCGCGTGTAGGTTTGGGTCTAAGGGTCTAGGCACGTGTAGGTTTGGGTCTAGAGGTCTAGGCGCGTGTAGGTTTGGGTCTGGAAGTGTAGGTTTGGGTCTGAGGGACTAGGCACGTATAGGTTTAGGTCAGAGGGGTGTAGGCACGTATCGGTTTGGGTCAGAAGATCCAGGCACGTATAGGTTGTGTCTGAGGGGCGTAGGTTTGTGTCTGAGGGTCCAGACGCGTATAGGTTTGGGCAAGAGGGGTGTCGGCACGTATAGGTTTGGGCAAGAGGGCCTAGGCACGTATAGGTTTGGGCAAGAGGGGTGTAGGCACGTATAGTTTTGGGCAAGAGGGGTGTAGGCACGTATAGGTTTGGGTCTAGAGGGTCTAGGCGCGTATAGGTTTGGGCAAGAGGGGTGTAGGCACGTATAGGTTTGGGTCTGAGGGGTGTATTTATTTGTCAGGAGGTGTAGGTTTGGGTCTGAGGGTCTAGGCACGTATAGGTCTAGGTCAGAGGGGTGTAGGCACGTATAGGTTTGGGTCCGAGGGGTGTAGGCACGTATAGGTTTGGGTCTGAGGGGTGTAGGCACGTATAGGTTTGGGCTTGAGGGTCTAGGCAATATAGGTTTGGGTCTGAGGGGTGTAGGTTTGGGTCTGAGGGTGTAGGCACGTATAGGTTTGGGTTCGAAGGTCTAGGCACGTTTAGGTTTGGGTCTGAGGGGTGTAGGTTTGGGTGTGAGGGTCCTCGTACGTATAGGTTTGTCTCTTAGGTCTAGGCACGTATAGGTTGTGTCTAGGTTAAACCTAGACCCCCTCGACTCCTTCTTAGTCAATGGCTACCGGTACGTGCTACGTGCCTTCGCTCAACACATGCCGTAGCGTTGTTCCCTAAAAACGCTACTACATTTTTTATATTTGAGCCGACAGAAGCGGCGAAATAATGGCGACGGTTCACCAACCTTCTACCAGCTAGTCCAGCTACTACTTCCATAGGGGCGCACAGGGGTCGTTAGCTAATGGTCTCGAGTAGAGGGGCTACTATAATACTATTACCTGAAGGGCGGCGCTAGAAAATATGGCGGGGTGCCGGGGTCCGCACTCCGCAGCGCAGCAGCGCACCAATCCCACGATCTTCAGCTCTCTTAATTTGCGCAATTGAACATTCGCTGAAGTGCAACGGAATTTCGCGTAGACCTGCGCTGCGGACCAAAAGAAGGCCCTCCCTCCTCCCTGTTGACGTAATTCACGAGGACGTTATAATAAAGGCGTAGTATAAGCGGTGCCCGATGCCCGGCGGTGCCCTGAAGGCTTTTGTCACCAGAGGGCCGCAGAGGGCCCTCTGTTCGTCACCCTACTACCCCGCCGTACTACCAACTACTACTACTACTGCCCTGGACTTCGCAGCAGCTCGGATCCAGCCAATCCGACGTCGGTAACGATTCTTCCGTCATTCCCACGCAGCGCGAAAATAGTGGGGCAATGGTTCCGCCCCTGACGCGGGCTGATGCGGGCTGATGGGTAATGGTTCCGCCCAGAGGTTCTCTGGTTCCGCCCCCTGGTTCGCCCTGGTTCCGCCCGGTTCCGCCCCCTGATGGCAATGGTTCCGCCGCGACGGTTGGTTGACTGGTGCAGAGGACCCCTGGACTGGTGGAAGGTCGGTTGATCACAATATGTACCACAAGAGGGTCAGTCAGGGTCTACAACTGTATTAATTCCGTCAGTGCTGCAGTCCATTTCGCCAATTGGTTGCGACATACGCCCTTTCACGGCTCTTCTAGCCTAAAGCCGACTTCAAAGGCCTGGAAATCTACTACTTTCTTTCGGTAATTTTCAACTATCGTAGATAGCCAGGGCTCAAGCTCGCGAAGCTTTAGTATTCACATTGTAGCTTCGAAATGCCCTTTGAGAGTGCAGTCGTCGAGGTAGCGTCTAGCAAGGTGCGCCAGAGCCGAACTCCGCAGTAAAGTGACTTAAAACCACCCATTCTCTAGCTAATGGACATATATGTATGTGTCGATACCTCGGCTGGTTCGAGCGTGCTGCTCGCCTGATTCAGTCCTCGCAAGATTGTTCTCGTTTGTCCGAACCTAAGCACTCGCTGTGCTCCAGCCAACGTGCAGACACGCTTCTGCATTCACGTGGCAGACATTTCCGCCCCGGAATTCTGCAAGGAATTCAGTCACGAGAAAATTGTCAGTTGTTGCGTTAGGGCAGTTTCACTCTGTATAAGGCTATTCGGATGGACTCGCACGAGATTCGTCCCGTTTAGATTTTTCGCTGACAAAAACCCTAGCTAGGTGACAATGTTTTTCTTTTAGGCTAGACGCAGCAGATTCTAGGCAGCTCCCCTGACTGGCTGTTCAGCCAAAGCTAATGCAACCTACTGTGTCTGGAAGCTGACAGAATCCCCTATCCAGAACTTTCGAAATCTTGGGGCCTAGCCCAGTGGCTGGCTCTTGTAGAAAACCCTTGCTAGGTGATAATATCTTCCAGGGGACCCCTCTCCCATATCTAGACCACTTCTGCCATTGTTTAAACAGGGTTTTATTTTCTGCATTTCTTAGCAGCCTCTAGGTACCTCCCTGAGGCAGCCACTGCGCCAAAACCAATTATGAACAGCTGATAGTGTCAGCTTCAAGGTGCACTGAGTTGCGCTTGGTTTGGCTGAATATCTAGTCACTGGAGCTGCCTAGAAGCTGGTGCTTGTAGCTGAAAAGAAAGGCTACGTGTTCAAATAAGTAAACATTGAAAACCACTTCCTGCTACCTTTTGAATTCAGTTGGGCGAGGTCGCATCAAAACCCTTCAATACACCGTGTGCAGGATGCTCAGGAGGTTTGTTGCATTACCAAGGAAGAAGCCAGCATCAGAGGGGCCTCCGCCCCTACACACCAAAGTCAGCTTTTGGACTCTGAGAAGTGCGAGCCCCTCTTCTCACACATGGTAGCCTTGTCTAATCCAATACATTTTGCTGGCCCTTGCCTATCTCCATTGAGCAAACCCGCTGATTCTGCCCTCCTACTCCTGCCAGTGGGTGTGAAAGGCACTTGTCGTGTAACCTCCAACGCCGAATCCCTACCCCCCCACACAAGTACGGAGGATTCTGCTAAAATTTTGGGGCTAAGTCCACAGCATGTCTGCAAGCCTCCACCTTCCAATTGTCCGGAAGCACCACCGCCTCGGGGCTCATCTTCATCTGGGGAAAGACTTTGTAAGGGGAGCAGACCAAGTGCCAAAAACACCAGGGATGGCGTAGGCATTGCAGAAGCTGAGCTTAAACGCAAGCAGCAGCAAGCTTCTCACAATAGATTTCCGCAGCTCTCCGACCCTCATCTTGATGGAGGAGAGCTGACGAGACGGCGGAGCCATGAACCTAACCTGATCCACAGCCATGAATTGGACTTTGTCAAGAACATCGGGCAAGGTGAGTCCACCACAAAAGAAGCCTCCCCCACTCCCACCCCACCCCCTACCCCAACCCCCCCACCCCCTCGCCCACGCCCCTACCCCAATCACCCTGACACTCAAGCATCTGGCCTCTTTAAGACCATGTGCCCTTTATCTGACCAGTCAGTCGAGTGTATCAGAATTTGTGTGGAACTTTTTCTGCATTGCCCACCAACAACCACAAGCAAAGCCTGCTGTTTCTTGACACCCCTCCGCTTCATCTGCTCCTCGTTCCCCAGGTGGCTTTTGTGTGGTAGAGCATTGTATCTTCCGCCCAGGCAAGGATTCACAGCCACCAAGCAACCCAAGCAACCCCCGCTCACCGCCTACCAAGCAAGCCACTGTACATGTGGCCGTGAAACAAACCAAGCCAGAGGGTTGCAGCATGTTCAATGACCCATTTGCGATTATTAAGGAAGCAAAGATTCTGGAATCTCTGTCTCACATGTGAGTTGCATCCTGAGTTGTATCCTCCCTCCCCCCCCCCCCCCCCCTCCCCCCCCCCCCCCCCCCCCCCCTCTTCCTCCTCCACACCCACACCCACACTGCCCCCCCCCCCCCCCCCCCCCCCCCCCCCCCCCACACACACACACACACACACCTCACCCCCCCTCTCTTACATAAACACATATCACTAGCTTTTGTACAATGGAATTAGAGGCAAAGCTCCGAGGCAAAGTTACGAGTTGTGCTCACAGCATGCTCAAACAATCTCTGGCTCACAAGTGAGTTGCATCCTGAGTTATACCCTTACCCCCCCCCCCCCCCCCCCCCCACACACACACACCCTCCACACACACAGACACACCCTCCACACACACAAACCCTCCACACACACACACACACACACACACACACCACACCCTCCACACGCACACCACACCCTCTACACACACGCACCACATACACCCCCTCCCCCGCTGCTAGTTCTCTAGCTGTGACCAAAATAACTAGCCTCTCCTGGTTACCCAGGATTTGGGTTGGTGGTTGGGAGTTGTTGAGGACCAACCCTGTACCTGGTACATCACCAACACACCATCCGCATCTTGCTGCAGGAACATCGTGGCTTTCATGGGAGTAGGGTTTTGGAATGACAGGCTGGCAAGCCAAAAGGAAGTTGTATTGGACTATGATTTTCTTGTTGAGGAGTTCATGGGTGGAGGGACTCTTGGGGACCTTCTGGGGAAGAGCGGGGCCAAGCCATCGTACAGCCTGGATGATGGCTTGAGGTGGATGACTTATGTGGCCTCAGGGCTGAGCTACATGCACTGCAAGACATCTAGGGTGAGTGCTGCGAAACCACAATTGGTTTCGGAGCTGTGTATGCTGTGGTGCATATGGCACAGCTTCCATTGCTTGAGGTGGATGACTGATGTGGCCTCAGGGCTGAGCTACATGCACTGCACCTAGGGTGAGTGCGCTGTGTATGCTGTGGTGCATATGGCACAGCTTCCGTTGCTTAAGATGGGTGACAGTGGTGGCCTTAGGGCTGAGGTACATGCACTTCAAGGCACCTAGGGTGAAAGAGCTGTGTATGCTGATTTGCGAGTGGAGTTGAGTTGTGAGTTGCTGAGTTGAGTCGAGTTGTGAGTTGTTGAGTTGCGAGTTGCGAGTTGTTGAGTTTAGTCGAGTTGCGAGTTGCGAGTTGTTGAGTTTAGTCGAGTTGCGAGTTGTTCAGTTGCGATTATGTGGCATGCATTCGGCATAGATTCCTTTGCCTGGATGATGGCTTGAGATGGGTGACAGTGGTGGCCTCAGGGCTGGGCTACATGCACTGCAAGACACCTAGGGTGTGGGAGCTGTGTATGCTGAGTTGCGAGTGGAGTTGAGTTGTGAGTTGCTGAGTTGAGTCGAGTTGTGAGTTGTTGAGTTGCGAGTTGCGAGTTGTTGAGTTTCAGTCAAGTTGCGAGTTGTTGAGTTTAGTCGAGTTGCGAGTTGTTCAGTTGCGATTATGTGGCATGCATTCGGCATAGATTCCTTTGCCTGGAATGATGGCTTGAGATGGGTGACAGTGGTGGCCTCAGGGCTGAGCTACATGCACTGCAAGACACCTAGGGTGTGGGAGCTGTGTATGCTGAGTTGTGAGTTGAGTTGAGTTGTATAGCCGAGTTACGAGTTGTTGAGTTGCGAATTATTGAGTTGAGTCGAGTTGCGAGTTGTTGAGTTTATGTGGCATGCATTCGGCACAGATTCCATTGCCTGGATGATGGCTTGAGACAGGGTGACAGTGGTGGCCTCAGGGCTGGGCTACATGCACTGCAAGGCACTTAGGGTGAGAGAGCTGTGTATGTAAGTGTTTGAAAGAGGCTGTGTCGCACTGGGGTCGCACCTAGTAGCTCAATTTGTGATGCGTCGCGCGAAGAAATAAAATTCTAGCATGATATGGTAGGCTGCGATAGGATTAAAACATTGAGTAGCCAGGTGCTGGCCGCAACTTAAGCGTCAAAGGCCTAAGGTCATTCTGATCATGCACAGACTCGGAAAAAAGTGATTGTACTTGGCAAATCCTGATGTCACAGTCTGCCAGCCCCCAAACTTGAACTTGAACTTGGTATCATAGCAATTTGCCAGCAACTGTAGTGTCTAAGGTCTTATCACCTACATATATATATGCTTATAAACTTATAATAAATAGCATATAACCTGTATATAACCAGTATCTATCTTGCAAATATATCTGCTTATAGACTTCTTATAAAAAGCATATAACTTGCATATAAGCTGTATATAACCTGTATATTACTTGCATATGTATCTGCTTATAGACTTTTTATAACTTGCATATAAGCTGTATATAACCAGTATTTATCTTGCATGTATCTGCTTATAGACTTCTTACAACTTGCATATAAGCTGTATGTAACCTGTATATTACTTGCGTATGTATCTGCTTATAAACTTCTTATAAATAGCATATAACCTATGTATAACCTGTATATTACTTGCATATGTATCTGCTTATAGACTTCTTATAACTTGCATATAAGCTGTATGTAACCTGTATATTACTTGCGTATGTATCTGCTTATAGACTTCTTATAACTTGCATATAACCTGCATATGACTTTCATAGTAGGTCATTCTGATGGTGCACAGATTCTTTTAGGTGGCGAGGTGTCTGGTAGTGAACTTGGGATTACAAGGACTAATTAGAAAATTGGGTCGTAGATTTCCTTTTACGTTATAAGCAGGAGCTTCTAGGCAGCTCCCTCACTCATCCACTGGGCCATGCACAAATATTCCATCATACGTTCAGTAATGATGACATCAGCGTCCAGGTGCGGTAGACTGTGTTAGGTTTGGCTGGGCAGGCAGGCAAGGGAGGTGCCTAGAAGCTGCTGCTCCTTAGCGGAAAAAAATGCAACGGATTGGGTGTTGTCTACTCACCATGTTTTTATCCCTCCCCCTTTCAGGTTATCCACAGGGACTTGAAGCTAGGCAACGTTTTCTAGGAAGGTGTGTAGCAAGTGTCTGCACTGTTTCTTCTTCACAGTGGTTTTCAAGGGAACAGGAGCCCCCATGTTTACCCATTTGTCCTATTTACTGTCCAACCATAAAATTGAAAATTGAAGCCTGACACGTCAGGCAACAGTCGCGTAACTAACTCGCTTCGGTCAGCTCCATCGTTGCCACCTTTCGTTCCGTTGCCGACACACTCCGCCAATTTTCCGCTTCGCTTGCCACGCTGCATAGGACTTGTTTAACTGTGTGTCTGTAATCCTTCTGTATGTCCAGTTATATGTAGGGAACGGCAAATCACATGATGTTGACCAAAGACGAGTATGACATCATATGATATCATACACAAATCATATGATTTAATATCATATGATATGATGCCCCAGGCCAAAGTTACCTAGTCAGACCGCCGGCATCATATGATATCATATTGCCTATCCCTAGTTATATAGCAAAAGTTGCGATGTGAGCCTGATTTCATGATTGGTTGGGATTGGTTGGGACCCTGATTTGATGATGAGTAGGGATCGGCATATCATATGATTTTGGTCAATGGTGATTATGATAGCATATGATTTTGTACAAATTTCATCATATGATATTGTATTTCAATAGTAACTTTGGCCTAGTCAGACTGCCAGCATCATACGATATCATATGATGACATGATATCATGTTGCCGTTCCCTAATGATGAGTGGCGCAGCACAGTATAGGCGTAGCGCGGTAGACACCACCACACACCACCAGCAGCAGCTGCTTTCCCTCCTTTGTTCGTCCCGCCCTTGCGTCACCTAATCTTTGCTGACCCCATCACCCTATGCCCTCTCCTTCCAATCATCCCTTTATCCTCCATCCTGTCACCCCTTCATCTCCTGTGTATGTCACATCGGATGACAGAAGAATTGCTAGTATGGGCTGGCCCCTTCAACCTCACGCCTCGTAATAAGGTGTCCTATTATTATGATTATTATGATCATTGTTATTATTATTATTATTATTATTATTATTGTTTTTATTATTATTATTGTTATAATTATTATTATCATTATTATTACTATTATTATTATTATTATTATTATTATTATTAGTCTCCCCCCCACACACACCCCCACACCCCACCCCCGTCTCCCCCCTGTCTCCCTCCCCCTCTCCCCCCCTCACATTGCTGCACGTTCCACAAATATCACAGGGGGTGACAAAAGGATGGCCAGTGCCAAAATTGGCGATTTGGGACTCGCTGTGGAGGTTGGCCAATGCTTGGACACCTCCTGGAGCTACGTCTCCGAGCCCGGCACTTCTTCCAGGCCCAGCGCTCACCTGAAAGATGATCCTGCCAAAGATTCTTGTCCCTTGCCCGTCGGATTGCAGAAGCTTGAGGGGAAAGTCGGCTCTCTCACTTACATGGTGTGTGTTTGTGTGTTTCGAAAGCTGTGTTTTGAGTAGTGTGTGTGTTTCGAGTATAGCATGTATGTTTCGAGTATAGTGCGTGTGTTTCGAGTATAGTGTGTGTCGAAAAATAATAAGAAAAAAGATCCAGCTTGTTTTCTTTCTCCCTTCCCCGTCGGATTGCAGAAGCTTGAGGGGAAAGTGGGCTCTCTCACCTACATTTTTTCTTCCCCACTGGAATGCAAAAGCTTGAGGGAAAAGCCGTTTTTTTTAGGGGAAAGCCTGATCTGTTTTTCTTCTTGTTTTTTTCCTTGCCCATTGCTACGCACACCATACTATAATTAGCATGCTCTCTCACCAAATGTGTGTTTTTGCATTGTGGGAATTGTGTCCTGGGCCTCTAATTTCATCCATCCAATTGCAGGAGTCCATCCTGACTCCGTCAAGGCGCAGGCGCATTTGGAGTCCAATAGGGCACCAGGAAAAATGCAATCATTATCACTATCATCAGCGCCATCACCAGCAGCAGCACCATGATCATCCGCACCATCATCAGCAGCAGCACCATCATCATCTGCACCATCATCATCATCATCAGCAGCAGAACCATCATCAGCGGCAGCACCATCATCATCCGCACCATCAGCAGCAGCAGCACCATCATCATCTGCACCATCAGCACCATCATCAGCAGCACCATCATCAGCAGCACCATCATTACTGCACCATCATCATCAGCAGCACCATCATCTGCACCATCATCAGCAGCAGCAGCACCATCATCATCTGCACCATCAGCAGCAGCAGCAGCAGCAGCACCACCATCATCTGCACCATCATCAGCAGCACCACCATCATCATCTGCACCATCAGCAGCAGCAGCATCAGCAGCAGCACCACCATCATCATCTGCACCATCAGCAGCAGCAGCACCATCATCATCATCAGCAGCAGCAGCAGCACCACCACTATCATCATCTGCACCATCATCAGCAGCAGCAGCAGGAGCACCATCATCATCCGCTCCATCATCATCATCAGCAGCAGCAGCACCATCATCATCTGCACCATTATCATCATCATCAGCAGCAGCAGCACCATCATCAGCACCATCAACATCATCCTCAATGCTGCATGCTTGAATCTTTCAATCTTCTCGGGTTAAAAACCCCAATTGTTCACTATTTAAAATAACCTCTATAGCTGTAGGCCTATTTTAACAATCGAACACCCTCCACTGCACCCACCCCTGCACCCTCCATTGCCCCCCCCCCCCCCCCCCCCCCCCCCACCACCACCACCACCACTTCTGCACCCCTATTGCACCCCCCACCCCACCCCTGCACCCACCCTTGCACCCGCCCATAGACCCTCCACTGCACGCACCCTTGCACCCACCCATGCATCCACTCCAAGCTTCTAAGTGTGCCCCATGATTTTGTCCTCTCAGGCTCCAGAGGTGTTCATGTGCCTCGACTACAATGAAAAGGTGAGTAATGATGGAAAGTATGAAGTATAACGGTGAGGTGAGCAATGATGAAAAGTATGAAGAATGATGAAACGTATAATGATAAGGTGAGCAATGATGGAAAGTATAATGATGAGGTGAGCAATTATGAAACATATTAAGAATGATGAAACGTATACTGAAAAGGTGAGCAATGATGAAAAGTAGAATGATGAGGTAAACGATGGTGAAAACTAGAATGGAGAGGTAAGCAATGATGAAAAGTAGAATGATAAGGTAAGCAGTGATGTAAACTAGAATAATAAAGTAAGCAATGATGAACAGCCCCATATGGGCTGGCATCTGCTATATGCATACAGCTTTTCTGCATTGTGCACCTTGCTATATTGGGGGTGCTAAGGAAGAGCCTTTTAGGGTTGCTCTTTTGTGCAAAATAACTAGTGCAACTACCCTGGCCAGGTTTGAGCACGCCTATGCATCTCAGGAACCTGATTGGCCATAAAAACCATTTAACAATCCGAATTCAGCATCCGCTCCTTAGTAGGTGGATGTGTAATCTTTGGAGTCATGTTGTACGAGGTTCAAATTCAAATTCAACGCTCGCTCCTTCGTAGATGGATGTGTAATCTTTGGAATCGTGTTGTAAGATATTCAAATTCAAGTTCAACATCTGCTCCTTCGCAGGTGGATGTGTACAGCATTGGAATCATGTTGTACAAGATTCAAATTCAAATTCAGCATCCTCTCCTTGGCAGGTGGATGTGTAATCTTTGGAATTGTGTTGTACGAGATTCAAATTCAACATTCGCTCCTTTGCAGGTGGATGTGTAATCTTTGGAATCGTGTTGAACGATTCAAATTCGACATTCAAATTCAACATTCGCTCCTTTGCAGGTGGATGTATACAGCTTAGGCATTATGTTGTACGAGATTCAAATTCAAATTCAACATTCGCTCTGCAGGTGGATGTGTAATCTTTGGAATCGTGTTGTACGAGATTAAAATTCAACATTCAAATTCAACATTCAAAGCCAGCATTCAACATTCAAAGCCAACATTTAACTTTCAACTTTCAACATCCGCTCCTTTGTAGGTGGACGTGTACAGCTTTGGCATTATGTTGTACGAGATGGTCCATCGCCAAACAGTTTTCAAACAACTACCTTGTCGCACTTTGAAAGGAGTGGAGGTAAGGCTTCCACCTGTATGTGTAGGCTTATGTCTGTCTGTCTGTGTGTGGGGTGGTGGTGGTGTGGGGGGTGTGTGTGTGTGGGGGGGGGGGGGGGGGGGGGGGGGTCAGGGAGAGTATGTAGGTGAGGCTTCCTTTTTTAAAGAGAAATCATTCCTCGTTCTGTGGTCGTGGATGGATTCAAATCTTGTGTATGCTCTGGTTCACAGAGTTCCTTTTTTTTATTAGTGCAATCATGATTCATCGAACTGCTCTGTCCTGTTAATGTACTTGAACTTGGTTACATAGCTTCAGCCTTTAAGGCTGCTTGCCGTCTTCAGCAGTAACCTAATCAATCAAAAGCAAAGCATTATTGTCAAAATATATATTTGGTCCAATCTGTTGATGTAAGAATAGCACAAAGCACATCCTGCCCGCATATAAGGGTCGCAGACAGGCTTGCTTCTTTACTTGCTTCCGTTACTTGCATCCTTGCTTCCTTCCTTCCTTCCTTCCTTCCTTCCCTTCATTCCTTCGTTCTTGCTTACTTGCTTGCCTGCTTGCTTGCTTGCTTGCTTGCATCCTTGCATCCTTGCGTCCCTGCATCCTTGCTTGCTTGCTTGCTTGCATAGTTCCCTTTCCTTTCATACCCTTTCATCCCTTTCATTTCATTTCATCCTTTTCATCCTTTCATCCCTTCCCTTCCCTCCCCTCCCCTCCCCTCCCCTCCCTCCCCGCTTCCTTCCTTCCTTCCTTACCCTCCTTCCTTCCTTCCGTCCCTCCCCTATCCTTTCCCTTCCTTCCCTTTCGTCCCTCCCTTCCTCCCTTCCCCCCTTCCTCCCTTCCTATCTCCCTTCCTTCCTTCCTCCCTTCCTCCCTTCCTCCCTCCCTTCCTCCCTTCCTTGTTTGCTTGCTCCGCCATGCGATGGCTAATCAACAATCCTGAAACCAGGCTTGAGTAGCCCAAGTAGCTACTCAACCTGGCCTGCATAAATCTGAAATACAAAACTGTTGATGTATGTAGGCGTGGGCTCATGCCGTCGCTTATGAAGGCCGCAGGCCTACCATCAGCCAAGGAACCCCAGGTGGCGTGGCCCAACTCATTGAGCAATGCTGGGCAGAAGCACCTGAGCTACGCCCAAGGTGTGTGATTTGTTTTGCCCAGTGTTGTTAAGTAACTTAAGTGGGGGCTATGTTCCCTAGAACTGCATGCACATCCTAGCATGCACAGTGTTATTCATTTCTCTAGGGTGGGTATTCCAAATACAACTGAGTAGTCCTTAGTGAAGGCATAAGCCACTACCGCCCATAGGCGGACTAGCGAGTGGGCTCCCGAAGGGGGTGGTACTTGTCTAAAAATTTGGAGCCATCCTATTGCGACTGCCTCCCCTGGTTAATTGTACGCGAGACCAGTTGTCTTCTTTTGAGGGAAAGAGATCGGCACTGTTTCTTTTGGGGGCTACGCGTAGCAGCTTCTAGGCAGCTCCTTTCTCCCACCCTCCGGCAAAACCTCTAGCTAGCTAGTGCGTCTGGAAGCTGACCTGGCAGGCATTTCATTCAAATCTGAATCTGTGGGCTGTTATCTGTGGGCTCCACTCAGTTGCTGGCTAAAGGAGCTGGGTGGAAGCTGCTACGTCTAGCCCAAAAAAGAATCAGTGGAGATTGGTATTTACTGGTCCGGGTCTTTGCAGAGTTGTTTATTGCAGATTTCTATAGGCCAGGTTGAGTACTTGGGCTACTTGGGCTACTTGAGCCTGAATCGAGGATTGTTGCGTAGCCATCGGATGACGGAGCGCAAAGCGTGGAGGCCGGGTGTCCGGGGGGTCCATGCATCGCCATGCAACGCCTGCATGGCGACGCATGGGACTGGCTAAACTAGTCAGAAATGGCTTCCCGAACCAGTTTGGGGGGCAGAGCGTCGCACAAAACAATAACACTGATTTAGTTAGGAAGTATAGACTGCTAACTTGAATTTAAATCATCTGCATAGCACGAAGTGCGCCCCACCCACCCACCCACCCACCAACTCCGTTGTTTACGATTTGTTGGGGTTCAGTTCATCAGTCTTTTTTTGCATACAGCCCTTCCCAATCTTGAGGTTGGGCAAGTCTGTTGAGCTTATTTGGCTATGCCTTAACCGGCTTAACTGTAAAATCACACGAAGGCAAGACAGCTGCTGAGATTTAAGATGAGAGTCATGTGGTGCGTGTCTCAACCGGCTAGAGAGTAGAACCACTTGCCATGTTGACACCATGTGCATCTGCTCGCAGTATGAGCGAGGTGGTTGGATGCTTGGACGCCATTCGGAAGGAGCTTGGACCCAAGACGCGTTGGCCTGCAGAACAACATGGGGCAAGGAAGCCTTGGCTGTGCTGGCCCAAGTTTTGCGGTGCTTCAGCAACCCTAGACTGAGCCATTCGGAAGGAGCTTGGTCCCAGGGCGCGTTGGCCTGCAGAACAACATGGGGCAAGAAGGCCCAAGTTTTGCGGTGCTTCTGCAACCTAGACTGAGTTATTTGGAAGGATCTTGGACCCCAGCAGAGCAACATGGAGCAAGAAAGCCTTGGCTGCTCTAGCCCAAGTTGTGCGGTGCTTCTGCAACCCTAGACTGAGCGTGTGCATGCAAGTAAGATGAGTCCAGCATATACCCACCACCATGTGAGAAGCATCACCTCCATGCTGCATGCTGCATCCCTCCATGCACTGCTGCATCGTGCGTGCTTACATGGCCAACCGACAAAGCCAGAAAGCCGTGCTGAAGATCCAACCTAGATGACCCACAAAAAGTCATCAAGTCACCTTGTGCAACTGTGTGAGGCGCTTGTCGGTGAGGTGGCAGGGGTGCACCTACTGTGCTGGCGCTGCTGATGGCAGTACTGAGACACCAGGTTGCCCCCCCCAGGTTCAGCGCCTTGACGGTGATGAAGAAACACTCACAAATAAAGTGGTAGTCAGGAGTGGTGGCAGGGGGTGTGCCTTCTGTGCTAGTGCTACTGGTGACAGTGGGAGAGGAGGTGACATGCTCATGCCAGGCAAGCCCCCGCCCCAGACATATCTGACTGATGATACATAAGTTCCTTTCCTATGATTCATCGGTCCCTAACCTATAATACATCGGTCTCTAACCTATGATACGTCTCGACCAAGGCCTTCGCCTCACGCCACCTGGGAATGCTAGTTGACCGTTTCTGACCACCGTCTATCGAATTCAGACCTGTAAAAAGTGCATATCAGACTGTTAGGCAGACTGAAAGTACATATTTTACACACTAGCGAGCTCTAGATGGATCGATGGGCGGGAGGAGGTGCTAATAACAGCACCTCTACTTTGGTGTACAAATGTGCTGGCCTGCAAACTCCCATAATCAACAACCTAATGCAGTCCATGTTGTTTTGAATATCTCATGGAGTACCGTCTACTTTTCTTACCATACTTGAATGACTTGGTTTTCAGCCATTTCTGGGCTGCTCACCATCTTACAATTCCCAAGCCCCCCCCCCCCCCCCCCCCCCTTGCGGTACCCACGGAAACCAGGAAGCACACTGAACGAATTAGACAGTTTAAAAACTTGTCCAGGTCGGTCTGTTGGTCAATTTTTTATGTGTAGTCGACAAGTATGCCACACTGGTGCATCTTCCGGCCTGCCGCATTTGATTGTTTGTCATTGTCATCTCACGGCCTTGACCATGCTTGAGTTGGTGTATGCATCAACAAGAGTGATAGGGCACATATGCCCTGGTGTACTATCATCATTGTGTTTGGCCAACATGTGGATAGTCAGGGTTTGGCCCTTTTGGTCTCTTTTTTTGTGTAGTCGACAAGAATGCCACACTTGTGCATCTTCCGGCATGCCACATTTGATTGTTTGTCATTGTCATCTCAATGAAACATCCTTATCTTGCATCGCTTTGGCCGCAATACCAACATGAACCATTTGTATTGCATGAGGTGTACACTTGGATGTAGCTAGTAGCTAGTAGCTAAGCATGCCACATTTGATTATTTGCCTTTGTCACCTCATTGAAGCATCAACATGAACCATTTGTGTGGTGTTAGGTCTCCACCCTCATGTATCTAAAGTCGTTAGAGGCATTTGATCAGTGGACAAATAGTAAGCCTTATTGCAAGGCGTGAGCTTCATCTTGTGTTTATCTGTGATCTGTCCCGTGTATTTGTACCCCGTCTACATGTGTGTATCTGTGAGCTATCCCGTGTATGTGTATCCCGTCCAGATGTGTGTACATGCGAGCTATCCCGTTTGTGTGTACCCCGTCTACATGTGTGTGCCTGCGAGCTATCCCATGTACATGTGCGTCCCGTCTACATGTGTGTACCTGCGAGCTATCCCGTCTAAATGTGTGTACCTGCGTGCACACAAAAACGAAACAGGGCTTAAGATTGCATGTATATTCCTCTTTGGAAGTGGATACCCCCAGTACTTGGGGCTCCTTTGCTTCCACCCTTGAGGACCTGCAGGGCAATCTGAGACTAGGTGGTCCTACCTAGTGAGCCGGTACCCTGCAGTGGTATCCCTTCCTGGACATTCGGAATGTCCCGGTGTCCATACCCTGCCTCTTGTCTTTCCTGGTTTTCTTGCATCGCTTTGGCCGCAATACCAACACGAACCATTTGTATTGCATGAGGTCTACACCCGCATGCAGCTAATATCGTAAGAGGCATTTGATAAATATATATATAGTACGCCTTATTACGAGGCTTGAGCTTGAGGGGGTCAGCCCGTTTGCTTGCACAACCTTGCATCACTTAGGCTGCAATAGCAACAATGCCGCCATTTGAATTTGAATTCTTGCATCACTTAGGCCGCATTAGCAGCATTGCCGCCATTTGAATTTGAATTGTTTCATGGTTCTTGAGCCAACTCTGGGCTGCTCACCGTCTGCCGATTCGAAGTCCCCCCTTGCGATACCCACGGAAACCAGGGTGCACACTAAGTGGAATAGACAGTTTAATGACTTGTCAAGTGCTGCCTTGTGGGGGGGTGAGTGTGTTTTTACATGTTGACATACTATGTTCAGATTTTGACTGTGACGTGCGTTTCCCCCCTGTTTCACCCTGTTTTCATGCATATTTTGACAGGGACGTGCGTGTCTTCATGCAGATTGGTGTGTGTGTGTCGCTTAACCTCTCTGAGGGCTTTGAATATTACATCATAAGTTATTTTTCTGGTATTATATGATTAGTTATTTTTGTTGTTTGAAACCAAGGAGCAGTTTAAAAACTTCCGGGGGGTGGATCTCTGTCTAGAGGCTGACCCTGGGATGAATCTACCGACCCAGGATGATTTCTCCTCTTGACATGTACACGATATACCAACACCCATTGTGGTGTTGCCATTGGTTCAAACATTGTGATTAATTAATAAATACACAGTATGCCTTCTTACAAGGCGTGAGGTTCAACCATTGTGGTCAATTAATAAATAGTATGCCTAATTGCGTTGCCATCGGTTCAACCATTGTTAGTACACTTGAGGTCTTAGTTTGTTAAGTACACTTGAGCTCTTAGTACACCTGTGAATACACTTGAGCTCCTCGTACACTTGTGGGCACACTTGAGCTCCTAGTACACTTGTGGGTACACTTGAGCTCCTAGTACACTTGTGGTTACAATTGAGCTCCTAGTACACTTGTGGTTACACTTGAGCTCCTAGTACACTTGTGGTTACACTTGAGCTTGTGGTTACACTTGAGCTCCTAGTACACTTGTGGTTACACTTGAGCTCCTAGTACACTTGTGGGTACACTTGAGCTCCTAGTACACTTGTGGGTACACTTGAGCTCCTAGTACACTTGTGGGTACACTTGAGCTCCTAGTACACTTGTGGGTACACTTGAGCTCCTAGTACACTTGTGAATACACTTGAGCTCCTGGTACACTTGTGAATACACTTGAGCTCCTAGTACACTTGTGAATACACTTGAGATCTTAGTTTGTGAAGTACACGTAGTACACTTGAGCTCTTAGTACACTTGTGATTACACTTGATATTTCGTTTGTGGAGAAATGAATAGTTTCGCCATGCCTTCCCATGTAAATTGTTGAGATAAGTCACCGCCCTCAATGTAGCAGAGACCCCACTGTTACTCTGGTTATACCGGGGGAGGTGCCGCAATGCCTAAGGGTCAGGTGTCGACTGAGGCCATGAGCCCACGCCACCTGCGCATGAATCCGCGTCTGGTCGTCTGAAGTTGATAAGGGCGGTAATGTTGTTTTGTTGTAACATGGTTGTAAAGTAAAGAGATTCTCAACCACCTGGCCTAGGCTTCGTCCTCCTGGCTCTATTTGCCTCCTCAGCATTTAGCACTGCATCAGCACCTATTCTTTCAACCTGAAGTCATCAAATCTTTGTTTGAGGCAGATTTAAAAAAAGGCCCTCTCCTCTGGGGGGTGGGAGGCTTCTGGACAACCCTCTGTCAGGTAGTTCGTCTGTTTGTCCGTCGGCAAGAAACCTTGGCCCTAACGAAGTCGTTAATCCCAGCTTTGGTCAGCTACACTCGATTCCTGTGCCACCTGTCGACTCGCCTAGGACTTGTTCATTTCCTATATATCGTTCAAACATTGCCCAGCATATCCAGTACTACATGCAAATCAGGTGCCCTAGTGCGACATCTTCCGGATTTGGGGCGTCTGTGCATCCATGAGATATATTTAAATAAGGGATTCGTCTCAAAGGGTGGGTCTCCCTGCATAGGGAAATAGAAACCCGGCACACCAATGCCAGATTGCATTTACAGCTCCAAAAAGAAAGCCTAAATAGACGGCGCTCAAAACCACCATGCAAGTGCATAAGGATATCTAGTGAAACGAGCTAAAAAAGGGGGGAGGAAATGCTTGGAAAACAGAGCAAAACCTTGCTAGGGTATGAAACTGGATACCAGGGCTATTTTTAAGGAAAGGAAGCAAGCACCATGGCGCTTGGAGGACTTGCAAAGTTATGCTAGCAGCTTTTTTGGCCCTCAAAGGGAGCCCAGTTGGCTCATTACACCATGGTACATACCGGTAGTGCAGCAATTGTAATTAAGCACTCTAATTTAGCACCTGGATTAGGCAACTGTAATTTAGCAATCATAATTTCGCACCTAAAAGAAAATCCTACCAGAGCCCCTGCTGCGGAAAGGGAAGGAAGAGAAGGGCGACAGAAGTTTTCCCCCTGTATAATACATAACTTTTTCATAGACACGCCATTGTTGACCCAAGACAACCCCGCTCCACAACATCCAGTAGGGGTCTTCCAACTAATATAAGATAGGATAAGCAATATTGCAGCAAGCAAGCATGATATGGGTGAAACCCGAACTTGCTGGGTCGCTGCTTCGGAAGTCTGCACCAAGCAGGGCCGCTGTAAATATACCAGCTTGGGGCCTCCACCCACCCACAGGAAAAAGCAGTCCGGGAGCCCTCCCGAAAGCGCCAAGCCGCCAATACTCCCCGGCACGAGATGCTTGCAGGGATTCAGGTAATCCTTGGACTATCGACTAGATGACGGACCGCGTAGTGAAGTACTTGAGTCACTGCTCCTGTGCCTTTTCTAAGCGTGAGCTTCCGAGCCCGAATCTGAGCCCGAAGGCTGTCCACGGAATTTCCCCGCTCAGTAGCGGCCCCCCCTGCCCCCTGCCACTTAACTGCACCTCACCCATCATCCTAGTCACACCCACCTCCTTCCCAAACCCTATAACCCATACCATTCCCGTCCACAGCCAACAAGTCAGGGGACCCGCGCTACCTAGGCACCTTTAAAGCAGGACTTTCACGTCCTTGCGCCTACTCAGAAGCCCCCAAGCTTCTCATTACTACAGCCCAGCCAACATGCAGCACTCTGTATCTCGTGGCGCTGCCACCGGCCGTGCCGCTGCCAGGACTGTGGTTCCTGTGCCCCATGTTGCACCCACCGTTGTGCCTTGCGTCCAGAAGGTTGCCCAGCAAGGTGAGCACCTCGCTACGAAATGTCGTACATGGCTAGAGCAACACCCAACGCGCAGGTGCTTCCGAAAAAGCTGAAGCAGTTGGTGGCTATGTATGCGAGTCGTTCAATGTCCGCCCCCACCATCCTAAGACGATTCCCCTTGGCCCCTAGTTAGCTAAAGAGCTCTGAATTGGTGACCTGAGTGGAATTGAAGAAAGCGGGGTATCCGGCAGGATAATTCGCGTATGGCGAGTGCATGCCCACTTCCCAATACTAACCACCAGTACTAACGTATACAAGGACAGCTAGAGGCCACAAAAGTGCATTTCGCCCTGTTGTGCTATTCTGCGCAACATTGTGCTATCTCGAAATTACGGTGGATGCTATGACTTTCTTGCTTATGGCTAATGGGGCACCTCGGCGGCCATGCTTTCGGTCATGAACATCCCGAGATCTCCGTTTCACCCAACCCACCCTATCCGGATAAAGATAAGCATCTTTATGCTATCCAAACAGACGGATGACCCCCTTCCTTAATTAATACTTAGCACGTGCACGTTAAGTTGACTCCATGCGCGCAACTGGAACTGACGAACAGATCTGCCCCCGGCCACATGCTTGCAGGTCGCTCCGTTGCCCCTGCTGCCCAGTCTGCCCCTCGAGTCAACGTGACTGCCTCCAGGAGTCCCGTCATCTGCAAGGCCGCTTCTGTTGAGAGTGAGTACTGATGCGGCGAAGCCTCTCCTTGGTATCTTACGGGGATTTCCCCTCTCTGTCCATGCAGTCCCCTCATGTAAGGAACCCCCATGTCATGAGTACCTTAACTCTCACCTCTTACTCGTGCCCATGAATATGTAGCTGCTAACTGCAGCTCATGCGAATCACCTTACCTCCACTCTTCCACCCCTCTCAACTTGCCACGACCAAACTCTGCGCTGTCAATGTAATATGTCAAGATAACATGTTGTGGATCATGCGCACCGTAAATGCATGGGTGTGCATGTAAATGATGTTTTGTGGTTGTGCCAATTGCGAGAATACCCCCCCCCCCCCCCCCCCCCCTCAACACCAACACGCACACACACCAAACAAAAGGATGCTAGACATGAAAGCATTAATCTTTCAACCACATATCTTGGAGTGTCTGCTATCCAACATAAATAGGGAATGGCATTATGGTATCAAATGATATCATGTCATCAATTATATATTATACGGTGCTTGCAGTCTGACTTGGCTTGAGTTACCATGCATATACAATATCATGTGATACAATTTTTATTTAAACATGATATCGAACGCGCCTTTGGTAAAAATTATATGATATGCCTGTCCCTAAACATGAGTGCCAGGACCAACCCATCCCAATCTCTTGCATGGATATGATGCGCCAAAGAACCAAACCAGCTTGCATGTCTCGTTTCCCTTCTTTCCAACGCGTACAGCCCCCAGCCTTGTCCTGCAACAGTGCTGGCTCAATACCGCTGGCTTATCAAACATTGTTGGCTCAAAAGCTGGCTTAATGATTGATATGATGCATCAAAGAGTCAAACCAGCTTGCATGTCTCATGGTGCATGTCTCGTGTTCCATGTCTCATGTTCCTTGTTTCCAACATTTGCAGCCCCAAGCCTCGTCCGTGAGGAAGGCGTGGTATACAACGAGCTGCTGCGTAACATTGCCATCATTGCTCACGTTGATCATGGAAAGACTACGCTGGTGGACACCATGTTGAAGCAGTCCAAGGTCTTCAGGGACAACCAGGTAATTTGAATTTGAATTAAATTTTGAATTAACACCATGTTCAAGCAGTTGAAGGTTTTCAAGGATAGCCTGGTAATTGGAATCCAAATTTGAATTTACACCATGTTGAAGTAGTCCAAGGTCTTAAGGGACAACCAGGTAATTTGAAATTGAATTTGAATTGACACCATGACCTTCAGGGATAACCAGGTCATTTGAATCGTCACCTGTATTTCAGCCAATTCTGGGCTGCTAGCCGTCCCCCAATTTAAGCCCCCCCCCCCCCCCCCCCCCCCCACACACACACCCCATGCGATACCCATGAATACCCGGAATCATAGTAGTGAAAGCAGAATATACAGTTTAAAGACCTGCTCATGATAACCAGAT
Source organism: Chlamydomonas sp. ICE-L (assembly GCA_013435795.1). Classification (NCBI taxonomy): domain Eukaryota; kingdom Viridiplantae; phylum Chlorophyta; class Chlorophyceae; order Chlamydomonadales; family Chlamydomonadaceae; genus Chlamydomonas; species Chlamydomonas sp. ICE-L. The sequence continues at coordinate 127,611,508 of JACBWV010000610.1, read as the reverse complement.
AAGATTCGCCCATGGATGCACTATCGGCGAATATATTTAATTAGAGCTCGTCCCTGTCTCTCACTTGAATCTCTCATGGATGCACCATCTCTCTCTCTCTCTCTCTCTCTCTCTCTCTCTCTCTTCGGCTTCACATATACCAAATCAGTTAGGATTTGTTAGGTTTTGTGGGTCATGTTAAAACATGTTCAGGTCAGTTGAGGTGTCACAAAACGTCTCAATCTGAAATTGTGCACCTTGACTATGCTTTTGGAGTTCACCCTTCGTCATGGTACCTCTCAGCCTGATACAAGTAGTTTGGATCAATTCTCATTTTCCTTGCGGCTACATTGCCCTTCTCTAGAAATAAAAAAGAGATCCGTTTGGACTGTCAAAAGCTGGTTGCACAGGAGCGTCATTATTGATCATTATTCCCTTTTTGCTTGCATGTCCATAATTGTGAGTCATGGACCCTAGTCACCTTGAGTGTGAGGGTGGCATTATTTAGTATTATAATTTCTTTTTTGCGTGCAGGTCCAAACTGAGCGTGTCATGGATTCCAATGACCTAGAGCGTGAGCGTGGAATTACCATTCTGGCCAAGAACACTGCCATCACCTACAAGTGAGTTGCATTAGCACATACGTAAGGTCGTACATTTTGTCATTTTTATTTTTTTCGTAATGTATTGAGCATAATATTGTTGTACTGTACGAGATTTCACAATATATTGTTGCAATATGCTGTACAGTATACTGCACATTACAATATATTGCACAATGTCCTGTAAAAGATAGCACAAATTACTGTTATCACGGACGACGTTGCACTCTCTTGTTATGGCGTATGAGATTGCCCTCTATTTTGCACGTTGTATACTTACACGGTATCAAACTTGACAACCCTAATTACCAGGGATGACTGAGTGGGAGGTCTTGATAAGAAGTTTTGTTACCAGAGATGAGAGTAAAGGAAGGAAGATGTTTTACTAGAGATGACTGTAGAGGGAGCGACTTCATAATAAGATTTATCAGAGATGATGGTTGAGAGAGGGGCTTTCAAAAGTTTTTTTTACCCTTGGATCATAAGGTTTTTTAATTGGACATGATGACAAGGCAGAGATTTAATTTTCAGATTGAGATGAAAGCTTCCCCTATGATCCATCATCCCAGTCGTATCCATCGTCCCGAAGACCCATCCTTAATGGTGTGCCTTTCCTTGTATGCAGGGGCACTAAGATCAACATCATCGACACCCCTGGTCACGCCGACTTCGGAGGAGAGGTTGAGCGCGTCCTGAACATGTGCGACGGTGTGCTGCTGCTGGTAGACTCAGTTGAGGGAGCCATGCCTCAGACACGCTTCGTGCTCACCAAGGCTTTGGCCCTGGAGAAGAAGGTCATCGTCGTGGTGAACAAGATTGATAGGGATTCTGCCAGGCCCGACTGGGTTGTTGACAACGTGTTTGAGCTGTTCATGGATCTTGGAGCCACTGATGAGCAGTGCGAGTTTGATATCGTGTATGCCTCTGGTTTCAAGGGAGTCGCTGGTTACACCGCCGATACCATAACCGATAACCTGGAGCCCTTGTTCGACACTATTGTTGCCAAGATCAGCCCCCCCCGCTCTGATGAGACTGCCCCCCTGCAGATGATGGTCGCCAACATCGACTACGACCCTTTCCTGGGCCGCATCGGTGTCGGACGTGTGTTGAACGGATCCATCTCCAAGGGCCAGACTGTGTCAGTCTGCTCCAGTTTAACGCCTGATAAGTTCCGTACCGGCAAGATCTCTGAGCTGTACGTCTACGACAACTTTTCCCGTACCAACGTCGACCAGGTGATGGCTGGAGATATTTGCGCCGTCGCTGGAATGCCTGAGATCACAATTGGTGAGACCATCTGCCAGAGGGAGGTGCCCAACCCTCTCCCCACCATCAAGGTGGAGGACCCTACTGTCAGCATGACCTTCAAGGTTAACACCTCCCCCTTCGCCGGTAAGGAGGGCAAGTTTGTGACCAGCCGTAACATCAAGGAGAGGCTGGACCGTGAGCTTGAGCGCAACTTGGCCCTGCAGGTAGAGGCTGGAGTAACTGGTGACCAGTTTGTCGTCCGCGGCCGTGGAATGTTGCATCTGGGTATTCTCATTGAGAACATGCGACGAGAGGGCTACGAGTTTGAGATTGGATCACCCCAGGTGGTGCAGATGGAGATCAACGGAAAGAAGTGTGAGCCCTTCGAAGAGGCACTCGTTGACGTGCCTGAGTCCTCCGTCGGAGCAGTTGTGGAGCTGTTTGCCCAGAGGAAGGGTGAGATGACAGACATGGTGCCCTCCGTGACTGGAACCACTCGCCTCAGCTTCCGCATTGCCACTCGTGGTCTTATTGGACTCCGAAACCAGCTGCTCACCGCCACTAAGGGAATGGGAGTTGTTAACACAAACTTCCTGGAGTATGCCCCTGTGAGTATGTTTCGCGAGGGAGGGTGCGCGGTGGTGGTGTGTGTGTGGTGGTGGTTGGGGGGGAACCCTGCTTTCTGTGTAAGATACAGTCCATGTGAGGGTCGGTGAGCCACACCTCAGATTCCTTCAAAATCATGATGCAGTCCTTGTTCAATCTCACGTACGTATTGATTTACTAGGCGGACCCCGCATTCATTTGTTAGAGAGCGTTGAGAGTGTGGACCAAATCTCAACTGCAAGCAACACAGAAGCATTCACTATGAGGAAGACGGTTCAGGGTTTCAGGTTTTGGTTCAGGGTTTGAGGTTTAGTTTAATAAGTTCTAGGTCTAGGTTCAGGGTTGGAGGTGTAATAGGTTGAAGCTATATGTACAGGGTTTCAGGTGTAGGTTGAGGGTTCCATCACCACCACTGCTTCACCAGAATCATCATCATCATCATCATCATCTCACCTTCTTCAAATCGATCCCTTGTGATTTGTGCAGTTCCTGGGTGAAATCAATGTGCGCGACAACGGCTCATTGGTTGCCTTCGAGACTGGCATGGTCACTGCCTACTCCCTGGAGACTGCTCAGATGAGGGGCATCATGTTCCAGAAGCCTCAGGATCAGGTATGTGTGTTAATTCAGTAAACGCTGTGGGCCAGTGTAGTTGGGGTCCTGGTGGGGGGCAGTGAATTTGGGGCCGATTCTGATGACCTGAACCACCATTTGCTGTAGTGTGCATGTTCGACATTAGCTGTTATAATGCCAGTATACCACATAGAACTTGAACTATGTTACATGGCTCCTACACTGATTCTGATGACTGGCGAAGACTCGACTACAGTGGTCAGGTCCCAACTAGTTGTAAGCGCTAGCTGATACAACATTCAGTCACTCCTATTATGGCATTACCCAGAGGCTCCCGCGCGTGGGTTTAACAATCCATCATCATCCCACACACACCAGGGTTCTCCCAACTCCCGTTGTGTAAAATTCCTCTTAAATCTTAATTGGAGTCCAATTATGTTTTCTCACAACTTATAATTGTTATAATGTTACACCAGGTATACGCGGGACAGGTGATTGGCATCCACGCCAAGGCGGGAGATTTGAAGATTAACATTTGCAAGGCTAAGGCTCTGACCAACATGAGGGCAGCTGGCAAGGACAAGACGACTGGACTTGATGAGCCCAAGAGCATGGGTCTTGATGACTGCCTAGAGTACATTGGTGATGACGAGCAGGTGGAGGTCACTCCCCTGTCCATCCGTATTAGGAAGGACCCCAACGCCATCGTGAAGAAGAAGAAGTAGATTGACACTCAGCCTGAATTATGTTGACATGACATCCAGCTGAATAACTCCAGCTTGGGTGTTAATTTAAACTGACATTCAGCCTGGATGTTAGTTTTGGTACGCTAGAGTGGGTGTTCAGTTGACCTACGTTACCTACTCCTGTTTTTTCGCCATGTTGGGAGCCTCCCCTTCCACCATATATGTCAACCCTAGTATGTCCTGGACTGGCTCAATAATTTCGGTGTCGTGTGTCCTGCTGCTGCCAAGCAGTCCTATTTCATTTTTCAGAAGCCTGAACACTAGCACTCATCTTGGTCGTCTTCCTAGTCAAACATTCAGATTCATTTTTCAACTCTGGTCTACCGATGTAACCACGATTCCAGCTATGTAAAAAAACTATCCAAAAAGTTTACAGCATTTCTTCTCAATCTTGGAATTTGGTTGGTACATAGCGTCAGCCAGCAAACTCCTCCTGGAGAAAGCATGTTATGTGTCGCGCTAACGTACGTTTTGTCCTGCCATGGTGCCGGTTACAGCTAATATTTGCTGGAGTGAGCATTGTTGAATATCAGCTGTAACGATACCAGTTAACCACACAACTTGAACTTGGTTACATGGCTCCATCCTGTAAGGCTGCTCCGCCGTAATTGGCAAAATATAATCAATTCCGATTTTTCCTATCTCTATCTCCGCCCTCTTTTTGTATGAAACTTCCACAATTCAAACTCCCATCTGAATCGGACACCAAATTGAACATGCGGTCCAAAATCTGTCTCTCTGCCCCACCCCCCCCCTGGACAAATCAAATCAAAGCATCTCCTCAAAATATGCTCGATCCAACCTCTTCAAACAATCATTGATAAATGTAGTCAACTTCTCAAAACCTTCCACCTCTGGATCAGGGTACTTCCGAGCGCGCGCTCCCGCGCTGCCTTTTTGAGCCCCACTGCGCGTTTCGCACAGTTTTTTGCAACCCCCCTGTGGGCGCAGCAATCAATTTTTGCGCTTTTTGCTCTACAAAGCGCAGTCTTTTTGTTTTCAAGTGCGCTAAAGCGCTGGCCAATTTGGTCAATGTAAGTACCCTGCTCTGGATTGCACATCAAGTCAGAAAGATGGAGCAGCGAAGACTGATTACTGTTATTCACCGGGTTTCACCGGCTCACCTAGAGTGACTTAGAGTGCACAGGACTCCTCCCTGCTGCACTGTACTGCTGTGCCGCTGCCAGCTATGGCACGGACACTGATGCCGGTACCATGAGGTACCGCGGCATCCCAGTACTTTCTCCTAGCGCATTTATCGAATGCTTATCTAACTGTACAGATCTTATCCTTACCGTCTTCCCCTCGTCTCTGTGCTCTGCACATACTCCGGAAAACTACAGGTTACAGTCCCTTCGCTTTAGATTGTCCTTGCTCGACGGTATTCCGAGCTGAAGGGCATTTTGATTGTTGTCGCGCGGAGTGAATCAATTGAAAGGAGTGAAGAAAGCTCCACCCGACAAGAACCTCCCCGCTGGGACACCACTCTTGTGCGGTATATCATCCGCGTATCCGGATTGATTCTGCTCCATTGAGCATCAAGCTGTCGTCCAGCAAACCCCCCTCACCCCCTGACAACCATAAATACCTCCACTGCGCCCCACCACCCCCTTCCCATCTCCCACGTCCCGTTGCTTACGCAGCCTCAGCCGTCTCTCAACCACCTCCCGACCTATCAAACCCTCCAGATCTCTCCCCAGTTGGATTTCACCCCAACCCTTCCTTCCCCAAACCCTCCTCGTACCCCACCCCGTTGCTTGCAACTTTCCCGACCCTTCCCAAATACCCACCCCCAGATCTCGAGTTTTATCGTACTCAGATCTCCTACTCCCTAATCCCGCCTTTCCCATCTACTTGAGTTTTGCCCTGCCCCTGACCATCGCCATGGATGCGCCGCAATACCCCAAGTTCGACGGTAAGGGCACACTTGAAACCTTTGTTACCTGGTACAAGGACATGACCAACCCAATGCTGGACAACATCTGCAGGCACTCGGTGCTTGATGGTGACAGAGACTTCATTCCGTTTTCAGAACCGAAAGACGGCATGCACTACTTCACCTCGCCCGGCAGTCATATCACTGCCATCAGCAACTTTATTGCTATGGACCACATTTGCGACTTAGTCCACTCATCCATCGCTGCTGTACTTCGTGACCGCACTAACAATGCAGCGTCTGCTTTGCGCTACCTGAGAACTGAGTATGGATCAGGTTTCATGCTAGATCCTCCTATCCAAACTCCAATTTCCTTAACCATCAAATCGCTAAACTTCTCTCGTCACTCCATCCATCGCAATGCAGCTCTTCCCATCCACCGAGCATCCAGGTCCCCCTCTGACCGGAATGCGCCACCACCACCGCCATTCATGGATGCTCCTCCTCCGCCACCGAAGATGCCTCTGTGTCCCAATGATCCTCTTGTCCTCTGCCCCTTGGACGACGCCAAAATCAAGGCCAGTCTCCGCGCGAGTGCGCAGAAGATCCTGGAGAAGGATCCTAACTGGTTCAAGGACATCGCAGAGGGTGGCTACAAAGAGCAACCTCAACCTCCTCCAGGCCCCTCCAGGCCGATTCCTGTAAACCAGCCGACTGCGACTGGTGTCCTATCATCAGCGGGAAAGGAATTCTGGATTGGAGAAGATGACCCTGCTGGATCATCTGATCAACCTGAAGACCAAGCATCTGCTGCACCACCAGTGCCACTTGTCCATCCAGATGCTCATCTACCTGGATGGTATCCAGAGTGGAAAGAGGACATGATCAAAGAGCGGGACGCCATGATTGAAAGTAAGATCTCCAGTGTCCTGCCCTATCCTGCTGATCATCCTGTCCCGCACACTGTCTCAGAGATAGGAAACACCCCCACTCTGCAGAATACCCACAGTAGTGGGGACCAACAAGACCAAGACACTACTCCTGAGCCTGAAACTGTCCTGCACACTGTCTCAGAGATAGGAAATTCCCCCACTTTGCAGAACACCCACAGTAGTGAGGACCATGAAGATGCTATTTCTGATACAACCACCTCTGAGCACCCACCTGGCACCACAGTTATGTGTTTCTACCCTTCCCAGCCCATGGCACATGACTGGGTACTCAGCTCTGATTCAATTCATCATCTTACCTATAACAAGCATGCACTCATCAGAATCATACCTCTATCTCCTCCAGTCCCAGTGTTCTTCCCAGGACATCCCCATCCACGTATGTGCTCTTCCACAGGCACAGCTGTAGTCCAAGCACACAATGGCTTGATCCTGACCTTCAAGGATGTTCATATATGCCCTATTGATAGTGATCCTATGCCTCTCATCATTCCACACAATGGCATCCCAATGCAACTCATAAGCATCCCAGCTATGATGAGACAAGATGATGACCTCACTCTTTCTTTGGATGACTCCCAGGCTACCCTATGCCTCCCTTCCCAAGAGGACATAGGTCAGGACGATGAGCCTGACCCATCACTCCAGTCTGTCCTGGTCTGCCACAACAATGCAAGGGGGGGAGTCTATACCACAGATGTATTCTACCCCAAGCCTACTGATCACCCAGATCAAGACAGCCCAGTTGACCCATGGTACCTGAACCCTAACGTCATGGTACACCATTTATGCCCGGCAGGCAGAGCTAAGTGGACTCAACGGTTCAAGGACTCTGCAAACCGCCTCACTGAACTGGCATCTCCTCCTCCTCCTCCTTCATCGTCACCTCCTCCTCCTCCTCCATCACCACCGCCAGCTCCTCCTTCATCGTCATCTTCAGCTTCTCCTCCTCCTCCTCCCTCTCCACCAGCTACTGTCTTATCACCCCCCTCCACCTCTGCTGACCCTGCTGAACCTCCCTCTACGAGCCCTGCCCCTGCTTCCCCCAGCCGTACCAGGAAAAGAGATAAGAGAAAGCCAGATATGACTTGCTGGAACTGTGATGGATTTGGACATTCCTCTACACAGTGCCCCTCACCAGGCACTAACTTGGCCCATAAGCCACTCCTGGACACCCTTCTCAAGCCCAAGCCAACAGGTCCTCCAGCACCCCCTACAGCTCCTGCCACTGTCCAGTACCAGAAGAGATCAAATGGTGAGCCTTCCCCAGACTATCTGTACTGGTCAGAATGTCACAAAGAAGCAGGATATGTAGAAGTCCTGCCAGATAGTGCCCCTAGTTGTAGCCAGGATGATGACGCCATAGATGTTGCCCAACAGCTAGCCAGCATGAAAGCATCCATGCTTGAGATCTATAAGAAGAGATATCCATCTGTAGCCAGCCAGCAGACTATCCAGCCAACGGTAGAGCCAACAGTAGAGCTACCAGCAGAGCCACCAGTAAAGCCACCAGGAGAGCCACCCGTAGAACCACCAGTAAAGCTACCAGTAGAACTACTAGTAGAGATACCAGTACAGCCAGCAGTTGAGCCACCAGTAAAACCCCCAGTAGAGCCAGCAGCAGAGCAACCTGCAGGTACACCTACACAGTTGACAACTGCCATCCTATCCCTGTTCCAAGAGGACATACTCCTCCAGACCATGGTCCCCACTGGCATCACAGACTTCTCACCAGGTAGCACACCTCCCACCTCAGAACCAGGTTCCCAAGCTGACATACAGAACAATGCCCACATGTATGCTATCAGTTACACCCTTGAGAACCACAGGGAGGGCTACTATCCCCTGGGGGAACTGATGGAAATATTAGATCACATGATGCTCTTGCCCACCCCACCCTGCATAGTCAACATGCTTAGGGTCCCCTTATACACCTTGATCCACGACTTCTATGCAAGGTACAAGTACCTGAGGTCCCTTCCACACCAAATCTGGAGAGAACAGGATATGCCCACCAATCCTGCACCAGTCATTTGTCCTATCCACTTGCACTCCAAGCTGCTAGCCACCCTCATATATAAGTATGACACCTGCTCAGCCAGCATGAAGGATAGATTGAAGTGGACCATCTGCCTGCAGGCAGCCATGGTCAGTGCCTACTGCAATGCAGCACACAGGCAACCAGGACTCCTCATGCAATCCCATCAGATCAGGACAGATGGAGAGCCCAGCCCTATCCTGATCTACGTTGATGATGCCATCATGCCCTGGAATCAGCAAGACTGTTTCATACTCAACTTCTGCCCCCCTGCCTTCCACTCTGACCCTACAGCTGACCTGTGGGATGACCTGCACCAGGCCATCACAACTAGGCTCAAAAGAGATGGGTTCTACCAGATCCCATACCCAGTCGATGACACCTGATCTCCTGATCCAGTAGCTAGCCAGCAGTTGGTAGATGATATGTTTACATGGCATCCCTTGTAGTCTTTTAGATTTGACTTTCCACCAGTCACCTCTCCCACTCCAATTCTGGACACATCGACATCAAGGACAGACTTATCCTAGATATTGATTGAATGCAACTTGATTGTTTGCTTTCTTCTATTTTAGATTTGACCTGAGCAGACATCCTGTCCCACAGGATACTCCTGTGCCTCATCTCCTTGCACCTGTTATACCTGTCTGCTAGTTTCTCTTTCAAAGCCTAAGTTGCTTATGAATATTTTCAAGTCCCTCTAGTTTTTCTTTTAACTCCTCTAATTCCCGGAATTCTCCAGAATGAAGAATACCAGGAATTGGGGGGGATGTTATTCACCGGGTTTCACCGGCTCACCTAGAGTGACTTAGAGTGCACAGGACTCCTCCCTGCTGCACCGTACTGCTGTGCCGCTGCCAGCTATGGGACGGACACTAATGCCGGTACCATGAGGTACCGCGGCATCCCAGTACTTTCTCCTAGCGCATTGATCGAATGCTTATCTAACTGTAAAGATCTTATCCTTACCGTCTTCCCCTCGTCTCTGTGCTCTGCACGTACTCCGAAAACTCCAATTACATACCGGTACATAAGACTATAAGAGTGCTCAGCATGGCAGGGCATTCGACAGGACTTCATCGCTACATTCAAAAATCATGTGATGTTCATCTTGAACTTTTCCTACCGTTATATCACATAACTACATGAGTCACACTCGATCTTTCCACGGGACTTGAACTTGGTTACATAGCTTCTTCCATCAAATTGGCTGCTCGCCGTCTTCGGCAGTAAAAAAAAAATTACCAGGAAAATGTAAACTCGAACAAATCACTACCCCCCCCCCCCCCCCCCCCCCCCACACACACACACACAGGCCCAAGGTAAGTCTCTTTTAAGATAGTTCTACGTGTAAGGTTTACCTTCCTAATATTGTAGACTTAAATTATCACTGTAGCACGAACTCAGGGCCCCCATCGGTTAAACGATTGTTTGGGGTTCAGTTAATCAGTGTAAGTCCCTTTAGCCTATTTGGCCTACCCCTGGACTGTGACATACATACATACACACATACGGTACATACTTCCTCATTCCAAGCTGATGACATCCAGCCGCCGTGCATACGGTAGCTTTCTTCCTTACACCTGAACTAAAACTATTTCCAGCTCTAGGATCTGATGATCCTGACTAAGTGCTGGAGTAAAAGATTTTTTTTTACGAAAATGACCTTCTACATCTTACCGTATTCTTCGACTGCCGGGTATTTTAGTTTTCGAGTCTCCAACCAGGGTACTTCCAGAGGACCCCAGGCTCTTCTGCCTGAGACGCAACCAATTGATAGCCTGCGTCCTGCGACGCAACGGACTCTTGGACTTTGCATCTGCGACGGAGGACTCCACGTCCTGAATAACCCTGCCTCAAAGTTCTCCATGTAGGTTGGAAGCAAGGGATTCACCTTGGGAATCATCTAGGGAGTATGTATGCATTTGTACAGTCCAGTTGTAGCCAAGTAGGATTCAGGGAGCCAAATAAGCGGATTAGATTTGTCAAGTCCAGGGCTCCAGGCTAGCAGAGGGAAAGTGGATGGCCAGCTCTGGTTGCCCGAAAAGGAGGATCTGGTGCCCTGCCCCATATTCAAGCTTGTAACAGTTTGTTTACAATCGTGCCCACGGCACCTGTCATTACTCATGATGGTGATTTTTATGTGGAGCTCGCCCCCTGGATCTGAATCCTCGCCTCGTGCAAGTTTCACTTAATTGGAACAATCACTGAATTACATTTTCACTGTAGCACGAACTCAGGCCCCCATCGGTAAAACTGTTGTGTGGGGTCAGTTCATCAGTGCTTTTTCGTTCTAGCCACTCCTGCCACGGTTGGACACGTCCCTTCAGCCTATTTGGTCTACACCTGGATGTAACAACCTGCCCCCCCCCTCCCCCCCCCCCCCCCCCCCCCCCCCCCCCCCGGACAGTACATCCGGTACGGCGTCCTGTACCCGAGCGAGGGGCGCATGGAGCGCAGCCAATTGCCATCCACACCGAGCTGGTCTACTAATTATCTCCTTAGAAACCGCACTTATCTGTTATTGTCGTCACATTCAGTCATGCTGCTGCTGAGCTCCAGGCTTCCGCTGTCCGCACCGCGTCCAACATGTCGGGCCAGGCTTCAGTGCAACTCGGTTTCCGTGGGTATTGATTTGGGAACGACCTCCTCTGCACTCGCCTTCATTCGACCCGATGGAAGGCCGCAGATACTCGAGGACGACATGGGAAAGGCGATTATACCCTCGGTCGTGTCTTACCACGAGGTGGGCATGCCCCTATTCACGGGGGAGGGGCAGACACAAGTCAGGTCATTTGGTGGGCCTGTCTCCCTCCTCATGTAACCACCCACCCACCCACCCACCCTCCTTCCTGAACACACACACTTACATACACACTTACACTTATACACACACACATACATACCAGCAAAAAGACACAAACGCACACATACCTGCATAAACACACACGCGTGAACTCACACGTGCACACACGCTCACACCTACGCACAAACAAGCACACACATAGTTACACAAACACACACATGTGCACTCACATAAACACAGCCCCCCCCCCCCCCCCCACACCCACACCCACACCCACACCCACACCCACACCCACACCCACACCCACACCCACACCCACACCCACACACACCCACACACCCACACACCCACCCACACACACACACATACCTACACAAACTCACACGCGTGCACTCAAAAATAAACATACACTCGCACAAAGGGGCACATTTCTGATTGGTGCACTGTGTGCATGTACCCAGCGCAAACTCACAATCATGCAAATTATTGAGCAGCAGCCAAGACCTATCTCTAAGTCTTGGCTGCGGATACAGCCTCTGCTCGAGAGTCAACAGGATATAGCACTTCGGTTTTGGGTTGGAATGCAGTTCAGCAAACAACGTGGCGCCTTGCATCGTTCATGGATTAGCGCACAGCACCAAGCACAAAGCACACAAGCAAACAAGCACAAGCACAAAAGCACTCAAGCACAAGCACAAGCACACAATCACAATCAGAAGCATACAAGCACACAAGCACAAATGCACACAAGCGTAAGCACAAGCACACAAGCTCAAAAGTACACCAGCACACCAGCACAAGCACACAAGCACAAAAGTACACCAGCAAACAAGCACAACCACAAACACACAAGCACAAGCACACAAGCACAAGCACACAAGCAAACAAGCACAAAAGTACACCAGCACACAAGCACAAGCACAAACATACAAGCACACAAGCACAAGCACACCAGCACACAAGCACAAAAGTACACCAGCACACAAGCACAAGCACAAGCATACAAGCACACAAGCAGAAGCACAAGCATACAAGCACACAAGCACAAGCACACCAGCACACCAGCACAAAAGTACACAAGCACACAAGCACAAGCACAAGCATACAGCACACGAAGGCAGAAGTCACAAGCATACAAGCACCAACAGAAGCAACACAAAGCACACAAGCATCAAAGTAGCAACCCAGCAACAAACCAAGCACAAGCACACACAACTACCACAACACAAGCATAGCACAGCACACAATCAACCCAAGCACACAAGTAAACAACAAGCACACCGCACAAGCACACAACGCAACAATCACTAAATTACACCAGCCCACTGAGCAACAAAACATCAAGCCATACAAAGCAACACAAACATCCGTAAACAACCACCTCACACACTAAAAAAACAAACCCCAGCCACAACAACCAGCACAGCACACAAGTGCACAAAAGCAAACAAGAGTCATGTGCTATTTTTTTTACATCATGGTATAGCATCCTAAGTTCAACACCTGTCAGGCGGCAAACACACAACATAAAACAACCTCAAACACAACACCCCAGGATGGCTCCGTATTCGGCATCCGTATCAGGTTCTGAGCGGCGTCCACGTGGGGTGCGGTTTAAGTTCTGGCGGGACTTGTGACCCCCCCTCCCCAACTTAGACGGGAACTGTTTCCCCCCCCCGTCCAATGGTCTCCTCCCAAATTCCCCCCTCCTCCCCACCCCTAATTGTTTCCACCCCAGGGATGGATCTTCGTTTTCCCTTCCCCACCACTCCCAAGGCCTCCCCACCCCCACCTCCCCAGGACCGACCAGCGATTCCCACCACCCACCCGCCCCACCGCCTTCCCCCCCCAACCCCCACCCACCCAACCCCTTGGGACTTGTTTCCCACCTTTCCCTCCCATTCCCTCACACCTTCCCCCCGCCCCCATTCCACCTTCCCCCACCGTTCCCTTCCCCCCCCGTTTCCCCACCCCCCTTTTCCGCACCTTCCCCCAACCCCCCAGTTCCCACCCCGCACCCCCACCCCACCACTTGTTTCCCACCCCCACCACACTTGTTCCCCACCCTCCCATTCCCCCAACCCCACCCCACCCCATTGTTTCCCCCACATTGTTCCCCCCCACCCCACCCCACCCCCACCCCAAAAAGACAGTTTTGTTCCCACCCCATGTTCCGCAGTCCACACCCACACCTTGTTCCCCCCATCCCACCCACCCCACCACCCCACCCCACCCCACCCCACCAATAGGGAGACTTGGATCCCCCCCAAACTCTGACCTGGACCCCCCCCCCCAACCACCCACGCCCACCCCAAATCCTTGAAAAAACGTTGAACTTTTGTCAGCAAAATCCCACATATTGTTGATTGATGGTAATTATGTGTTTTTATTTTTTGTTTACTTGGTGTATGGTCGGTTTGTTCGTGGAATTAAGTATTGTTATTTAATTTGGTGTATTGGTGTATGTTATATTATATTAATGTTATTGATGTATGTATTTATTTGTTTTGTTTTGGATGTATGTCTTTTGTATATGATATTGAACAGTAAAGATAGCAGCTTATTATTTTTTTATTGGTGAAATGTATTTTGTTGATATTGAATGTATTACACATATATTTATTTGTTTATTGGTGTATGTATTTGTTGATTGATGTAATTATGTATTTATTTGTTTATTGGTGTATGTCTTTGTTGATTGATGTAAGTATGTATTTATTTGTTTATTGGTGTATGTATTTATTTATTTATTGATGTATGTATTTATTTGTTTATTGGTGTATGTCTTTGTTGATTGATGTAAGTATGTATTTATTTGTTTATTGGTGTATGTATTTGTTGATTGGTGCAGGAGTAAAAAAAACAAAAATGGAGACGTATAGCAAAAAAACCTGAGGGGGGCTGACCCCCCCCTTTAAATAGTTTTTGTTTTACAACTTAGATATGGATTCAGAGGGTTTACAGTATGGCGCACACAATAGCGTCCGCGGATTTTTAGTGCAGGGATCGCACGATAGTCAAAAACCAGTTCTGCACCCCCCCCCAGGTTGTTCAAGTACTTAAGCCACCCTTTGCCGTTGCTGGAGGCGGCCAGAATTTTTTTATAAAAATCAGACCCAGCACAGAGACTCTAAAACGCAATTACAAAACAAAATGGTGCACATGGTCTGTTTTTTAATCATGATTCTGGTCTGGTCACTGCCCCTTAAGGTCTATCTGCCTTCGCATTCAAACTGCTTGGGCAAGCTTCCCCCATTAACATCTAACACTCCTTGGTTTGAGCTCCCACGGACCATGTTTGGCGCCAACTCTTCTTCGACCATGCTTCCCCTTCCCAGTTGTGTGTGGCATGGCCATGCGGTACTTCCCAGAGTACTTAGCACACGAGGCGTGGCACTCGAGTGGGGCGTTTTGGGTGCACTTGTGGCTCCATCCTTGGTACAGGTGGCCTGCCGTCCCACTTCACTGTCCTCTGCTACAGTCACTCCACCCGTGCACACGTCACATCTGGCTGGAACACCTTGCCCCTCTTTACCATGCAGCGTTTTGATTTGATTCGGTTTGCTGTCGTTTGTGTGGTTGTGATTTAGGGGGGGGGGGGAGTGGGGTGGGGTGCGGGGGGGGGGTGGTGAGTGGGGGGGGGGGGGTGGGTTATATCTTATTGCACAAGGCCCAACAGGTTGTGTCCATATCCGCCCTTACCCAAGGGTGCCTACTCATGAGGTGGTCTTATAATATTGCATTTGGAATTGGCTGTGTGTGGGTGTGGTGGTTTTTGGGTTTTGGGGAAGGGTGGGTATTACTTATTGCAAATGCAAACACGAGGTTCAATTGGTGCCAATGGACTGCCCTTACCAAGGGCCCTCTCATGGTAGTGGTCTCACGATTTGCCATGTGGGAGAGCTGTCAGAGGAAAAAGTTAGCAAAAAAACAATGAGGGCCCTGGACTCCTCCCCTCCCCATCCCGCCCCTCCCTCCCCCCCTCCCCCCTAAATAAGTTTGGCAGCAGAAAAATCTGACAAACACAAGGTTCAATAAATCGCAAAAATAAATCGCAAAAATAATTATGTCATACACATCCTATATTCAGAATATATCGATCGGCTACGCTCAACTTTTCATGGAGGATGCTACCTCCTTATTGGTGCATGTATTTGTTTATTGATGTAAGTATGTATTTATTTATTTGTTTATATATTTATTTGTTTATTTATTATGCATCTCTGTGGTGAACAAGTCCAATGCAGCGTCGTAAGCGACGCGGACAATTGGCGGAGAGTGTTAGCAATGGAACGACAGGTGGCAACGATGGAGCTGACCGAAGCCAGTTACTTATGAGACAGTTGGCTGATGTGTCAGGCTTCGTCTCGGTCGTCAGTCGGACGGTGTGAATATATGACGGTCGGACAGACGGACAACAGGGTGAATCTGGTCGCTCTCGTCCCCCAGAAGGGGGGGCTCCGCCAACAAGACATTCGGCGGTAGGAAGTATCATACACACGCACCCCTGATGCTTCCAGCATGCATCACAACCAAGGTACGAGAATCAAACTCTCATACAACGTGAGTTGTACCAGGGAAATCGGTTGTGAAAACTAACTATTCGGTCCCGACCAAGGATGATATCCTACCCTGCACACAAACACACACCAACAACACATCGGTAAGTCTTGCGCTGAATTGGCTCGTCCACATGCATCACAACCAGGGTGCAAGAATCAAATCTCTCTCTATCAACGGGAGCTGTTGCACCTCAGGGGTTGCAAATAGGCATCGGCGACAGGTAGAATCCTAGCACACCACCACACCGTGATGTGCTTTCAGCATGCAGCAGCGATGCATCTAAACAGAACCAAGTACCTGGAATCAACGCCTCACCATACACGTGAGTTAACACCTTTCCTCTGGTGAAAAAGTGAACATTTCGGCGACAGGTAGTCCCCCCCCCCCCCCCCCCCCCCCCCCCCCCCCCCCCCCCCCCCCCCCACACACACACACACCCTGATGATTCCAGCATGCATTACAACCAAGGTAGGAAAATCAAACTCTCATACAAGGTGAGTTGCACCTCTGTTGTACACTCTGTAGACACTCATATCATGTAAAGATACAACACACATGTCAGGATTAGGGACCAGCATATCACATGATGTTGACCAAAGGCGAGTATGATATCATGTGATATCATGTGATATCATACAAATTGAATCACATGATATTGTATCTAAATGGTAACTTTAGCCTAGCCAGACTGCCGACTATGATATCATATGATGACATGGTATCATATGCCATTATATTGCCGTTCCCTAGTCATGATAAGGGGTGGGCTGTGTTATATAATATTAGTGAATAAATAATATTATATCATATAATCGTATTAGATATTATTAGTCGGACGAGCCGTCTCACCAGAAATTCGAATTTATTTGAAAAACTAATATTATTGTGACACTACGATAATATTAGTTAATATTAGTTTTTCAAACACTAGTGTTAGTTGCCGTTGCAGTCATGATGCACCTTGCCACATGTGCACCAGGGTACTACATTTTGTCAAATTGGTCAGCGCTTTAAGGGCACAAATGTCAAATTGGTCAGCGCTTTGTAGTGCAAAAAGCGCAAAGACTGCGCGCTGCACCCACAGGGGGGTGAAAAAACTGTGCGAAAAGCGCAGTGGGGCTCAAAAGCGTGCGCAAAATCGCGCTGCTGTGCGCGCTTTGTAGTACCCTGATGTGAACCTGCCCAGTTGAGATGGTAGGATCCACAAGCCATAGCTTCAGCCTACTGTCTTTTTTTAGTTGTGAAAGGTATTTCACCCCAGAAGGTGGGTCTCCCGACACAAACCAGCAACACCGAGGATTTAGTTTGAATGGTGTTGCCACTCCTACAAAAGAGTAGGCGCACCGGTGAGGTCACTGGTTCAAGCCCACACTCCGCGATTTTTCCTTTTTGCCGGGAGAAGAGGTTGCGACCTCAGCCGACCTGACCTGACCTGACCCGACCTTACCCGACCCAATCTACCCGACCCGACCGCACCTGACCCAACCTTATCCAACCCAACCCTACCCAACCCAATCTACCCGACACGACCTTACCTGGCCCAACCTTATCCAACCCAACCCTACCCGACCCAATCTACCCGACCCGAACTTACCTGGCCCAACCTTATCCAACCCGACCCTACCCGACCCAATTTACCCGACCCGACCTTACCTGGCCCAACCTTATCCAACCACCCTCCCCCGACCAAGGCTACCAGACCCCGACCTTACTACCCACTTATCCAACCTCACCCGCCTGACCCAACCTTACCAAACCGAACTCTTACCCGACCCGACGCCTCATGATGCACCTGACCACAAGTAGACATGCCGACCCGCACACTGCATTTTGCCATTTCGGGTTCCATGAGAAACGTAGATGGGGGTCTTTAAGTTACTTGCTGGCAGTGTCTAGCATATAACTTCGGGTCTGGAACCAGGTGCTGGCGGGTTCAATTTTTTAAACCTATCCGCGACTGGGGCGTCCAAAGATAACGCGCTAGGCAGTGGTATGACTTGGTGTCTGAGTTCCCAGTTTAGAGGAACCGGTTTTGGGTGAATTGACTGTAGACCCCTGGAGGCAGGTTGGTAATTGGCTTGATAACCCCTGGCTGTTCATGGTGAATTGGCTGATTACCCACTGCATGTTGTGAATGGCGTGCTGATATACCCGGGCATGTTTTTGAATTGCGGATATACCCCTGGCATGTATTGGTGAATGGCTGATATACCCCGGCATGGGTGAATTGGCTTGATATACAACTGCAGTTGGTGAATTGGCTGATATCAAAAACCCCTGGGCAGTTGGGGTGAATTGGCCTGATTACCCCGGGTCCTGTTGGTGAATTGGCTGATATACCCCTGGCCTGTTTGGTGAATTGGCTGATATACCCCTGGCATGTTAGGGTGATTGTGGATATACCCCTTGGCATGTTTTGGTGAATTGGGGCTGATATACCCCTAGTATGTTTGGGTGAATGGCTGATTACGCCATGCCTTTTGGGTGATGGGCTGAAATCGTAATCCCCTGCTGGTGTTGTGATAGGCTGATAGACCCCACCCTGTACATGTTTGGTGAAATAGGCTGATATAACACCCTGTCCCTGGTTTGGTGATGGGCTGATATACCCCTGGCATGGTTGGTGAATTGGGCTGATATACCCACGTACCCCTGGGCAGTGTTGGGTAGCATTGGTTGCTGATATACCCCTGGCATGTTTGGTGAATTGGCTGATATACCCCTGGCATGTTTGGTGAATTGGCTGATATACCCCTGGCCTGTTTGGTGAATTGGCTGATATACCCCTGGCCTGTTTGGTGAATTGGCTGATATACCCCTGGCATGTTTGGTGAATTGGCTGATATACCCCTGGCATGTTTGGTGAATTGGCTGATATACCCCTGGCATTTCTGCACTTCAAATTGTCGACAAAAGGAACACAGCATAAGAAAGAGATTAAAAGGGATTTAAACGTGGTACAAATTAAAACAACAAAAAAAAACGTGGTACAAAATAAAAAAAAAAAAAAAAAAAACGTGGGTACACGCGACAAAACAAAAAAAAAAAAAACAACGTGGTAAACAAATAAAAAAAAAAACATAAACAAAAAAATAAACGGGTACAAAAAAACAAAAAAAATAAAACAAAACAAATAACGTGTTACACAAACAAATATAATGAGATATTGCTTGCATATTTTGGTGTATTGTTGGAAAAGCTCACAGTATATTTATAAATTACCGTTCTTTGGGGGGGGGGGGGGGGGGGAGGGGGGGGGGGGGGGGGGGGGGTGGGTGGTGGTACAAAAAATTTAATCATACACTAAATCATACCGCATGTTCGATATGAATTGAGAACCGCGAGCACATGTCGATACCGTCGAAATCATGTCGATACACCGGCTAAACTAGTCAGAAATGGCTTCCTCACCCCCCCAGACTCCGCCCTTGGTGCTCTGAGGGGTTTGGGGGGCATCGTGTCGCACTGGGTCACACTGAGTTGCTCAATTTGCGGTGCGTCGCACGGAAAAAAAAATCCGACCCTGGTGAGATGTTCGGATCTCCAAGCCATAGCTTTTCTTTTCAGCTACTATGGTAGCTACTTAACGGTAGCAACTTAACCAGGCCTACTTTAAGCTACTTAAGGTAGCACTGAACCTGGTTTCTTTACTTTTCAGCTACAGAGGTAGCGGGTGCAACTTAACCTGGTCTATTTTCAGCTACAACAAAGGTAGCAAATTAACCTGGTCTACTTCTCAGCTACAAAGGTGAAACTTAACTGGTTACTTTCAGCTACAAAGGTAGCTACTTAACCTGGTCTACTTTTCAGCTACAAAGGTAGCAACTTAACCTGGTCTACTTTTCAGCTACAAAGGTAGCTACTTAACCTGGCCTACTTTTCAGCTACAAAGGTAGCTACTTAACATGGCCTACTTTTCAGCTACAAAGGTAGCAACTTAACATGGCCTACTTTTCAGCTACAAAGGTAGCTACTTAACATGGCCTACTTTTCAGCTACGAAGGCAGCTACTTAACATGGCCTACTTTTCAGCTACTCAGGCAGCTACTTAACATGGCCTACGTTTCAGCTACTCAGGCAGCTACTTAACATGGCCTACGTTTCAGCTACTCAGGTAGCTACTTAACATGGCCTACTTTTCAGCTACTCAGGCAGTACCTTCCATGCGCCCTACGTTCAGTACTCAGGCAGCTACTACCATGCCTACTTTCAGCTTACTCAGGCAGCTACTTAACATGGCCTACTTTTCAGCTACTCAGGCAGCTACTTAACATGGCCTACTTTTCAGCTACTCAGGCAGCTACTTAAGCTGGCCTACAGAAATCTGGAATCAAAAACATGGATGTAAATAACTTGTGCACATACACGGGTACAAAAAACATGGATACATTCATGATGAACGATTGCTTGGGTCAGATGGATGCAGTAATTTCCCAGTAGACAGCAGCAGCTTCTAGGCAGCTCTCCTGGATTTCTACGCAGCAAAACCTAAAGCAACGAAGTGCATCTGGAAGCTGATAGGATCAGCTTTCCAGTACTGTTGAAATCTTGGGGCTTAGCGCAGTGGCTGCTCCAGGGAGCTGCCTAGAAGCTCCTGCTCGTAGCCGTAAAAGAAAGGCTATGCTCCTAGCATGTTGTATATGTTGGGAACGGCAATTTGATATCATATGATATCTTATGATGCCGGCAGTCTGACTAGGCTGACATTACCATTTACATAAAATATCAAATGATGCAGTTTGTATGAAATCATATAGGACGCACACAGTCACAGTCACACACGCATGATATCATATGACACGCACACACACACACACACACAAACACACACACTCATTGGGTAATTGCTCGCTTTGGGACCATCCAGGAGGCTGAGAGTGAAGGCGGGGGTGTTGAGCTACGCAGCAGTGGACAAGGACACACAACAGGGGACACACCAGGCACAAGCACATGCAACGGACTCAGCCACCAAAAAAAAAAAAAAAGAAAAAAAAAAAACAGAACAATAATTAAGGAAGAAAGCAAAAAAAAACAAACAAAAAAAAAAGAAAATAAAAAAGAAAAAATAAAAAGAAAAAAAAAAAAAAAAAAAACACCAAACAAAAAACAAAAAAAAGACGCAAAGAAACAAAAATGCAAAAACCCAAACACGAAAAAAATAAACAAAAACGAAAAAACAAAAAAAAAAAAAACACAAAAACAGGCCCCCCCCCCCCCCCCCCCCACACACACACACCATTGAGTCATTGCTTACTTTATAACATCCAGGAGGCTGAGAGTGAGCTGTGTGTTGACTCACACACAGTGGACAAGACACACACAGGGACACACAGCACAGCACAGGCAACCTGCCCACCCCCCCCCCCACCCCCCCCCCCCCACCCCCACCCACACCCCCACACACACCACACACACCACTCATTGAGTCATTTCCTTACTTAATAACCATCCAGGAGGCTGAGAGTGAAGGCTGGTGTGTTGAGCTACACAGCAGTGGACAAGGACACACACAGGGACACACAAGCACAAGCACAGGCAACGGCTCAGCCCCCCCCCACACACACACACACATTGAGTCATTGCTTACTTTACTACCACCCAGGAGGCTGAGAGTGAGGGGGGGGGGTGTTGAGCTGCACAGCAGTGGACAATGACACAAACACACAAACACACATACACACGCACACTCATTGAGTTATTGAGTCATTGAGTCATTGCTAATTTTAAAACCATCCAGATGGCTGAGAGTGAAGGTAGGGGTGTTGAGCTGCACAGCAGTGGACAATGACACACACACACAAACACACACAGACACTCATCGGGTAATTGCTCGCTTTATGACCATCCAGGTGGCTGAGAGTGAAGGCAGGGGTGTTGAGCTGCACAGCAGTGGACAATGAGACACACACACACAAACACACACACACACTCATTGAGTTATTGCTCACTTTATGACCATCCAGGTGGCTGAAAGTGAAGGCGGAGGTGTTGAGCTGCAAAGCAGTGGACAAGGAAGTCTTCCCCTCAGATTGTCACCTCAGCAGGTGTCCAGCCACATACTCCAGCATCTTCTAGATCGTGCCACTCGATACTTCGGTCACCCAGTGAAACAGGCTGTCATCACCATCCCCGCTCACTTCAGCCATGAGCAGCAAGAGGCTACAAAGGAGGCGGGACGACTGGCAGGTCTAGATAAAGTGCTGCTGCTACAAGGTGGGCACATTCTAAACTAGCATATATGCAGATGTATGCATGTATTTCTTAAGCAACAAGCAGAAATCTGGCATTTATTAAATCTGGCATGTATTTCATGAGCCATGAGCGTAAATCTGCCATATATTAAATCTGACATGTATTTCTTGAGCCATGAGGGTAAATCTGACATATCTTAAATCTGACATGTATTTCTTAAGCCATGAGCAGCAAGAGGCTACACAGGAGGCAGTACGACTGGCAGGTCTCGATGTAGTGCTGCTGCAACACAGTGGGGAAAATTATGAATCTGGCATGTATGCAGATGTATCTTTCCACCATGAGCAGGAATCTGGCATTTATTAAATCTGCCATGTATTTCTTCAGCCATGAACAGCCCTAGGCTACAAAGGAGGCGGTACGACTGGCAGGTGTAGATCAATTGCTCCTGCTACAAGGCGGGCACATTCAAAATCTAGCATGTAAGCAGATGTATGCATATATTTATTCAGCCATGAGCGTAAATCTGGCATTGATTGAATCTGACTTGTATTTCTTCAGCCATGAGCGTAAATCTGGCATTCATTAAATCTGCTATGTATTTCTTAAGCCATGAGCAGCAAGAGGCAACAAAGAGCCGTATGACTGAAAGGTGTATATGCAGTGCTGCTGCTACAGTGTGGGCACATTCTAAATCTAGCACGTAGGCAGATGAATGCATGTATTTCTTCAGCCAGAGGCAGAAATCCGAGCAGAAATCTGGCACTTATTAAATCTGACATTGATTTCTCCTGCCATGAGCAGCAAGAGGCAACAAAGGAGGGGGTACGACTGACAGATGTATATGCAGTGCTGCTGCTACAATGATTGCTTGGGGTCAGTTCATCAGTCATCTTTTCGTTTTAGCCCCTCCTTATATCATGGCTGGGCAAGTCCGTTCAGCTACCACTGTACTGTAACAACAACAACAACAACAACAACAACAACAACAACAACAACAACAACAACAAGCTGTATTGTAACAACACAAAACTGTACTGTAATTCGACTGTGACAACAAAAACAAAACTGTACTGTAGCAACAACAAAAACAACCTGTACTGTAACAACAACAAAAACAACCTGTACTGTAACAACAACAAAAACAACCTGTACTGTAACAACAAAAACAACATGTACTGTAACCCGACTGTACCCACAAAAACAAAAATGTACTGTAACAACAACAAAACAACATACAAGGTGGGGACATTCCTACGGGTGCCTACTCCCTCCTTGTGTATTGAAGAGTGATGAGTGACTCAACCGATCAGATAGCTTTAACCTTTTTTTGATAGGAATATTCACCTGTTGTGATTGATTGCTTACAAGAAAGGAATCGATATGTAGGAGTGACTCTGCCGATCAGATTGACAAAATCCTTGAGTCCTGTAAGAAAATTCATGATTACAAAAATAAATCTTTTTTAAAAAACAAAATACAATTAAAAAACAAAATACAATTAAAAAACAAAATACAATTAAAAAACAAAATACATGGATGAGGAGCTCTCTCTGGTCGCACTTACATAAGTTGAATTCAAAAAAGTTGAATTCAAACATTCAAAAGGCTACATGGATGAGGAGCTCTCCCTGGTCGCACTTCAATAACTTGAATTCGAATATTTTAAATATATGGATGAGGAGCTCTCCCTGGTGGCTTTCAGTAAGTTGAATTCAAGCATCAAAATGGGTATGGAGCTATCACTATCAGGGACCGGCATATCATATGATGTTGACCAAAGGCGAGTATGATATCATACAATATCATACAAATTGCATAATATGATATTGTTTATACAGGATGACTTTAGCCTAGTCAGACTGTCAGCATATCATATGATATCATATTGCCGTTCCCTAGCTATCACTGATCATTCAATCAACCCCAACCTTTCCATGCCCTATTCCTTCAAGGAATCCCTGTAACGTACGTCTGAACGAGTACGTGTCTGGATAACGAGTACGTGTCTGGATAACTTGAAAGAAGATATCCTTTGCTGTCAGATGAGCTCACTTGCAGTTCACGTCATGTAATGGGGTTGGGGTCCCCCATCCCCCCACCCCCTCACTTTCATACATATTTCAACTTTCCATTTAACCCTTCGCTTTCATAAATATTTCAACGGCGAGCAGCCAAATTGCTGGCTGAAGCTTTATAACCAAGTTCAAGTTCAAGTAGACCTGGTCAGGCGGTATTTCCCCCCCGTGGTGGCATATGAATACATCTTAACGAGGAGGTGTCTGAAAAACTTGAAAGAGGATATCATTTGCTGTCAGATGAGCTAAGTGACAGTTACCTTCATGTAATGGGGTCGGGGTCCCTCCCCCCCCCCCCCCCCCCTCCCCCCCCCCCCCTCCTCCTCCCCTTCATAAATATTTAAACTTTGTAGAGCCCATCAGGCGGTATTTCCCCCCCGTTGTGGCATTTGAATACACCTTAACGAGTACGTGTCTGAATACCTTGAATGCTGGGGGATGCTCCCAGTAAACTGTAGCTTGAAGACCATAAAGCTCAATTGACTTTAAAGGGCGTTTCTTTGTCCAATGTATGTTGACCCTAGCGTATACCCTAACCATGCCTTCGCAGCCTCGGGGCAACCGCCCAGACGTGACAGCGCTATATCTGTCTACTGGGCCAACGACTAGACAGCGCTAGGTCTGTCTAATCAGTCAACGACTAGCCACACACACACACACCCTACACCCTACACCCGCACACATAACCACCCACCCCACCACTCCCCACCCCGCGCTATGTTTCTGTACTCAGTCAACGACTAGACAGCGCTAGGTCTGTCTGCTCAGTCAACGATTAGCTACACACACCCCCTACCCCCTACACCCACCCACCCCCACCCCACCCCACCCCACCCCACCCAACACCCACCCATGCTAGGTATGTTCACTCTGCCAACGACTAGCTTGCCATTTTGCCTGGGTCCGGGTGGTCGTCACCTCAAGTGGGAGCGGGGTGATGATCGTTATCCGTAACAATCTCGATGCCTGATCCCCTAATTACCTATCCCTAAGTATGTTTTTTTACAGTCCAAGGGTAGCCAAATAGGCTGAAAGGAACGTGCCCAACCTTAAAACAGGGAGGGCAGAAAAAAACAAGCACTGGTTAACTCAACTCCAACAAATCTTATACGACGGGGGCCCAGACTTCGTGCTATTCAGATAACTAAACTCTACATTCTTGTCACATTTATTAATAAATCCCTAAAATATATTTGATTTCTGGTGCCCAACCTGTGGCAGCTGTCACATTTATTAATAAATCCCTAGTATAGATTTAATTGCTGGTGCTGAACCTGTGGAAGCTGTCACATTTATTAATAAATCCCTAAATAACATTCAATTGCTGGTGCAGAACCGGTGGCAGCTGTCACATCGATTAATAAATCCCTAATAAACATTTAATTTCTGGCGCAGAACCGGTGGCAGCTGCTATGGCTCATGGCTTTGGTAAACCAACGGATTGCGAGACCATCCTGGTTTTTGACCTGGGTGGCGGCACCTTTGACGTCAGTGTACTAGATTCATTTGAAGGAATTATGGAGGTGAGGGGTTGCAAAAGTCACTGTTTCTGTTTTTGGCTACACCTGGCAGCTTCCAGCCAGCTCCATTTGCCAGGAAATGGGTCAAGCCCGTAGCAGTCAGCTTCCAGCCAGCTCCATTAGCCAGGAAATGGGTCAAGCCCGTAGCAGTCAGCTTCCAGCCAGCTCCATGACACGCACAGACACCCTCACACACTAAGACATGGACAGGCACACACATAGACACGCACAGACGCACATAGGCACCCACACACACATAGACACACACATTGACACGCACACACACATACACACAGACGCGCACAGACACATCCACACACACAGACGTGCGCAGACACACATAGACACTCACGCACAGCCACACACACATACACATAGACACGCACACACTCATGGACACGCACAGACACACCCACGCACACATAGACACGCAAAGATATGCCCACACACACATAAAGACACAGACACACCCACATGGACACACAGACACGTAGACTTACACACTAACCCCTTTTTCTCTCCCAATATAGGTTCTTGCAGGGTTCTTGTTACTGCTGGGTTCATGCTTTAGAAACTCACCTTGATTTTTATTGGCGGAGCCCCCTTTTCAAGGGGGCGAGAGCCCCCATGTTTACCCATTTGTCCGTCCGACCGAAAAAGAACAAAAACTTGAAGCCTGGCACGTCATCCAATGGTCGCGTAACTAACTCTCTTCGGTCAGCTCCATCGTTGCCACCTTTCGGTCCGTTGCCAACACACTCCGCCAATCTTCCGCGTCGCTTGCGACGCTGCATAGGACTTGTTTCCCCACAACACTGGACTAATTTAAGAAGTAGAGGAGTTGTTCACACACACACATAGACACGATTGTCCCCCCCCCCCCCCCCACACACACACACACACACACACACACACAAACGCAAACCCCTCCTTCTCCTGATACAGGTTCTTGCTACTGGTGGGGATCCTGAGTTGGGACACACACACAACCCCCCCTCCCTCCCCCCACCCACCCACCCACCCCCATGCAAACACACACACAAACACAAACCTCTCCTTCCTCCCAAAACAGGTTCTTGCGACTGGTGGGGATGCTGAGTTGGGAGGTGATGACTTCACGCGAGCGCTTGCAGATGTAATGACAAGTTTGGGCTCCAGTAGTGATGCCGTTCCCAAATTGACGGATGCATCAAACAAGTCCATTATTTTGAATCAATCCGACTACCGCTACAGACTGTTCAGGGTAAGTAAAATGGTTGCGCTGCTATTATTTATAATAAGTATCATTAGTATTATTAGCCCGTGTGGCTGTTGGCCCCCCCTACCTGCCCCCCCCCCCCCCCCCCCCCCCCCCCCACACACACACACACCCCTTTCTTTACCCCTCCCTCCCTCCCTCCCTGTGTCCTCCTTACTACCCCCTCCCTCTCTTCTGTCTCCTATCCTCCTCTACTTCCTCTTTACCCTCCCTTCTATCCTCCTCTACTTCCTCTTCACCCTCCCTCTTACTCCCCTGTTTTCTGTCTCCTATCCTCCTCTACTTTCACCTGACCCTACCTCCATGTCTCCACCTTCCCTCTGTCCCCTCCCCCCACCCACAGGATTGCCAATGTTGTTGAAAATTGAGAAGTGATTATTTCAGTAGGAGCGTAAGCGTTTTTGAAAATAGGGAAGTGATTAAATGCGTAGGATTGCCAACGTTGCTGAAAATAGAGAAGTGATTATTTCAGTAGGAGGGTCAACATTGTTGAAAATAGAGAAGTGATTATGTGCACAGGTTTAATACTGTTGTTGAAAATAGAGAAGTGATTATATGCGTAGGAGCGTAAACGTTGTTGAAAATAGATAAGCGATTATATGCGTAGGATTGCCAATTGTGTTGAAAATTGAGATGTGATTATTTCAGTAGGATTGACAATGAAGTTGAAAATTGAGAAGTGATTATCTGCTTAGGATTGCCAATGATGTTGAAAATAGAGAAGTGATTATTTCAGTAGGAGCGTCAGCATTGTTGAAAATAGAGAAGTGATTATTTTAGGAGGATTGCCAATGATGTTGAAAGTAGAGAACTGATCATTTCCGTAGGAGCGTCAACATTGTTGAAAATAGATAAGTGATTCTTTCAGTGGGATTGCCAATGGTGTTGAGAATACATAAGTGGTTATATGCATAGGATTTCCAATGTTATTGAAAATAGAAAAGTGATTAAACCAGTTAGAGAGCAATATGTTGTTGCAGCACTGGTGTTGGGGCCCAGTTCATCAGTGATTGTTTTTTTATGGAGCCCCCCCTAAATATAGGTTTGGCGAGTCTCTCTAGCCTATTTTGCTACTCCTGGACTGTAACATACATGGAGATGCAGGAGTGGCAGTGTCGTTACAAATGGAGAAGTGGTTCAACCAGTAGGAGTTCAATTTATTCTGTATTGTATTGTATTGTATTGTTTTGTATTGTATTGTATTGTATTGTATTGTATTGTATTGTATTGTATTGTAGTGTATCGTATCGTATCTTATCGTATCGTATTGTATTGTACTGTATTGTATTGCATTGTATTGTATTGTATTGCATTGTATTGTATTGCATTGCGTTGCATTGTCTTGCGTTGCATTGCGTTGCGTTGCGTTGTATTGCGTTGTATTGCATTGCATTGTATTGTATTTATTGTATTGTATTGTATTGTATTGTATTGTATTGTATTGTATTGTATTGCATTGCATTGCACTGTATTTTTTGTATTATACTGTACTGTACTGTACTGTACTGCACTGCATTGCATTGCATTGTATTGTTTTGTATTGTATTGTATTGTATTGTTTTGTATTGTATTGTATTGTGTTGTATTGTATTGTATTGTATTGTATTGTGTTGTATTGTATTGTATTGTATTGTATTGTATTGTATTGTATTGTATTGAAAGGATGTTCACCCCAAAATGTGGGACCCCGTACACAAACCAGCGCTACCGAAGATTCTGAAAGAAGTGCGGAGATATGCTGCTCAAGTAAGTTGTTGCTTGTGGGTGGTGTGATGTGGGTGTGCAGCAGGAGGTAGGTGCGTGTGGGTGGTGTGGTGGTGGTGGTGGTGGTGGTGCAGCTTCCTGGGGCTGGTTTGTGTCACGGCAGCTACCATGGAGCGTGTAGTTTTTGCAAACATTCAAGACAGTACAATCCATATAATAGATGGATGAACTAATAGGTGTATCAATATCGAGGCAGATGAAGTGAAAGTGTGTCCACCTGGAACAAGTCCTATGCAGCGTCGCAAGAGACGCGGAAAATTGGCGGAGTGTGTTGGCAACGGAACGAAAGGTGGCAACGATGGAGCTGACCGAAGCGAGTTAGTTACGTGACCGTTGGATGACGTGTCAGGCTTCAATTTTCAATTTTTCGGCCGGACAAACGGATAAATGGCCGCCCTTGAAGAGGGGGCTCCGCCAAAAATGATGTGTTCATGCGCAGGCTGCTGATGAGTTTGTTGTTGCAGCACCCTGAGGCTGGTTTGTGTCATGTTTTTCGTATTGTCGAGGGTCGGTATCTCCCATCGACCCTAAGTGCGCCAACTCTTTTGTAGGAGTGGCAGCACCATTCAAACTGAATCCTCGGTGTCGCTGGTTTGTGTCGGGAGACCCACCTCCTGGGGTGAAAGTTTTTTCACAACTTAAAAACAAAAATGTGTCCATGTGCAGGCTGCAGATGAAGCCAAAAGGCAGCTCAGTTTTGAAGAGAGTGTGGAGGCTATGTTGCCCAGTCCATGCTCGTCGTCTTCACCAGCATCAGAGCCCAGCACTAGTGCGAGAGACTCAGAAGCTGTTGCCTTGTCTCGAAGTGAAATGGAGTTGGTGTGGGAACCTTTGATGGGCAAGTTGTGGCCTCCTCTAGCTGAGGTGGGCAAGGAGACATTCACACAGTTCGATGGGCTTGCCCCATCATGTTTTGATCAATCAAGCTTGGCTCAGTCTGCCAGTGGCTTGGGCTTGTTCAAGCCATCTCCTGTTTCCAAGTCGTCTGCGCCCAACAAGTTCTCCGCCCCGCCCCGAAAGCTGACCGGTGTCGTATTGGTTGGAGCCGCAACAGGCATGCCGTGTGTGAGAAGGTTCATCACCAGCGTGACTGGGATGCAGCCGGTGGACGGTGTGGATCCTGAGGAAGTTGTAGCATTAGGTGCCGCTGTGCATGCAGGAGTCTTGCAGGGTAACTCAAACGGCCTGGAGATGATGGATAGCGCCTATGTCATGGATCTGCAGGGGCGTATTACTGGCTTGTGATCAGGTTGGGATTTTAATTGTTACATGGTTTTTCAGCCAACGCTGGGCTGCTCAACGTCTTCCAACACCATGTCTCCCCGTGCGATATGCACAAAAGCCAGGGAGGTAATGATCACGCCTGGTGGGGCGTGGCGTTAAGGGAGCCCGTCGTATGCGGGTGGGGAGCGGTCTCCTATCTCATCTGGACAAGCTACCATCGCGGTTGACGACGACCTGCAACGCCAAGAGCGACCGAAGGGGGAACCCCGGACTCTTCCTCCTCAAGCGATCTGGTATAAAACGTTGGGTCAGGGAGCATACAGTGATCCGGGTTGTTCTACACGCTGCGCGTCATGCCACATTCACAGGTTTTGAAACCGGTTGCCTCATGATGCAGATTTTGAAGTCCCCCAGAACAACCATGTTTATGACGCTGTCAACAGAATCTTGTATGTTTGAATTCATTATCGATATTTCTTTCTATACATCCACATCTTGGTGCTTGGCCCCAGTGCAATCAAACGGGCTGCCCCCCTCAACCTCACTCCTCACAATAAGGCGTACTATTTGTTTATATTTTTACTTATTTATTCCATCCATATCCCTAAATGCGTGCTCTTTATATTTATACCGGTATGTATTATCACTGTATTTCTGGAGAAACGTTTATATTCCATTGATCAATTCCTGTAAAGCAGAGATGACTTTCTTAGCACTCAACTGTGGTACCTAAGTGAAGAACAACATGATCCATGGATGAATAAGATAAGACTCCCATTAAGTATGGGCACTTTTATAGATTAGGAACCGAGCACGATTTAGTTGGTAATTACTATAATATGAGTTTGTTAATGAACCCTGAATCATTCAGAGGATGGAAACATTTTGTTACAGTTATTTATGAAAGTGACAAGAAAGTAAGAAACGTAATGTTTAAGTCAGGGATCCCCCCTCCCCCCCCCCCCCCCCCCCCTACCAGGAGCGATCGCTACCTCGGACCCCGCTTTGGCCCAAACTTCTGCTTTCCTGACTTGCTCGTTGGTCGGCTCCCTTAGGGGGACAGACCTATGCGATACTTACGCGATATCGTGCTGTTTTTCAAATCTTCACATCTTCAAATTTCCCAAGAACGCCGGTCAAAATTGCCGGTTAATTTGACTGGCCTGAAATCGTTCCGACTCGTGTTCGATTCCAGTCGGGGGCGGATTACCTCTGAGGGCACTTTTTCGCATACGTATCTCAGGGTTGCGGACTGTGGACGCGGCGTTTTCATTTGTCGTTTCCCTCCTGTCCTGTGGACTCAGTCTAGGGACCTGGAGCATGTCTACGATTTCCCCGTGACTCTCGTAGCTCATTACATCAGCGCATTGTGCTTGACAAGGAAATCTGCTCTTCCGCACTAGTTCCTGCAGGTTGAGAAGTAGCAACTGTAGCCTCGGGAGTTGCTGCACCTGCCTCCATGGAACTTCGGGAAGTCAGTGAGCTAATAAGTTCATTAGCCTTACAGGCCACCAAGTTGAATAATAGTGCCATGCCATGCTACATTGATTCTTGACCCTCCCAATAATAAATTGAACGGATAAGTAAGCAACTGCTTGTGCATCCATCACCAAGGAGGCTGCCACTGCTGCTTGACGAACATTACACCACCCCCAGCGCCGACCTCCAGGGGACCCGCCAGGGCCCCCTACTATTTTTTAAACTGCCTTTCCTGTTTGGAGATCGGGCAAGTCCCTTAAGCCTACGCAACTTGGGGAGGGTCCGTTGACCAGAAGGAAGGGTCCGTTGCGTCGCAGGCTATAATATTGGTTGCATCTCAGGCAGCAGAGCCGGGGGTCCTACTGATGTACCCTGGTTGGAGCCTCGAAAACTAAAACCCCCGGTAGTCGAAGAATAAGATGGAGAGGTTCATATTCGTAAATCCCTTTTTCATTTACTACAACAGTATCGCATAGGTCTGTCCCCCTTAGGGGGCCGACCAATGTAGACCTATCTTAAAAAGATACCTACATTGGTCCCGTGTAAAGATCGAGTGTGACTTATGTAGTTATGACTTCTGTGACATAGGTAAAGTTCAATATGCACAATTGAACATCGCGTGATTTTTGAATCTAGCGATGAAGTCCTGTCGATTGCGACGTAATTATCAGAACCTAATTTCCCGAACTTCGGACAAACTGATTCCTCTGTATTACTTGTTGTTGTAGGCTCCGTGGTGCAGCACAAACCTGCACCACTGTGAACTGCCGTGGTTCAGAACGGGCAGCGGGTAAAGCACCCCGCTGCCTCTCTCTCCTTAGCATATTTGCTCATTACCCTGAGCACCAGATTTGTTCAAGACGCTGCATCCTCCGTCGTCGAAGTGTCCGTTGCGCCGCAGGATGCAACGTGGGGAGGGTCCGTTGACTAGAAGCAAGGGTCCGTTGCGTTGCAGGACGCAGGCTATACAAATGTTGTGTCTCAGCTAGCAGAGCCGGGGGTCCTCCTGAAGTTCCCTGCTGAGCTCTCCTATGCAATCAGTCTTTGCTGCTCCGTCTTTCTCACTTGATGTGCAATCCGGAGGTGGAAGGTTGTGAGAAGCAACCTTCGTTTATAAAGAATTGTTTGAAGAGAATGGATCGAGTATATTTTGGAGGAGATGCTTTGATTTGAAATTGATTATGTTACTGCCGAAGACGGCGAACAGCCTTAAAAGCTGGAGCCATGTAACCAAGTTCAAGTTCTATGTGGTATACTGGTGTCGTTACAGCTGATGTACAACATGCACACTCCAGTAAATATTGGCTGTATCCGACACCATGGCAGTTCAAAACGTACGTGTTTGCGTGACCCAAAACACGCACACTCCAGAGGGCGAATAAGAGTATCCACGCACACTGGGGGCTTGCCTTGTGCCGACAATGGCCTGTCGGTGACAATGTAAGGTAACTGGGAAGTGTGTGTTTTCCCTGGGTTGCACGCACATTGAGGGGGGGATGGGGGTGGGGGCGGGTGGGGGGCTTTGCGTGTGTCGCGTAAAATCTGAGAAGGTGAATGTTTGTGAAGCTTGGTTTACGCCTGCCCTTGGTGGTTGCCCCTAGTCTGCCTGTCTGACTCTTAATCCCAACCTGTGTACAGCAATATCTATCACCACCCGTGCCCTGCTAAGTCCCCCATGGCTCTGTCAAAGCTGCACATTTGGAGTCCAGTAGGGCACCAGTAAAAACAATTGTAAATGTAATATGCAAGCAAACCGGCTGACCCCCTCAACCTCACGCCTCGTAATAAGACACACGATTTATTTATTTACTGACTTGTTACTGACTTGTTACGTACAATTATTCCTTATTTACGTACTACTTATGTACTACGGTATTTATTTACTCCTGCCCACATGGCTAAGTAGGTAAGTTATTACAGTCCAGGGCTAGACCAAAAAGGCTAAAAGGATTTGCAAAACCATGACAGGAGGGGCTGTATTGAAAAAAAACTGATGAACTGAATCCTACACTATCGTTTACCGACTTGGGCCCAGAGTTCGTGCTATAGTGAAACTTCAATTCAATGACTGCCCAAGGGTGCTGTTCTCCAACTTCCAATTCAAAATTTGTTGCTTCAGGTCAGCGTTCGGCGCCAGCTCAGAATCTTCAATCTGCGCATGATTAGGGAACGGCAACTTATATAAGTGTTTGAACAACTAATATTAACTATTATTATTGTGTCACAATAATATTAGTTTTTCAAATAAATTCAAAAATTCTGGTCAGGCTGCTCGTCCGTCTAATATTAGTTAGCAATCAGTAATGTTATTAATTCACTGATATAGAACTCAGAATGTTGAATCTTCATATGATGGCATTATTGATGTTGAATGATTTTGATCGCTTGGATTGCTTGACTGTTTTCGATTGGTCAGCAGCAACAGCAGCAGCAATACAGGCCATGTACACGTGTCATCCCTATTATCATCAGAAGTAGAAACGGCAGCAGCAACGGCAGCAGCAATACAGTCCATTTACATTTTCTGGAGGCTTATGGAAGTGGGTCACACACATTTAATAAAATATGGCATACAGGGGTAGGTGCATATAAGTAGAGAATGGCAATTTGAAATCATATGATATCATGCGAGGGTGGGGGCAAGATAAAATATTTCGTACCTCATGTTCAATATGGATATAGATAACCGCAAGCAATAGTCGATACAAAAAGAATCATGTCGATACACTCATGGACGGCCGAGATAGAGGAGGGGGGGGGGGGGGGGGGGGGGGGGGGGAGGGGGGGGAGTGGGGTCTGACCGTTTTCCCAACTTTATTTGTACTTAGTGTAACTTTCTTGCCAGTGTGAATTTTTGAGCGTTAAGTGCACCATCGTGAAGGGATCGACGTGAGGAGTACAAATCTGCAACCGCTAGTCGGTTACACCCAGTGTGAAATTGGTGGGTGCCCTGAAAGGCACATCCAGGCTGGACGCCAGGCTGGACGTCACCAACACCTTAGCGCCCAGCGTCCAAGAGCGGCAGTTAGGCTGAAAAACATTCATTCGTATGCGCGTTCTGAATTCTGTTCCCTGACAAGGTTCCTTAAGCAGTCGAGCCTGGGGTCTAGCCCCCCCCCACCCCCCCCACCACACACACACACCCTCCTCACCACACACCACCCACCCACCCACCATCACCCCCACCCACCCCCACCACACCCTAACAGACCCTCAGGCTCCAGAATACAATTTGAGTCAATTAAACCATAATAATACATTACATTACATTACATTACATGTTAAAGTCTACTTGACACCGCGAGGGTGTATGAGACTCTGTGCTTTAAACAAAAAGAAAAAGCACCCACAAAGCAAAAAACCCCATTACATCAGGGGTGTGTCGAGGACAAACAAACCAAACTCCCAACCACCGTTTTGGTGGCGTAGGTATTAAACCCCTTAGAGCAGGACCCAGATCTCAACCACTTACAGTGGCGGAGGTAAGAAGCTAACAAATGAGAAGTCTCAAGAAGAAAAAAAAGGGATAATAAATTACGGTGCCACTAAGCAGTCCAGGGCTTCCTGTCTTGCTCTTCTACAAGTAGAAAGATAGTCGGCTAGGTTGCTCCAAAAAGACTTAGTGCCATTTCCATTCATAAAGGTTCTGAATGTGGAATCGCAGAATTCCACATTCCATACGGTTAAGTCGGTATCCTCATGGACATGCCTATAAATATCTGTAAACAGATTCTGGTAGCGGAGGCGAATATCATTATAAAAAGGGCACTCAAACATATGCATTTCATCCTCAGTTTTTTGGAACCCACACATTTGACAGTGTCTCATTGAGCGAGGGATGTGTGCTCTATCCACCACCCTCATTCTTTCTGTGTTCAGCCAATGGGAACCCATTCTAAACTGTGCTATAGAACGAATCTGATCCTGCTTATGTAAGGCGGATGTAAAGGGAATCAAGCCATTCTCATCATTGCTGTTGGCTGCGAACCATTTTTGGTATCGGAGGCGTTTAAAGCCAACCCTTCTCTCATCAGGGATGTCTCTAACTGCATTGGTGTCACTTGGGTACTTAAACCTCCATGACTCAAAAACTTCAGACATAATACCTTCGACATCGACAGCCTCCAAAATGTTGATGTTTTTACTGGATCCTAGCTTGTGGAGAGCACAACGCAAGTCATGAACCCAGCCAGTGTTGGAGTCAAAAGATTCCTCAAGAGCCATTCTAATGAGATCCTCAGGTTCTTTATGTATGGTCTTGTTCCAGAAGCGCAAAGCTTGTTTAAGCCAAGCAAAACACAACGGGGTTCTACCCAGCTCTTCCATGATAATATTAGATGTAGTAGATTGGCAAACACCCAACATTTGTTTAAGTATACCTCTATGCCATTTCTCACAAGCATGGTCATTTGAGATAAGTGTGTTGTTCAGAATAGAAGGAGCCCACACCTCACAGCCAAAATTCAGGATAGGTTGTACAAGAGAATCAAACAGGTGGGTGAGAATATCAATATTGTATATCTCCATAGTATGGCATCGCCTACGAAGCATGTGGTGTGCCTTTTGGGCCTTAGTGAGCATCCTAGAAAAAGCAGCTTTTGCACGATTGCTTGAGTCACCATCCACAAAGAGGGATCCCAAGTAGATAAAAGATAACTTTGTAGAAAGTTGTGCTCCATCATAGACAAATTTGTAATCAGGATCCATGCGGGCCTCATCACAGAATTGTTTGTTGAAAACGACAATCTCAGTTTTCTTTATATTCACAGCCATCTTAGTAGCCTCGCAGAAATCTCTCAGGCAGTCAAGCATCGCTTGCATATCTGCCGGGGATTCTGCCATTATAGCTAGGTCATCAGCATAAAGTAACAGTTGCAGAATCTTTCCCCTAAGCTCAGCCCCTACATTTGGGAGCTTGGATTGGAGGAACGATTCAATTCTATCAATGAACAGACCGAATAGGAGTGGGGATAGGGGGTCTCCTTGTTTAACTCCTACAAGGGATGGAAAGGAGGATCCAATGTCCCCATGTAGGCGAACTTGGAAAACAACATGATTATACATGGACTTCTGGAATAATGATGATGACAATGATAGATAGACAGATAAATTACGCCTTCAGTCCATTTCATACCTGGGCGATCTCCTCCAACAGCGCGGACTACTAAGCTACCCAAGAAAGCTGTAAAAACACTGAAGACTGAGTAACTTTGTCCAATCTTTATATATATATATATATATATATATATTTTTTTTTTTATGGTTAGAAAGGCCTTGACGAGATGATGCTCATGGACCCCCCTTTCACTATGTTATACTGTCTAGGTGTCCAGATATGAAGCCTGGGGGAAGGGGGGGGGGGGGGGGGGGGGGGGGGGGGGGGGGGTAGGTGGGTGGTCAGGGGTGAAAAAAACAATTTCCAAACATGCGGTCTGCAAACTTTATTCCTGCCCCCCCCCTCGATATCATTTCATCATATGATATCATATGATGCCGACATTCTGACTAGGCTAAAGTTACAATTTTTATACAATCTCATATGATGCAATTTGTATAAGGTAGTATCATATGATATCATACTCGCCTTTGATCAACATCATATGATATGCTGGTCCGTACATATGATTCAAACATCGGACATGTCTATAATCCGTCTGAGTTCGAACCCTGTCACACTCCCTGGTTTCTGTGGCTACCGAACAGTGTGAAGTATTGTTTTCTGCACCTGGTTAGACGCTGTATTGTCGGCGTATAGAACCATGTAACAATTATTCTTGTGTGATTCAAAGGAAGCATCGCATTGCAATAGACCATGCTTCAGTCGATCATAACAAGTAGATGAAGCTTACATCAAGGCATTTGTACAATGACTAAATTATAATTGTATAACAATACGATTTTAATTTAAATTAAATTAAAAATAATTGTACAATTAAATGATCCCTGTAGCACAAACTCAGGGCCCCCGTCATAAAAACGAATGTTTGGGCCATTGAGGTTGAGTTCATTAACGCCTTTTTGTTTTAGCCCCTCCTGTCACAGCTGGGCAAGTCCCTCAAGCCTATTTGGTAAACCCTGTGGACTGTAACTTACATACCAACTGGTAATAACATGCACATACTCATATCGATATCGAGGTGGGGCAAGTCCCTTCAGCCTATTTGGATACCTGTGGACTGTAACTTACATACCAACTGGTAATAACATGCACATACTCATATCGATATCGAGGTTGGGCAAGTCCCTTCAGCCTATTTGGTATACCCCTGGACTGTAACAATACACACATAGCATATTGTATTGCACTGTCCGATCAATTATAACATCACAAAGCGAAGGTCTAATCCAAACTCCCCCCCCCCCCCCCCCCCCCAAAAAAAAACAAACTCCCCCCCCCCTCACCCAACCCACCCACACACCCCACCTACTTAAAATGACAAAACATACATTTTACCCATTGTTTGCTTTACTGTCAAAGACAGCAAGCAGCCAACTTGCTGGCTGGGGCCATGTGACCAAGTTCAAGTTCAAGTTGAGGCTCAAGTTCAAGTTCAAGTTCAAGTTCAAGTTCAAGATAAATTACCCACCTCACTGCCATCTGGAAACTTGGAGCCTCCGATCTTCAGTTTGATCCACATCTCTATGGCAACTCGCTCATATGACCTGCATGTGATAACAAGCATATACTCATATCGACAGGAAGCCCTTTGCCCTGGAGGGTGGGGGGTAGGGTGTGTGGGTGTGGGTGTAGGGGGTGGTTCCACTGTCAACAGGCGCACCGTCGACAGGACACTTCAGTTTGATCCACATCTCTATGGCAACTCGCTCATATGACCTGCAGGTGGGAACAGGCACATGCTCATATCCATATCGAGGTGGGGCAAGTCCCTTTAGCCTATTTGGGCTGTAACATACTGTACATACATACACACATTCATGCACGACCTGCAGGTGATGACAGGCTCATGCAGGTTACATAAGATGTGGGCTTGTCCAACACAACATTGTTTAGATGTCGTATCGTATGATTTGATCCACATCTCTATGGCAACACGCTCATATGACCTACTGGTGGTAACATGCACATGCTCATGTTAGTATCGAGGTGGGGCAAGTCTCTTCAGCCTATTCGGGAACCTGTGGACTGTAACTTACACACCTACATACATACCTACTGGTGATAACATGCACATGCTCATATCGATATCGAGGTGGGGCAAGTCTCTTTAGCCAATTGGATTCCTGTGGACTGTAACTTACATACCTACATACATACCTACTGGTGATAACATGCACATGCTCATATCGATATCGACGTGGGGCAAGTCTCTTTAGCCTATTTGGATACCTGTGGACAGCAACTTACATACCTACATACATACCTACTAGTGGTAACATGCACATGCTCATGTTGATATCGAGGTGGGGCAAGTCTCTTTAGCCTATTTGGATACCTGTGGACTGTAACTTACATACCAACTGGTAATAACATGCACATACTCATATCAATATCGAGGTTGGGCAAGTCCCTTCAGCCTATTTGGATACCCCTGGGCTGTAACATACCCTACATACATTCATTCATGCATGACCTGCAGATGATGACAGGCACATACTCATGAAGGTATCATCATATGTAGGCTTGTCAAGCATACAAAGGTAACGATAACGCCTGGTGGGGCGTGGTGTTAAGGGAGCCCGTCGTACGCGGGTGGGGAGCGGTCTCCAACCTCAACTGGACAAGCTACCATCACGGTTGACGACGACCAGCAACGCCAAGAGCGACCGAAGGGGGAGTCGTTGTCAAGCATCATATCGTAAAGATATCGTATCGTATGATATATCGTACAATGTCGTACGATTTTCAGTTTATCATACAATATTTGGAAGACATCATATGATATATCGCCTAAATCTTGGGAACCGGTACGATACTGGCAACCAGAATCATGTGTGAACTGGACACGTCTTCAACCTGTCTATTCCCTTTTTCTGTTTATCCAGGTCTATCAGTTTATCACACAATATCTTTTAAGATATCGTATGATAAATCGCCTGACAATCTTGACAACCCAAATCAGTGATTTGTTTTTCAATTCTGAAAGTGGTAATTTTCTAGCTTTATGGTTTTATGCCTCCTCCAGTGACAGCGTTTTAGTGTTTTCTTTAGCTTTTAATAGCTTTTTGGGGCAGTTTAGGGCAAATAACAAAAAACACATTTGTTTTACTTTTTTATGTACCCCGTAGGCGCAGGAAGTATTGGCAAATGGGTTGGCAAACGACCGTTTGCCAAACTGAATTATACCAGAACTGAGCCAGCTGGGTGGGTCGTTAGCTGCCTGGCGTTTGCCAAGTTTGTCCAACACCTTCGATTCAAACAAACTCAGTTCGACTGGTCCAGATCGCCTTGATCGTTCCTTGCATGCACTGATTTCGAGATGCACTGAGCTGGTCGCGCCTATCGAAGGTGGTCGCGCCTGTTTCACTGACTGGTTTGACCGCCAGCGGTTTTGAATGGCAGCGATTTGAACGCTAGTCGGATGCCACGTTTCCATGTCCCAGACCCGAAGGCGGTCCGGCCCATCAACCATTTTATCTGGGTGATTCGCCCACCATCGTTCTGTTGCATGGATCTGCTCCAAGCCTGGAGTAGTACCTTTGAAGGAGTTCATTCCCTCATACCTGTCTTACAAAAAAGATTAGTTGCACCGACCATCCCCCACCAAATAAAGAAACAAAAACACCACCAACAATACTAACTCACTCTCTCCCTGGCAAGCTGGTGATGATAAACATGTACCAAGGGAATGTAATTTGGCAAATTACCATTTGCCAAATGTTTTCCAGGTCTAAACCTGAGTAACTTTATTCAGGACAAGTCACAATCACGTTTGCCAAGTTATTCTTGCCATTATATTTCGAGACATCAAAAATGGAAAAAAGAGCCATTTGCCAACTCTTTATCTTGCCAATTAATACTGCACCTACGGTACATATTTTCGTTTAAACCGGGTCAAAACTAGCGATCGCTATATATAGCGGGGGGAAAATCCCTGACCCAAATCATATGAGTGAACTGGACAAGTCTTTAAACGGTGTATTCTGCTTAGTGTGCTCCCTGCTTTCTATGATAATGATATCGCACTGGTGGACTTGAAATTGGAAGACGGTAAGCAGCTCAGAGTTGACTGAAAACCATGCAACTATTCAAATTGAAATTCTCACCGTCCATCTGATGCTTTCACGGGGTTCACAACCAGGTCTGTGGTGATAGGACAGAAGGATTCAAATTCAAATTCAAACTCACCGTCCATTGGATGCTTTCACGGGGTCCACCACCAGGCCTATGGTGATAGGTCAGAAGAATTCAAATTCAAATTTAAATTCGAACTCACCATCCGTTGGATGCTTTCACGGGGTCCACCACCAGGTCTGTGGTGATAGGACATAATAATTCAAATTTTAATTCAAACTTACCGTCCTTTGGATGCTTTCACAGGGTTTAGCACCAGGTCTGTGGTGATAGGGCAGAATAATTCAAATTCAAATTCAAATTATCACCGTCCATTGGATGCTTTCACGGGGTCCACCATCAGGTTTGTGGTGATAGGACAGAAGAATTCAAATTCAAATTCAAACTTAACGTCCTTTGGATGCTTTCACAGGGTCCACCACCAGGTCTATGGTGATAGGGCAGAATAATTAAAATTCAAATTTAAATTCAAACTCACCGTCCATTGGATGCTTTCACGAGCTCCACCATCAGGTCTGTGGTGATAGGGCAGAATAATTCAAATTCAAATTCAATTCAAATGCTCACCGGCCATTGGATGCTTTCACAGGGTTCACCATCAGGTCTGTGGTGATATGGCAGAATAATTAAAATTTGAATTCAAACTCACCGTCCATTGGATGCTTTCACTGGTCCACCACCAGGTCTGTGGTGATAGGGCAGAATAATTCAAATTTAAATTCAAATTCTCACCGTCCATTGGATGCTTTCACTGGTCCACCATCAGGTCTGTGGTGATAAGACATAATAATTCAAATTCAAATTTATATTTAAACCCACCGTCCATTGGATGCTTTCACGGGGTCCACCATCAGGTCTGTGGTGATAGCACAGAAGAATTCATTTGGGGGTTGTACCACATGTACTTCGTGGATTGGACTAGGTGGAGGAAGGCTGTGTTCAGGCGTCCCTGATCCATCCTGTTTAGGATCACCCTGAGGTGTCCCTGATCCATCCTGTTTAGGATCACCCTCAGATGTCCCAGATCCTTCCTGTTTAGGATCACCCTGAGGTGTCCCTGATCCATCCTGTTTAGGATCACCATCAGATGTCCCAGATCCTTCCTGTTTAGGATCACCCTGAGGTGTCCCTGATCCATCCTGTTTAGGAACACCCTGAGGTATCCCAGATCCTTCCTGTTTAGGATCACCCTTTTCAGGCGTCCCTGATACATCCTGCCCTGTGTCCTCCTTGCTGGGTTCAGCGATGCTTAAGTCTGCTTGCACACTACCCTCACCCCCTTCACGATGTTCTACTCCCCCCTGTTTGGTCGAAGGATTGCTCTCCGAGTTGGGAACTCTGCCGCCCCCAGCATCCGATGTATTGCTCATAGTAGTGCCACCGACACTAGAACATGGTGGTGCACCAACAGCTTGGGCAAGCGCAGTTTTGCTACTTGGCGGAGGTGGCAGGATGAAGGAGATTTGGGGGGTCGATTTCATGGAAGTGGCTTTGCTGCGTACTGATATTACTGAGCCTGGAGCTGTGGCTGCTTGGGCTCTCGCCGGTATTGAGACTGAAGCTATGGCAGAAGTAGCAGCCTTGGTGGGCGTCTTAGGTTGTGGGGCAAAATCTGGCTCCCACTCTGGCCCAGGTCCAGCTACAGGGTGGCTGTTGAAGTCAGGTTCCCATGTAGGTCCTGCAAATGGGAGAGGAGCGGGTTATTGTTGTTGTTGTTGTTGGTGTGTGGGGGTGTGTGGGGTGTGATGGGGTTGAATGCATTGATTGTATGCATGGACATGAACACCATTGCTCGTGGTAACACCGCACAGGTTCCCATGTAGGTCCTGCACATGGGAGGGAAGCGGGGTGGTGGTGGTGGTGATAGGGTTGAATGCATTGATTGTATGCATGCACATGAACACCATTGTTTGTGGTAACACCGCACAGGTTCCCATGTAGGTCCTGCACATGGGAGGGAAACGGGGTGGTGGTGGTGGTGATGGGGTTGAATTCATTGATTGTATGCATGGACATGAACACCATTGCTTGTGGTAACACCGCACAGGTTCCCATGTAGGTCCTGCACATGGGAGGGAAGCGGGGTGGTGGTGGTGGTGATGGGGTTGAATGCATTGATTGTATGCATGGACATGAACACCATTGTTTGTGGTAACACCGCACAGGTTCCCATGTAGGTCCTGCACATGGGAGGGAAGCGGGGTGGTGGTGGTGGTGATGGGGTTGAATGCATTGATTGTATGCATGCACATGAACACCATTGTTTGTGGTAACACCGCACAGGTTCCCATGTAGGTCCTGCACATGGGAGGGAAGCGGGGTGGTGGTGGTGGTGATGGGGTTGAATGCATTGATTGTATGCATGCACATGAACACCATTGTTTGTGGTAACACCGCACAGGTTCCCATGTAGGTCCTGCACATGGGAGGGAAGCGGGGTGGTGGTGGTGGTGATGGGGTTGAATGCATTGATCGTATGCATGCACATGAACACCATTGTTTGTGGTAACACCGCACAGGTTCCCATGTAGGTCCTGCACATGGGAGAGACACGGGGTGGGGGTGGGGGAGATGAAACCCAACCCAACAAACCCAACCCAACAAACCTAGCCCACCAAACATAACCCCCAGAACTTACACCCACCAACACCAACCTACCAGGATCAGCGTTCACCACGGCCACAGCTTCGATTGACAGTGCCACAGCAGCATCTAATCTTGGGGGTGGCCACCAACCCATCCCATAAAACTCACCAAACCTAAATCCATCAAACCCAACCCACCAAACCTAAACCCACCAAACCCACCTACCAGCATTGACCACGGCCACAGCTTTGACTGACACTGCCACAGCAGCATCTGGTCTTGGGGGTGGCCATCACCCCACCACACCAAACTCACCAAACCCAACCCACCAAACCTAAATCCACCAACACCAACCCACGAAAAACAACCCACCAAACCCACCTACCAGCATAAGCATTGACCACGGCCACAGCTTTGACTGGCAGTGCAACCGCAGCAGCTGGTCTTGGGGGTGGCCACCAACCCATCCCACCAAACTCACCAAACCTAAATCCACCAAATCCAACCCACCACACCTAACCCCACCAGCACCAACCCACCAAACCTAAACCCCAATACCTTCACCCACCAACACCAACCTACCAGCGTCAGCATTGACCGCAGCCACAGCTTTGACTGACAGTGCCACAGCAGCATCTGGTCTTGGCGGTGGCCACCAACCCATAAAACCCACCCTTACAAACCCACCAAAGCTAACCTAACCCCATCAACACCAACCCACCACACCAACACCCACCAAAACCAACCTACCAGCGTCAGCGTTGACCACGGCCACAGCTTTGACTGACAGTGCAACCGCAGCGTCTGGTCTTGGGGGGTGGCCACCAACCCATAAAGCCCACGCTAACAAACCCACCAAAGCTAATCCACCCCCACCAACACCAACCCACCAAACCTGCACCCGCCAACACCAACCTACCAGCGTCAGCGTTGACCACCGCCACAGCTTTGACTGACAGTGCAACCGCAGCGTCTGGTCTTGGGGGTGGCGGGATTGTTGGGAGCGCCACACTAGAGCGAGCCTTCTTGGCGTCGGCCAGTGAGCGCTGAACAAAGTCTGCGGGGAAGCAGGCGAATCATTAGGAGACCATCAAGAAATTCAGAAAAAAGCAGCGCCACACTATAGCCTGCCTTCTTGGCATTAGCAAGTGAGCGCTGAACAAAGTCTGCAGGGAAACGGGCGAATCAATAGGAGACCATT
This sequence comes from Chlamydomonas sp. ICE-L, assembly GCA_013435795.1. Lineage (NCBI taxonomy): Eukaryota > Viridiplantae > Chlorophyta > Chlorophyceae > Chlamydomonadales > Chlamydomonadaceae > Chlamydomonas > Chlamydomonas sp. ICE-L. Next base: position 127,566,966 of record JACBWV010000610.1, on the reverse strand, counting down.
TAGAAATTCACAACATACTGAAACACATGAAAGAATCAGACAATACCTGCAGTTTATTGTCTGAAATTAAGAAATGGATGGCATCAAGGAAAGGGGTGAATTGTTAGGAGACCATTCAGAAATTTAGAAAAATACCGAGAAGTACCAATTCGGAAAAATAACGGAACAAATCAGACAAAAGCATTTAATGCCTGAAATTAAGAAATGGATGGATGGCATCAGCCAGTGAGAGCTGAACAAAGTCTGTGGGGGAGAGGGGTACAATAAAGAAATTCAGAAAAAGCGGCGCCACACTAGAGCCTGCCTTCTTGGCAAGTAAGCGCTGAACAAAGTTTGAAAAAGAAGAAAAAAACGATTTGTTCACTTTGACATTTCCCTGGTAATAGTTTTACTGCCGTAGACGACAAGCAGCCAAATTGCTGGCTGAAGCTATGTTGCCAAGTTCAAGTTCAATTATCCCTTACAAGCACCACATTGCACCAGCCCACCTTCACATATTGCACTGTCTCCATACCGATAACCTTTCCATACCGATACACTTTCTCACCAAGGACGTGAGAGTTCTGCCTAACCCCGTACACCACATCCACATCCATGCACACACACACCCCTGCTCAATATTGTACTTGGCAATCCTAATCATATAAATCTTGCAACATCACTGTCTCAAACCAAACCGGGAACCAAGACCACCTAAGGCGTGAGAGTTCTGTCGAAACGCGTTCTCAGAAAGCTACAGTAGAAAGGGAAAGGGATTCGGATGGAGTGAGTCATTGGTCAAACTTGGTAGTACGTAATTAACTTGGTGGTACGTAATTAACTTGGTGGCTAGTTATTAGTCAAACAGCTGTTAAAATGATTCCTCCGGGAGCTATAGAAAGGGAAACAGATGGAGTGAGTCATTCGTCAAACTTGGTTCTAATTCACTTGGCGATTAGTTATTGGTGAAACCTGTGTTGAAATGCTTTCTCTGTGAGCTGTAGAAAGGGATACAGATGGGGTGAGTCAATCGTCAAACGTGGTGGTTCTAATCAACTTGGTGGTTAGTTATTGGCCAAACTTCTGTCAAATGACGTTGCATGTGAGTTAGTAATTGGTGAAACGTCTGTCGAAATGCGTTCTCCGGGAGCTGCAAAGACGGAAACATATGGATTTGGTAACTGGTGAAACTTCTGTCAAAATACAGTTTACAGGAGTTAGTAACTGGTCCAACTTATGTCAAAATGATTCCTCCGGGGGCTGTGGAAAGGGAAACAGATGGATTTAGGAATTTGTCAAACTTCTGTCAAAATGCGTTCTATGCGAGCAGAAGAAACAGATACAGACAAAGTTAGTTATTGGTCACTTCTGTCAAAATGCATTCTATGGGAGTACTATTTTAACATTCTATGGTAACTGGTCAAACTTCTGTCGAATGCGTTGACCGGGAGTTAGTAATTGGCCAAACTTCTGTCAAAATGCGTTGACCCGAGGGTTAGTAATTGGTCAAACTTCTCACAAAGTGTGTTCTTTGGGAGTTAGTAGTTGGTCAAACTTCGGTAAAACTTCTGTTGAAATGCGTCGTCCAGCAGGTAGTAATTTACAAAATACTTCTGTCAAACTTCTGTCAAAACGAAAAAACGTACATCAAACGTATGTAAAAATACTTTCTCATGGAATAGCTAGTTTGTTTTCAAGCTGACATGACAGGCATTCCAATGCAGTTGAAAGCTTTGGGCTTGACACAGTGGCTGGCTGATGGAGCTGACTAGAAGCTGCCATGTGTAGCCCCCAAAAGAAGCAGTGCTCATACATGGGGTTCATGGTTCATGGTTCATGGTTCAGGGTTCAGGGTTTATGGCCTCGGGGTTCTATGGTGGGGGTGGCAGGTCATCCGTGGGGGCCAGAACATCGAGTACAGCATCTCTCTCCAAGGTGCTTGCAAGCTCATGCAGTGTGTAGCCATAAGAAACAGATAAAAAACATTGCCCATACATGGGGTTCAGGGTTCAAGGTTCAGGTTTCATGGCCTCAGGGCGTTACCTGTGGTGGGGGTGGCAGGTCATCCGTGGGGTCCAGAACATCGACTACAGCATCTCGCTTCAAGGTGCTTGCAAGCTCATACGGTGTGTAGCCATAGTTGTCTCGTATTTGTCGTGGGTCGTCATGATTGAATGCCTCCATCTGCTCGTGGTTTCCTCTTGCCTTGATCAGCAGTGCCTGCAGAAGCAGTGCACCATGGTCTCAGTATTTTCTCCTAACCATCCTCCTCCTCCTCCTCATCATCATTATCATCCACATTATCTTCCTCCTCCTCATCCTCATCTTCATTATCATTATCCTCCTCCTCCTCCTCCTCATTATCATTATCCTCCTCCTCCTCATCATCATCATTATGCTTATCCTCCCCATCATCATCATCATCATCATCATCCTCCTCCTCATCATCATTATCCCCCTCTCCTCCTCATCATCATCATCAATGACCCGAATGTCAATTATTGATTATGCCTCAACAGTCATGCTCCCTCACAGCTCAAACATCACAAACAATAGCTAAAATAGTAGCTGAAAAAACTGCCGCACATATTTGACGCGGGTTATCATGATTGAATGCCTCCATCTGCTCGTGGCTTCCTCTTGCCTTGATCAGCAGTGCCTGCAGAAGCAGTGCAACATGGTCTCAGTATATCCTCCTCCTCCTCGTCCTCCTTCTCGTCATTATCCTCCTCCTCCTCCTCATTATCCTCATTATCCTCATCATCATCATCATCATTATCCTCATCATCATCATCATCATCATTATCCTCCTCCTCCTCCTCATCATCATTATCATCCTCCTCCTCATCATCCTCCTTCTCATCATTATCCTCCTCCTCCTCCTCATCATCATTGTCCTCTTCCTCCTCCTCCTCCTCCTCATTATCCTCCTCCCCCTCCTCCTCCTCATCAATGACCTGAATGTCAATTATTTATCATGTCTCAACAGTCATGCTCCCTCGGAGCTCAAAAATCACAAAAGTAGCTAAAAAGTAGATGAAAAAATGATAGTTGCCCATATGAAGGTTGGGTAGCTGAAAAAAGTACACGAAAAGACTACAGAAGAAGCAGTGCATCATGGTCCGATTAGATATTTAAATTATCACCGTAGCAAGAACAGGCTGGAAATATGTTCAAGATAAGTATTACAAAATGCGAGAATCGCACACTTGAATAATCATCCTATCATCAATCACCCCAATGTAAACTATTGATCATACCTTGTTCCAACAGCCGTTCCAACAGCCGTGTTCCCTCACAGCTCAAACCTCTATACTCTGAGGATAGGAAATTGTTTTTCGAGAGACCGAGGATTGAGCCTGAATTGATTGATGAAGAATCCAGCATGAGGCTGGTCATGAATCTTGAATCCTTTAAAGGATGGAATATCTTAGACACGTTATCATAAAATGCAATGAAAGTCGCAAAATTAAATTCTCAATATGAACCAGAGTTGGTTGATGAAGAATCCAGCATGAAGCTGGTCATGAATCTTGAATCCTTTAAAGGATGGAATATCTTAGACACGTTATCATAAAATGCAATGAAAGTCGCAAAATTAAATTCTCAATATTAACCAGAGTTGGTTGATGAAGAATCCAGCATGAGGCTGGTCATGAATCCTGATTCCTATAAAAGGATGGAAATATCTTAAACATTTTATTGAAAAATGCTATAAGAAATGCACAATTAAAGTATCATCCCATTTGGGATGAGGACTAAGTTATAATTGTAGAATTAAATCATCACTGAGTAGCACAAACTCATGGCCCCCGTTGGTAAAACGATTGTTTGGGGGTCAGTTTATCGGTGTTTTTTCGTAATAGCTCTTCCTGTCATGGTTGGGCAAGTCCATTTAGCCTTTTTGGTCTACCCCTGTACTATAACAAGACCAATGGCCATGGTCTTCAGCCCCCTGCTGGTGGTTGGCCCCAGTGCAATCTTACAGGCTGTTCCCCCTAAACCTCACGCCTCGCGCACTATTTATTTATTTATAAGCACCCTTGTCTGCACCCCTACGGCACCCTTCCCATTCAGAATGCACACTTAGCCAAATGAAAGCCAAATGAAAGTGCCATAGACCCCTCAAATTTGCAGTGGATGCTTTTTTGGCACTTTTTTTTGAAGTTGTGAAAGGACTTTCACCTCAGGAGGTGGGTCTCCCGACACAAACCAGCAACACGGAGGATTCAGTTCGAATGGTGGTGCCATTCCTACAATATGCAAAGTAGGCGCACTTGAAACATGAAACCAAGTTCCTTTGTTTTGTTTCTTTCGCCCATCCTCCCTAAAACAAAAATGCAAATTATGACGAGCTGCCACAGGACGTGGCAGGTTCCCTACCATGTGCATGTACTGGAGAATGGCTACCATGTTGGGTTTATTTGGTTTTGCAGACGCTCTGCGCCTGAGCTTGGACTACAGCGAGATAGCACAAAGATAAGTTAATAGCCCCGTTATCATAGAAACGATCGGCCTTACCCCAAATTGGGAGGCTTTGGCACTTCAAAAAAAATAACAGAGAAAACCCAACAACACCAACCGGACACCAACAAAATATATAATGCTAAATAACGGAAAACGAAGAGGAAGAAAAAAGCATGTTACAGCTTCATCAGCACTCCAACAGAAGACAGAACATCTTCAAAAACAAAAAACGTAAAGAAGAAAAACGAACTGTGCCACTCCCAACAAAAGAAAGAAAATCTTAAAAGAGAAAAACAAGAAAACGTAGAAGGAGAAAAATGGACTGGGCCACTCACAACAAAAGACAGAAAATCTTAGAAGCGAAAAACAAAAAAAAGTAGAAGGAGAAAAACGGACTGGGCCACTCCCAACAAAAGACATAACATCGAAGATGAAGAAAAACGGACTGAAATGTGCTGTTCGGCTTGCAGACCAGAGAAAAGCAGAGCAAAGTTTTTAGACCTGAACAATTCATTAGCATGTGAAAATGCAATCATTGCCTTGCTGCTGAGCAAGCCTTTGAACTTGTTTTAAAACACCACTGAAATATGCATGAGCCAACAACTCTCGCAACAAGTCCTGATTCCGGTAGTGCCAGTTAAGGCACCAAGCAGGGCAGCAGTTGATGAAGTCAGCCTGGGAGTGAATGAATAGGCCTTTATGCTGGACATATCTATAAACTTGTTATAAGCACCACTGAAATGTGCTGTCCGACGTGCAGAGCAGAGCAAAGATTTTAGACCTGGACAAGTCTTTGAACTTGTTATAAACACCACTGAAATGTGCTGTCCGACGTGCAGAGCAGAGCAAAGATTTTAGACCTGGACAAGTCTTTAAACTTGTTATAAACACCACTGAAATGTGCTGTCTGGCGTGCAGAGCAGAGCAAAGATTTTAGACATGGACATGTCTACAAACTTGTTATAAGCACCACTGAAATGTGCTGTCCGACGTGCAGAGCAGAGCAAAGATTTTAGACATGGACAAGTCTTTAAACTTGTTATAAACACCACTGAAATGTGCTGTCCGACGTGCAGAGCGGAGCAAAGATTTTAGACATGGACAAGTCTTTACACTTGTTATAAACACCACTGAAATGTGCTGTCTGGCGTGCAGAGCAGAGCAAAGTTTTTAGACCTGGACAAGCCTTTGAACACGCTAAAAACACCACTGAAATGTGCTGTCCCCGTGCAGAGCAGATCAGAGCAAGTTGTTTTTACATGGACAAGTCATTCAACTATCTGACCCGCTTAAAATGCTACCGAGTCCCTGGTTTCTGGCATGGGGGGATTTGGAATTGGTAGACGGTGACCCGCCCAGAGTTGGAAAAACAATGGAACAATGTAACAATCAAAAACAAAATGTACCTTGCTGTACTCCTTGAGGATGAAGTGGGCCATTTCTGGGTTGTTGCGTAGTGCTGCAAGGTGCAGTACAGTAGATCCCCCATTGCATGTAACCTGCAATGTAATGTGCATTGTTGCCGGATGGTAAGAAAGATGGATGGTAGGGAACTTGACGGCGTAGTGATGACCATGGCAATTACAAGTCTTTTGGGTTGTTATCTTGGGCTGTTATTTTGGGTTGTTATTTTGAATCGGTCTTTTGGGTTGTTATTTTGGGCTGGTCTTTTGGGTTGGTCTTTTGTTATTTGGCTAGTGGTGATGGTGGTGGTGATGGTGGGGAATGATGCTCATAAGTCCCCCTTGGCTCTGTCAAGCTGCGAGCACATTTGGAGTCCAGTAGGGCACCAATAAATTGAATTTATCATCATCCGAAGGGATCACCGTCAGTTTTTTTTCTTCTTCAGATTCCTGTAGGCCAGGTTGAGTGGCTACTTTGGCTACTCAGGGTTGTTGAATATCAATCACATGGCGAAGCGCGCGCGGGGCGCGGGGCGGGGGGGCATGCGTCCCCATGCAGTGATGGAAATGTACAAGCTTGGTATAAGGGATGGCCATGTGATTCGCATTGGTTGGTCTTTCTGGTAGACATTTTGGGTCGATATTTACAACGGAAATTTACAAGCTTGTTTGAAGGGATGGACATGTGGTTCACACCGGTTGGTCTTTCTGGTTGATATTTTGGCTTGGAATTTTGGGTTGAAATTTTGGGTTGGAATTTTGGGTTGGAAATTTGGGTTTGAATTTTGGGTTGGAATTTACAACGCAAATTTACAAGCTTGGTATAAGAGATGGACATGCGATTCACATTGTGACCATTTCCCCCGCTGTATATAGCGACTGCTACTTTTGCCTCGTTTAAGCACTAATTGCCCCTAAATGAAAAAGGTTCTGCCCCTAAATGGCCATAAAAATCGATAAAAGCTATAAATCGCTGTCCCTGGAGGTGGCCTTAAACCATTAAGCTATAAAAAGAACCACTTTCAGCAGCTTTCAGTTCAAAAAAAAAATGATTGTGACACTGATGACGGCCATGGCAATAACAAGTTTATCTTTTGACCATTTACATAGTATATATTGTTTGGGGGGCTACACATGGCAGCTTCCAGCCAGCTCCGATAGCCAGCCACTGGGTCAAACCCAATGCTCGCAACTGCATTGGAATGCATGTCATGTCAGCTACCAGACGCACTGGCTAGCTTCAGGTTTGACCCAAGGACAGGGAAAGGGAGCTGTCTAGAAGCTGCCACTAGCCAGCTTCAGGTTTTACCCAAGAACAGGGAAAGGGAGCTGCCTCGAAGCTGCCACTAGCCAGCTTCAGGTTTGACCCAAGAACAGGGAAAGGGAGCTGCCTCGAAGCTGCCACTAGCTAGCTTCAGGTGTGACCCAAGGACAGGGAAAGGGAACAGCCTAGAAGCTGCTACGTGCAGCCCAAGAAAGAAACAGCGCACACATTTGCTATGTGCTGGGGTGAAACATTGGGCCCCACTTCCTGGGGTGAAAAAAGTAAAGAAAAAACGAACCTCAGCTACACTATCTGAGGCGGCTCTGACCAACAGCTTTATTCATTACTATTATTATTATTATTATTATTATTTATTGACAACTGAAGACGAGGGATGCGCTGCATTGCACTAGACTCCCTCCTAGTGTTTCAGCAGCGTACCTCAGCAACACTGTCTGCGGCAGCTCTGTCCAACAGGTTTTTATTATTATTATTCTTACTATTATAATAATAAGAATTATTATTATCATTATCTCGATCATTATTATTATTATTATTATTGATTAACAACTGAAGGCGAGGGATGCGCAGCATGGCACTAGACTCCCTCCTAGTGTTTCAGAGGCTTACCTCAGCAACACTATCTGCGGTGGCTCTGCCCAAAAGCCGCGCCCCACGGTTGAGCAACACGCTGGCAGCCTCCTCTTGAGCGCCCCACACGGCAAAGTGAAGAGGCTGGAGACCGGCCTCATTTTGCAAGTCGACAATCCTGCAATGAGATGGAATGGTGGATATTACTAAGGAACGGCACCTTATATTAGTGTGTGAAAACTAATATTAACTAATATTATTGTGTCACAATAATATCAGTTTTTCAAATAAATTCAAAAATCTGGTGAGACGGCTCGTCAGTCTAATATTAACTAATATGATTCATTCACTAATATTTACAAGCTTAGCCTTTCCCTATATATTACATATCAGACCACAAGTGTGACTAAAGATCTGGTTTCGGAAAGGCGCACAAATAACACTTGTGCGTTTTGTCACATCACACAGCACGTCATTGGCACTGTTTATTTGGGGGGCTACTTTTGGCAGCTTCCAGTCAGCTCCATTAGCCAGCCACTCGGCCAAGCTCAAAGTTTTCAGCTGCATTGGAGAGATTACCATATCAGCTTTCAGGCGCACTAGCTAGCTTCTGGGTTGGGCCCAAGGACAGGGAAAGGGAGCTGAATTTAAGCTGCTTCGCATAGCCCCCAAAAGAAACAGTGGCAAATTGCGCCAGCTTCAAGGTGCACCAGGCTCGTTCGGTTTGGCTGAAAAAACAGCCAGGGGAGCTGGCTAGAAGCTACTACGAATAAGGCGTACTATTAATTTAGTTGTCCCAGTATCACCCTAGCACCACCACACCATCACCAACACACCACCAGCACCACCACACCATCACCACCCTACCAGATTGGCACCTGCACCACTCATCATCCTCCATTCCTTAAGGAGCCAAGGAGGCAGCAAGGGGCGCCAAAACCACCACACAACCACCACCACACCAGCTTGCCACCGCACCATCACCACAACACCACCACCACATCATCACCACCACCACACCAGTTTATCACCTGCACCACCGCACCATCACCACCAGACAACCACCACCACACCAGTTTGGCACCAGCACCACCACACCACCACCAGCGCCAGTTTGGCACCTGCACCACCGCATCAGTACATCACCACCACATAACCACCACCACACCAGATTGTCACCTGCACCACTCATCATCCTTCATTGCTTTTGAAGCCAAGGGGCCGCCACCGGGACAACCATGACCACCACCACACCACCACCACACACTTTTGTTACTTACACCAACGGACCATCACCACCACACCACCACCACATCACCACGACCACCACATCAGATTGGCACCTGCACCACCGCACCATCACCACACACTTTTGCCACCTGCACCACTGCACCATCACCACCACACAACCACCACCACACCAGATTGGCACCTGCACCACTCATCATCCTTCATTGCTTTTGAAGCCAAGGGGCCGCCACCATCACCACCACACCACCACCACACCACCACCACACACTTTTGTTACTTACACCAACGGACCATCACCACCACACCACCACCACATCACCACGACCACCACACCAGATTGGCACCTGCACCACCGCACCATCACCACACACTTTTGCCACCTGCACCACTGCACCATCACCACCACACAACCACCACCACACCAGATTGTCACCTGCACCACTCATCATCCTTCATTGCTTTTGAAGCCAAGGGGCCGCCACCATCACCACCACACCACCTCCACACCACCACCACACACTTTTGTTACTTACACCAACGGACCATCACCACCACACCACCACCACATCATCACGACCACCACACCAGATTGGCACCTGCACCACCGCACCTTCACCACACACTTTTGCCACCTGCACCACTGCACCACCACCACCACACAACCACCACCATATCAGTTTGGCAGCAGCACCACTCATCATCCCCCATCCCTTTTGAAGCCAAGGGGCCACCACCGGGACAACCAAAACCACACCATCACCACACACGTGTGTCACCTGCACCACTGCACCACCACCACCACAACACCACGACCACACCAGTTTGGCACCTGCACCACCGACAATCACCACCACACAACCACCACATCACCATCACCACCACCACACCAGTTTGGCACCTGCACAATTCATCATCACCACCACCACATCACCACCACCACATCACCATCACACCAGATTGGCACCTACACAACTCATCAGCACCACCACCACATCACCACCACCACCACCACACCAGATTGGCACCTGCACAACTCATCATCACCACCACCACATCACCACCACCACCACCACCACACCAGATTGGCACCTGCACAACTCATCATCACCACCACCACATCACCACCACCACCACCACACCAGATTGGCACCTGCACAACTCATCATCACCACCACCACCACCACCACACCAGATTGGCACCTGCACCACCGCACCATCACCACCACATCACCACCACACCAGATTGGCACCTGCACCACCACACCAGATTGGCACCTGCACCACCGCACCATCACCACCACATCACCACCACACCAGATTGGCACCTGCACCACCGCACCATCACCACCACATCACCACCACCAGCACCACACTTGTTTGTCACCTGCACCACTCATCATCTCCCATAGCTTTTGAAGCCAAGGGGCCGCCACCGGCCAGGGGCGCGACAATGGTCGCAGCGATGGGGGCCGTGAAGTTAGTGAGGCCAGTTTGGAAGGTCTTCAGAAATTTCATCGTAATGCTGCAAGGGACATTACAGTAAGGGGAAAGTTAGGGCAAAGTTAGGGGGAAGATAGCGGAATGTTGGTGAGGCCAGTTTGGAAGGTCTTCAGAAATTCCATTCCAATGCTGCACGGGACATTACAGATAAGGCAAAGTTAGGGGAAAGTTGGTGAAGCCAGTCTGGAAGGTCTTCAGAAATGTCATCCCGATGCTGCAAGGAACATGACAGTGAGGGCAAAGTTAGGGGAAGTTGGTGAAGCAAGTTTGGTCGGTCTCCAGATATTTTATTCCAATGCTGCAAGGGACATTACAGTTAGGGGGAAGTTAGGGCAAAGTTAGGGGGAAGTTAGGGGGAAGTTTGTGAGGCCAGTTTGGAAGGTCTTCAGAAATGTTATCCAAATGCTGCAAGGGACATTACAGTTAGGCCAACGTTAGGTCAAGTTGGTGAGGCCAGTTTGGAAGGTCTTCAGACATTCATTCCAAAGCTGCAAGGGACATTACAGATAGGGGAAAGTTAGGGGAAGTTGGTGAGGCCAGTTTGGCAGGTCTTCAGAAATTTCATTCCAATGCTGCTCAGGGCATTAAAGTTAGGGGGGGAAAAAGAGAAAATTAGGTGAAGTTGTTGAAGCAAGTTTGGAAGGACTTTAAAAATTTCATTCCAATTCTGCAAGGTACCTTACTGTTAGAAGGAAGTTAGGGGAAAGTTAGGGGAAGTTAAAGAGGGCAGTTTGGAAGGTCTTAATAAATTTCATTCCGATGCTGCAAGGGACATTTCATGCAGGAGAAAGTTAGCCCCCATTTAAGTTAGCCCACACGTTCCTTAACCTTGAACCCACCTAGACCTTCAACCCTAAAAACCTTAAACATTTGAATCAAAACCTGAACCACAAAACTTTTTAAAGCATCAGGAAAAGTGTCGTCATCATCATTACCTCACCATCATCATCAGTAGGGAGAGACAAAGACCGATATATCTACATAGATCTATCAGTCTATATAGATCTATATATATATTCCCAAAGCCGATAGATCAATCGATATCCCCCCCCCCCCCCCCCCCCCCCCCCCCCCCCCGCCCTTTCTCGATACATCTATATAGATCTATATGGTCAGATTGAGCCGTCGACTGCTCCGCGAACTTGCTATTCGCTTTCTTCGCACTGTTCCAAATTAAAACGGCAAATAGCCTTCTGAATGAAGACGGCTTATAAAGTTATAAGAGCAATCGGAAGTCGCCTGCAGCCATCTTGGCCATTCCCGAGAATGCCCCACCGGCTCCTAACTGGAGAGCAAACTTCGATGCACGGATTGAAGAATGTAGACCTTGCTTGTTGATTTGTCACACTTGTGATATTGGCGTCAGTCCCAACAACATTAGCAACTAGAAAAAAGCGCACATGAAGGCATGCAAGGGGGGCTCAACGAACCGAGCCGGCTGCGTTGTGGAACTGGACCTGGACAGCAGTGATTTTTTTTCCAAATCTGAAAGTGGGTTTTTTCTAGCTTAATGGTTGTAGGCCTCCTCCAGGGACAGCGTTTTAGTGCTTTTTATACCTTTTTGTAGCTTTTTGGGGCCATTGGGGGCAAAAAATAAAAAAAACTTTTTTGTATTTACTTTTTTATACCGATAATTTCTCCAAAACGGGGTCAAAACTAGCGATCGCTATTTATAGCGGAATAAAATATCCCTACTGGACAGCCCTTCAAAGCATAGGGCTATAGGGGATGATTCAGGGCAACTTTGAGAATTTGGCCTGAGAATTCTGAAAATTTTACCTGAGCATCGAGAAGTATGATCATTCTGAGATTTTTCGGAAATGTTGCTTGAAAAAGTGGAGGTACGAACTACAAGGCCCAAATCCAAATCATACCCTGAATGGCTATAATAAGACTTTCTTGTGCGGGAGCTGCATGAACGTAAATAATTATGCAAATAACATGCCCATAGATTTTATATTCAGCTATCAGCAGCAGATTCTAGGCAGCTCCCCTGGGTTGCTTCCCAGCCAAACCGAATGCAACCTACTGCGCCTTAAATGTGATACAACCAGCTTCTAGGTAGCTCCCCTGACTGGCTAGTCAGCCTAACCTGATGCAAGTTAGTGCGCCTTGAAGGCGACGAAATCAGCTGTCCAGAAGTGATGAAATATTAGGGTTCAGCTGAGTGGCAGTCTCAGGGAGCTACCTAGAAGCTGTTGCTGGTAGCTGAAAAGAAAAGAACATGTTCATACGAGCAAGGATCGGTTGGTGGCCCCAGTGCAAGCAAACGGGCTGGCCCCCCTCAACCTCACGCCACATGATAAGGCGTATTACCCATCTATCATAAAAATACCAGGGGGTGTTCAAAATACCAGGGGGTGTTCAAAAGTATGTGGGGAGGTGCACGCTGTTAATCGTCTCCGAATTGGTTGTTGGCCCCAAAACTGTCAAAAAAGGGGAAAAAGTGCCTGGGGGCTGAGATCTGGGTGGGTCCCAAAGGGTGGTGTGTGTGTGGGGTGTGGGGTGGGGGTGGGGGTGGGGGTGTGGGGTGGGGGTGGGGGGGTCGAGGCCGATCTCAAAATGTCTTCACAACTTCTTCGTCTGCAGCCTGAATCGAACATGCCTCACACCATAGGAAATGCCTCGGCGAAAGCGTTACAAATCTGCAGTCGTTGGTCACTACACCAAGGGTGTAATTGGTGGATGTACTGGAAGTTAAATCCACCTGGACGCCACCCAGGCCAACTGCTGCTGTTGCAACAGAGCCGACAGTAGCAGTTGGAAGCTCAAGCAGCAGTTATCCGCGCTTGTTTACAGCTACGGATGAAAAGAAGGATCAAGGTCAGGGCCAAGGCTGAGGCCAAGGCCAGAGCAGCCCCGGCCAAATTGCCCACAACTCAAGCTGATGCGCCTTCTGCACCACAGCCCTCAACGACAACGTGCAACATCTGCAAAGCCATGGTTTGGTGCCCTCCCAGCAACAAGGCCAACCTTATATCACACCAGGCCAGCAAGCAGTGCATGGCAGACAAGGCGAGCAAGTCTGGCTTTTTGCCCCTCTCCAGGTTCTTCAAGCCACTGTCTGGTGTCCAACAAACTGCTACATCACCAACGCGAGACATGGCACCCAGCACCCACTCTCCAAGGTCAGGGCTCAGGAGTGGCTTCCTGACAACCAGCCATGGTGACCCCTCCAGCCATGGTGCCCCCTCCAGCCAAGGTTGCCCCTCCAGCCATGGTGGCCCTCATACCACATCACCATCACCAGTTACCAGGCGTTCCCCAAGGCTTGGGATAAGGAGAGGATTCCTATTTGGACCAGGTACCAGTCCCCTACCAGCCAGGCCAGCAAAGTTAATGCGTATAGGTCAGACGCAAACAGAGCTCTATGAACTACACTTCGTAACAAATGTAACTGCAGACACGCTGTAGATGAAACTAACTAGTTGCAGCCTACCTCTTACTACCGGAGATACTTTCGTGTGGGGGGGCGGGGGCGGGGGGGGGGGGGGGGGGGGGGGGGGGGGGGGCAAATCACGTTTTTAAGATGACCAACTGATAGAGCTTGACGTGGGGGTCAGTATACACCCAACTTTCATGACCTAATTATAACTGGTGAGGAAGATATTGACATTTTAAGCCATTGAAGGAGGGGGTGGGGGGGGGGGGGAGGGGGAGGGTAAGGGCACACAAAAAACTTCATAGAGTGGGTGTCTAAAAAACACTTCTTGAACACCCCCCGCAAAATACTATTCATTTATTTATAGCAAGGAAGCGAGACGAATAAGAGACGACCAGCCAGATAAATATGCTGATATGCAGGCACCCAAGTACCAGGGAGCTGCCTAGAAGCTGATGCTGGTAGCTGAAAGAAAAGCTCTGAACATGTCCATACAATTAAGAAAGTGAGACGAATGAGAGACGACCAGCCAGGTAAATATGCTGATATGCAGGCACCCAAGTACCAGAGAGCTACCTAGAAGCTGTTGCTGGTAGCTGAAAATAAAAGCTATGGACATGTTCATATAAGCAAAAAGGCGAGACGTATGAGAGACCACCACCCAGAGATTGCTTTTCTGCCACCTAACCCCTTCGCTACTTCAGACCCCGTTTTGGCCAAAATGTCTGCTACCTGAGACCCGAATCGTGGTCCTAGACGAGCCAGATAGCTCTGCTGATATCCAGGCACCCAAGTCCCAGGGAGCTGCCTAGAAGCTGTCACTGGTAGCTTTAAATAAAAGCTCCGAACATGTTCATATAAGAAAGAAAGCGAGACGCAAGAGAGAAACCAGCCGGGGATTGTTTTCCCGCTACCTATCCCGATGGCTACCTCAGACCCCATTTTTGCCGAAATGTCTGCTACCTGTGACCCGAATCGTGATCCCAGATGAGCCAGCTAGCTCTGCTGATACCCAGGAACCCAAGTCTTGAGGTGGGCAGAGATGTTTGTTCCCGTTACCTATCCCCATGGCTACCTCAGATCCCGTTTTGGCCGAAATGTCTGCTACCTGTGACCCGAATCGTGATCCCAGATGAGCCAGCTAGCTCTGCTGATACCCAGGAACCCAAGTCTTGAGGTGGGCAGAGATGTTTGTTCCCGTTACCTATCCCCATGGCTACCTCAGATCCCGTTTTGGCCGAAATGTCTGCTACCTGTGACCCGAATCGTGATCCCAGATGAGCCAGCTAGCTCTGCTGATACCCAGGAACCCAAGTCTTGAGGTGGGCAGAGATGTTTGTTCCCGTTACCTATCCCCATGTGCTCCTCAGATCCCGGTTTTGCCGAAGTCTGCAACTGTGACCCGAATCGTGATCCCGATGAGCCAGCTAGCTCTGCGGATAACCCAGTAACCAAGTCTGAGGTGTGCAGAGAGTTTTTCACCGTTAACCTATTCACATGGCTACCTCAGATCCGTTTGGCGAAATGTCTGCTACTGTGACCCGGAATCGTGATCCAGATGATGCCAGCTAGCTCTGCTGATACCCAGGCACCCAAGTCTTGAGGCGTGGGCAGAGAGTTTGTTTCCCGTTACCTATCCCATGGCACCTCAGATCCGTTTTGCCGAAATGTCTGCTACTGTGACCGCATCGTTGCTCCCAGATGAGCCAGCTAGCTCTGATGATACCCAGAACCCAAAGTCTTGAGGTGGGAGAGATGTTGTGCCCGTTCACCTATCCCATGGATACCTCAGATCCCTGTTTTGGCCGAAATGTTCTTGCTACGTGCCCGAATGTGATCCCAGATGAGCCAGCTAGCTCTGCTGATACCCAGGAACCCAAGTCTTGAGGTGGGCAGAGATGTTTGTTCCCGTAAATCTCCAAATGCTACCTAAGATCCCGTTTTTTTGGCCGAAAGTCTGTACCTGTGGACCCGAAATCGTTGATCCCAGATGAGGCAGCTAGCCTCTGCTGATACCCAGGACCCAAAAGTCTTGAGGTGGGCAGAGATGTTTGCTCCCGTTACCTATCCCCATGGCTACCTCAGATCCCGTTTTGGCCGAAATGTCTGCTACCTGAGACCCGAATCATGATCCTAGACGAGCCAGATAGCTCCGCTGATATCCAGGAAACCAAGTCTCAAGGTGGGCAGAGATGTTTGTTTCCGCTACCTATCCCGATCGCTACCTATGACCCCTTCTTCACCGAAAAGTTCCCTACCTGAGACCCCCGGACCCCCCAGGTCTCAGGGGGGGGCCCTGCCCCACGAAAACCTTTGGATGGCCTTACTAAAGCTACCAGTACTGAATGTGGGTCCATTTAGCAGTCACGAGATATCGAGACCACATTTATCTGAGTGAGCATGATTTGCACACACACAAACACACACACACACAGTACCACACACACACAAACACCACCGTCACGAGATGCCGAGATCACATTTTATCTGAGTGAGCATGATTTGTTTTATTCTTAAAAACGACTTTTCATCAATAAATTGGGAGATAAATTCAATATGCTAAACTTAATGAATTAATTAATTAATCATTTGCTTGACTTAAATCAAGATAAATTTATAAAAAGCGCACCTTTTATCATGATGAGGGTGGTGGTCCTGAAGAGGGTTCTCAGCCTCAGCTTTAGCCATCAACATTTCCAATATCTCAACTTGGCCTTTGAGTGCAGCATAGTGGATGGCCGTGTTTCCAAACTGCAAAACAGGGAAATAGGATGAAGGTAAGCGGAAAGAGGACTCAGATGTGCAACAAGCCCCGCGAAGGGCAGGTGTGTGTGTGTGTGTGTGGGGGGGGGGGGGGGGGGGGGGGGGGGGGGGGGGGGTCTGTGTGTCTTAGGTGGTAGTAGAAGGGGGTGGGGGCTCCGTCGGTACGAGGGGCTCTGTAGTAGTAAAGTAAGATAGCATTGAGGTAAGTGGACTCAGACGTGCATCAAGCCCCGCATGGGCAGGGGGGGGGGGGGGGGGGGGGGGAGTGGTGGTGGTGGTGGTGGTGGTGGTGGTGGTGGTGGTGGTGGTGGGGGGAATGTGTGTCTGCTTGTCTTAAATGGTAGTAGAAGGGGGTGGGGGCTCCGTCGGTACAAGGGGCTCTGTAGTAGAGAAGTAAGATAGCATTGAGGTAAGTGGACTCAGATGTGCATCAAGCCCCGCATGGGCAGGGGGGGGGGGGGGGGGGGGGGGGGGGGGGGGTTAGGTGGTGGTAGAAGGGGGGGGGGGCTCCAATGGTACGAAAGGCTCTGTAGTAGTAAGGTAAGATATGATAGAGGTAATCGGATGTAGCAGCGTGACTTTTTGATGGCCATGATGGGGGAGGAAGGGTGAGGGTGAGAAAGGGTGAGGCGAGGATGGGTGAGGGTGAGAAAGAGGCGAATGGGTGAGGCGAGGAAGAGTGAGGAAGGGTAAGGGTAAGAAAGGGTGAGGCGAGGATGGGTGAGGGTGAGAATGAGGCGAAAGGGTGAGGCAAGGAAGAGTGAGGAAGGGTGAGGCGAGGATGGGCGAGGGTGAGAAAAGGTGAGAAAGGGTGAGGCGAGGATGGGCGAGGGTGAGAAAAGGTGAGAAAGGGTGAGCAAGAATGGGTGTGGGTGAGAAAGAGGCGAAAGGGTGAGGCGAGAAAAAGTGGGGAAGGGTGAGGGTGAGAAAGGGTGAGGCGAGGATGGGTGAGGC
This sequence comes from Chlamydomonas sp. ICE-L, assembly GCA_013435795.1. Classification (NCBI taxonomy): domain Eukaryota; kingdom Viridiplantae; phylum Chlorophyta; class Chlorophyceae; order Chlamydomonadales; family Chlamydomonadaceae; genus Chlamydomonas; species Chlamydomonas sp. ICE-L. Next base: position 127,549,412 of record JACBWV010000610.1, on the reverse strand, counting down.
AGGGTCAGGGTGAGGAAGGGTGAGGAAGGGTGAGAAAAGGTGAGGTGAGAATGGGTGAGAAAGGGTGAGGCGAGGATGGGTGAGGCAAGGTCAGGGTGGGGAAGGGTGAGAAAGGGTGAGGCGAGGATGAGTGAAGAAGGGTCAGGGTGAGGAAGGGTGAGAAAGGGTGAGGCGAGGATGGGTGAGGAATGGTGAGGGTGAGAAAGGATGAGGCGAGGATGGGTGAGGGTGAGAAAGGATGAGGCGAGGATGGGTGAAGAAGGGTGAGGGTGAGAAAGGATGAGGCGAGGATGGGTGTGGAAGGGTCAGGGAGGGGAAGGGTGAGAAAGGGTGAGTTGAAGATAGGTGAGAAAGGGTGAGGCGAAGATAGGTGAGACAGGGTGAGTTGAGGATGAGTGAGAAAGGGTGAGGGTGAGAAAGGATGAGGCGAGGATGGGTGAGGAAGGGTGAGGGTGAGAAAGGATGAGGCGAGGATGGGTGGGGAAGGGTCAGGGAGGGGAAGGGTGAGAAAGGGTGAGTTGAAGATGGGTGAGAAAGGGTGAGGCGAAGATAGGTGAGAAAGGGAGAGTTGAGGATGAGTGAGAAAGGGTGAGGGTGAGAAAGGATGAGGCGAGGATGGGTGAGGAAGGGTGAGGAAATTTACAAAACAAACCAACACAAACCTCCCGCCTGATCTCTGTCTTTGATGATGGCCCACAACAAAACTGTTCAGAACAAACAAACGTAGACACCCCACCTTATGTTGGCCCCAACAGAAATTTACAAAACAAACAAACATAAACATCCCACCTGATCTCTGTCCTTGATGATGGCCCCCAACTGCAAAGGGGAAGAGCCAGGAGGAAAGAGATGTGCTCAGATTTTAGCTGTGTATGTGTATGTGCATGTGTTTTTAGCTGTGTATGTGTATAGGTTTTGAGCTGTTTTTGTGTGTGTTATGAGCTGTGTATGTGCGTGTCTATGTGTTTTGAGCTGTGTATGTGTATGTGTGTGTATTTACTTGTGCATGTGTATGTGTTTGTGTATGTGGATCAATTCTCAGTTTATCGAACAAGTCCTATGCAGCGTAGCAAGCGACACAGAAAATTGGCGGAGTGTGTTGGCAACAGAACGAAAGGTGGCAACGGAAATGGAGCTGACCGAAGCCAGTTAGTTATGAGACAGTTGGCTGACGTGTAAGGCTTCGTCTCGGTCGATGGACGCACAAACGGACAGCAGGGTAACCCTCGGGTCTCCTGCCACCCAGAAGGGGAGGCTCCGCCAAAAACAATTTCCTATCATCAGAGTTTAAAGCTTTGAGCTGTGAAGGAGCATGACTGTTGAGGCATGACGGCATGATCAATAATTTGCAATGGGCTATATGATGAGAATGAGGATGAGGATGAGGAGGAGAAGGAGAAGGAGAAGGAGAAGAAGAAGAAGAAGAAGAAGGAGAAGAAGGAGAAGAAGGAGAAGAAGGAGAAGAAGGAGAAGAAGGAGAAGAAGGAGAAGAAGAGAAGAAGGAGAAGAAGGAGAAGAAGGAGAAGAAGGAGAAGAAGGAGAAGAAGGAGAAGAAGGAGAAGAAGGAGAAGGAGAAGGAGAAGGGAAAGAAGGAGAGGGAGAAGGAGAAGGAGAAGGAGGGGGAGGGGGAGGGGGAGGGGGAGGAGGACATTACTAGACACCAAATGTGCCAGAGGCTTGATGAAGTCAAGGGGAACTTATGAACATGACAAAAATGTGCCAAATTGTCTAGTGGAAAAATTCCTTAATGTCTCGAGTACATGAGCAACAGGAACGAGGGGATGGCATTCGAAAGATGTGAGTGATAACAAAAAGCTGTATACAGTTTCTTTGCATGACGCATCGCCATTCTGTCGCTGCATGGCGACACATGGGTCCAGTTAAAGTAGTCAGAAATGCCCCCCCGAACGAACACCTCTGCCCCAGCGTCCGTGATCTGCGGGTTTGGGGGGAAGCGCGTCACACTACGGTCGCACCGAGTCGCTCAATTTGCAACGGATCGCACGAAGAAAACTAGAAGTGAAGCAGTATAAAAGCAAAATAGTGATATTTGGACTTAACCGGATAGACTGTAAACACACACATAACATCCGTACCAACAGCATGTGCAGCATGGCATTTGGCTACACCTTAACTGGCTAGACTGTACAATACTTTTTAAACGACGACTTAGCCTATTACCTTCACTCAAGTCAACCTATTTGGCTACACCTTCACCGGCTAGACGGTAAATCACACACACAATATCCGTACCGACAGCATGCACAGCATGGCATTTGGCTACACCTTAACCGGCTAGACAGTAAAACACACACAACATCCGTACCGCCAGCATGCACAGCATGGCATTTGGCTACGCCTTACACGGCTAGACTGTTAAGTACCTTTTTAACTACAATTTAGCCTATTGTCTTCACTTGATTTAGCCTATTTGGCTATGCTTTAACCGGCTAGGCAGCACAGTAATTTAAAAAAAAAAAAAACGTAGCCTATTGCCTTCACTTGATTCAGTCTATTTGGCTACGCCTTAGCCAGCTAGACTGAAGGGGGGGAAAAGGGATGACAGCTGCTGATATTCCAGGTGGGAGTAATGTGGTGTGTGCCTCAACCGGCTAGACTGGAAAATAAAAAAACGTGCCGCCAGCATGCACAGCATGGCATTTGGCTACGCCTTAACCGGCTAGACTCTCAAGTACTTTATTAAACTACTATTTAGCATATTACCTTCACTTGATTCAGTCTATTTGGCTACACCTTAACCGGCTAGACTGTACAGTACTTTTAAACTACGATTTGGACTATTGCCTTCACTTAATGTAGCCTATTTGGCTACGCCTTAACCGGCTAGACTGTACAGTATTTTTTTAACGACGATTTGGTCTATAACCTTCACTTGATGTAGCCTATTTTGGCTACGCCTTAACCGGCTAGACTGTACAGTACTTTTTTACCGACGATTTGGTCTATAACCTTCACTTTATGTAGCCTATTTTGGCTACGCCTTAACCGACAAGACTGTCAAGTATGAAGGGGGGGGGGGACGTACCGCCAGCATGTACAGCATGGCATCTTTGTGGCCATGTATACAAAAAAATGGACTGCCAGCATGTACAGCATGGCATCTTTGTAGCCATGTATGACAAGAACGTACCGCAAGCATGTACAGCATGGCATCTTTGTGGCCAGCCTGGACGGTCACCATCAGGGGAGTCATCCCTCTCCGTGTCTTGAAATTGACAGGACTTGGTTCACCTGGGAGCGGCTTCCGTATTCCCTCCACAGCGTTGCTCAGAACCTCCATCATCTGGAGGGTGTTGGGGGTAGTGGTGGTGCTGCTGCTGGTGATGATGTTGCTGTTGGTGTTGATGGTGTTTGTAGTGGTGGTGGTGGTGATGGTGATGGTGTTGGTGTTGATGTTGGTAGTGGCATTGGTTCACCTGGGAGTGGCTTCCATTTCCCCTCTGCATTGTTGCTCAGAACCTCCATCATCAGGGGGATAACGGCAAGGTCATGGTGGTGGTGATAGTGGTTGGTGGTGGTAGTGGTGCATGTAGTGGTGCTGGAAGTGGTTGGCGGCGGTGGTGGTGGTGGTGGTGGTGGTGGTAGTAGTGGGTGTAGGTAGGTAGAGGTGGTAGTGGCTTCCATTTCCCCTCTGCATCTTTGTTCAGAACCTCCAACATCAGGAGGATAACGAAGAAGGTTATCGCAATAAAGAGGGCAAAGATCCATCAGTTATGGTGGCTGTGTGGGTGGTGGTGGTGGTGGTGGTGGTGGTGGTGGTGGTGGTGGTAGTGGTAGTGGTGGTAGTGGTGAAGGTGGTGGTAGCGGTGGTAGTGGTAGTGGTGGTGGTGGTAGTGGTGGTGGTGGTGGTGGTACTGGTGGTGATAGTGGTAGGGGTAGTGGTCGTGGTGGTGGTGGTGGTGGTGCACTATAGTGGTGTTGGTGCACTGTAGCAATGTAGCAATGTAGCAATGTAGCAGCAGCACTGCATAAAAAGGAACAGCACTGTAGCACAGTAGCACAGTAGCACAGTAGCAGTAGCAGCGCTGCATAAGAAGGAACAGCAATGTAGCACAGTAGCACAGTAGCAATGTAGCAGCAGCACTTCATAAAAAGGAACAGCACTGTAGCAGCAGCACTGTAGCAATGTAGCAGCACCACTTCATACAAAGGAACAGCAGCAGCACTGTAGCACTGTAGCACTGTAGCACTGTAGCACTGTAGCACTGTAGCACTGTAGCACTGTAGCACTGTAGCACTGTAGCACTGTAGCACTGTAGCACTGTAGCACTGTAGCACTGTAGCACTGTAGCACTGTAGCACTGTAGCACTTAGCATCTGTAGCACTTGTAGCACTGTAGCACTGTAGCACTGTAGCACTGTAGCACTGTAGCACTGTAGCACTGTAGCACTGTAGCACTGTAGCACTGTAGCACTGTAGCACTGTAGCACTGTAGCACTGTAGCACTGTAGCACTGTAGCACTGTAGCACTGTAGCACTGTAGCACTGTAGCACTGTAGCACTGTAGCACTGTAGCACTGTAGCACTGTAGCACTGTAGCACTGTAGCACTGTTAGCACTGTAGCACTGTAGCACTGTTAGCACTGTAGCCCTGTAGCACTGTAGCACTGTAGCACTGTAGCACTGTAGCACTGTAGCACTGTAGCACTGTAGCACTGTAGCACTGTAGCACTGTAGCACTGTAGCACTGTAGCACTGTAGCACAGCAGCAGCAGCAGCAGCAGCAGCAGCAGCAGCAGCAGCAGTGCAGCATGCTTATTCACTTACGTCAAGGTCACCATTAAGAGCCGCCATGTGCCATGCATTCTCCCAGTTCCTTGTACGCGCATAGATGACGTTGGGATTTTCCTTCAAGCATTCGCGTGCTTTGCCAGGCCTGTGATGTTTTGGCAGCAGGGTTTTCTAAGGCTTGGCAGCAGTTTATGGGTTTGGGCAGCAGGGTTTTCTGGGGTTTGGCAGCAGTTTATGAGTTTGGGCAGCAGGGTTTTCTGGGTTCTGGCAGGCCTGTGGTAGTGTGGTGTTTTGTCAGCAAGGTTTTCTGGGATGTTTGGGGTGCTGGGATGTTTCTGCTCTGGGATTTTTCTGTATTGGTTAGTGAAAACATGACCTCGAACTGACAAACTGACACCAACCTGGCATGCAGCACAGCTACCAAGGAAGCTTTCTCCTCATTGCGGACGAGCAGCCAAAACAATGCCTCTTGGGCAGACAAGAGCAATGCTTGAATTAAATTGAAATGAATTGGATTGAATATAATTGAAATGAATTGTATTGAATATAATATAATATAATATAATTGAATTGAATTGAATTGAATGGAATTGACGTGACTTGACTTGACTTGACTTGACTTGAATTGAATTGACAACCTGGTCTATCACCCTTCAGGTTGCTCACAGTCAGCAGGTGGAGTAAATATGGGTAGCAGAAACATTACAACACCAAACCCCACACTTGAGTACAGAATGTTATGATTGTTTGGCTAACAAGAGCATGATTGGCACAACCAGTGTCCTCAAAATGGCACCCACCTGCCAGGTAGGAGCAAAACACCGGAACCATCCAATCCTATCTCATAAAATCAAGGCATAGCACATGATACTTCAAAATGGCATCAACCGACCAGGTATAAGCAAAACACCGGAACCATCCAATCCTAGCTCATAAAATCAAGGAATAGCACATGTTACCTCGAAATGGCACTGTCTCTGCTTTGGGATGTTTCTGTTTAGGAATGTTTCTGTTTTGGAATGTTCCTGTTGTGGGATGTCTCTGTTTAGGGATGTGAAACAGTGACCTCAAAATGCACTATTTCTGTTTTGGGATGTTTCTGTTCTGTGATGTTTCTGTTTTGGGATGTTTCTGTTGTGGGATGTCTCTGTTTAGGGATGTGAAACAGTGACCTCAAAATGCACTATTTCTGTTTTGGGATGTTTCTGTTCTGTGATGTTTCTGTTTTGGGATGTTTCTGTTGTGGGATGTCTCTGTTTAGGGATGTGAAACAGTGACCTCAAAATGCACTATTTCTGTTTTGGGATGTTTCTGTTCTGTGATGTTTCTGTTTTGGGATGTTTCTGTTTTGGGATGTTTCTGTTGTGGGATGTCTCTGTTTAGGGATGTGAAACAGTGACCTCAAAATGCACTATTTCTGTTTTGGGATGTTTCTGTTCTGTGATGTTTCTGTTTTGGGATGTTTCTGTTTTGGGATGTTTCTGTTGTGGGATGTCTCTGTTTAGGGATGTGAAACAGTGACCTCAAAATGCACTATTTCTGTTTTGGGATGTTTCTGTTCTGTGATGTTTCTGTTTTGGGATGTTTCTGTTTTGGGATGTTTCTGTTGTGGGATGTCTCTGTTTAGGGATGTGAAACAGTGACCTCAAAATGCACTATTTCTGTTTTGGGATGTTTCTGTTCTGTGATGTTTCTGTTTTGGGATGTTTCTGTTTTGGGATGTTTCTGTTGTGGGATGTCTCTGTTTAGGGATGTGAAACAGTGACCTCAAAATGCACTATTTCTGTTTTGGGATGTTTCTGTTCTGTGATGTTTCTGTTTTGGGATGTTTCTGTTGTGGGATGTTTCTGTTTTGGGATGTTTCTGTTTTGGGATGTGGAACAGGGACCTCAAAATGCACTGAATCTGTTGTGGGATGTATCTGTTTCGAGATGTGGAACAGTGACCTCAAAATGCACTATTTGTGTTTTGGTATGTTTCTGCTTTGGGATCTGGAACAGTGGCCTCAAAATGCACTATTTGTGTTTTGGTATGTTTCTGCTTTGGGATCTGGAACAGTGGCCTCAAAATGCACTATTTGTGTTTTGGTATGTTTCTGCTTTGGGATCTGGAACAGTGGCCTCAAAATGCACTATTTGTGTTCTGGTATGTTTCTGCTTTTGGATGTTCCTGTTTTGGGATGTTTCTGTTCTGGGATGTTTCTGTTCTGGGATGTGAAACAGTGACCTTAAAATGCACTATTTCTGCTTTGGGATGTTTCTGTTGTGGGATGTTTCTGTTTTGCGATGTGGAACAGGGACCTCAAAATGCACTGAATCTGTTTTGGGATGTATCTGTTTTGAGATGTGGAACAGTGACCTCAAAATGCACTATTTATGTTTTAGGATGCTTCTGTTTTGGGATGTTCGTGTTCAGGGATGTTTCTGTTTTGGTTAGTGAAAACATGACCTCGAACTGACAAACTGACACCAACCTGGCATGCAGCACAGCGACCAAGGAAGCTTTCTCCTCGTTGCGAACGAGCAGCCAAAAAAATACCTCTTGGGCAGACAAGAGCAATGCTTGAATTAAATTGAATTCAACTGAATTCAACTGAATTGAATATAATTGAATTGAATTGAATTGAATTGAATTGAATTGGATTGGATTGGATTGACCTTAAAATGCATTGTTTCTGTTTTGGGATGTGAAAGAGTGACCTCAAACTGACACCAACCTGCCATGCAGCACAGCCTCCAAGAACGCTTTCTCCTCCTTGCGCATTCCAGACAAGGCATTAGCAATATGCTGAAGCTCAGACGACGCATTTCCCATCCCTCAATGCTTGATGATTGTTGAATGGGATGGAAAGAAATCTGCAAAATTACACGCAGGCCGCTTAAGAATATGACAGGACAGAGATGTTGAAGATACTAAATGAGGAATGGAAACAACCTTGACCACCTCAAAGTGTATCATGGGATGGCAATGGAGGGGTAACTGAGCAGCTCCAACAAACCCCAGACTAACCAACATGCTACCAGGCTAAAGATTGCTTTGATGTGAAAGACATCTGATAGGCCGTTGATCCCAGGCGGCAGAGAAGCATAATGATTCCGAGGAGATCCCCCCATTCCCCCAAGCAACAGCAACAGCAGATGCCTCTCCACACCACCCAGCATGCTCCCTGGTTTGCGCGGGCATCGCACGGGGGGACTTGGAATTGGAAGACTGTGAGCAGCCCGAAGTTGGCTGAAATTCTATGTAAGTAGCCAAGCCAATCCTCACCACAACAGCTGCCGTGAATCGTTGTCAGCCTCTCACCAATCTTGCATCAACCATGCACCAACCATGCACATCACTATATGCACCAACTTTACTCGTCATACTTTGAACCACCATGAGGTACCAATTGGTTGAATCCACTTCAGTGCAATGGCTTCAGAGACACCGTATGCATCAGAAATTAATCACAGAGAGGCAAGGGTTGAGGTAAGTGGAGCTGATAGCCATGTGATACGTACCTGTCGTATGCAAGCCACTACGTCGTACAATAATCAGTCTCCGCAACGATAGAAGCTTTTCAAACTCAGAAGAAATACAGACAGAAAGAGAGCAACACTAGGTCACGACTGAAGTCCGTCAGCATATAGGGGGCTCGCGATACCGTATCATTCGTTGCTCAGCACGGGTTATTTTTGACTGGTCTACTGTGAATGTCGACGTAGGTAGTATGGGACTCAAATTGCAGGTACATGCACCGATAGTTGAGGAAAGCGAGCTGGGCGAGTCAATTCTCCGATTCGCCGGTTCCGGGCACTTGGGAGGACAGTTTCCTGGCAGCTTCAATGTGGCGTGGCTTCAGTTTCCTTCTCCTGCTGCCGGGTTCGCAGATTCGTACAGCCTGGCTGGACGAACTGGAGGGGACCCCAGAGCCTTTCGTCGAGCGCAGCAGGGTTGTTCAAGCCTTTCAGCAGATGTGCAGGGTTGCTCAAGCCCTTAGGAAAATGTGTCAGTTAGAAGCAGTGGCCACACAAAATGTATCAACTGGCAAGCACTAACTTGACAAAACGTGCCTGACATCAAACACTGCACATACGGTACATGTGCTTGACAGTTGACACCATATAGGTCATTTCCCGGCCTTGGTCGTCTTTTTTTTGTCTACAGGTTGTGAGAAGAATTTCACCCCAGCAGGTGGGTCTCCCTACACAAACCAGCGACACAGAGGATTCAGTTTGAATGGCGTTGCCACTCCTGCAAAAGAGTAGGCACACTTTTTTGGCGGACCCCTGTTGCACCCTCTCCCCGCCTGGGCCCTTCTTACAGCTATTATGTTTCTTTGTGTACACGAATATGCATAGAAACGGATTACGGTGACTATGGCTAGCTCCGGCTTACGCTATGGTGTCCTCAACTTCACGTCCTGTGAGTAACGGTATTACACGGATGTAACAATTACAATTTCAATAGAAACGGATTAACACTAAAAACCCACAGCCGCACATGGGGAGTTCGGGGGGGTGTAATTTGAAGACAAGCAGACCTCGGCATGTCTTTAAACTGTATTTATCTCTCTGTATTCTGTACTCAGGAGTGTAGTGTATTAATGTGTATAATACCAAGTGTACTCCCACTGTAGACGCTGAGCGGCATGGAGGCTGATATACCATGTAAAACATTAAATTACATTTGAAGACAAGCAGTTGGTGACACCAGATATCGATGATTAGGAAGTAAATAGACAGGGAAACTAATTGGAAAGTCTGCGGAGAGCTTACATTATGACGACACAGAGAAGTGGGCTGGAAGCCTCCATATATAGGCAGTACAGCTGGGTCTGGCTAATATCGTCATAAATGATTACCTTCGCCGTACCTTGGCCGGGACATGTTTTTTTTGAAAGAAAAAAGCATTCCCCACTCAGTGTTCAGAACGAAAGGCTGCGAAAGTCCTACTGGACTAGGAAGCTCGCGTTGGAAAGGCGGGTCAAACCAGACCAATACCACTATGATCGAGATGGTCGCCACTGCCCCTGGCAATCTGGACAGATCGCAAAGAAGCGAATGTGGACAGATTGCAAGACACACAAACGAGGGGTAGTTCAAAACGTGTGGGTTTGCGTGACTCAGTCCCAAAACACTCACAATCCAGATGGGTGAGTGCATGTTTTTATGCACTTTAACTGGGATGTGCGTGTTATCAGTTATCACCCACATTTTCCGCATGTATGTTCAGATATTGACTTAGGCATGCGTGTTTCCACGTTTTTCACAGGTTTCCACACATCTTGATAGGGACGCGCGTGTTTCCACACACATTTGTTCTTGTGTGTGTGTGTGGTGTGTGGTGTGTGGGGTGGGGGGGGCTGAGAGTGTGTCACGTACACTCTCAGAGGGCTTTGGACAACCCTGGTGGTGGTGGTGGGATGCTAACATCGAGGGACACTATGAGGATGGGCAGAGCGAGGAGGGCCTGCAAGTGGGGTGAAAGGGGTGGGAACTGGGAAGGGAGGGTGGCCAGGAGGAGTCCCGCAGCCACTGTTTCTTTTTGGGGCTACACGAAGTAGCAGCTTCCACCCAGCTCCATTAGCCAGTGACTGAGTGGAGCCCAAAGATTACAGCTGCATTGGAATGCCTGTCATGCCAGCTTTCAGACGCACTTGCTAGCTTCAGGTTTGGCTCAAGGGTGGGTGAAAGGAGCTGCCTAGAAGCTGCTACACATATAGCCCCAAAAAGAAAGAGTGCCCGCAGCGGTGGGGGGTCGCCACTGCGGGAGGCTGTGCAGTAAACAAATACTACAAGTACCAGACGCCCCCCGCCACTTATGATACGGAAGTGCAGTAAACGAATACTACAGGCTGAGTGGGCGGCGAAGGCGTCGAGGAAGATCCCGGCTTCGTTTTTTGCCGCATAAGTCGAGACCGGCGTATCATATAATGTTGTCCAAAGGCGGGTATGATATCTTATGACGTAGAAGGGGGAGGGGGGGGGGCCGCAGAGCCTGGGGTTGGGGGTATGGGAGGGGGAGAGGGGGCCGCGGAGCCTGGGGTAGGGGGTAGGGGAGGGGGGTGGGAGGGGGCCACGTAGCCGGGGGGAGGGGGTATGGGAGGAGGAGGGGGGGGGAGGGGGCCACGGAGTTGGGGGGAGGGTAGGGGGGGGAGGGGGTGCGGAGCCTGGGGGGGGGGGGGGGGGGGGGGGGAGGGAGCCACGGAGCCGGGAGGAGGGGGTATGGGAGGGGGGAGAGGGGGGGGGGGGGGGGGGGGGGGAGGGAGGGAGGAGGATACGGTGGTGAGGATTTGCCAGGCAGTTGCGGGGGCTGCTGTGAAGTGCACTTCATGTGGGTGGCCTGGGATGATCCAGTCGACGTCGGGGAAGGAGTGTGGCTCAGGGCAGCTTCAAGGAAGCTCCTTTCACTGGCTATTCTGCCCAACCCGAAGCCACATAGTGCACCTTAAAGCTGACACAATCAGCGGCCCAGAGCTGATGACATCTTGGTGCTTAGCCCTGTGGCTGGCTCAGGAACCTGCCTAGAAGCTGCTGCTTACAGTGGAAAAGAAAATCTTTGACTCATGGGGGGTAGGGAAGATGATGTCCCAGATGGTAGAGGCATCCACCACACCCCATGATGTATTACCATCACCATGCACCATTGATGTATTACCATCACCATGCACCATTGATGTATTACCACCACCATGCACCATTGATGTATTACCATCACCATGCACCATTGACGTATTACCATCACCATGCACCAATGATGTATCTACCATTGACGTATTACCATTACCAGACACCATTGATGTATACACTTTCTGGCCTATAATTGTTAGTCATTGCATTCTACACTCTGGATAGGGTGAGTAAGGTAGGAGTGCTTATCAGGGAACTTCCGTTGACCAAATTGGCCAGCGCTTTAGCGCACTTGAAAAAAACAAAACTGCGCTTTGTAGTGCGAAAAGCGTAAAAAAGCTTGCTGCACCCACAGGGGATTGCAAAAAACTGCGCGAAACGCACAGTGGGGCTCAAAAAGGCAGCGCGCTTTTTTTTTGCGCGCGCTTGGAAGTACCCTGGTGCTTATACTAGCCGTGTGTATTCCTACCGTTGGCGAGGAGCAGCCTGAAGGCTGATAGACTCTGTAGTTTGTTTATTATTATGCAGCACTTTGTGTATTTATTTGTTAACTACAATACCAAGTAATCAGATTTAGGACCTACACAGCAGGGATATTTTTTTCAAATCAAAAAGAGGAACTCTTGTTCCTTTATATTTTAATCCTCCCTATTTTCCTCCCAAAACAGGATCCTTATTCCGATTTGGGTCGATTTGGGTCATGTTTATTCAATTTCAAAAACAATTTTTTTTTTTTTTTTAGGTTTCTTATTCCGGCAATTTGGGCCAAAACGAGGTCTCATATTTCGATTGGAATGTATTCCGGAAAAAAATATCCCTGCTACACAGCCCTACAGATGAAATCTCAGGAAATTTCTGGATGAGAGGGAAGGACTAATGCTACCTTACAAAGTGGTTTATAATACGTGGTTACGTACCGGAAGGGTCCTGACCCGTATTCCCTGGTTTCGGTCTGGCGGAGAACCTGCATCTGGACTTCTCCTGTTACATGCACCTGCCCTGCTTTCAATTTCCATGATTTGGTCAATAGCTAGCAGCGCATCAAGCAAGTGCACTGATCGTATATCTATGCACATGCCAGAACCAATACCAAGAACTTGATTGGAGCATGACGTCTACCTGCACCATACATAAAGATTACTGTTTTTCTTTTCGGCTACCAGCACCAGCTTGTAGGTAGCTCCTTGAGACTGCCACTGGGCAAACCCCCAGGATTCCAGGAGCACTAAAAAGCTGACGACATCAGCTTCCAGGTGCCTAGGTTCCTTAGGGTTTTGATGAAGAGAGAGCCCAGGGAGCTACCTAGACGCTGCTGCTCGTAGCTGAAAATAAAACTATGACAAAGATCATCAAGCTGCATGTTGCTTGACAGCAACATTGACAGTTTGTGGTGAGGTATAGAGAGTACACATGAGTGGTGTGTGTATGTATGCATGCTGCAGTCCAGGGGTAGACCAAATAGGCTAAAGGGACTTGCCCAACCGTGGTAGAAAGGGCTTACAGATAAGAAGCATTGATGAACTGAACCCCAAAGAGTGGTGTCAGCTGATAGGGGCAGGGACTGAAAAGAACTGACATTCATCTAGGGTATAGGGTCAAGGGAAGACCGGCCATAAAGGACGGTCATGGACAGTCAAAGGACAGTAGGCAGTAATACAGCTATCGCTGACAAGTGGTGTGTGCATTTGTGTGGCCATGCAAGCAAGTTACAAGAACCGGGCAGTTAACATGCTGCAGGCACACACACAACATGAGATTAAATCAGAATGTCCCATTCTGGTACTTGTCTATGTCAGCTTATAAAGCTGGACTTCGAACGGAAGGGAGGAAACTAAAGCTTTGGTAGCTTTGCGAATAATTTACAGAGTCTCGGTAGAGACTTAAGGTTGACAGGCGTGCCGCCAACATGACTTAGGGTACGGGGCTTACTAGAACCACGTGTAACCATGGGTACCTTCTTGACACCTACGAGTGACAATACGGTGTAAAAGACATTGACCTGTGTCATTCCTGAGGAAGACACACGATAGAAAAGACATAAGAAAGCTAGCGCTGACACTCCACCTGTCTTTGCTATCACATAAGACCTAAGAAAGAACCGTAGCCTAAAAACCGAAGTATAATCATATCTCCACCTGTTTATAGGTGCACGGGAAACACACAAAATCTTCAGATCACTATATTCCAACTAATCTCCCTGTCCAGGGGAAAATAGGATCAACAGTAAGTACCAATCAGGGTAGAGCTAAATCCATGTGTGCGTGGACAGACCAGTGCACACACTTATAACTACTCTCGTCTAGCTGAAAGTCTTAATCCCACAGGATTAAAGTGTGCAGTAAAATATACTATACACTCAACCACACAATACAACTGCCAATACAGTGCAGTCGTATACACAAGATGAAACCAATTACTTAATGCCTGTTGTGCACCACAAGGGTGCTTAGGGTAACAAACCAGATAAACATCCCAAGGCTAGCATAAATCCATCAAGTAAGTCTAGTGTGCGCAAACCTAAGTGTTTGGCAGCTGTTGACAAACAATGCCCTTGCAGGCATAAGCTATTTAAACCACCTGAAGAAAAAATAAAGGAGAGTACAAAGGACAGAAAAATAATGAGAGGTTCAATCAGAATTATTCACCGTGTGAACCCACAGGGTCCACAGGTGTAACCAACCAGATATATCAAAAAAATATACTTAATCTTGTAGGTCAGCCGGGTGTGCCAGGAACCTATGTGTTCAGCAGCCGTAGACTTTTAACCTAGATTTTCTATATCGAGCTGAACATACAAGAGAGGTATCAATTAAAGAGGGGATATACCCGAAGTTCACGTTGAGACAACAGAAGAACTGAAAACAATAATACAACTGAGTCAGGAAATAAATTCCGCCAAGCACCACTCCACCTGTGTGAAGGTGTACGTAACAAATTATTTCGAGGGAGGCTTCAACTCCTTCACATCCACCAGTCCCAACATCCCATTCATAGACCAAAACACATCCGCTGTGAGAGGTTTAGTGAAGGTGTCAGCCACCTGCAGGGATGTGTGTACCTTAACAGTACCCAAGCGCTTGCTTAGTACCAAGTCTTTCACATAATGATGGATAATATCAATATGCTTTGCCCTGGGTTCGTGCTTATAATCAGCACACCAGGACAAAGAAACTGAAGCATCACAGCGAATGGTAACCAGCTTGCAAGGCAGACCAAGGTCAGCTCTTAGGTGCTTTAACCATTGAACCTCCCTGGCTGCTGCAGCTAGGGCTTGATACTCAGCCTCACCCGTGCTGAGCGCAGGGGTGATTTGGCTCTTTGATACCCAGCTCACTACCCCTCCAGAGGCCAGGACAGCAAGACCTGTCTGGGAGCGACGGCCTGCAAGATCCTCTCCAAAACTAGCATCACTATATGCTTTGAAACAGAAATCAGGAGCATGGCTATAACAAATCCCAAGACGGGGGTGGGTCCGAAGGTATACAAGTACCCGAATAGCAGCATGTCCATCCTGCGTTGGACAAGATGTGAATCGTGAGAGACAGCTTACGGCGTAAGCTATGTCTGGCCTAGTGCAAGTAGACAGATATATGAAGCAACCTATCAAAGAGGAATATAGGCGGTTATTGGGCAGCACGCGGCTGCCTTCAGCCTGAGTAGTTACTGCCCCGGAGACCATAGGGACCGCAACAGTAGCTCTCGTAGCTTCACCTTTCCCAATCCTAAACCGTTCCAGCATACCCTGTATGGCAGTCCGTTGGCTGATGACTATTTTATCACATCTGCCCTTAGCATCGAGGCTAAGGTCACAGTCGAGTGATAAAAACATTCGAGGTACGCCCATTTCTGTTACTGTCCAGCCCTCTTGGCGCATGATTTCTATGATAGCTATGTATAAGAAGAGCTCATCAAGGGCTAGCCAGAAGTCATCCACATAGGTGGTGACCCCGGACCAGTTTCCATCAGCTTCCAGACGGACAAATAATGCAGGGTCAGAGGCAGTAGGACGGAAACCACACAACCGTAACACACGACAAACCACAGCGCTCCACAACCTGGGGGCCTGTTTGAGGCCATACAAGGACTTGATGATCTTGCAGACCAAGCCCTTGCCCACTTCAAACCCCTCTGGCTGGGCAAGGTACAAGTCAAGCCCTTCTTCTAGGGTTGCGTTTAGAAACGCCGTTTTGATATCTAACTGACGTGGAAACATCTTGCGGTGCACCATGCCAGCCAGGAAAACACGGAGGGTTGTTTTTGAGGTAACCGGTGCAAACGTTAAGTCATAGTCAATGCCCTCACGCTGCAAAAATCCCCTTGCCACAAACCGAGCTTTGTACCGTTCTGGTTGACCATCTACCCCATTTTTAATGGTGAAGAGCCACCGCCCAGTGATGGTTTTGCATCCACGGGGCAGCGGGGTTAGAGTCCAAGTCTGGTGACCTTCCAAAGATGCCATTTCATCTCTCATGGCCAGAAGCCAATGTTCCCTGTCAGGGTTATCAAGGGCAACAGCTCGCTTGTATGTGAGGTTGATAGGTTCTGATATGAAAGCATCTGCAGGCTCAGGCTCTTCCACACCGAGTGAAGGGGAAAGAGGAATTGGGTCCAGAATAGGGGCTGGAGGTAACTCAGGTGGGTATCGCACCTGAGCCGCAGCCAATGTAGCAGCTCTCTCAGCAGACAAGGTACCAAACTCAGGAGTAGCCCCCAACATCCTGCGACTAGGGGCTCGCCTACCGTTAGGTAGAGGAGTTACTATACTGGTACTATCAGCTTGTAACAAATTCGGGGGTACTGAAGCTATACTTCCCCCCCCAGGCGGAGGCAATGGTGACATTGCATCCCCTACACCACTTGCACCCATCCATCCAGGCACAAGCGTGCTCATGGGTGAATCAAAATCGGACACCCCGGCCGAGCCCTCAACATTTCCTGCAAGACTAATAGAGCGACTACTAGAATTTTCAGGAGATGCCCTCGGAGGCACTTCTGGCTGTAGTGCTCCAGGCTGTAGCCCTGGAGTCTCTACATGTCGGACATTGTCCCCATCTCCACCTAATCCAACCTGCAAATGCGTACCCAAGGCGGGGGGAGGGGCTCCTAGAGAATTAAAATTCACCCTATCTGAAGATCCCAAAACAGTGCCCCCACAGACCGCTGGCACACCAGCATCAATCGGCTCAGCAGACTTCCTAGAACGTAGGTTCATGTGGAAGCCTGCGTCGGGGCCGTTCACTAAATGCGCAGCGTCGTGTTTGATACCTACCACGACTGGAGGTCCTTCACCGATGACAGCGGGAGAGGAAGCCTCCGAGAACGGGCTACCGTCATAAGGCACTTGCCCAAGGACAGGACCTGGGCCGGATCCTTCGAAGAACACTACGTCACGAGCTACAACAACCTTGTGCTGTTCTGGGATCCAAATTTGCACTGGAGCACTTTGCACTGGAGCACTTTGCGCTGGAGCACTTTGCACTGGAGCACTACAGTCAGGAGCACTTTGCGCTGGAGCACTTTGCACTGGAGCACTTTGCACTGGAGCACTTTTAACTGGAGCACTACAGTCAGGAGATGCCCTCGGAGGCACTTCTGGCTGTAGTGCTCCAGGCCGTAGCCCTGGAGTCTCTACATGTCGGACATTGTCCCCATCTCCACCTAATCCAACCTGCAAATGCGCAGTGGTTAGCGTGATGGGCCCATAACCTGTCAGCTTATAAAGCTGGACTTCGAACGGAAGGGAGGAAACTAAAGCTTTGGTAGCTTTGCGAATAATTTACAGAGTCTCGGTAGAGACTTAAGGTTGACAGGCGTGCCGCCAACATGACTTAGGGTACGGGGCTTACTAGAACCACGTGTAACCATGGGTACCTTCTTGACACCTACGAGTGACAATACGGTGTAAAAGACATTGACCTGTGTCATTTCTGAGGAAGACACACGATAGAAAAGACATAAGAAAGCTAGCGCTGACAGTCTACATCACCAAGTCTGTGCATGGTGGTAGACTGGTGGGTGGTGCATGGAGGTATAACCAAACATTTCCAAACGACGAATTCTCTCCTACCAATCACGCCAGGAGGTGGACCACTTTTTCTTGCTTGCGGGCGGCATATATCGGTAGCCTTGCCCAAGGTAGTCGATATGAACATGGACTGTATCACCCGCTGTATTTCCGGTAGTGGCTCGAAGCTGTATCCATTAGCCCGCTCTGGCTACTTGGACTGATTAATGCGGCAACGACAGGCCGCATTCGCAGTGGCTTGAAGCTCTGAAACGGCTGACATATTGAAGAGTCACGCTAATGTAACAGAAGATTTGTAACATAAGGCCCGATTTGACAGGAGCCCCCTGCCCCTGATGCTGCCCCGACCCTCCCGCTTGTACCGGCGCCCTATCTATCTATCCGTGGCTGAGGCAGAGGCCTCTGCAAAGGGGCGCATGTGAGAGTGAGGTCACGTGGGGGCGTGGGGGGCATGTGGAATTACCACGTGAGCACACGTGGGAAGCCCTAGTGTCCCTGGCGCGAGCGCGAGCCCTGAACCTCGGTGCACGCACGAGACCATAAAGTCCCATCGTTTGGAATGGTTGCAACTTATGCAGTGAGCACGCAGTAGGTCGCCTCCATCTTCAGTGTCTGGTCCTCAGACGAAGTCAGTAGCCATGTCGAGCCCCGAAGTCGGCGTCAAGCAGGTGCCCGCTCCCTTGGAGTTCAAGCTCCCTGTGGATTCTGAGATGAAGGCTACAAAGATTGTCATCTATTCCATCGCCCAGCCTCACATGAGAGGTGCGCATCCAGCTAACGTCTGGCCCTTACGCCTGAATTATATAGTTCCTTTTAGTAGCACGCCAGCGTGCCTGCCTCGTGTTGCATCCCAAGTGTTTGCTGTCTATTAAGTAGCGCGATTTCGTGCACGAACGGCACGAAATCATTATCAGCCAGGAAACTTGATTATTTATCGTTCCCAATGCATAGTATCCGGTTTATCGGTGATGGTAGGTCATGTCGCGTTCTACGAAGTCTCTGACTCTGCCCCCTCCTCACCACCCCCCACCCCACCCCCCGCACATGTACGCAGCCTTCCATCTCTCCTGGGTCATCTTCTTTTTCACCTTCTTCGCCACCTTCGCCCCCGCTGTCCTGATTCCCGTCATCCGTGAGGACATGTCCCTCACCAAGACGGACCTAGGTATCTCCGGTGTCACTGCTGTGTGCGGTGCCATCGGCATGCGAGTCATCATGGGCTTCGTCCTGGATATCATTGGCCCTCGCTTTGGCAATGCCATGACCATGCTTCTGTTTGCCCCTGCTGTCTTCTGCATGTCCCTCGTCCAGTCTGCTGGTGACTTCCAGTGTGTGCGCCTCTTCATTGGTTGCTCTCTGTGCGCCTTTGTCACCTGCCAGTTCTGGGTTGGCTCTATGTTCAACGTGAAGATTGTTGGCACTGCCAATGCTATCACTGCCGGCTGGGGAAACATGGGTGGTGGTGCCACTGCTCTGCTGATGCCTCTCATGTACGAAGGCATTGCTGACTATGTGCCTGCCTTCCATGCTTGGCGCTATGCTTTCTTCATCCCTGGTGGTATCTTCGTCCTGCTGGGTGTCGTCTCCATGCTGTTCTCCCAGGATGCCCCTCAGGGTGATTACCGCATGATGAAGGAGACTGGCCAACTGACCCAGAGCAAGGGCAACATCTGGGCTGTGGCCAAGTGTGGTTTGTTGAACTACCGCTCCTGGATTTGTTTCATGACCTACGGCTACTGCTTTGGTGTTGAGCTTACTGTGGACAACCTCATTGTGGACTACCTGTATGACCAGTTCCAGCTGGACCACATGACTGCTGGAGGCCTGGGTGCCCTGTTTGGCTTGATGAACCTCTTCTCACGCGCTTCTGGTGGCATGCTCTCTGACTTGGCTGCCATCCCCTGGGGCATGCGTGGTCGCTTGTGGGTCCTGTTCACTCTTCAGCTGCTGGGTGGCGTGTTCTGCCTTGCCCTGGGCCTGGTTGACTACGACTTGACTGCCACCATTGTCGTCATGATTATCTTCTCCATCTTCTGCCAGCAGGCTTGTGGTGCAACCTTTGGTGTTGTGCCCTTTATCTCACGTCGTGCCTACGGTGTTGTGTCCGGTTGTCAGCATGAATTGCGGTGCTCTCACGCGTTTTATGACTTGGTGACTACTTATGTACTTCCTTAGAACTATCGGTCCTGACAGTACTATGTCAGCTTACTGTTGACTGCGTCATCGGTTCTTCTGACACGCGCTGTCTAACCTGTACCCTGATCAGGTTCCAGGCTACCGCCCCCCTTTCCTCCGCTGGTGTCCCTTTATGGTTCCACTATCTTTTGTAATAATCATTCTCGTCTCCGCATTTATAGATTGGCGTGCTGCACACACTAAGTCCACTCTCCGGAGTGTTATCCAAGCTGATAGGTTATACGGTCCCTCATTTACTACCACTGCTTTGCGATGCAACTTCCGCGAGGGCCTCCCGCTAATTTTGAGAAACTCCACGACAAGAATGGAGAATCTTGGACGCGCGGGATGCGCAGTGTCATTATAAGCAATGGCTGCGACCGTGTCCTTCCTAAGGAGGACCCGGGTCCTCTTGATGATTGGCTAGACGTCTGTGCACCAGCTGCCTCTGCTAGCGGTCATGAGAGTCCTTCCGCCATCGTGGAAGTGACCCCCCCCAATCAATCCTCCACCTTTACGGCTCCTTCTGCTACTGTCCGACGTCTCTCTCCTGAGATTGAGGACGTTCTGATGCGACTCTGCTGTGTTTCCACTCAGATTATCCAGTACGCAGGGGCGCCTCCACCTCCTGATGCCCGTTTTGACTACGACTATCAAGAACTTGCTCGTCATCGCCGTGCAGATGGCTATGCTGATGACTCTGATGATGGTGATGAAGATCTGCAGAGTGCTATGAGTGGTGACTTCGGTGGAGTCACTCCTTCCACTGCTACTCGAGTGTTCAATTCTACCGTCTCTCCTGTGTATGAGCCTCTGTCGGCACCTGCTCTTGCGCCTTCCCCGGAGTTTAAGCCTGATCCAGTCTCTGCGCCTCTGCTTGCGCCCCTTCCACCTGTCCACCCGGAGGTGGCCAGGCCGTCTTTGATGCAGAAGTCTGCGTCTTTCACCTTGCCTCCGGACCGAGGTCTGTCTGGCTACAATACTCGTGCTCGAGAGGCTTCTGCTGCTGCTGCTGGCCGCGCATCCTTTGCTGGCCCTTCGCAGGAGCCCCCTCCACCCCCCCCTCCGCCTGTGGAGCAGCCTCCTGCTCCTGGCCCTCCGCCATATGTGCCTCCTTCGCTGTCATGCGACTCCTGGGAGCATCTGCTCGATGGCGGACATCCTCTGCGTCTATCCCTGCAGGAATGCCGTCTTATCCGCCAAGCTCAACATGCTGGGGAATCCTTGGACCGCACTCTGTACGGTAGGCTGGATATGACTGCCACTCAGGCTATGGTTGATAGCAAGGGTCGCCCTAGGCCTAGGCGTGTGATGGCTTATTCTGAGCTAGGTCTAGAGTGTCGGGCTTTTCTGGGACCTGTTATGCCAGGGATTAACTACCCTCCTGCTAATGGTGTGACCTCTGGAGGGGTTGGGCGTAGGAACAGTGACCTGCGAGGTTACCAGTTTGTTAAGGTGCCACTCCCTTTCTGTCCTGTTCGTCCTGATTTCGAGCTCATTGTGCGTGTTGCGCGTTCCCTAGATCTCATCAGGAACTTAGATGACCAGCGCGCTTATGACGCTGGTCTTGCTGCTGAGTATTTTCTGGCGATTCGTGAGTCTTTAGCTCCTCGGTGTGCTCCTCCTGCTGCTGGAACTTCGGCCTCTCATGGTGAGTCTAGTGTCGATCCTGCACTGTTGGGTTTCAGTGCGCTTACCCTACCCCGCCAAGAGTTCATGATCTTATCCATGATGCTTGCCAACATGACGGATGCCCTAGTCAAGGTGTATAGGGACTTTGCTTCACCTCGGGATATCTTTTTGCATATCCGGAGGCAGCAGTCCGATGCCCTTGCCTCGCGTGTCCCTCTCTTGCTGAAGGAGTATCATGCTTCGGCCATGGGCACTCATGAGCAGGTTGACGCTTTCTTTCGTCGGGTTCGCGGTATGTGCACTGACCTGCGCAGTGCTGGGTTTCCGCAGACTCAGCGTCACGCCATGGGCATTATAGTTCAAGGTGCGAGTCTGCCCCGGTTCGAAACGCTGCGGATTAAGTATGGTATCCTGATATACAACCAGCAACCTGTTGAGTACTGGTCCTGTCTAGAGGAATATAGGCAGCTAGATATTCTTAACATAGCGCTCCCTCAGTCGGATTCCAGGCATCCTGGTTGGTCCCGGACCGCTCCTCAGTTTCCTGCTAATGCTGCATTTCAGCGGCGGCAGAAGACTGGTGGTGGTTCTGGGTCGAACAAGAGGCGCCTGGAATGCACCTGGGGACCATGCCCCCACAAGGATGGTCACTCGGAGGACCGTTGCTGGACGAAGTTCCCTGCCCTGCGAAGGGTCCCTGGTCGTGCAGAACCAACGCTTCCTTCACCGTTGCCTGCTAACCTGGCCCTTCCAGGTCACCTTACTCCAAAGCAATTGTCTTCCTTGCAGGCTCAAATTGATGGGTTTGCTATGCAGAAGTAGCAGGTAAGCCCTGTCCTATTCTCCTGCACCTCTAGGTTCTCAAATGTGTGTAGTCCGAGCCTGTCTGAGGGGGTCTGGCATGTGGATTCTGGAGCTGGAATGTCCATCACAGGTGATAGATCTTTGTTCACTGTGTTTGATGTTCCACTGAATCTGCCATCAGTTCGATTTGGTGATGGTGTGGTTCAACGGGCAGTAGGTAAGGGATCCATTGAGTTATGTAGTGATTGGTTACCAACACCAATCATTCTAACTAATGTTCTCTACATACCTCACTGTCCGGTGAACCTCCTGTCAGTAAATGCTGTGGCTCATTCTCTCCACTGCAAGATTTCTTTTGATAGTATTAGTTGCACTGCCACTCAGGGCTCTTCTATTCTCTGGTCCTTCCCTGCCTCCAGTGATGGTGTTTACAAGTTTGCATGTAGGCCTTGTTACACCACCAGTGGCTGTTCGTTTGGTGCTGACAATTACCCAGCTTTTGCACTTGATGTTGATGAGGACGGTGGAGTTGTTATCCCTACCACTCCTGAATGGCTGTGGCATAGGCGGCTGGGTCACCCCGGCTATGATGCCATGCACAGACTTGTCAAGAAGGGTATGGTTAAGAACTTACCCCTCTCACTCAACCAGGTCCAAAAACTGGCTAAGATCCCTTGTGATGCTTGTCAAAAGGCAAAGGGCAAACGTCTCCCTTTTCCTAAAGCAAGCACTACTCCGATCAATGCACCTCTCCAACGCCTTCACTTGGACATCATGGGGCCAGTTCATATTAGAGGTCTGCGTGGGGAGTTTTATATTCTGTGCCTCACAGACCAACACTCTGGCTATGCTGAAGTGTTGTGCTTGAGGACCAGGGATGAAGCTCCCTTAGCAGTTCAGACTATCATCCTCAGATGGATGAATCAGCTGCACGGATTTGCCTTTAAGTGCCTGAGGTCTGACAGGGCTAAGGAGTTTATAGTAAAGTGGTTTGAGGATTGGCTGATATCGGTTGGGGCAGTGCATGAGTTATCTTTGGCATACACTGCACAGCAGAATGCAACTGTGGAGAGGTACAATGGGGTCTTACAGTCTATAGCTAGGAGCATCCACCTGGAGTCAAAGCTAACTAAGTCTTTCTGGCCCTATGCCTTCCTAGCTGCGTGTTACCTTCGTAATCGCTTGCCCAATCAGGGAGATAAGACTCCTCATGAGCTTTTCTTTGGGGTTCAGCCTGATGTGTCGATGTTGCGCGTGTTCGGATGCCCTTGCTACGTTACGTTAGTCAATGGGAAGAAGCGCAACAAGCTGGACGAAAGGGCGTTATCTGGTAGGCTGGTTGGGTATTCCCTGGTGAGTAAGGGTTATTTTGTTTGGGTTCCTAAGTTGCGCCAGGTAGTAGAGAGTCGTGATGTACTCTTCTATGAGCAGTTTGATCATAACTGTATTCCTGGGCTATCTCCCTATGACGGGTCGCCGTATGTCTCTCGCATCCCTGCCGCTATCAACGGACATATGCCTGTGCCTACGGTTAATTCCCTTGACCCTTTGCTAACCCCAATTGTCGACCGCTGCCCTGATCATGGGATGACCTTGCGTCCCAGGTCAGGGGCTGATGGTGCTGTATTGTGTGTGAAGGCACTGGGCGGGCGAGATTCTGCAGTTCTTTCAGATAAAATCTTAGCCGAATCGCAGGGGGTCGCCAGGCCCTCCTCTGCACCACATTTCGTCGGTGAAGATTTAGGATTACGACAGCCTTCGATCATAGTGGTACCTGGATCAGGTCCATTGACTAATAGTCGCCAACCTCCGACCACCTCGGATGGCTCGCGGGTGTCGTTCATTCAGACGCCTCCTGTCGTCCCTGGTGGATTACTCGGGTCAAGGCCATGTGATGATGTAGCCGTTGCCGATAGTGCAAGTGATGATCTGGAACACTGGTCGGGTTCCGATACTGCGTATGGCTGGGGTGTTCCGGTCGACCCAGGCTTCGTTGATATAGAGGCAAATAAGGCCGGCCCTGTTCAACCAGGCAGTAGTTCTGCGCTGGGGGCTATACTACCGGTTACTGCTGATACTGCTGATATCCCCGCTGCTCATGTACAAGTACACTGCTTGTACGTGGGAGCATACATTTCCACTTCCACTGAACTGACCTTCAAAGCTGCCATGCTTCCCACCAGCCCTGACAGGGATCAATGGCTCCTTGCTATGAAGGATGAGATGGCGTCCCTACATGCCCATGGCACTTGGGCGCTCACTCCACTGCCTCCTAAACAGAGGGTCCTGT
This sequence comes from Chlamydomonas sp. ICE-L, assembly GCA_013435795.1. Classification (NCBI taxonomy): domain Eukaryota; kingdom Viridiplantae; phylum Chlorophyta; class Chlorophyceae; order Chlamydomonadales; family Chlamydomonadaceae; genus Chlamydomonas; species Chlamydomonas sp. ICE-L. The sequence continues at coordinate 127,525,119 of JACBWV010000610.1, read as the reverse complement.
CTGGCAGGTGGTTATTTGTGAAGAAGGTTGGGGTTGATGGTTCTATTCGCTTCAAGGCACGTTTTGTGGTTCGTGGTTTTCTGCAGCGTCCTGGGTTGGATTTTCATGATGTATATGCCCCCGTTTCTTCTAAAGCAGGTCTGAGGGTGCTCCTGGCTGCCATCACTCATAGGAAGATGTTTGTTCGGCAGCTGGACATCAAGACTGCATTTCTGAATGCTCCCCTTGAACCTGGTCTGGACCTGTACTGCCACCAGCCTGAGGGCTTTAAGGTACTTGGTCCTAACGGTGTTCCCCTTGTGTGCAAGCTGATCAAGTCCCTTTATGGTTTGAAACAGGCGCCCAGGGCTTGGAGTATGGATGTCAAGCGGGTTTTGGTTGCACATGGTTTTATTATGTGCAAGGCGGAACCTGCTCTGTATTTTAGGAGGGATTCTAATGGTGGGTGGAGCTATGTCCTAACCTATGTTGATGATTTTATCTGTGCTTTTAGTGAGCTGGATAGGTATGTTTTGCTGATCAAGGCTATGGAGAAAGCTGGCTGGGAGGTCAAAGAGATGGGTGTGCCGGTTCAGTTCCTCTCCTTGGACATGGCTTGTACACTTGACTCTGACGGCAGGTGTGTTCAGATCAACCTCTCCCAGCACTCCTACATTGTTGATCTGGTGGAGCAGTTTGGTCTGACTGCTGCTGCCAAGCCCAGGTTTGGTGCCCCCATGGACAAGTCCACCGTCACTGACCCACCTGGAGAACCCCTGTCCTCTAATAGCCAGTACCTCTCTCTTGTTGGTGCTTTGCTATACCTGGCTACTTGCACCAGGCCTGATATTGCCTTTGCTGTGAGCTACCTGTCCAGGTTTTCTGCTCACCCTACCGTCCCCCTGTGGGGGGCAGCCAAGCGTTTGCTTTTGTATTTGAGGTCACATTCCCACCTGGGACTCACTTACACACACAGCCCTGATTTCTCTTTTACTGTCTTTAGTGACTCATCCTTTGCTGATGATGGGTCTGACAGGAGATCTCAGACTGGCTTTGCTGTCCTGGCTGGAGGGTGCATAGTGAACTGGATGAGCAAGAGGCAGCCTACAGTTGCCATTAGCTCTTGTGAGGCTGAGTATCAGGCCCTGTCTCAGGCTGCCAGGGAGGTGCAATGGTTGAAGAAGTTGAGGGTGGATCTGGGTCTGCCTTGTGATTTAGTTACCATTCAGGGTGACAACATAGGGTCTCTGAGATGGGCCAATGACTGGCAGCTCCTCCCTCGCAGCAAGCACATTGATGTTATTCATCACTACATCAAGGAGCTGGTGGAGGACGGTTCACTAGATGTTGCCTATGTTAACACCAAGGACAACTGTGCTGACCCCTTCACCAAGCCCCTTGATCCTGCTGTGTTCTGGAGGTTTATGCGGATGCTTGGGATGACCGCTTCTTCTTAGGGTATATAATTTTTTTTTGTTACATCGGTTTCTTTGGTTATCATTGTATGGCATTAGGTTCCTATTCCCGGATCGGGTTTTCTATACCGTTGTTACCCATCTTTGATATTCGGTTTTCATCCTTTTCTAACTTGGCAAATTTTGGTTTTTGCCGTGTTTCATTCCTTCCTATCAACCTTTGGGTTTCCATTTGAAGTTCTCTCGAATTTTCGGAGTTCTTTGATTTTTTTTTTTTTTCAATCTGTTACATATAGTTCTATGTCACCAGTGCCATAGGTGGAGAAGTAGTATTGTATGTCACCTGTGTCATAGGTGGAGTGTCAGCATGAATTGCGGTGCTCTCACGCGTTTTATGACTTGGTGACTACTTATGTACTTCCTTATAACTATCGGTCCTGACAGTACTATGTCAGCTTACTGTTGGCTGCGTCATCGGTTCTTCTGACACGCGCTGTCTAACCTGTACCCTGATCAGGTTCCAGGCTACCGCCCCCCTTTCCTCCGCTGGTGTCCCTTTATGGTTCCACTATCTTTTGTAATAATCATTCTCGTCTCCGCATTTATAGATTGGCGTGCTGCACACACTAAGTCCACTCTCCGGAGTGTTATCCAAGCTGATACCGGTTTGGTTGGTGCTGGTGGCAATGTTGGAGCTGCTGTCACCCAGACCATTTTCTTCCAGGGCTCCAAGACCTCCCCTGACATGACCAAGCAGGATGGTCTCGTTTGGATGGGCGTCATGATCATGGGCATCACTTTCCTCATTTGCTTTATCCACTTCCCCATGTGGGGCTCCATGTTCTTCCCCGCCAACCCTGATGTGTCTGAGGAGGACTACTACCTCAGGGAGTGGAACGCTGATGAGGTTGCCCAGGGCCTGCACACTCCCTCTCTGCGCTTTGCCATGGAGTCCAAGTCCAACCGCGGCTCCCAGCGAGGAGCCAAGGCCAAGGCTGAGGCTGCTGCTGCCATCACTGCCGATGAGGCTGAGATTAAGCCTGCTGCTGCACAATAATAAGCTACACTTCTATGCCTCCTTACATTAGACTGAACTGTATTACTAATTAAGTGTTATGTTTGAAGTGATGAGGGTTCCCTAGTAGTACCACCTGTGTGGTGATTGGAGAGGATATACTTATTATGATTAGTCTCACCTGATAAAGAACTGACGACGCCACCTGTGATTACTTTTTCCCCAACAGATATATTAATTCATTTGGATATAGTCTAGACCTGAGAGAAGTAGTGGTAGCTCTTACCTGCGATGCAGAATATTTGTTTTATTTGAAACCATTTCATTTGTATTTTGGCCAAATGACTTGCGGGCGAGTAGCCCTTGTATAGTAAAGTGTTTGGGTCCGTTAGCCTGGCTTGATTCGAGAGTTTTTGACGGAGATGTGTGGAGCAGTTTCTTGGTATGTGGCGAATACGCCCACTGATGTAACGTCATGTGGTTTGCAAGGTAATGCTCATTCCACTTTCCTATCTCTCGCTATATATACGACCCTTGCGCACCATCTTAAAGGAATTTCCACCCTTTTCTACACCCCATTGTGAACCTCTCCGGGCCTGTTCACATTATTTCATCCTTAAGGGTAGCCTTGGAATTTGAATAAAAAGGCCACTTGGTGGACGTCCATATGGCCTATGCAGTGAGTCGACGTGAAATGAGTTTGTCTATCTTGGTCACCTGCCTTGGGTACTCTCAGGAGTACCACTCATCAGAGGATCCACAGTGGTGCGGATGTGATTGTTTGTGGGTCAACAGCTCCCGCCGGCCTGAGGGCTACTTCTCCCTCGTTACGAGTCACACAAGCTCAGCCACATCACATATACCGTACGCGCCTTAAGTATTGGGTATTGGCAAACGGTTTGGCAAGCCACCTATTGCCAAACCGGATTAGTGATCCAGCTTGAGACCACTCTAGGTGGTTGGCCTTTGCCAAGGTAAGGTTACCATAGTACTTGGCAGTGCACCGGTTTGAATTTTTGAACCTCTCTCAAAAGACAGCGCTCAAGATGATTTGAATTGCTACATGGTTTTATTTTCAGCAAGCTTGATTGGGCAGACTACTTCGTGAACATGTACTTGACCTTGCACTTGGTTAGTACCGGTCTGTCTACCAAGCCCTAGCAAGTTTAATGCTCCTGATTTGAATTGTCACATGGTTTTACAGCAAGCTTGGGCAAAGGACTTGGTGAACAAGGAAATGTAACAATTACATGTAAGCTAAAATACCCTTTGCCAACTGGATTTCGGGTCTGAATTTGAGACAGTCAAAGCCATAGACCCCTTTGCCAAGTTAGTTTTGCCATACTTTTCTAAGACCCATTTTAAGGGGTGAAATGACATTTGCCAATACTTAATCTTGCCAATACTTGAGGCGCGTACGGTAATCCTTCGAGTCTAGGGCTATTGTTGGGAGACCCACCCTTTGAGGCGGAAATCCTCATTGTAAAAAAAGTGAGCCGAAATCCTACAGGGAAGTCCATCCGAACAGCGAGCATAAAGAATAGAGGCCAAGAGTAGGGGTTTCCACCCCATGTTTTTACACACAAAATGGCCATAAATAAACGGTGAGTCTAAGACTCTCCGTGCGCAAGTCCTAGACTCAAGGAGACAAGGACTCTTATGGGCTGACCTAGTTTGTTTTTCAGGTTTGTGGGAATGTGGGGGTACATGAAAAACCCTCATGCTTCCTGACTTCCTGTTATAAATTTGGATGGTCGGTAGGCTGTGCTGCTGTTCTGCCTTGGCAGTGATTTGCTGAGTTATGTTTACGAGTCCTCTCTCGTCTATCTCTCTTCTCTTCTCCTCTCCTTTCTCTTCTCTCTCTCTCTATCTCTCTCTCTTCTCTTCTCTCTCTTCTATCTCTATCTCTCTCTCTCTCTCTCTCTACTCTCTTCTCTCTCTCTCTCTCTTGGGACAATGTTGATCAAGTGACCAGGGCAGACAAACTCCATGCCCTGGTCGGTATAGAAGGAGTCTAAGATTTGCTTAGTGCCAGGAACCAAAAACGTAAAACAAAAGGAATCGAACCCCACCACCCTTCACTACTGTCTACTTAACTAATATTTATATAATAAATAATAATTATAACTAAAAAATAGTAGGGCGCCCTGGCGGGTCCCCTGGAGGTCAGTCCCGGGGGTGGTGTAATGTTCGTCAAGCAACAGTGGCAGCCTCCTTGGTGATAGATGCACAAGCAGTTGCTTACTTATCCGTACAATTTAATATTGGGGGGGGTCAAGAATCAATGTAGCATGGCATGCAATTATTATTCAACTTGGTGGCCTGTAAGGCTAATGAACTTACTAGCTCACTGACTTCCCAAAGTTCCATGGAGGCAGGTGCAGCAACTCCCGAGGCTATAGTTGCTACTTCGCAACCTGCAGGAACTAGTGCGAAAGAGCAGATTTCCTTGTCAAGCACAATGCGCTGATGCAATCAGCTACGAGAGTCACGAAGAAGCGAATTCTTCAAGGGGAAATCGTAAACATGCTCCAGGTTACTAGATTGAGTCCACAGGGCAGGAGGGAAATAGTAGGGTGCCCTAAGAGGCGGTTTACGCTGCGTTTGGTTTAGCTTCAGCTTTTGGTCTGATTTTTGTCTGATTTTTGTCCGATTTTTGTCTGATTTTGGTGCCGATTTTGGTCCTGGCCAGGGGGGGGGGGGGGGGGGGGGGGGGGGGGGGGGGGGGGGGGGGGGGGGGGGGGGGGGGGCAAAAAACAAAGTGCTAGACCCCATCACAAAAAAGTGCTGAGGCACCCTTCCGCAGACCCCCCCCCCCCCCCTGGCTCCGGAACCCACTGTACAGCCACTATCTCACTCACCACTTAGTGTTATGGTGTCCAATTAGGCTCATTTCCAGGGTTTTTAAAGGCCTATCTATTGAGGTTGGTCTCGAGACCATTGGGAATGATTGAAGCATAGAAATCATCATCACCAATGTTACATTGTTTGGAGGGGCCTTGGGGGGGGGGGGGGGGGGGGGGGTAAGGGTTTAGGGTTTAGGGTTTAGGGTTCAGGGTATTCTGATGGCGCTCTGAGTTTCCGTGGTTGCCGCAAAGCAATTGTTTAACGCACTTGTCGCAGGTAGTGCCCTTGGATTGTGGGTCCATCGAATAACATCAAATAGCACAAGGCACCAGAACGAAATATATGCAGAGAGAGAGAGAGAGAGAGAGAGAGAGAGAGAGAGAGAGAGAGAGAGAGAGAGAGAGAGAGAGAGAGAGAGACCCCTCTGCCTTGGGCATAATATGGGGTGGATCCCTACCCTAATAGCATAAATGGACTGGTATTTAGTAGGGGGACACCCTAGTTCCACTCCCATGTCATTCTGAGGGCTGTAAAAAAAGTGCCTGAAAAGCCTGCTGAAAAGTACCTAATATTTTGAAAATGTCGGATTTTTTCCGTACCCCCCCCCCCCCCCCCCCCCCCCTCCCCCCCGCGGCCCCAAACTTTCGAGGACCGGCACTTTTTTCTACTGGGCCAAATTAAGAAATAAGACCGGATTCTTCATCCTCTCAATGATATCTTCAAGGTTTGATGATGGGGTCATTTTGGTTTGAAGCTGCCCCCCCCCTTGAGTTTTTGTACTAAAAACAATTACTTTCCAGCCCCCAACGCGCATCGCCTCTACAAAATTGCACGCATTCAATAAAGCGCACTTACATTAAAAACGCGTTTCGCGCACCAGTTTTTATAATTGGTGCGTTTTTGTTTAATGCTGGAGAGGAGCAGCTGTAGGGAGCTGCGAGTAGGGAGCTAGCTGCAGGCAGGGGGCGGGGAGCTAGGAGGTGGGAGTAGGGAGCTGCCTGGAGCAGGAAGCTGCAGGGAGCTGCTGGGAGCAGGGAGGCTGGATAGTGGAAATAGTTAGGGCTGTCAAGCTTTATATCGCCCGGTATTTATTTTACCGTGTACAGTACGATATATCGTACGGTAACCTTATTATGTGAACCGCGTACGGTATTTTTGGGATTACCCTACGATATATCGTGTTTATTAATATCCTGTGGTCCTGTGGTCTACGAAAATATCTTACACTCGGCAGGTCGGCGGTTCGATTCTCGTCAGGAGCACCTGAGTCTGGACAAGGGAATTTAGTATATCGCCTTACAACGTACGATATATCACGATATATCGTACGGTAATAGACCACGATATTACCGTGTCTTTCTATCTCCCTCAGTATTGGTTCATTTGACTTGATTTTAAGTGTATGGACGTGTAAACGGTATTTCCTGTTATATCCCCTTGGTCTTATACTGATTTTCCCAAAAAAGGGTATAAAAATATCGTACGGTGTGTACGGTATGTGATTGACGCGGCAGGAGGGCAGGTTGTAGACTCAAATAGGCGCTAGAGGCAGGCTGGCAGGAAGGCAGAATGTCAGTTAGACGCGACGATGGAGCCCGTTTTGCTTGACGATGCCAATTATGCCAATGGCTTCCGTCTTGCCTGGCCGAAATGCCGTTGGCTCTCCTCGCATGGCGACGGCAACAGTCGATAACCCTTGGGCCGACCACCGCAGGTGTCCTTAGGGCACCCTACTAAGAGACGTAGAGCCGCCTCGGTGTTATGCGATGAACGCTGACGTAGGCCCAGATGGACGTGTTTCTCATATTGTTTTCATCAGAAGCGCTTCCTCGCCGACCCAAGACGACATTGTTTTTAAGTTCTGCGAGAATAATCTCACGCCGACGGTAACAGTCACGGGTTGGTTGTATTGTTTGACCAGCTTCCCACAGCTTCGACGGACCCAATCAAACTGAATTCCTGACCATTCCAACGGACTGTTCGCCCATCTCCGGCTTTATGTTCAACCGTTCTAACAGGCAATATAACTAACAATCTCATTCGCCAACCGTTTCTCCGTGATTTTCGACCGTCCCAACCTTTTTTACGACCAATTTCTCCAATTTCGACCAATTTTCTCAGTTCCTATTACATAGGTCAGCAGCCTACGGGCCGACCAACGACAAATGAAAACGCCGCGTCCACAGTCAGCCCCTGAGATACGTACGCGAAAAAGTGCCCTCAGAGGTAATCCGCCCCCGACGGGAATCGAACACGAGTCGGTAAGATTTCAGGCCAGTCAGATTAACCGGCAATTTTGACCGGCGTTCTTGGGAAAATGTGAAGATTTGAAGATGTGAAGATCTGAAGATGTGAAGATTTGACAATTTCGCTTACCGGTAAGTATCGCATAGGTCTGTCCCCCATTGGGGGCCGACCAACTAATAGGCTAGGTGCAAAACGGGAGGCACTGATCACAAGAGATGTCGAACACATCACTCTTTTAACTCAGCCCGAGTGTCCTGCCATCCAAGGCCGCCCCCTGACCGCTAAGAATAGTAAGCACATCGGCAAAGCAGGAGAGCGAAAAGGAAGAAGAAGAAGAAAAGTGGAAGCGTTGTGCATAACCCGAAGCAGGGAGGAGGGAGAGGAGACGCAGGGGAAGGAAGAGGACGAAGGGAAGAAAGCAGAAGGCGGGGCTTTGTGCAAGCCTGAAGGAGGGAGGGGAGAGGGGATATACACAAGAGTTGGTCTTGAGGACTCAAAAATCTGCATCATGGTGCATGAGACGCAACCAGCTTCAAAATCGAAGTCCTAGACGCAACCAGCACTCCATTGTTTTGTCTGAGACGCACCCACACCCTCTGAGATGCAACGGACCCTCCAAAACCTGTGCCGGAGACGCTACACGCAGCGTGTAGAACAACCCTGATATACACTGTATGTGTGTATGTGTATGTGTGTGTGTGTGGGTGGGTGGGTGGGTGGGGGGGGGGGGGGGGGGGAGGGGGGGTACTCATAACATGAGTGGGGGACTGGGGGTCAGGGTTAACAGGTTGATAAGGAGGGGCGGGCAAGGGATGGGAGGGGGTGGGGGGAAAAGGGAAGGGCCGAGGAGTGAGGGAAGGCAGACGTCCACTAACGGACGGTTATACTAAGGACTACTGAAATACGAATTATTTTAATTTTAGTACCGTTGCTGAAAGCCTCTAGATAATCTGCCTTTTTTTGCAAGCGCGGGTTGAGCAACATCTGCAAACTTGGAATAATATAACACTCAAAAAGCAACATTTCCTCTGAATTTAAAAACCAGGCACGCAGTGCAGAATTGAGTGCAAGACATCATGCTCCCTCCGACACAAACGCTGGAAAGACGACCGCCGAAAGACCCACTCCCCGTTTTGCCCCCAACGCACAGAATCAGCCCTAAACAATACGGTACATTACATTGTCATCGACAGGCCATTTGTTTTCAAATTTTCTTGCACATACGGTACCTGGGCGTGATGATGGCCTGGTGATGGTGCGATTGGAAGTGGACGCCTGCTCCGCGCTGTCCTTAAGGTATATCACGTTCATTTGAAACAAGACTCACCCATTCTCACTTTAAAACATTTAGGCCCTTGTTGGGGACCAGTTTATCATTAAAAGTAGGCAGGTAATTTTTCAATTGGCCCCACCGATTAATGTATACAAGTTTCTGCGTTTTTGAGGTTGGGCAAGAACTTTTAGCCTTGTCTGCTACCCCTGGACTGTACTATCCATACAAATGCAGTAGAGAGCCCTGGGCTCGTGGGTTTGTGTGCCAAGTGGTGGTATTCTTCTACCTTCACATCTTCAAGGATGCATGCCGTCGGCCAGGGTTGGTGGAACTGCTTTTAGTTGCAAGGCATGATTACTGGCGCAGGTATTATAATCGTACCAGAATAATTGTAATGATGATTCAGTTCTGGTGCTGGAGATAGCTTGTTTAGTGAGGATAGATTGTTTATGATAGTAGTACACAAGGGACAACGTGGTGGGGAGCATTGGAGTGGACTTCATTTCTCTCTATTTACAGCAAGTTACATCTCTGGAACAACTCTTGACATATCCGTAACAAATTCAGACACTAAAATCAAGTAAACATGGGCTATTCGCCGAGGCATTTGCCCCCAATACAAATGAAATGGTTAACTGATCAAATACAATATTCTGCAATGCAGATAAGAGCTAGGACTACTTCTCTCAGGTCTAGGCTAATATCCGAATGAATTTATGTATCTGTAGCAAAAAGAAATCACACAGGTGACACAGTCAGACCTAAAGCATGCAAGGCCGATCATAATTACTATATACTCTCCAATTGCCACATAGATAGTTCCATGATAGATCCCTCATAACTTTATACATAACACAAAGTAGTAATACAATGGGATGGTGATGGCCCCTAAGCAAGCAAATGGGCTGGCCCAGAACCTTCCGCCTCGGAATAAGCTATATATTTATAGTCAACGCGGTCAGAAGGACTGAGGTACAGTGGAGTAGCTTATTATTGTGCAGCAGCAGGCTTAATCTCAGCCTCATTGGCAGTGATGGCAGCAGCAGCCTCGGCCTTGGCCTTGGCTCCTCGCTGGGAGCCGCGGTTGGACTTGGACTCCATGGCAAAGCGCAGAGAGGGAGTGTGCAGGCCCTGGGCAACCTCATCAGCGTTCCACTCCCTGAGGTAGTAGTCCTCCTCAGACACATCAGGGTTTGCGGGGAAGAACATGGAGCCCCACATGGGAAAGTGGATAAAGCAAATGAGGAAAGTGATGCCCATGATCATGACTCCCATCCAGACGAGACCATCCTGCTTGGTCATGTCAGGGGAGCTCGCCGAGCCCTGGAAGAAAATGGTCTGGGTGACAACAGATCCAACATTGCCACCAGCACCAACCAAACCGGACACAACACCGTAGGCACGACGTGAGATGAAGGGCACAACACCAAAGGTCGCACCACAAGCCTGCTGGCAGAAGATGGAGAAGATAATCATGACAACAATGGTGGCAGTCAGGTCGTAGTCAACCAGGCCCAGGGCAAGGCAGAACACGCCACCCAGCAGCTGAAGAGTGAACAGGACCCACAAGCGACCACGCATGCCCCAGGGGATGGCAGCCAAGTCAGAGAGCATGCCACCAGAAGCGCGTGAGAAGAGGTTCATCAGGCCAAACAGGGCACCCAGGCCTCCAGCAGTCATGTGGTCCAGCTGGAACTGGTCATACAGGTAGTCCACAATGAGGTTGTCCACAGTAAGCTCAACACCAAAGCAGTAGCCGTAAGTCATGAAACAAATCCAGGAGCGGTAGTTCAACAAACCACACTTGGCCACAGCCCAGATGTTGCCCTTGCTCTGGGTCAGTTGGCCAGTCTCCTTCATCATGCGGTAATCACCCTGGGGGGCATCCTGGGAGAACAGCATGGAGACAACACCCAGCAGGACAAAGATACCACCAGGGATGAAGAAAGCATAGCGCCAAGCATGGAAGGCAGGCACATAGTCAGCAATGCCTTCGTACATAAGAGGCATCAGCAGAGCAGTGGCACCACCACCCATGTTCCCCCAGCCTGCAGTGATAGCATTGGCAGTGCCAACAATCTTCACGTTGAACATAGAGCCAACCCAGAACTGGCAGGTGACGAAGGCGCACAGGGAGCAACCAATGAAGAGGCGCACACACTGGAAGTCACCAGCAGACTGGACGAGGGACATGCAGAAGACAGCAGGAGCAAAAAGAAGCATGGTCATGGCATTGCCAAAGCGAGGGCCAATGATATCCAGGACGAAGCCCATGATGACTCGCATTCCGATGGCACCGCACACAGCAGTGACACCGGAGATACCTAGGTCCGTCTTGGTGAGGGACATGTCCTCGCGGATGATGGGAATCAGGACAGCAGGGGCGAAGGTGGCGAAGAAGGTGAAGAAGAAGATGATCCAGGACAGATGGAAGGCTGCGTACATGTGGGGGTGGGGGTGGGGGTGGGGTGGGGTGGTGTGGGGTATGTGGGGGGTCAGAGTCAGAGACTTCGTAGTCGGGACATGACCTACTAACACCCGACCGAAAAATCGGATACTATTATCCAAGATATTTATTGATCTATGATGCATTGGGATGGGAACGATGAATAATCAAGTTGACTGCCTCATTATAGTTTCGTGCCGTTCGTGCACGTGATCGCGCTACTCAATAGACAGCAAACAGGTAACAGTAAATGCAACACGAGGCCGGCACGCTAGCATGCTTCTATAAGGAACCAACTAAGTCAGGCGTAAAGGAAAGACGCAAGTCGTAAGCGCACCTCTCATGTGAGGCTGCGCGATGGAGTAGATGACAATCTTTGTGGCCTTCATCTCAGAATCCACAGGGAGCTTGAACTCCAAGGGAGCGGGCGCCTGCTTGACGCCGACTTCGGGGCTCGACATACTTGCAAGTTCGACACAAGGACAGGTGCAAAATTTATTGTCTGTCACGCTGGAGCGCAAGATGGCTTGCGTTATGTCCTTGTACGTAGTCTACGGCGAGGCCGTGAATTTGTATGGAACGGAGCGACTCTTCCTTAGGGTCCATGTGACCCTTCGCACATGGCCAGGGCGCAGACTAGGGCACTTTCGGAAGTATGCCCGAGTCCGCCTCATTTCCCCCCCCATCTTCAACCTGCTCATTCCCTCGGCTTTCATCCGTCAAAATTCCGCGCGAGTTATCTAAGATATTACCTTCCAGTATTAGGACGCTCACCACCCTGAGCCTGAGCTTACCCCCAAACAGAGGTACACCCACGTGATCGCGACCTTGTACGACAGGGCACCGCATGCGTTGTCAAGATCTGGGGACCGCGAAGGGGCCCCATGCATGGGCCCATGCCCCATCCCTGGGGTCCCATCGTAGCACATATAACGGTCGACCAGTTCGTATTCATTATACTTCCTCAGCGATCTCCAGAAAATTTGTTGTTATCGCAGACTCCTTCCCGACCTACCTACAACAGAGATGAGCATGTTACTTATCAAGATTTTTGCCCTCATGGCACTGCCCTTGCTCGCCTCTGCCGTCTCTAAAGACGAACTGAGTAAGTTCACCAGTTCGAAGTAGTGCCATCTCAGCATCTGAGACTTGTTCCATTGATAATCCGAACCTGTTCATGCGGCGACCTATCATTGCGACCGCATTCTTGAGCAGATAGGACCCTTTTTGTCGCGGAGACTGTTGCTCGGAGACAAACCGTACGCATGCCAAAGACTACGGGACCCCCCCCCCCCCCCCACCCCACCCCACCCCACCCCCGCCCCCGCCCCCGCCCCCGCCCCGCCCACCCACCCACCCACCCACGAAAGCGTCACATCACTGCGATTCCACAGCATCCCCCACCCCCTACACCCCACACCTACACCCTTGATTCACCCTTATGCATACTTTGGAAGAAGTAAGCATATCTTCCACGCCTTCCACCCGCCACCTTGGCCTCTACCACCCTCTCACCCCCTCATTCCCCACCACCACCACCACCACCACCACCACCTTCAGCCATCCATGCAAACCCACTTCAAACTGCATGTGGCAAAGCTCCCTCTAACCCTCTCTCTCCCTCTCCATGTGTGCAGGCTTTCCCATGATTGCAGCCTATGGTGCAGGAGGTCCTGGTGCTCAGAACACCACCGGGCAGTTCACCATCAAGCTTCAGCGGTCTGGTGATGGGATTCCACTCACCCCAATTGTCTGCAGTACTGCTAACTACGATGCATGCTACAACTTCTCCAATACTGAGCCAGTTGATCAGCCCCTGAAGGTGCTGACCCCTCAAACGCTCATCATGACTGCTGACTACAAATTTGCTGGTTCTCCCATCAAGACCTACTTGGGCCAGACCCCCTCCTCTTTCCAGGGCAAGGTGTGCTACTCTCTGGTCTCTGCCGTCGACCGCAAGTGGAGGAAGAAGAACAAGGCATACCCCGGCGTAAGTCTTCTGCATGAGTTGGGCATGAGTGCATGCATTATTGTTGGCCTCTATCTTAGCATCTTGGGTGTGGAATCACCATTATGGTATATTCCAGCTGCCCCTTACTGCCCTGGCTGGCCTCAGGCCTAGCTCTAGAACTAGACAATCTTTCACCTCACATACGCACTAAGGCTTGCAAATAAATGATACATCCTCATCAGCACGCTTGGCTCCCATAATATCCTTGCATCCCCGCTCATTGAACCAACCTCCATCCCCTGTCTTTCCCATGTGCAGATCACGGAGAACTGTTTATTCAACTTCCCTGAGACTGATGTCCCTGCTGATCTCAACGTGACCTATGTCACTGTGTTGGAGCTCATGGAGGAGGACAAGATGCCTACAGCAACCTTCTTTGCTATGTTGTGGATCAAGTGTTCAGAGACTGATGAGGTTTGTGCCTTTGAGTCTACTGAGAACAAGATCTTTTTCCAGACTGAGGTTTACGACACTGTGACTGACGAGATGGTCATTGTCTCCATTGTCTTCTCTGTTGCCAGCATCCTCATCTTCATCTTCTTCTTCACCTTTGACTACTTCTACTACAAGAAGACTGGCAAGGGCTTCTACTTTTAAGCTTTGTGGAATTCTTTGGCTTTGAGTACTTCAGCTGACCACTAAGGCGTGTACTTCTAGACTAGACAAGACAGCTTCACTAATAGACTATATAGCTTCATTAGGCAGTGTGGTAATTGTCTCACAGCTGGATTTTACAGTGGCCTTGCAATGTATTACTATGGCCTAGCTAGGGGAGAGGGAAGAGCTTCTCCTGATAGCTGGCCTCACATCTGTACCAACTGACTTGACATAAACCTTAGAGACTTGTTACATAGCCAGCAGCTCTTACAGACCTTCATTCAGCTCGTTACACACCTGTTATAGAGGTTCCTCAGAAACCTGATAAGTACTGAGCTCTGTCGAAGTCGGTATAAGGCTCGATATAATATTGATAGTGTTAGCTAGGGAAGAGCTTCCTCAGTTGTGGCTGAGGAGGTACAACTGCCACCATATACATAAATACATAAATAGTATGCCTTATTATGAGGTGTGAGGTTGAGGTAGCCAGCCTGTTTGCTTGAATTGGGGCCAACCTCCATGAATAAATAGTTTGCCTGATTTCGAAGTTTTAAAGTTGAGGAGTGAGTTTGCTTTCACTAGGGCCAACCACAACCTAGACAATTGCCGCCATCTTTCTTATACTGTATTTTTGTCCCAGCATTTTATTCAATTTGATTTAATTTGATTTGATGCTACCTTGAATAATAAGGCAGGAATAATAAGGTGTATATGTGGCATACCCTTGTACCCGTAATCATTATACTAGGATGGGACATGACCTTGTAATGTGATCATCTAATCCGGTACCGCTTAGGTAGTCTAGTTAACATAAAGCGAGCAGAACGGACTTTGGCACGTGTTATTTCCCTGGAAGACTAGTTGATGTGGAAATTATTGCCTAGTGCACAGCATAACACATGAACAAATCGGTATCGTTTGCTCTTGTAAATCAGAACAGAATGTTATGAACTTCCTGACCACATCCAACAAAACATGAGTTGGTAGAGCTGTCCTGTACACCTGTTAAGTCAACTTGAACTTGGTTACATAGCTGCAGGCAGCAATTTGGCCACTCGATATCGTGGCAGTAAAAACACATTTACCAGGACAAATGTGGACTTGTACAGATCGATTTTTTGCACTTGAAAAGCTGAACAGAATGTCATAAACTTCCTGACTTTATCCAAGACTACTTCAGTTAGCAGAGCATACACATATAACAGAATCCCTTGTCAAGAACATTATACAGACTGCGGAAACTGCGTACAGCAACCCGTATGCATGTGAAACCCTTTCAATGCAAACATAAATAAATGGTATAATCTGCTACACTAGCCAACAAGCAACTCAGTCGTTTAGGTACTAATGCAATGCTGAAACACATAGGACACCCCCTCAACATTTTCTCATTCCAGCCCCTGATCTTACCCCAGCTGATGCTCATGCCCATGCCATGCACAATTAGTGCATGGAGCCCCCTTTCTCTCACTCACCGCATTAGCATTTAGCTCTCTCATGCCGGCGCAGCTGATGGGGAACAGCCATTCAGCCAGCTGGGCAGAATGCAGCCTGCTAGCTAGGCATTCAAGTAGCTATTCATGCAGGTAGGTAGCATGCACCCAGATGGGCTAGCTCTTCATCCCAGGAATAGATACGAACATTGAGACTTGGAATGTTGCGAGCAAGCACATCGTAGCAGCAGGCCCAGGAGAGCTGTTGGATATGTAGTAGGGTTAGAGACTGAGAGTAGCCATAGAGGTTTGGTTGGATGTAGGCCTAGTGAGGATTTGCTGAGGTCTAAATGGGCGAGCCAAGTTGTGTGGGAAGGCATGCCAATGGAAGCTGCCTGTATCGAAACTAAGAATGGGGATGGTGGTGGTGGTGGAACGGGTGCATGCGAACGAGGCAATAGGAAGGGGCGGGCCAAAATGTGAGGGAGGGGCGATGAGCGGAATCGACGGAGCTGGTTATTAACGGGGGCGGAGAGCATTGTGCCAGGCTGTCAGCCGGCCAGGTAGTTGCGGGAGTCAGAGGGCCCCTCGGGCTCAAGTATCATACCACTGACCTCCACCATAGGGCCTTCTTACCTCCACCAATCATTCCGAGACCCCGAATCCCAACTTCTGGCACCATCGCGAGCAACTCTGCAAGGTAGCAGTTTCTGGGGAAAGTTTATATTGAGTGCATTGACTTGAGTGGTGTCTCATACCTCGTCCCAAATATCTACCCACATTATCTATCTATCTATTTATATACCTTGGGGCTTGCAGACAATACTACACACAAACAAAGTTGGGGGTGTCAACTAGTACCAATTCACGTACCCCACTGAATATCTGGCCAAGAGTGCCCATGACGCTCTCCCTATCCCCAAGACGATAAGCATGTGCATCACATGGGCAATGCTCCCCTGTTATAGACCGGTTCTCCCGGTCCAGCTAGAGTGTCCTAGTGCGCCAGGCCCTCTGCCTGGAAGCTTCCATTGTAGTGCCTCTGCCCGATAGGGCCAGCACCTACCGGCGGCAGTACCCTGAGGTACTGTCGCCTTTCTCTTCTTATACCTGCCATGTCGCCTGATATGCTATCACGATTGTAAAGCACACGCCCTAGTCCCTTCCCTGTGAGAGTGCTTACGACATATCGCTCCGGAAAGCTAAAGGTTATCGCTCATCACTGCCGCTCCGTGTTCCACTGCAACAGATTTGAGCGCATCAAATCTGTTAAACTGTCCGTAGATCCCGAGCTCCCGCGCATCTGCAGTGTCTTCAACCGTTGCTGGCGCAACAACCGAAGAAAAAGGATCTCAGGCCCAGAAACACTTCTGATCGCTCAGGCACCCCGCTGGAACACCAGCCCCCCCCCCCCCCCCCCCCCGAACCCCAACCCCAACCCCCAACCCCACTGCGTCTACCCATCAGTTCCCCTCTCCTCTCCTTCCGCCACCTCCTATAACACCGTCGGCCCCGCAAGCCAATCCCCCCCCCCCCCCCCCCCCCCCTCTTCCCCGATCTCCTCTACCATCCTGGACTCTCCCAGCCCTTCTCCAATGGATGCACCGTCGGCAAGCAACGCTACGGCATTCCACCAAAGGCTGCAGGACATCTCTAAGGATATTAAGGTGATAGAGGATGAGAATATAGATCTGCCCTTATCTCTTTTACACTACAGGTCTAAGATCTCCATCTTGCACACCATGTCCCCAGCATTCGGATTGCAGTACTGTCGTTCCCATATGTCTACAGATCTCATGTACTGGCTCAAGGATGTCTATGCAGACTGGTATTTTGAGCACACCAAGGACGTTGACACAGATCTTTTCCCTTACCCTTGGCTCAACATCCCACATCCAAAACCCAAAGATCATGATCCACTGCAGCCTCTTGAAGACCCCTGCACAAGTTCTAGACAAACATCACAGCCAGACAACGCACCCAGTACCCACTATGCACTCAATGCAACAAAACATACCCGTAGCATATACAAAAACTGGATCATGGACACAGGTGCTACCTCACACATGACAGGGGACTCCAACCTCCTCTATGACATCAACGACATAGACCCTATAAAAGTCCTGACTGCCTCTGGCCACACCTACATTACAAAATCTGGTTCAGCTCTCATCAGAGGAGAAAATGGCAAACTCCACAAACTCCTCAATGTACACCTTAATTCAGACCAGAACACTCCCAACTTGTTCTCCATGGCATCAGCAATCAGGAACAACTCAGACATGGAAATACAATTCAACTCCCACGAATGCACCATGACCATCAACAATAAAGTAATCATCTCAGGTCCTAAGAAACGCAGCCTCTACCTAGTCCCTGTAGTCAAACATGATCCTACCCTGATCAGAGGATCAGAATACACTACAGCTGTAGCTCTAGCAGCCGTTTCTAGAAAAACTCCCATGATAGCTGAACTCCAACACATCAGATTGGGGCACCTCGCATACAGTTCCTTAGCAAGAATGGCCTCAGAAGATATGGTCATTGGAAACGATATCACCCCATCTGCATTCAACAAAATGAGTAAGCAAACCTGTGAAATCTGCATTCTCTCAAAAATGGACAAAAAACCCTACCCCACATCTCACACCAGAGCTACCAGACCCATGGGCATCATTCACATTGACATGAGTGGAAAGATGAAAATCCCTAGCCTCAATGGAAGCCTCTACTTCCAAGGCATTCTAGATAATTACTCCAAATACTCCATTGTTACAGTCCACAAAACTAAGGATGCAGTAGCCAGTGCAACCATCACTGAGCTCGTACGGTATGAAGTCCTCACCCAGAACAAAATTGGGACCATTTTCTGTGACAATGGATCAGAATACATCTGCAACAGATTCAAAAACTGGTGCAAAAGAAAAAGAATCACCCTCAACTTTACAGTTCCAGGTAACCCATCTACCAATGGTGCAGCAGAACGCCTTAACAGAACTCTGCATGACAGATCCACAGCACTCCTCCTTTCATCCAAATTCCCCAACAGGTACTGGGCAGAGATGGTCAAAAATGCAAGCATCCTCAGGAAC
Source organism: Chlamydomonas sp. ICE-L (assembly GCA_013435795.1). Lineage (NCBI taxonomy): Eukaryota > Viridiplantae > Chlorophyta > Chlorophyceae > Chlamydomonadales > Chlamydomonadaceae > Chlamydomonas > Chlamydomonas sp. ICE-L. The sequence goes on along the minus strand of JACBWV010000610.1, from coordinate 127,506,764 downwards.
CTCTCCCCTACCTCTGAATCTAACAAAACACCCTATGAAATGTTCCATGGAACCAAGCCTAAGATTGATCACCTCAGGACCATTGGATGCACAGCATATGTTCATGTCCCACCTAAGTCAAGATCTTTCAAGTTCTCACCATCAGCAAAAATTACCAGACTCATCGGATACTCAGATTCAAGGAAAGCCTACAGAGTAGTAGACTCCTCACACAAAATCTTTGACGCCAGAGACATCACTTTCAATGAATTTGAGAATTTAGCAGGTCAAAAAGGATTCCCCGGTGCAGACGCTGTGGTACTAGGAAACTATGAAGAGGATATCCCAGTAGAAGTTGATGATGATGATGCTATCCCCCCTGTACCCTCTGTCCTCACCCCATCTGAACTCCAAGAAAGGGAATACTATCTAGACAGATTGGCTAAGCACCAAGCTAACCCACCAGTGTGGGGCTCCCCAGATGGTCTTTCTTTCAATCCTGATACAGTGTACCAACCTACCCTTACAGCACCAGCACCAAGCCTCATGCCAGCAGCCAGTGCACCCACTATCCACACTGTTGAACAAGGAGCTGAACACAACCCTCAGGAAAATGCAGATCCTCCTAACCCCACACTTCCACCCAACCAAGAACTAGCTACCCCTCCAAGCCCTGACATTCCTCCACCACCAGAAATAGACACATCCCTAGTTGAACCTCGAAGATCTGGCAGAGACAGACACTCACCCAACTTCCTAGCCTTCCTAGCTGCAGACCAAGTTATCATTCCCAAAAATGAGAAAGAAGCCCTCTCTAGTCCCCAAGCTAAAAAATGGAAAGCTGCTATGCAGGAAGAATTAGCAGCACTTGCAGAAATGAACACCTGGTCCCTCTCAGAACTCCCCTCAGGAGCTAAAGCTATAGGAACCAAATGGGTCTTCGACATCAAACAATCAGTTGATGGAGAAATTGTCAGATACAAAGCAAGGCTAGTAGCCAAAGGATATGCCCAGCGCCCAGGCATGGACTACGATGAAGTTTTTGCACCTGTGGCCAAACATGCTACCATACGTTACATCCTCTCCATGGCAGCTAACCCCAAGGCATACCTAGCACAGTTAGATGTTTCCACTGCATTCCTCAATGGCATAGTTGAAGAAGAACTGTACTGCACCCAACCACCTGGATTCGAACAAGACCACAGAGTTTGCCGCATGTGGAAATGCCTCTATGGCTTGAAGCAAGCATCCCGCCAGTGGTACCTCAAAGTCAAAGAAGATATGACTGCTATAGGATTCGGAGAGGTAGACGTAGACCAAGGCCTATTTGTGCTACCTGGCTCAGCCAACGAACCCATCATCTGGGTCCTTCTCTGGGTTGATGACTTCCTCATGCTGTCCTTTGACAAAGGCAACCTAGACAAGTACAAGAACACCATCATGAAGCTGTACAAGACTAGAGACCTTGGTGACCCTTCTGTCTTTGTTGGCTATGAGATCACCAGGAATGCATCCACTGGCACCCTACACATCTGCCAGTCCAGGTTCATACAGGATCTGCTGCGTGCCCACAACATGCTTCCTGAGCCCAACAGCACCAGGTTCCCTGTGCCTCTCCTACCAGATGCCCCCCTGCCCTATGCTGACAAAGATACCCCAGACACTGGCCTTCCCCTTGCCCAGATTGTGGGCTCCCTCAACTACCTGGCAGTCAACACAAGGCCTGACATCGCCCAAGCAGTCAACAGATTGGCCAGGCACAGTGCACACCCATTGCATGACCACATGGAAGCTGCCACTGGTATCCTCAAATACCTGTCTAATACACCAGACCATGGCATCACCTACACCTTCTCCAACAAGCCCCTCATTGGTTACTGTGATTCTGACCATGATTCCTGCCCCATCACAAGGAAATCCACAACAGGTTTTGTATTCCTCAACCAAGGGGGAGCAATCTCATGGGCATCCAAGATCCAGGCATCTGCCACAGCCCTGTCCACAACAGAGGCCGAGTTTATGGCAGCTACCTCTGCAGCCCAAGAGGGAATGTGGTTGAGAAAACTACAACACTCTGCTACAGGCATAGTTCCCCCTGCTCTCACCATTAATGGTGACAACCAAGCTGCACTTAGTGCCTGGAACCAAGAGAAGCTGTCATCCAGACTGAAGCACATGGAGACCAGGTTCTACTTCCTCAAGGAGCAGTCCAAGAAAGAAGGTTTCAGACTGAACTGGATCCCAACTACTGCCAACATGTCTGACATGCTCACCAAAGCTCTGCCCAGGGCCAAGTTCTGTGACTTCAGAGAGAAGATTGGCTGCATTGGCAAGCTAAAAATGGAATAACTCTAGAAGCTCTGACCAAGAACTTCTGATCTGATATCATTCATATTCTTGATCATGGGGAGCAACTTGCCTTCAAAGTTTTCCTCCTGCAGCTTCCTGCAGCTCCTATACAGTCCATTCCTGATTCATCACTGTGGCCCCAGAGTTCCCCCTAGTATTAATCTGAAGATCCTGATTTATGATACTTTATAGATGATACTGGAAGTACCTCACCATGTCCTTCCATCTGGATTGATAGTCATGAGCTAGCGGGGGACGTCTACTTTAAAGTTGTTTACCATAATGGAAATCAAACAGATTGCTATCCAGTCCTTTTAGCTGAACAAAGCCCTATGGCTGCACCTTCCTAGCAGCTTCACAGCTGGAATCCATTCCTATATAGATAATAGATAATAGTTATTCTGTACTGCCCTTTCCCCTTGTTCTCTCCTAAATGTACTTGCATATGCCCCACAAGGACAAGTATCATTCCTAGATGAACACTGGCCAAGCCAGAAGCCTATGCCCTTGTGCCAGCTATTTCTTTTCACTCTAGCTTACCCTTTCTTTTGAACCTCCTAATTCCAGGAATTCTTCTGAATGAAGAATACCAAGAATTGGGGGGGGTGTTATAGACCGGTTCTCCCGGTCCAGCTAGAGTGTCCTAGTGCGCCAGGCCCTCTGCCTGGAAGCTTCCATTGTAGTGCCTCTGCCCGATAGGGCCAGCACCTACCGGCGGCAGTACCCTGAGGTACTGTCGCCTTTCTCTTCTTATACCTGCCATGTTGCCTGACATGCTATCACGATTGTAAAGCACACGCCCTAGTCCCTTCCCTGTGAGAGTGCTTACGACATATCGCTCCGGAAAGCTAAATCCCCCCCCCCCCCCCCCCATATCGCACTACGGGCCGCCCATCTCACTGCCAAGCCTTCACTGGCCACAGATAGCAATGAGGACCTAGTGCAACTTATGGCGACCATGCATCCAGACCAGAGTCACAGACATGACTAGCAAATGGCTGGTTGCACTCCACAAGTCCCCCTCCGCCACCCTCAACTGACAAGGTGAACTCGTTGAGGCTGCCCTGACTGCCGCTCCCCTAATGTAGCTGCCACCGACATCCTGACTGGAGTCCCTGCCACGGACCACGGCCCTCTACGGCTGCAAGGGCATCCCCCACCAGATGATGGGGAACACCAGCAAGCAAGGAACAGACACCCACACGAATTGGACCATCTTCATGGCAGAGTCTCGTATGGCCTGCCTTACCAGACTCGCCATCCTCACAGGGCCACGAGATGGCGAAAGCACAGCCCGGGACATCAAACTCACCAGCCTAGACACCACCCTAAAGGCTTCCATCGAGGCAACACAGCAAGAGATGAGGGACTACCCAAAGAAGAATGCTGTAGGCTTTGACACCTATAGACAGATTGGGATCTACCTGGCCACCATCCCAGAGGGCCCCCCAATGGGCTACTCGAAGTGGGTGGAAGAGACTCGCAAGATGGATCATGGTGTGGAAATGTTGAAGGTGATGAATCGCTCAACCATGGCCATAACCATCTCCCGCCTCATCCTATGGAGCCCGGCCCCCACCCTTGCGCCAACAGAAGATGGCAGGGGGGACCTTGTCCTGCCGGATGTGGAGATCTACGACCTCGCCCAGATGGCCGTGCCGCCCCCCCTTCCCTAGTCCCACCTGGGTGGGTGGAAAACTGGCAAGCTGGGAGGGAGGATGAATGGCTCTGGCGCTGGCCCTGTCAAGAGCTCTAGCGCCGGTGGCCGAGGCCCAACCCCAAAGCGGGTGACAACCCCACGCGCCCCAACCTCCACTATACTGCAAGAACCTCACCCAATAAACTCCCAGCCCACTCACAATGACAAACTAATAAACGACCCGGCACACACTACAAACGCAAAAATACAACCGGCCCCCCCCACTGCAAGCCAACCTCCTGCCCCCTAACCCCATCCACCCATCAATAGGGATCAAGGAGTTAGTAAGAGGTCAGCAACAACAGCAACTCTGAACCTGACCTAGAAGAGCCAGCTGGATGTGTGGACACACGTTGGGATACCCCTACCGTTCCAGATGGACCAGTGGGAATGAGACCATTAGTAGCCAGAAAAAGGCTGTAGACGCCCGACATAGTGAAGTAGATAGAGTAGACACCCTTGCCCATTATGTACACCATGTGCAGCCTAGGTGTGATCAGAAGATGTCCCAAAGGCACTCCTTGGCAAAGCCATACCTGCGCATGTACTCCTGTGGTGATACCATCTCTAGTACTTTTCGGTGGTGGCTCACTCCGTATGCCTCAGACGCATGGTCCCAGTGGCTCATACTATGGAACATTATCATAGCGGTATGGGCATTAGCCACCACATGCATCTACCTGACCCTGCCAGACTGCCCCCCCCCCCCCCTACCCCCCCCTAACCTAAACAGAGCTACTAGACATAGACAGGGGAGAGGTAGCAAGGCTCTTGTCTATATAGGCTCTTGTCTATAAGGCACGGAGACACTCATGTAAGAAGACGTGGTCCCCTGCCCTCAGCCTCATCGGCATTGGAACCTCCCTGCTCTTATATAACCTCCCAGATACAACCTGCCCATATCAGCTCATGACCCCCCAGCTCATCACCAACCTCATCCACCTGACCATCCTCACTAGCCTGATCACACCTCGACCCACGCACTTGCCCGCTCACCCCACCTATAGAGGAAGGGGTCAGACCTCGCCCCCACTCCACACCCTCCCACCCCCGCCCCACCCCTCATACTGGGAACCTCAAGCATACGACCTCTGCCAGGCCCACTCTATAAATATCCACCCTGGGGGTCCCCTGGCCACCAATAGCCTCCCCCACCCAGCCATCCCGACCAGCCTAAACACATGCCGATCCACCTGCCCACCCCCCCACCCCACGTGTCGAGGTGGAGGCCAACCCACCCCCCCCCCCCCCCCTCCCCCCTCTCCACTGCCAACCCCACCTCCCATCCTGGGAACCTCAAGCATATGATCTCTGCCAGGCCCACGCCATAAAAACCTACCTAGGAGGTCCGTACATACAACCCCTGGCTATCCTGGCATACGCTGAATACCTCCACACAAGCCGCAATATAATTAGGGATATGCAATACACAACTGGACACGGCCAGGGCAACTTCTCAGCCTCCCTGCTCAGCTCCTTCCTGCATCTACACCACCCCAATGTGGGCATCCCCACCCCGCTGTATAACCCCCCCTACACCCCTGCTCAGCATCCCCTTTCATACCATGGACACCACGATAATACCCCAGGGGCATCATGCCGGGCAGCACAAAGAAACAGATGTTGGAGCGCCTCCACCCCCACCAGGCATGCATACTCAACTTCAGCATTGAATTTGGCCATGCAGCCACAATCAAACACTTCCAGAGTGAGTGGTACTTGATAGACTCCCTCAACCACCAGCCCATCCTCCTGAACACCCCTCGTAATAGGGCCAGCATACAGGGCCACACCTACACACTACAACCAGGATAACCCAATAAAGCATGGCTAGATCACAGCCCCATCACCCCCATGGAGGAGGACCAAGCCCCCACCCCCACCCCCATACAAACGGCCCTGACCACCCACCACACCAATCTCCCATATTGGGAACCTCAAGTATTCGAGTCTGCCAGGCCCACTCTATAAATAGCTACCTTGGGGGCCCACGTATCCAACCCCAGGCAATCTTGGAGTATGCTGAAAACCACCAAGCTAGACTATGCTCCCTGATTGGCAGAGGTGTAAGGAACACTCACTACATGACAGGACGTTTCCCGGGTAAATTCACAGTCCCCTTAATCAATTCCTACTTTCACCTCAAAAACCCCACCATGGGCATCCTAACACCACTGTATAACCCCCCATATACCCCCGCCCAGCTCCCTCCTACCAATCAGGCACGCACAGAGACGTACCCTACGGGCATCATGCGTGGAGGCACCAAGGAGCAGGTATTGGAGCGCCTTCACCCTCACATGGCCTGCATACTCCACACCAAGACTGGATTGGGAGGCCATGCAGCCACAATTAAACACTCACATGGTGAGTGGTATATGATCGACTCCCTCAACAACCAACTCAGCTGCCTGAACACCCCCAGTAAATGGGCCAAAATACGGCCATGCCTCACCCTACAACCAGGGCAGCCCAATGAAGAATGGCTATACTGCAATACTTGGGGACTAGGCCACACCCCAATAAATATTGCTGCTGCTGATGATGATGATGATGATGATGATGATGATGACTGCTACAATTTTCGCTGTACCAGAAACCCAGATCACACAGCCATGGAAGAGGACCTGAACACCACCCCCACCCCCACCCATACCAACGGTCATGAACACCTGTCACGCACACCCCACCCCAGATGCAACTCAGTCGTAATCACACACCTCCTCACTCATCCCCAATTCTGCCCCACCACAAACCCAAACGGCCAACACAGACCAAAATAACGTCGTTCCTACCCCCGAATAAGAGAAGGACACCCCCCTCCACCCCCTCCCTAGATCCTCCCTCCACCCCCACACACAAGCAAACGTCACCATCCCCCCCACCCCATCCCCCAATCCCTCACCGCACCTCCCCCCAACCTCAACACCAGCCCCAACCCTCCAACTATATATGTGGCAACCCTCAACTGCAGAGGCCTCCGGAGCAACTGGGAAGCCATATTCCAGACAATCAAAGCCAGAAAGCCTGTAGTCCTCAACCTCACCGAGACCAAGCTCCTCACATGCATGAACACCTCCCAACACATCAAGGCTGAACTCCCTGAGTACTACCTTCACCATAGTAGCCTCCTTAGGACACCCCATGCCAACACCCCAGGTATACAACCACCCCCTCGCCCCCAACAAGGTACAATGGGAGTCATCATGATGGTCCACAAAACATTCAGGCCAAACATCGTCAAGCATGAGGTCCTCCCCCACTTAGGAAGCAGCCTAGCCCCCCTTGAGTGCGCTTGGGCCCGACCGCAGGGTCGTCGACAGGCACGGTAACTGGTATCTAGATGCGATGTTGGCTTGAGCATCGTATACTTACGATCCAGTTTCCTTTATCCCACTGGGCACATCCTTAGAGGTCATTGTGACAATTCTTGGATGTTTAAATTTTCATTTATTTTTCAATTTTCAAGCAGCCTAGCCCACATCACCATCGGCAGCCAAGACACCCACACAGTCCATATTGTAGGCGTCTACATGCCAGGGGGACAAACCCTCCCAGGTCCAGGCCTCGTACAATCACATCCAGAAAATCAAAACAGCAGCCCACACTCTGGGTCGCACCACCCTAGTAGCCGGGGACAGGAACGCAGTCAGCGACCCCCAAGACAGACACCCCCTGCCCCCCACGCAACACATGGACGCACACCATCAATCCCAGTGCATGCAGAGGCCCCACCCACCCACCACCACCACCACCACCACCAGGGCCCACACTTACCACTGCAACTAGCTCACTCTGGTAGAATATACAATTTCTTCCTATACACACCGTTACCCACCAGCACCTACCTTGACGAATCCACCACATCGGTAGGGTCCAACATGGATCACCTGCTCCTCACTCAGAAAATACCAACCTCCTGGTTTCCCCTCCAGCACTCCCCCAACACCCCAGCACCCCCAGATCCCCCCCGGCCAACCCTCCCCATCCTCAAGAAACACCTCACTGCCACGAAACAAGTCATACACACCGAGCTCACCGTGCAATTTCACTCATCCACCCACCCCATTACCCTTGCGTACAACAGGGCCACAACCCTCCTTAACGCAGACCACTCCCCCTCGGGCATTGCCAACACTAGAGACATCCTCCTCCTCGAGCGATTGGATATCACCGCCCTAGCTGATACCATAATGGAACAGATCTGCCTGGCCCACAATATCATTCTGATGACCTGCCCTACCCCCCCCCCCCCCCCCACACACACACACACACACACACACACAAACACCAACCAGGCAATTATCTCTCTAGGACGGTAGTTGGGGGGTATGAGCGCCTTAGCACCATTGTTATCCTCCTTAGGACCGCTCGGAACTGCCTTAGCAGATATAGCCCACCAGACCTGCACACATACATCACAAACCTTATCATACAAGCAAACTGCCCCAGCTCCCACCAAACATCAATACACGCACCCATCGAGGCAGCCACCACCCATGACGAGGTCATCATAGCTATAAGCCAGGCCCTCGCAACTGCCACCTCAACCCCGACCCACATCCAAACCACCCATGAGAAAGACTTCACTGCCAAGCTCCTAGAGACCTTCAGGGCCAGACTAGCCAAACAACCTAAGTCAGTCCATAGGGCCATCTTAAGGAAATCAGCCCACCCCTCCATCCCGCAATCCATTACCAACCAACATGGAATAGTTTGCACTGACACAGCCCAACGACTGGACATTCTCGGCTCCCACCTTGGGTGCATCCTAGCCCCCCCTGGGGCGAAAGCCACTGGAAACTACCTCCCTCAAACCAGAACGGCCCCACCGGGCCCATGGACCAACACTGACTTGGACCCCTTCACTCTAGAGACACCTGCCCAACCTCTCAGACACCAGCTAGAGGCCCTCACCTACCTCATGGAGCCCTCAGTGTACCAAACATGTGTCAAGCATCTAGCAAAAAACAAAGAAGCCGGCCCTGATACTATCCTCAATGAAACTCTGCAATGCATTCCCCTGGAATGGCATACCACCATTCACCAACTATTCACCCTCATGTGGATCATGGGCCATACCCCAAAATGCTGGAAAACATCTAAAACTGTCATGTTGTACAGGAAAGGGGAGCCCACTGCCCCTAGTAACTATAAACCCGTAGGACTCAACAACACTTTGGCTAAGCTGTGGACTAGTATGGTCACAGCAGTAACCGCCAGCATTGCTGAACACCACAACATCTTGAGGGAAGCTCAGGAAGGATTTAGACAACACAGGAGCACCCACAGACAACTAGCCCGCCTCTTGAATGATATAGAAGATGCAGCACTGACCAACCAAGACCTTCTAGTGGGCTATTTTGACTTCTCCAACGCTTTCAACATGATCAACCATGACATCCCCCTATGCACCTTATATGACCTGGGCCTCCCTAATGACCTCATAGACACCATTAAAGGCATATACACCCAGGCCAGTACCCACGTCACCCTAGAGGGACACCAGGGACCGCCAATTGATATTCTTAGGGGTGCATCCAAGGGGACACCCTCTCCCCACTATTTTGTATCCTCTATATTGAACTTCTCCACAGATGGCTCAAGTCTGGAGGCAGGGGATACAAAGCTGCCTGCCTCACCACTAGCCAACAAGAGCAGCACTGCATGGGCAGCCTAGGATACGCTGATGACACAGCAGTCCTTACCCACACTGCAGAGGACCTCGTCATTAAGTGCCAGATGGTTCAGAAATTCAGTCAGTGGGCAGGCCTCCCCCTAAATGGCAGTAAATGTGTAGTGACAATAATACCACACTATCCCATCTGCTCAAAAATAAAATAGTGGCTGGGGGCATCTTTGCCGCATACCAGCACCCTGACACGCCCTACCTCTACCTGGGGGTCCTCATCTCCCTAACGCTGAACTGGCAACCCCAAATGCTTACAGCGCTCGACCAAATCCAAGAGAAAGGGACCCAAATACTACAATCTGCCAAATCCAGGGGTGCCACCCCAAGGCAATGTATAAACCTCATGGAGACAAGTTTCAAACCTGCAATCACATACCCCATGACTCTGCACCCCTACAACCTTAGAGACATTCATACCCTAGATAGGGCCATAGCAGCCCTGGCAAAAGCGTGCTGCAATCTGCACACCACCTTTCCCTCTGCGTCCGTCTACCTACCCACTACCCAGGCAGGCCTAGGGGGCCTACCCACTACCCAGGCAGGCCTAGGGGTGCCCTCCCTCCTTGTTGACTACACACAGATAACGACGACCACCCTTACCAGGTCTCTCAATGACAATGGGAAACTGGGCATCACCACGAAGGCTCTCTTGACCGTGCATCAAACCCTGATCAAAGCCCGCCCAGACACCCCCCAGACCCTCACGAGATACACCTCACTATCAAAGAAGCTCCTCTTGCTCCAGCAAGCTGACATCCAACTACACCTAAATGATGATATCATAACCCCCACCCAGCTCCCCCCAGAACCTGTTGCCCCCTTGAGACTGCTTATCCCCCTCTTCCCACTTGGTATCACAAGCTACCTGGACCTCATCACCCCAGCGGGCACCCACCTGATTACCACCACTGACCTCACCCTGAGATTTGGAAAAACTGCCACCCACTACCAGAAGGCCTCCCTCAACAGGCTCAGCCTCCATCTTAGCCAGCACCCGCCACCCGGGGACTCACCCCCTAATACCAACCGTCAACAGCTCTCGAACCCTTTCCATGGCATGTAGGGCCCTCCCCATGCCCACGAACCCCCCCCCCCCCCCCCCCCCCCCCCCCCCCCCCCAACACAGCCGCTAGAGTGCTAGACCCTCCCCCCTAGTGTCCCTCCTCTCATACAACCCACCCAACCAAACCGACCACACTCAACCGCACGCAATCACAACCAGCCAGTTGCAACCACAACTAACCATAACCACTGTCATCTGCCCTTCTCGGCTGTCTCCCATGCCAAACCTCCACCCAGACGCCTGCCCCGGCTACCAACACAGGAGGGACCAGGTCATCACCGCCCTAGACCCTACCCACCCGGATCGCTGGGTAGCCCGCTACCACCTCTGTAAAGGAGACTTCTGCCACAGCAAGGATGCAGCCACCTATAAGGTGCTGGGTATCACCAAATGCAACGGCACTGACGGCCTTCGTCGAGCCTGCACAAGGCACCTTGCTCCTGATTCCCCCTGCCTACCCCCCAAACTCCTGCACCTCCTATATGCATCCCAATACGAGTACACTGCTACACTTGGCGCCCAAGTCCAACGGATCCAGGACACCCCCACCACCCATCTGCGGGTCCAGCATGGACCCATCACCATGCACCCGCCCCATCTCCCATACATCCTACCTAGCACTAGGATATCCTCTCAAGCATGAGACACCCTTACCATGTGGCCAAACCCAGGCTCATTGGAAACCCATCAGCATTGCCAAAACAGAGCTGATTGAGCGCATAGGAGTCCAAGCTGTAACCGCCGTCCTAGAGGCCCATTAAACAGCCTCGCACAACAAACCAGCTAACAACCCCTCTTACCCCCCTAGGAAGGACACCCACCTCACAAACGCCCAATCCGGCAGTGGACCCTGACAGGCCAATTCAATGCCCAGGGATACCGCACTCTCATGCAACTAATCCACATAGATCCCCTGGACGGGCACCCTGACTTGGACATTCCAGCCCCTGGACAATATATATCCACACAGGCCTCCTCCTCCATGCCCAACCCAATGGAGCTCCACCCATCCACCCCACCTCTACATACCTGTACTCCCCCTCTGGCAATTTCATTGGTCACCTCCCCACATCCTCAGCAAACAGACTACAACACCAATAAAACACCACCCAAGCAATCATACCCAGCCTGGTGCGCTCACACTCCCAAGGGTCCTCTGCTGGAGACCTAGCCAGCCTATTCCACCGTCTCAAGGCCACTTCCTCCACCGCTCCTCACCCCACCCTCCTTCAAGCCCTCACGTTGTTGGGGGTCCAAACAGACAGGTCAACAGGGCCACTCTTATGCCACCAATCTCTCCCTCACTGCACCTCCCCCCACCCTCATGACCACCTGTTTGGGGCAAGCCCAGACCGATACTCTCACCCATGGACAGGAGCATCAGTGATACTCTCCCTGCAGGATGCTAAGGAAGCCCAGAAGGCAGTCAGATGGTCACCCACCAGTGCCAAGGCAGCCCAAACTCGCTCCATCCCAACCCGCAACCTCCTCTTGGTCCCACACACAAAGCACACAGCCTACAAAACACACACCGCCCACCCCTGGGTCTAGATCCTAGATACCATCCCAGCCAGAGCCCCCATTATCCACCAAATGTCCATCTGGACTGGGGGAAATCACCTCCACCATTGCAAGGACAAAGGGGCACCAACTCCTCATTGCCAACCCCCTGGGCCACTCCGGCCCGGCCACCCCCTTTACCCAAGCATGGAATGAGGCTATGCACCACCTGCATCCCTCCCACAAAAGCATCCAAACCATCCCCAACCCTGCCATGCATCGGCCCTGCTCCCCTCTCCTTCCCCACACCACCCAAGGCTCTCCGACTCATCTTCAGGCCCCTTGGAGTGCACCCCCCCCTCCCCCTCCCTGTCCCCCACCCCACTCCCCCAACTGACAATGTAGGAGAGGTGGCTCACATTGAAACCCCCTAACATGGCCCAAACCACCTGGGACAAACTCAGACCAGACCTTCTCTTGACCCCGGATCAACAAACATGCTCCACTACCACCTCATGTCCCCCCATCCACATAGTTGAAGTCGGCTACTGCTCTGACACCAACCACTTGATTAAATATGCGGAAAGGGGAAATCAACGCAAGACCCCATTACAGGCTCTGAAAGATCAGGGAGATAAAGTGATGTACTCAGTTGTTACATTGGGTACCACAGGGACCATACCTATCAATGCATTTCCCAACCTCACCCGCTTAGGTATCTACAAAGTAGCGGCTCTCAAGCTCTGCACCAAACTTTACACCTACGCCATCGTCTCCTTCCATTCCGTTGTCGCACGCAGAAGACACATGGAACAGGCCCAAAACCCTCCCCCCAGGGGGATGATAGCCCCTCCCCCCCCACCCAATTGTTACATCCGTGTAATACAGTTGCTCACAGGACGTGATGTAAAGGACACCACAGCGTAAGCCGGAGCTAGCTATGGTCACCGTCAAATTATTAATGCTGAAACATATAGGGCACCCCTCTACCTTTCCCCATTCCAGCCCCTGATCATACCCCAGCTCATGCTCATTCCCATGCCATGCAGACAACACTGATACAAGTCACGCGTGCAGCCCCCTTTCTCTCACTCACCGCATTTGCATCCAGCTCTCACATGCCGGCGCAGCTGATGGGGAACAGCAGATCTAGCTATTCAGCTTGCCATTCAGCCAGCTGGGCAGCATGCATCTTGCTAGCTATGCATTCATGTAGCTATTCAGGTAGGCAGGCAGCATGCACCCAGATGGGCTAGCTCTTCATCACAGGAACAGATACGAACATTGAGACTCGGAATGTTGCGAGCAAGCACATCCTAGCAGCAGGCCCAGGAGAGCTGTTGGATATGTAGTAGGGTGAGATTAGCCATAAAGGTTTGGTTGGATGTAGTCCTAGTGAGGATTTGCTGAGGTCTGAATGGACGAGTCAAGTTGTGTGGGAAGGCATGCCAATGGAAGCTGCCTGGATCGAAACTAAGAATGGGAATGGGGTGGGTGGGTGGATGGTGGTGGTGGTGGTGGAACGGGCTAAAATGTGAGGGGCGAACGGAGGTGGTTAACGGGGGCGGGGGCGGGGCGGGGACGGAGGCGGAGAGCAATGTGACAGGCTGTCAGCCGTCCAGGTGGTTGCGGGAGACAGAGGGCCCCTCCGGCTATCATACCACCATACCAGGTCTGCATACCACTATACCAGTGAGCTCCGCCATAGGGCCCTCTGACCTCCACCAATCATTCCCAAAAAAAACTCCGGATCCCAACTTCTGACACCATCGCGAATAACTCTGGAAGGTAACTGTTTCTGGGGGACATTTGTAGTGAGTGTGATGACTTAAGTTGTGTCATACCTTGTCCCAAATATCTACCCACTTTATCTATCTATCTATGCACCTTCATATTTATATATCTTGGGGCTTGCAGACGATACTTTGGACCATGTTACATTCAAAATTCAAATTTAATACTTGGAATCCCATCACTTTCAGGCTGTACCGGTATTATGTATCTGATTTTGTTAGATTCGGACAGCAAAACCTGTCCTTAATCCTGAAAGCCAGGGAGGCAATCAAGGACGTGATTGTCTCGCTTGTTTTAACCACTGTTTTTATTTTCAGCTGCGAGCAGCAGTTTGTAGGCAGCTACCTGACTGGCTAACCATCAAACCCTAATGCACCCTGAAACTGACGTTATCAGCTTTGGAGCCTGCTGAATTTTTGAAGAAATTAGATTTCGCCCCCCCACGGAAATGTGGAGAACGAACTCAATGGATTGATACATGTTAGGACAACAAAAACTAGTGGGGGGGGGGGGGGGGAGGACGCACCCTAGTCCTTGGTCAGATGAGAATTGCTTACAAATTATAGCTCCGATGACGTATGATTGACACATGGCAGGTGAAGCTATTTTAGATTGGTGTTTTGGTCAATTGGTGAATTCGTGTGTCGTTATATTGATAAAATGGATGGGGGGGTTGGGAATTGGTAAATTTGGGGGTTGGTGGTGATTGGGGTTGGGACTTGGGAGTGTTTAATTTGGGTTTGGGGGTTAATTTTGGTTGGTACCAGTAAGTAGACAGCCAGGAAGGAATACACAAGCCAGCCAGCAGTACACAGCACAGTAAACAGTACAGTAGACGTTGCAAAGTTCTGTACACAGCACAGTCATGGTACAGTACACAGTACGCAGTACATTATACTCAGCACAGTACAAAGCACAGTAAACAGTACATTACACATTACAGTATATATAAAGTACACAGCACAGTCTGGTACAGTACATAGCACAGTACACAGCACAGTACACAACACAGTCCTGGTACAGTACACAGTACACAGCACTACACAGCACAGCACAGTAAAAATCACTAAACAGTACACAGTATAAAGCACACATTACACTTTCTACAAAGTTATCTTTTATCTACTTGGGATCCCTCTTTGTGGATGGTGACTCAAGCAATCGTGCAAAAGCTGCTTTTTCTAGGATGCTCACTAAGGCCCAAAAGGCACACCACATGCTCCGTAGGCGATGCCATACTATGGAGATATACAATATTGATATTCTCACCCACCTGTTTGATTCTCTTGTACAACCTATCCTGAATTTTGGCTGTGAGGTGTGGGCTCCTTCTATTCTGAACAACACACTTATCTCAAATGACCATGCTTGTGATAAGGTACTTAAACAAATGTTGGGTGTTTGCCAATCTACTACATCTAATATTATCATGGAAGAGCTGGGTAGAACCCCGTTGTGTTTTGCTTGGCTTAAACAAGCTTTGCGCTTCTGGAACAAGACCATACATAAAGAACCTGAGGATCTCATTAGAATGGCTCTTGAGGAATCTTTTGACTCCAACACTGGCTGGGTTCATGACTTGCGTTGTGCTCTCCACAAGCTAGGATCCAGTAAAAACATCAACATTTTGGAGGCTGTCGATGTCAAAGGTATTATGTCTGAAGTTTTTGAGTCATGGAGGTTTAAGTACCCAAGTGACACCAATGCAGTTAGAGACATCCCTGATGAGAGAAGGGTTGGCTTTAAACGCCTCCGATACCAAAAATGGTTAGCAGCCAACAGCAATGATGAGAATGGCTTGATTCCCTTTACATCCGCCTTACATAAGCAGGATCAGATTCGTTCTATAGCACAGTTTAGAATGGGTTCCCATTGGCTGAACACAGAAAGAATGAGGGTGGTGGATAGAGCACACATCCCTCGCTCAATGAGACACTGTCAAATGTGTGGGTTCCAAAAACCTGAGGATGAAATGCATATGTTTGAGTGCCCTTTTTATAATGATATTCGCCTCCGCTACCAGAAGCTGTTTACAGATATTTATAGGCATGTCCATGAGGATACCAACTTAACCGTATGGAATGTGGAATTCTGCGATTCCACATTCAGAACCTTTATGAATGGAAATGGCACTAAGTCTTTTTGGAGCAACCTAGCCGACTATCTTTCTACTTGTAGAAGAGCAAGACAGGAAGCCCTGGACTGCTTAGTGGCACCGTAATTTATCATCCCTTTTTTACTTCTTCTTGTGACTTCTCATTTGTTAGCTTCTTACCTCCGCCACTGTAAGTGGTTGAGATCTGGGTCCGGCTCTAAGGGGTTTAATACCTACGCCACCAAAACGGTGGTTGGGAGTTTGGTTTGTTTGTCCTCGACACACCCCTGATGTAATGGGGTTTTTTGCTTTGTGGGTGCTTTTTCTTTTTGTTTAAAGCACAGAGTCTCATACACCCTCGCGGTGTCAAGTAGACTTTAACATGTAATGTAATGTAATGTAATGTAATTACACAGTACAGTATACAGCACTACATAGTACATCTCACTAACCAGTGCACGGTACACAACACAGTACACAGCACAGCAGCACACACTCACACAGCACACAAGCCAGCCAGCAGTACCACCACCACCACCAGCAGCACAAACACCACAACAAGATTTACCACCAGCACTACCACCAGCAACAGCAACAGCAACAGCAACAGCAACAGCAACAATTGTATAGCCTGCATGTGCGTGTGCGGTGTTCCACGTAAACTCTCGCGGGCTTTGAACAACCCTGGTCCGCAAAATTGTTAGATATAGGGGGTTCATCCCACAATCGGGGAAACTAGCATCTGTCAACGGGAGTATTGTGTAACTTATGTGATACAAGATGAGAAGCATGTGCTTGTTTAATGCTTAGATATTTGATTTATTTTTTTATTGTTTTTATAACGTTTACATTTTCCCTGGTAATTTATTTTACTGCCGAAGAAAGCGAGCAGCCAAATGTCTAGCTGAAGCCATATCGTATATCCAAGTTCAAGTTATGTGATACGAGATTGGGAGCATCTGATTGTTGAATGTAGAGGTGAATGTATGTTGTTACAGTCTAGGGGTGACCAAATTACATGACGTTACAGGCCATTGTTGTCCCAAGACAAGCCCGCTCCACAACATCCGGAAGGGTTCTTCCAACTTATCCTCAAAATTATATGCGTTAGGCAATAGCCATTAGGCTAATGGGACTCTTCCAGCCATGATCATGTCAGGAGGGGCCAAAATGAAAAAAAACTGAACCCCAAACAATCGTCTTACAGACGGAGGCCCTAAGTTCGTGCTACAATGATGATTGCATCTGGCAATTCTCATTGCATTTTAAACATTTAGAGATGACGCATATTCAACTACTGGACAAACGCACCAGTAGCTGATATGAGAATGTAACGTATGCTTCCTGATAATAATCTACTTTTTTACTGCCGAAGACGGCGAGCCAAATTGCTGGCTGATGGCTGAAGCTATGTATCCAAGTTCAAGTTCAAGTAACGTATGCATCCTTTCATGTTTTAGGATCAGTCAGTCCATTCAAATCTTTCCTGGATTTCCAAGTGAAAGGGGTATACAAATATGTACATGTAGTTTAGTAGAAGCCACGTTTATGCGTTAAGAAACATGATTTGAATGTTCGTTGTCCTCCTTAGGATGGCAAGTACCAGGGCTGTACAGAACTGGCACAGACACAACATCGAAGAGTCCGTTGCATCGCTGGACGCAAAGTGGGGAGCGTCCATTGACCAGAAGGTAGTGTCCGATGCAGGCAGTACAATTGGTGGTGTCTCAGGCAGCTGCCTATGAGAGCTGGTGTCATGTGCGCAGGATTGAAACGAAGCATGGCAAAAGAGACGTGACAGGTAGAAGTCATCAACGCAAGCGCATTCAATAATTTACAATAGCATCTCCTTGTACATCCACTTAAACGATATTGCCATCTCTCTCTCAACAAACTAACACATAGTCGATGTAAATCAACAACCAAGATTACCAACGGCTTAGGAATTAAATGGTAGGTAGGAACCTACATATGTAACACATTGATTTTATTTTGTACTCCGGGCAGAAGCTCCCAAGCAGCTCCCCAGGCTCACTCTTCATCCAAACCTTGGTGCAACAAATTAGTGTACCTGGACGCTGATCCTATGGACTTTTTGCCCAGTGGCAGTCTCGGGGAGCTGCCTAGAATCTGCTGCTGGTAGCTGAAAATAATAACTATGAAAACACCGCTAGTAAGTAGCTAAATGCAAAAATTAGGAGCCTAGTCCACATGACTAGTCCAATCGTCCCTGATCACCGTGGGTATCGCAAAGGACTTCGAATTGGCACACAGTGAACAGCCCTGAGTTAGCTGAAGAACCATCTCACAATCCAAAATTAAAGTCTGAACCACAGAGCACAGGTCATTGCTGGCTCAGCAGTGTCCAAACTATTATACAGCTGACACAATGTCTGCAGTTTGATCCCTCTCCTCATTCAATTAGGGAAGACTGCAGTGTGGTACCACATATTTTCAGACATACTGCATTGAGGATAGAAAATGACACGTATAAAGACATTGATAAGGGCCAGGTCTCACATTTCATTTTCTATGCGAAAAGCCCAGTCCAGCATTTCACTTGGTGCAGCTGAAGTAGCCGCAGTCAAAGAGTACACCAATTATGACATTGCGTAATGAAGCTATCTAGTCTATTGGTGGAACTGCCTTGTCTAGTCTAGAAGTACACGCCTTAGTGGTCAGCTGAAGTACTCAAAGCCAAAGAATTCCACAAAGCTTAAAAGTAGAAGCCCTTGCCAGTCTTCTTGTAGTAGAAGTAGTCAAAGGTGAAGAAGAAGATGAAGATGAGGATGCTGGCAACAG
The DNA here is from genome assembly GCA_013435795.1 of Chlamydomonas sp. ICE-L. Classification (NCBI taxonomy): domain Eukaryota; kingdom Viridiplantae; phylum Chlorophyta; class Chlorophyceae; order Chlamydomonadales; family Chlamydomonadaceae; genus Chlamydomonas; species Chlamydomonas sp. ICE-L. The sequence continues at coordinate 127,487,791 of JACBWV010000610.1, read as the reverse complement.
AGAAGACAATGGAGACAATGACCATCTCGTCAGTCACAGTGTCGTAAACCTCAGTCTGGAAAAAGATCTTGTTCTCAGTAGACTCAAAGGCACAAACCTCATCAGTCTCTGAACACTTGATCCACAACATAGCAAAGAAGGTTGCTGTAGGCATCTTGTCCTCCTCCATGAGCTCCAACACAGTGACATAGGTCACGTTGAGATCAGCAGGGACATCAGTCTCAGGGAAGTTGAATAAACAGTTCTCCGTGATCTGCACATGGGAAAGACAGGGGATGGAGGTTGGTTCAATGAGCGAGGATGCAAGGATATTATGGGAGCCATATTATGGGAGCCAAGCGTGCTGATGAGGATGTATCAGTTATTTGCAAGCCTTAGTGCGTATGTGAGGTGAAAGATTGTCTAGTTCTAGAGCTAGGTCTGAGGCCAGCCAGGGCAGTAAGGGGCAGCTGGAATATACCATAATGGTGATTCCACACCCAAGGTGCTGAGATAGAGGCCAACAATAATGCATGCACTCATGCCCAACTCATGCAGAAGACTTACGCCGGGGTATGCCTTGTTCTTCTTCCTCCACTTGCGGTCGACGGCTGAGACCAGAGAGTAGCACACCTTGCCCTGGAAAGTGGAGGGGGTCTGGCCCAAGTAGGTCTTGATGGGAGAACCAGCAAATTTGTAGTCAGCAGTCATGATGAGCGTCTGAGGGGTCAGCACCTTCAGGGGCTGATCAACTGGCTCAGAATTGGAGAAGTTGTAGCATGCATCGTAGTTAGCAGTTTTGCAGACAATTGGGGTGAGTGGAATCCCATCACCAGACCGCTGAAGCTTGATGGTGAACTGGCCGGTGGTGTTCTGAGCACCAGGACCGCCTGCACCATAGGCTGCAATCATGGGAAAGCCTGCACACATGGAGAGGGAGTGAGAGGGTTAGAGGGAGCTTTGCCACATCAAACATGCAGTTTGAAGTAAGGTAGGGCGGATTACTGAAGCTAGATGTTGGAACCAGAGATGCTCAAATTGGGAGCACGTTCTTGATTTAAGAGCTACAGTAAAGCCTGCGCGAACACTTTGTGTGCCAGTACGGGTATGAACAGAGTGCGACATGGTGGCTACCTCTTGTTCACTTAAATGCATCCAAAACAGGTCCTCGAGCAATCAACGGTGAGTAAAGCTGAATCAAGGATGCATGGTGGATGAACTGACTTCGCAAATTGATTGTCGAGCCACATGAAAGCGTGCGTAGGCAGGGGTATGGGTTCACGTGGGGACAGGGTGGGCATGAATGGTCTGGCGACTACGCGAGGAAACAATTGGTCGCAGTCCGCGATCGTGCATCGTCACTTGCAAGGCACACAGTGAGGGGCGTCCAGACTTACTAAGCTCGTCTGAGGAAACAGCAGATGCCAACAAGGGCATAGCCAAGAGGGCGAAGATCTTCAGGAGTGACATGTTGCTCTGGACGATGTTACGGGAAGAGGCAGATTTGTAGATGGTGCTTGAGTATGGATGGTTACCACACGCGGTCGTATTTATTCGACGCGACAAATCCGAAAGGTCACTTATCGGAAAACATGATGAAGACACAAAAACATGGAGCTAACCTAACATGGGGCGCTCATCGCTCAGAGCTGATAGGCCGTTGACAAGTGCCAGCGGTGCATGTGTGCCAGCATATGCACCAGAGGATACGCACACGTGGATATTTGAGCCAGGTTGGCGGCCCTTTCTGACCACCAACAGACGCCAGCGCAAGACGCAGACGCCAACGCACGCGTGTGTGCACGTGCGAGAACGGACAAAGGCACGGGTCCCCCCCCCGTAGCGTGGATAAGGCCAAGGGGTCACGTGGGCGCCCACAAGGAACCCTTGAGATTTGATTTCCATATAAACATTGAACTTCACGACCTCTTCTCATGCATAATACCGTAGCCCGTTATCCCCGGACACTTGCTGAATAGCAACGAGGTCGTGCCATAACTATCATGTCGAGCCCCGAAGTTGGCGTCAAGCAGGCCCCTCCCATGGAGTTCAAGCTCCCTGTGGATTCTGAGATGAAGGCCACAAAGATTGTCATCTATTCCATCGCCCAGCCTCACATGAGAGGTGCGCTTCTGGCTTAAGTCTTGCCATTGCGCCTGGAGTACTTAGTCCATTTAAGAAGCGCTCCAGCGTGGCTGCCTCGTGTTGCATTACCATTGCTTCTTGTTGTCTATTTCGTAGCGCGATCTCGCCCACGAACGGCACGAAATCATTATCAGGCAGCCAACTTGATGATTCATCGTCCCCATTGCTTAGGTTCCGATTTACCGGTGTTGGTAGGTCACGCCGCGTACTACAAAGTCTCTGACCCCTCCTCCTGCCCCCCCTCCCCCCGCTTCTGTACGCAGCCTTCCATCTCTCCTGGATCATCTTCTTCTTCACCTTCTTCGCCACCTTCGCCCCCGCTGTCCTGATTCCCGTCATCCGTGAGGACATGTCCCTCACCAAGACTGACTTGGGTATCTCCGGTGTTACTGCTGTGTGCGGTGCCATCGGCATGCGAGTCATCATGGGCTTCGTCCTCGATATCATTGGCCCCCGCTTTGGTAATGCCATGACCATGCTTCTGTTTGCACCTGCTGTGTTCTGCATGTCCCTCGTCCAGTCTGCTGGTGCCTTCCAGTGTGTGCGCCTGTTCATTGGTTGCTCCCTGTGCGCCTTTGTCACCTGCCAGTTCTGGGTTGGCTCTATGTTCAACGTGAAGATTGTTGGCACTGCCAATGCTATCACTGCTGGCTGGGGGAACATGGGTGGTGGTGCCACTGCTCTGCTGATGCCTCTCATGTACGAGGGCGTTGCTGACTATGTGCCTGCCTTCCATGCGTGGCGCTACTCATTCTTTATCCCTGGTGGTATCTTCATCCTGCTGGGAGTCGTCTCCATGCTGTTCTCCCAGGATGCCCCCCAGGGTGATTACCGCATGATGAAGGAGACTGGCCAACTGACCCAGAGCAAGGGCAACATCTGGGCTGTGGCCAAGTGTGGTTTGTTGAACTACCGCTCCTGGATTATGTTCATGACCTATGGCTACAGCTTTGGTGTTGAGCTTACTGTGGACAACCTCATTGTGGACTACCTGTATGACCAGTTCCAGCTGGACCATATGACTGCCGGGGGGCTGGGTGCCCTGTTTGGCTTGATGAACCTCTTCTCACGCGCTTCTGGTGGCATGCTCTCTGACTTGGCTGCCATCCCCTGGGGCATGCGTGGTCGCTTGTGGGTCATGTTCATTCTTCAGCTGCTGGGTGGTGTGTTCTGCCTTGCCCTGGGCCTGGTTGACTATGACTTGACTGCCACCATTGTTGTCATGATTATCTTCTCCATCTTCGTTCAGCAGGCATGTGGTGCCACCTTTGGTGTTGTGCCCTTTATCTCACGCCGTGCCTACGGTGTTGTGTCCGGTTTGGTTGGTGCTGGTGGCAATGTTGGAGCTGTTGTCACCCAGACCATTTTCTTCCAGGGCTCAGCGAGCTCCCCTGACATGACCAAGCAGGATGGCCTCGTCTGGATGGGCGTCATGATCATGGGCGTCTCTTTCTTCATTTGCTTTGTCCACTTCCCCATGTGGGGCTCCATGTTCTTCCCCGCCAACCCTGATGTGTCTGAGGAGGACTACTACCTCGCAGAGTGGAACGCCGACGAGGTTGCCCAGGGCCTGCACACTCCCTCTCTGCGCTTTGCCATGGAGTCCAAGTCCAACCGCGGCTCCCAGCGAGGATCCAAGGCCAAGGCTGAGGCTGCCGCTGCTATCATTGAGGATGAGGCTAAGCCTGCTGCAGCACAATAGTTAATGACTTCGGATCTTTGCAATGGAGGGGAGAAGAATCTGTACTTGTACAGTCTGTTTTTTTTTTTGCATGATGCCTGAATCTCATGTTGTAGGCTTGTGGATTATGTTAACTTCTATTGGTATTCTGAATGTATGTGTTTTCACCCCATGAGGTGAACTTAAACTAGCTGTTTTGGGGCCATTCTAATATATACTTCAGTAGAGCAGTGCATATTACGGTGACAGTCAGTACTGGGTAGTCCAACTGATAGATTAGAAAGCTAGGCTACAATTGCATACGTGGCTCTTCCTCCACGCTTACTAGAAATAAACAGCTTTTCTACAATTTCCATGCATGTACGGAATAGTATATTCTTACATGTATGCTGCAACTGACCTGGTGTTTCCATACATGTACAGAATAACATATTCCCGCATGTATGCTGCAACCGACCTGCTGTTTCCAGTCATGTGCGGAATAGTATATTCTCACATGTATGCTGCAACTGACCTGCTGTTTACAGACATGTGCGGAGGAATACTATATTCTCACATGTATGCTGTGACTTACCTGCTGTTTCCAGACATGTACAGAATAGTATATTCTCACGTGTATGCTGCAATTGACCTGCTGTGATCTAAGCGTGGTTGGCATTTTGTAGTTCAGCCGGGTTCAGCCATTGATTTCTCAAGTTTGTCATGGCACTCAAACAGTTTGACCCAGCGTGCGAAGTTGATCATTTCTCATGTCCCCATTTTATTCTGATACCCTTCAGGTGTTTTTTATACGGCATATGCAACTCCTTACATTTGTAAAAGCTGGGCCAACTACTGTCAACTCTCTTTTGGTGTCTTATCGATGCTATACGAAACTGCCTACATTCGTAAAAGATGTGTCAACTCTCTTTCCCCCCCTGTTTTAGTATGGAATTTGACCCCAGGAGGTGGATCTCCCAGCACAAACCAGTGGTACCGAGAATCCAGTCCGAATGGTCTTGCCACTCCTACAAGAGAGTAGGCACACTCTGGATCGGCGTGTTGTCGTGCTAACTGCTAAGGAACAATTTAGGACCATGGGTCCTTCAAGCAAATAAAGGAAACAATGGTTCTTTTACTTGGTCACATGGCTGCAGGCAGGAACAACCCTGCCCATAAGTTTACTTGATCCAAGCCCATTTCAGTGACATACATTGGTCTAGTGGTAGACCAAATCACTATGAGGATGAAGAGTCGGGGGTTCGATTCCCCCTTCGGTCGCTCTTGGCGTTGCAGGTCGTTGGCTACCCCGATGGTAGCTTGTCCAGTTGAGGTAGAAGACTGCTCCCTACCCGCGTACGACGGGATCCCGTAACACCACGCCCCACCAGGCGTTATCATTACTTAATCCAATCTCTTCATACACTCATTGGTAGACGAAGGCAACTTCTCACCATCTTCCACCTCAAGATGTATGGCCGGGTAAGACCTGAATTGTTGTCATGTATGAACTGCCCCCCGAATTCTTAAGCCAAGAGGCGGGGAAGCCAATGTATCGCAAGAACGGGCAGATGCAGGCCGTCAGTGGTGCAAATACGCAGGTCAACACAGTTTCCCACGTAAGAAATAGTAAGGTGCCCTGGCGGGTCCCCTGGAGGTTGGCCCCGGGGGTGGTGTAATGTTCGTCAAGCAGCAGTGGCAGCCTCCTTGGTGATGGATGCACAAGCAGTTGCTTACTTGATTTAATATTTGGGGGGTCAAGAATCAATGTAGCATGGCATGGCATCATTATTCAACTTGGTGGCCTCTAAGGCTAATGAACTTATTAGCTCACTGACTTCCCGAAGTTCCATGGAGGCAGGTGCAGCAACTCCCGAGGCTACAGTTGCTACTTCGCAACCTGCAGGAACTAGTGCGAAAGAGCAGATTTCCTTGTCAAGCACAATGTGCTGATGCAATGAGCTACGAGAGTCGCGAAGAAGCGAATTCTTCAAGGGGAAATCGTAGACATGCTCCAGGTCCCTAGACTGAGTCCACAGGACAGGAGGGAAACGACAAATGAAAACGCCGCGTCCACATTCCGCAACCCTGAGATACGTACGCGAAAAAGTGCCCTCAGAGGTAATCCGCCCCCGACGGGAATCGAACACGAGTCGGTAAGATTTCAGGCCAGTCAGATTAACCGGCAATTTTGACCGGCGTTCTTGGGAAATGCGAGGAAACAGCACCATTTCGCGGAAGTATCGCATAGGTCTGTATCCCTTAGGGGGCCGACCAACTGGTCAATGTAGGGCCAGTGGAGCAGGTGTGATTGGTCGTGGGTTGGCATCTCCCGCCGACCTCTAGGTGCCTGGTAAAAACAATTTACCAAGAAAAATGCAATCGTAATAAAATAAATAAATAAACGTTATATAATAATATGTACGTCTATACTCGGGCCATGGCAGCTCCCTCACTTTAACCGACTGGATTGTAAATCCCTACAGAAGTACGCATTATAATACTGTGCGCGGTGCTCGGGCGTTGGGTGCCACATCTTGGGGATTGGGATTGGGATTGGGATTGGGATTGGGATTGGGATTGGGATTGGGATTGGGATTGGGATTGGGATTGGGATTGGGATTGGGATTGGGATTGGGATTGGATTGTTAGTTTGTTACATGGATTTTCTGCCAACTCTGGCTTGAGTGCCCACCGTCTTCCAATGCCAGGTCCCCTATGCGATACCCACGGCCCCATATATAGGTGCCAGGGTACTTCAGGAGGGCCCCCAGCACTGCTGCCTGAGACGCAACCAATTGCATAGCCTGCATCCTGCGACGCAATGGACCCTTCCTTCTGTTCAATGGACCCTCCCCACGCAAGGTAGTTCAGGACGCTGCGTCCTCCATCTCAGACGCAACGTTGAAGGGTCCGTTGCGTCGCAGGACGCAACGTGGGGAGGGTCCGTTGACTAGAAGGAAGGGTCCGTTGCGTCGCAGGACGCAGGGTATGCAATTGGTTGCGTCTCAGGTAGCAGAGCTGGGGGTCCTCCTGATGTACCCTGTCCCCACGTTGTGTCCTGCGACGCAACGGACCCTTCAACGTTGCGACTGCGGCAGAGGACACATCGTCCTGAACAAGCTCCCTATCCTGGCGTGGAAGGGCGGAGTCTAAGATTCGCTCAGGACCATGACACCAAAGTAGATAAGGAATCGAACCTCACCACCCTTCATGGAAATGAAGAAACAGACAAGCTGGCCAAGAGAGCTGGCCACCTCCCTGGAAATACCTTCATCGCTGACAATAGAGGACAGGTGGCCCACATGGACCACACCTGGCCATCTCGCCCACATGGACCACATGGACCACACCTGGCCATCTGTCCAGGCCCCGTTGGCACCCTGCCCGGTGCCCCCTAGGATAGCAGTACCTAACCTCATTAGGGGGGTCGAGGTCAACCTCCCCATCAAGATCCACAAAGGAGTGACCGACACGCATGGTATCTACGCCGCCTACAACATCCCCTGAGCACCTCCCCCATTCTAGCCACCACTTCTAGCTGCAGGCATCAATCCCCTGGTGGCATAAGATACACCTAAATGTGGCTAGGTGGGGCCGCTTATGGAACAAGAAGCTGGCCTATACATGGAAAATGCTATATGGTAGTAGATTAGTATGCACCCTCATCAGATACCTCCCTATTTACCACACATGCCCAGATGGTGCTAGCTGGCTATCAAACACCCACATTTTATTGGGATGTTTATTAATCGGCATAAATTTGCATTACAATTCATATATAGAGCAGTGGGGAAATGGGATCTGGGGGATGGGGGGACTAATGTTTATGGATGCAGGAAAATTGGAGGACCTCCTAATATGGGTCTAGGGGATCAGGCCGCCCCCACTTTTTAAGCCCTTCAACATAACCCAACTCTCCTGAAGAAAACTCAGACAGGACCTCCTCATAACCCCGTACCAGCACACCTGCTCCACTCCCACCACCTGCCCCCCCACATCATCATAGTGGAAGTCAGTTACTTCTCTGACACCAACCACTCTGTTAAATACGTAGAGACAAGGGACCAACATGACCCTCTCCCATGCCCTCAACGACTCCACCAAAGTGTAACCAATACAATCTAGGTTGGTTAGATTGAAGGTGCTTGGCAGTTGGAATGTTAGTTAGCTTGAATGGTTGGATTGGAAGTGCTCAGTAACTTAGATGGTAGCTTGAATGTTCAACTTCGTTGGCTAGATGTATGCTTAATTGGTTTACAAACCTAACTAGGTGATATGGTGTGGCCTTATTAAGGGCTTTTCTTTTCACCTTTTCTGAGCAGCTTCTGGGTAGCTCCCTGAGCAAGCCACTGTGCTAAACCCACATTTCAGCAGTCCTGGGAAGCTGATTGTGTCAGCTTCAAGGTGCAATAGGCTGTGATAGGTTTGGCTGAGCACGGTAGCGAGTCAGGGGAGCTGCCTACAAGCTGATTGTGTCAGCTTCAAGGTGCAATAGGCTGTGATAGGTTTGGCTGATTACAGTAGCCAGTCAGGGAAGCTGTCTAGAAGCTGATTGTGCCAGCTTCAAGGTGCCATATGTAGTGATAGGTTTTGGCTGAATAGGTTAGCCAGTCAGGGAATCTGCCTAGAAGCTGATTGGTGAGCTTCAAGGTGCAATAGGCTGTGACAGGTTTAGCTGATTGCGGTAGCCAGTCAGGGGAGATGCCTAGAAGCTGATTGTGTCAGCTTCAAGGTGCAATAGATTGTGATAGGTTTGTCTGAATAGGTTAGCCAGTTAGGGAATCTGCCTAGAAGCTGATTGGTGAGCTTCAAGGTGCAATAGGCTGTGATAGATTTAGCTGATTACGGTAGCCAGTCAGGGGAGCTGCCTAGAAGCTGATGATGTCAGCTGCAAGGTGCAATAGGCTGTAATAGGTTTGGCTTATTACAGTAGCCAGTCATGGGAGATGCCTAAAAGCTGATTAGTCAGCCTCAAGGTGCAATAGGCTGTGATAGGTTTGGCTGAATACAGTATCCAGTCAGGGAAGCTGCCTAGAAGCTGATTGGTCAGCTTCTAGGTGCAACAGGCTGTGATAGGTTTGGCTGGTCAGGGTAGCCAGTCAGGGACTCAGGGAAGCTGCCAAGAAGCTGATTGTGCCAGCTTCAAGGTGCAATAGGCTGTGATAGGTTTGGCTGATCAGGGTAGCCAGTCAGGGAAGCTGCCAAGAAGCTGATTGTGCCAGCTTCAAGGTGCAACAGGCAGTGATAGGTTTGGCTGCATAGGTTAGCCAGTCAGGGAAGCTGCCTAGAAGCTGATTGGTCAGCCTCAAGGTGCAATAGGCTGTGATAGGTTTGGCTGAATATAGTATCCAGTCAGGGAAGCTGCCTAGAAGATGATTGGTGCACTTCAAGGTGCAATAGGCTGTGATAGGTTTGACTGATCATAGTAGCCAGTCAGGGGAGCTGCCTAGCAGCTTATTGTGTCAGCTTCAAGGAGCAATAGGCTGTGATAGGTTTGGCTGAATACGGTAGGCAGTCAGGGAAGCTGCCTAGAAGCTGATTGTTTCAGCTTCAAGGTGCCATAGGCTGTGATATGTTTGGCTGAGCACGGTAATCAGTCAGGGAAGCTGCCTAGAAGCTGATTGTGCCAGCTTCAAGGTGCAATAGGTTGTGATAGGTTTGGCTGAATAGGTTTGCCAGTCAACGGATCTGCCAAGAAACTGATTGGTCAGCTTCAAGTTGCAATAGGTTGTGATAGGTTTGGCTTAAAAGGGTAGCCAGTCAGGGAATCTGCCTAGAAGCTGAGTGTGTCAGCTCCAAGGTGCAATAGGCTGTGATAGGTTTGGTTTAATACGGTAGCCAGTCAGGGAAGCTGTCTAGAAGCTGATTTTGTCAGCTTCAAGGTGTAATAGGCTGTGATAGGTTTGGCTGAGCACGGTAGCCGGTTAGGGGAAATGCCTAGAAGCTGATTGTGCCAGCTTTCAGGTGCAATAGGTTGTGATAGGTTTGGCTGAATAGGTTATCCAGTCAAGGGAGCTGCCTAGATGCTTATTGTGTCAGCTCCAAGGTGCCATAGGCTGTGATAGGTTTGGCTGAATACGGTAGCCTGCCAGGGGAGCTGCCAAGAAGCTGATTGTGCCAGCTTCAAGGTGCAATAGGTTGTGATAGGTTTAGCTTAATACGGTAGCCAGTCAGGGGAGCTGCCTAGAAGCTGATTGTGTCAGCTTCAATGTGCATTAGACTGTGATAGGTTTGTCTGAATAGGGTAGCCAGTTAGGGCAGCTGCCTAGAAGCTGATTGTGTCAGCTTCAAGGTGCAATAGGCTGTGATAGATTTGGCTGAATACAGTAGCCAGTCAGGGGAGCTGCCTAGAAGGTTCTACTGAAAGCTGAAAAGAAAAGCTATAGAAAGAAGGATATTGTAACATTCTCAACAGCAAAAACAAATGTGAAAAAGGGCTCATGGCCTAGCAGTGAAACAACTGCGCCCTAAAGTCTGACCGTAAGAAATCACCCGTTGGCTGTCAGCAGCGGGGCTGGAACTTCTGTCGCTGAAGCCTTAACGACTGGACTAAAACAAAAAGCTATGGTGGGCTGGCCTTAGGCCAACAACGGACTTAGATAGTTCAAAAACGGAAGGAATCCCATTTAGACGAGTGGCTCAATGGTAGAGCACGTAGAAACAAGAAGGTGCGGTGTTCGAATCCCTACTGATGCACTTGAGTGCTTGCAGTTGCAGTCAACCACCATGGTAGCTTTGTCCAGGTAAAGTAGCAGCCCGTTCTCTTCCGCCGCAAGACGGGGCTCCCTTAACCATGCTCCACCAGGTTGGATCATAAATTTAAAACGTATGTGTCTGCATGGCAATATCCCAAATCACGCACACACCTAAATTCCTGAGGTGTGACTGCGTGAAATCAAGCACACTGCCATCATTTTGCGCATGTAATCACGCAAATCCTGATCCCCTAGTGCGTATTATTCAAATGAATTGACTTCATTCTAGTCATTTTACAGTGATATTAGCAAGCCCATCTATGCCAAGAAGTATATTTGTACCTTAAATATGCAATTGCGGATGATCTGCTATGGTGGCTGTCCCAGCTGTGGCGTACGGGAGGGTCCTCTTAACAGTTTTGTGTCGGGAGACCCACCTCCTGGGGTGAAATTCCTTTCACAGCTCAAACAAAAAAGAGGTGCGTGATTTCATACACGTTTGAGGAGGGGGTGGGGGTGGGGGGGGGGGGGGGCTTGTGTCTGCCACTCAAATTCTCAGAGGGGCTCGAACAACCTTGCCTATGACAACACCTAGGCGTGTCGCAAGCGACGCGGAAAATTGGCTGAGAGTGTTTGCTATCGGAGCGGCAGGTGGTACTGGAATCAAGTTCAGCAGATTGAAGCCAGGGTTTAGGACAGGGCCAGAGGCCAGTAAGCCTAGGGTTGTAACGTGCAGACAAACAGATAGACAATTGGACTACGGAGTGACTTTGGTTGCTCCCTTCCCCCAGAAGGGAGGGCTCCGCCAAAAATGTAATGATGCTGAAGGGTATATTCTCATCATTTATAAATATGGCATGAAATTCCTACTGGGGAGACTTGTGCAATGTTACTCAAATGAAATAAGCAGTATATAGGACACGGTAGCTCTATGTCTTGTTTAAATTGAAGGATGACACATCTTCACTATTACTCTTTCATATGACTCGATGTGTCACAAATTGAGTGACTTGGTGCAACCCCAGTACAGCGCGCTGCCCCCCAAACCTTGCGGAGAGCGAAATGCAGGGGGGTCAGGGGGGGGTATTTCTGACCAGTATAGCCGAACCTATCATAGCCCCCTAGCATCACCATGTAGGAATGGAATGGCGATGGGCCGCACAAAAACATGTACTCATCTATTACTGGTCAATCAGTGACTGTAATCATGCATTCAATTGTGTGATTCCTTTACCTATATATGTTAACGGAAATATAGAAAAGGAAACATAACTTAATATACCATACCTGATCAATAGGTGAAAATGTTTCTTTTGGAGGATGCGCAAAGCAGCTTCCGTCCAGCTCCATTACCCAACCAATGGGCCAATCCCAATGCTTTCAGCTGCATTGGAATGCCTGTCATATCATCTTTCAGCCACACTAGCTAGCTTCATGTTTGGCCCACGAATGGGGAAGAGAGCTGAATGGAAGCTGCTTCGCATACCCCCCAAAATAAACAATGTAGGTGATGTTGTTCAAACTAGATGTAAACTAAGAGAACAGTCCTGAGAAAAGTTGTATTTTACTTATATTGGTGGTTGGCCCCAGTGCAAGCAAACGGGCTGGCCCACTTCACTTCATGCCTCATAATATGGCGTGCCATTTATTTATTTATTTATTTATGTATTTATTTTACTTTTTTTGAAAGGATTTTCACCCCAGGAGGTGGGACCAGCACCACCGACGATTCGAAAAGAAGGGCAGAAAAAATCCTACATTAGTGGGCACCCATTGGAAAGGCAGGGCATGCCAGACCACTGCCAATCATGACTTTCACCACTACCCCTGGTAACCAGGACAGATGAGCCCCCTGTCCAGGTCTGTAGAAGCAGCGGGAAGGAGACAACTAGACAACTCCCACGAGGGTGGAGATTTGACAGTTCTTCCCTAAAAGGTTTGCTCAGGACCATGTGACCAAACAACAGTCGAGGAATCTAACCCGGTAGTTAGTTTAGCCCGGTTAGTTAGTTTAGCCCGGTTAATCCCCTCACTTGGGTTATTCGTCCCCGACCATACCTGGTTGGCAGTGGGGATGTGCAGGGGGGCTTCAAGATATGCATCTTGAGACGAACCCAGTTCCAAGATGTGCATCTGAGAAGCAACGGACCCTCAAATATCTGCGTCCGAGACTCAGCGGACACTCCAAGAACGCAACCGATCAACTGGATCTGCGTCTGGGACGCAAAGGACCCCCCCAAATCTGCGTTCGAGAGCAACAGGCTGTCAAGATCTGCGTCTGCGTCTGAGACACAAGACGCACCGTTTTGAAAGACCCTGGTTAGCAAGTGGGCATGATAAATAATGCATATCTTCCCCTAGAGTTGTGTGGTTGTTGCAATTTACCGACTAAAGTGTTTATTTTATTTTCGCTGTATGAGGGGATTATCACCTGAGGAGGTGGGTCCTAAGCAATTCCGCAACTGAGCGACCAGCCACCAGCAGTCAGCGGTGCGAGAGATCTACTGGGATGTTCGATAGAGACAGGTTGGCGACTTTTCCTAGACACACACGCGTGCACGCGCACGGGCGCACGCCAACGCAAAAACGCTTGAAAAAACGCTCGATCTTGGGGCCACATGGTAGATGGTAGACCACGTGGGCAGTCTAGAGCGCACGCGCGCACGCACGTGGGGCAAAATAATCACATGGGCTGCCCCAAGGGCGGACCTTTGAGATGTGCATTCATTATAAAGCTCGACCAAGTTCTACGGTATTCCCAAACAGCGAAGTCCGGAATACCTCCGCCTGTCGTTTTCTTTTTACACTGGAGCCTCACGCCACCATCATGTCGAGCCCCGAAGTTGGCGTCAAGCAGGCACCCCCTCCCATGGAGTTCAAGCTCCCTGTGGATTCTGAGATGAAGGCCACAAAGATTGTCATCTATTCCATCGCCCAGCCTCACATGAGAGGTGCGCTTCCGGCTTACGTCTTGCCTTGCCTGAAGTAGTTTGTTCCTCTTAGCAGCGCTCCTGCGTGCCTGCCCCGTGCCCGTGTTGCATTTCTTGTTGTCTATTAGGTAGCGCGATCTCGTGCACACACGGCACGAAACCATTATCAGGCAGTCAACTTGAGTATTCATCGTTCCCAATGTATCTTAGATTCATAGATCATAGTATCCGATTTACTGGTCTTGGTAGGTCATGTCGCGTACGACGAAGTCTTTGACTCTGACCCCCCATGCTGACCCCCCCCCACCCCCCACCCCACCCCACCCCCCACCCCCCACCCCCACACACACACCCACACACACCCACCAACCCACCAACCCACCCACCCCACCACACACCCCACCACACCCCACCCACCACACACACCCAACCCACCACCTGACCCCCCACCCCCCATCACCACCACTGCTCTTGTACGCAGCCTTCCATCTCTCCTGGATCATCTTCTTCTTCACCTTCTTCGCCACCTTCGCCCCCGCTGTCCTGATTCCCGTCATCCGTGAGGACATGTCCCTCACCAAGACGGATCTAGGTATCTCCGGTGTCACTGCTGTGTGCGGTGCCATCGGCATGCGAGTCATCATGGGCTTCGTCCTCGATATCATTGGCCCCCGCTTTGGTAATGCCATGACCATGCTTCTGTTTGCACCTGCTGTCTTCTGCATGTCCCTCGTCCAGTCTGCTGGTGCCTTCCAGTGTGTGCGCCTGTTCATTGGTTGCTCCCTGTGCGCCTTTGTCACCTGCCAGTTCTGGGTTGGCTCTATGTTCAACGTGAAGATTGTTGGCACTGCCAATGCTATCACTGCTGGCTGGGGGAACATGGGTGGTGGTGCCACTGCTCTGCTGATGCCTCTCATGTACGAGGGCGTTGCTGACTATGTGCCTGCCTTCCACGCGTGGCGCTACTCATTCTTTATCCCTGGTGGTATCTTCATTCTGCTGGGTGTTGTCTCCATGCTGTTCTCCCAGGATGCCCCCCAGGGTGATTACCGCATGATGAAGGAGACTGGCCAACTGACCCAGAGCAAGGGCAACATCTGGGCTGTGGCCAAGTGTGGTTTGTTGAACTACCGCTCCTGGATTATGTTCATGGCCTATGGCTACAGCTTTGGTGTTGAGCTTACTGTGGACAACCTCATTGTGGACTACCTGTATGACCAGTTCCAGCTGGACCATATGACTGCCGGGGGGCTGGGTGCCCTGTTTGGCTTGATGAACCTCTTCTCACGCGCTTCTGGTGGCATGCTCTCTGACTTGGCTGCCATCCCCTGGGGCATGCGTGGTCGCTTGTGGGTCATGTTCATTCTTCAGCTGCTGGGTGGCGTGTTCTGCCTTGCCCTGGGCCTGGTTGACTACGACTTGACTGCCACCATTGTTGTCATGATTATCTTCTCCATCTTCGTTCAGCAGGCATGTGGTGCCACCTTTGGTGTTGTGCCCTTTATCTCACGCCGTGCCTACGGTGTTGTGTCCGGTTTGGTTGGTGCTGGTGGCAATGTTGGATCTGTTGTCACCCAGACCATTTTCTTCCAGGGCTCAGCGAGCTCCCCTGACATGACCAAGCAGGATGGCCTCGTCTGGATGGGCGTCATGATCATGGGCGTCTCTTTCTTCATTTGCTTTGTCCACTTCCCTATGTGGGGCTCCATGTTCTTCCCCGCCAACCCTGATGTGTCTGAGGAGGACTACTACCTCGCAGAGTGGAATGCTGACGAGGTCGCCCAGGGCTTGCACACTCCCTCTCTGCGCTTTGCCATGGAGTCCAAGTCCAACCGCGGCTCCCAGCGAGGATCCAAGGCCAAGGCCGAGGCTGCTGCTACCATAGCTGTTACTGACGCTGAGGTTAAGCCTGCTGCAGCACAATAGTCAAAATGTCTGATCTTTGCAATGGATGGAAGTATATTTTGTACACGTAAAACCTGTGTTTATTTTTTTGCATGATGACTGAGGCTCATGTTGTAGGCTTGTGGATAAATAGTCAACACAGATTGTTTTCCAGAATGGTTGGGTTTTCACCTCTTGGTGGGTCCCCCTACACGTACCATCCGGTTATTGGCCCACTGGCCCTGTATAGTTGACAAAGCAATATTATATTATATTAGATAGCTAATCAATTAATAAAGTGGCAATTCCAATAGATAGGATAGTTATATTATTATCAATTAATAATATAATATATTATTAGATAGGATAGTCATATTATTATCAATTAATAAAGTGGCAATTCCAATAGATAGGATAGTTATATTAGCTGCAATAAATGGCCTTTGCGTTGCTTTTATGTCATCGGTTTTGAGACGTTGTCCTATGATATCATATGATATAATACAAATTGCATCGAATGATATTGTATATGTATGGTAACTTCAGCTATGGTAGTCAGACTGTCGGCATCATATGATATCATATGATGACATGATAGCATATTGCTTTTCACATATATATGTAGCATGGTCCTAGACAAGCTTACACAATGGCACTTAATGTCCCCATTTGATTTATGCTAGATGTCTTCGTATCGAGGGCCTACTTTTCAGCTTTTCATAGCAGCTTCTAGGCAGCTCCCTGCGCCAACCACTGGCCTGAACTGAACTATTTCAGCAGTGCTGTAAAGCTGATTATGTCAGCTGTAAGGTGGTTGAAGGACGGAGGTTGTGCCAAGCTGGCTGAATAGCCAGACAGGGGAGCTGCCTAGAAGCAGCTGCTTGCAGCTGAAAAGAAAAGCACTCTTGTGAATGGTATCTGCAACTGCTAATGTTCGTCAACCCAATTTTATTTCCGTGAACACTAGCCTAAATCCAACTACTGGATATTGTCAATTTGATGTATTGAGACTATGGGCCCTTGCTCAGTAGTGGAGTGACTTGTTGATTGGGACATATGATGTTGCCCAAAGGTGTGTATGGTATCAACAGCCATCATACAAATTGCGTCAAGTGATATTGTTTATAAATGGTAGTATTAGCCTAGTCAGACTGCCGTCATCATATTGCAGAATTAAATGATCATTGTAGCACGAACTTAGGGCCCCCGTCGGTAACACGATTGTAATGGGTTAAGTTCATCAATGCTTTTTCATTTTAGCCCTTCCTATTACGGGTGGGCAAGTCCCTTTAGCCTGTGGTCTACCCCTGGACTGTAACATATTTAGGGTTTAAGTTGGGTTCAAGTAGACTTTAACATGTAATGTAATATTTACATACATGAAGCCGTCCCCTACTCAATGCTCCTGTCAACAGATTAACACGGTTGCTTGGCGACTGGTAAGACTGTGCTACCTGACTAAGTGAACAGATCTCTATTGAAATTGAAATTTCACATCCGTGTAATATAGCTACTCACAGGACGTGAAGTTAAGGACACCATAGCGCGAGCCGGAGCTAGCTATAGTCACCGTAACAGATCTCTATATATGCGTAGCGCATGCATCATGTGCCCTTGCTCAATAATGAGGGGACTTGTGAATCCCGTCATCAGAAGGAGTGAAGGACACGGCTGCTTAGCCACCAGGGTACTTCAAATGGCCTGATTGGCCAGCGCTTAAGCGCACTTGAAAGCAAAAAAACTGCGCTTTGTAGTGCAAAAAGCGCAAAAATTGCTTGCAGCGCCCACAAGGAGTTGCAAAAAACTGCGCTTAAAGCGCAGAGGGGGTTAAAAAGTCAGCGCTCAAAAGCGCGCGCTTTGAATTACCCTTTTAGCCACTCGCTGGAAAGAGTAAAAGACCGTGCTACCTGCCCATGTAAAGATATTTATATACATGCTTAATTCATTTGAGAACATGGGCCCTTGCGCAGCGATGAAGGGACACATTAATCCTGCCAACAGAATAACACGGCTGTATGTACCGTAAGTTACAGTCCAGGGAAAGACCACACAGGTAAAAGGAACCTGCCCAACCTCGAAAATCGGGATCAAAAATCAAAACCCGCCAATGCTAGTGCACATAATATTTTGGGCCCCGCCACATCATGTGCCTATGGTAGCATATAATCGAGATGGCAAAATAAAGAAATGGGCACTAAAGCGGTGTGCATTGAGAAACTGAGCTACTAACCCGTACTTGAACTAGGTTACATGGTTGCAGCCTTCATAGCTGCTTGCCGTCTTCGGCAGTAACATAATAAATTCAAATCAAAGCACTCATTTCAAAATATACTTGATCTAATTAATCCATACACTAAATGATAAACAAAGGCAACTTCTCACGATCTAACACCTAACACGTGCATACGTTACAATGACTAATGTAGCAACTCGATGTATCTTCCACCATCTTGATGCATACCGGTACTAGATCCACTCACTCGTCACATATGGTGACAAGCGTGCTCATGCCGGTCAATGATATGGCATGGGTGCAGATTGTGGAACACAAGGTGCCTAACTATTTATATTTCCAGGCCCCACAATGGGACATCACTCGAAATACTCCACGTTCCACGAGCATATCCCGCAACACCCTTAAATATTATACTATATATAATTATTACTTATTATACTTCATATTTAGTTAAACGTATATTAACCATGGGGTGGCAACTGGTTAGGCTACACCCCCAGGTTGCCCCAATCTCGTCTACCACGATGCCTATGGCATCCAAGGTTGTTTATCTCGTCTGTCAAGATGCCTGTGACATCCCATCTCACAGGAAGTGCAGTGCCACAGTCCCTCAGGAGCGAGTCTGAGGGTTTGAGCATCGGGGGAGGGTACAAGGGTTGTTCAGAACGTGATATGCGTCTGGCGTCTTACACGCACATCTTGGCGAGTCCCGTTGCGTCCCAGGTACAGACTTTGGAGGGTCCGTAGCGTCTCAGACGCAGATCCAGCAGCTGTTTTAAGTTGTGGAAGGTATGTCACCCAGAAGGTGGGTCTCCCTACACAAACCAGCGACACCGAGGATTCAGTTAGAATGGCGTTGCCACTCCTACAAAATAGTAGGCGCACTTGGGGATATACCGACCCTCAACCAAACGAACATGCACCACTACCCCTATTGACCACGGTCTGTTGCGTTTGTTGGAGGGTCTGTTGTATCTCAGATGCAAATCTTGGAACTGGGTGTGTCTCAAGATGCAGATCTTGGAACTGGGTATGTGTCAAGATGCAGAGCTTGGAGTCCCCCTGAACAACCCTGGTGGGACTTGAAGAGCTCTACCCCCATTTCACAATAGCTCCTGCCCAAGTGAGGCCAGCTCCGAAACCAGCCATGGCCAGCTGCAAAGATTTGAAAGGGGGGTGGGGACCAAGGGTGAGAAAGTGAACCCGTGAATTACCGTGTAATAGCCTGAAATAACCCGTGAAATAGCCTGAAGTAGCCTGAATTACCATAAAATAACCTGATGCAGATTGAAAGTGTAGTTTGTCAATAGCCTGTTGTTTCTGCAAGGTGCCCAGAGGAGTAGGTTCTGAGGGGGGCCTTCTGTGCCGGTACAGTGGATAGCATTCATGTGAGAAAGCCACTGCAGGCACTATTTATTTTTGGCGGAGCCCCCTCTTCAGGGAGACGGGAGCCCCCAAGGTTACTCATTTGTCCGTCCGTCCGACCGACCGTCTGACCGAGACGAAGCCTGACACGTCAGCCAACGGTCTCGTAACTAAATCGCTTCCGTTGCCACCTGTCGCTTCGTCGCAAACCCTCTCCGCCAATTTTTAGCGTCGCTTGCGACGC
Organism: Chlamydomonas sp. ICE-L; assembly: GCA_013435795.1. Classification (NCBI taxonomy): domain Eukaryota; kingdom Viridiplantae; phylum Chlorophyta; class Chlorophyceae; order Chlamydomonadales; family Chlamydomonadaceae; genus Chlamydomonas; species Chlamydomonas sp. ICE-L. The sequence continues at coordinate 127,468,650 of JACBWV010000610.1, read as the reverse complement.
TGCATATAACTTGTTTGGGCTACACATAGCAGCTTCCGTCCAGCTCCATTAGCTAGACACTAGTTCAAGTCTAAAGCTTTCAATCGCATTGTAATGCCTGCCATGTCAGCTTTCAGACGCATGAGCTAGCTTCATGTTTGGTTTAAGCATGGGGAAAGGAAGCTGCCTAGAAGCTACACAGCGTAGTAGGAAAAAGAAACAACCAGTGCAGATTTTGCTGTTAATGACAAGATTGTGCACAGTTCAGCCATTTTGCACAGGCTTGACTAAAGCTGCATGTGCTCACACAAAAATAAGAGAGAGAGAGAGAGAGAGAGAGAGAGAGAGACAGAGAGAGAGAGAGAGAGAGACCTAACTAGATGGCATACTGCATTTTATCTTTTAAGGTTGTTCTCTGACTGGCTCTCTAATTGTCTCTCAGTTCTGAATGAGGTGTTTATGTTTCCTGTGCAGCTGGATTAGTTGCGTGACACCGTTTAACACACAGAGAGAGAGAGAAAGAGAGAGAGAGAGAGAGAGAGAGAGACCTAACTAAATGGCTTATTGTATCTTATCTATGAGGACTGTTCTCTGACTGGCTGTCTAATTGTCTCTCAGTTCTGAATCGAGGTGCTTATATTTACTGTGCGGCTGGATTAGTTGCGTAACACCGTTTAACGGAGAGAGAGAGAGAGAGAGAGAGAGAGAGAGAGAGAGAGAGAGAGAGAGAGAGAGACCCCCACCCCCTTCACTATACCTTAGTTAATTGGCTTTCTGTACTTTCTCGATAATAGGGTTGACTAGATGACTTATTCCTAATGATAATTTTGGTGTTTTTTATTACTGTGTGGCTGGACCGCAATTAAATTGTGTAACACCGTTAACCAGAGAGAGAGAGAGAGAGAGAGAGAGAGAGAGAGGGAGAGGGAGAGGGAGAGAGATAGACTTAGTTGTGTAACACCGTTCACTCGAGGGAGGGAGAAAGAGAGAGATGACACTTACCACATCTCCCTTCTTGATAGACCCTGATCGCACTGCCCCATCCAGGGCAAGAGGAATGGATGCAGCCGAAGTGTTGCCCACATCAGCCAAGTTTGACACGACTCGTTCTGCACAGGCAACAATGGAAGACATGATGAGAAGAGTGAACGCATTAGTATATACCCTCTCAGTCCCTCACCCCCTCTCCTACTTCCAGTCTTCTGCCTCTCCCCCCTTCCCCCCCCCCCCCCCTGTCGCACAAGCTCTCTAGCTTCCAATTCACCCATCCTCCAACAGCAGCTGTCACAGACATGTAATCCCTTACCCCCCTTCCTGTCCACCCTAACCCATGCACACGTTCCTCGCTTCCCTCCTCTCCACCCCTCCTTCCCACCCTAAAAACTCTTTTCAACCCAACAAGCTTATCCATGCTCCTTAAAACCCCCCCACCTCCTCTCCATTTGCTCCAATTAAGATTTTCCTGGCAATTTCTTTTTACTGCGAAAGACGGCAAGCAGTCAAATTGCTGACTGAACCTATGTAACCAAGTACAAGCTCAAGTTGAGGTTACAAACCAGGCTAGCAGGGGCTGCCCTATTTCCCCTGGCAATTTTTTTTTACTGCCAAAGACAGCGAGCTGCCAAATTGCTGGCTGGACCTTTGTCACCAAGTTCAAGTTGAGGTTACGAACCAGGCTAGCAGGCTGCCCCATTTTCTTGGGAATTGGCTTTTGTACTCCCTAAGACGGCGAGCTGCCAAATTGCTGACTGAACCTGTGTAACCAAGTTAAATTCACCCCCTCTCCATACCTTAAGGCAATCCAATCCGCTGTGCCGCAGCGTCTATGATCCTCTGGTTAGCCTGGTGCATGAAGAGCCACTTAAAATCTTGGGGCTGACCCATTTTTCCTGGGAATTTGTTTTTTACTGCTTAAGACGGCGAGCAGCCAAATTGCTGGCTGGACCTTTGTCACCAAGTTCAAGTTGAGGTTGCGAACCAGGCTAGCAGGGGCTGCCCCATTTTCTTGGTTATTTGTTTTTTTACTGCCAAAGACGGCGAGCAGCCAAATTGCTGACTGCGCCTGTGTAACCAAGTTCAAGTTCACCCCCTCTCCATACCTTAAGGCAATCCAATCCGCTGTGCCGCAGCATCTACGATCCTCTGGCTAGCCTGGTGCATGACAAGCCAGTTAACTTCTTGGGGCTACCCCATTTCCCCTGGTAATTTGTTTTGTTTTACTGACTGAGACGGCGAGCTGCCAAATTGCTGGCTGGAGCTATGTAACCAAGTTCAAGTTCACCCCCTCTCCATACCTTTAGGCAATCCAATCCGTTGTGCTGCAGCGTCGATGATCCTCTGGTTAGCCTGGTGCATGACAAGCCAGTTAACGTCCTCTTTTGAAAGGTTGGCATTCACTAGGGCCTCCTCGATCACCTGCATGCGCGAATGAAAAATGGGAATTTGTTTTTGGATTTGCTTGCGCAGGTCCGCGTTTACATTTTCCTGGTAATTTGTTTTACTGCCAGTGATGGCAAGCAGCCAAATTGCTGGCTGAAGCTATGTAACCAAGTTCAAGTAAACATCCTCTTTCGAAAGGTTGGCATTCCCTAGGGCCTTCCCGAGCACCCGCATCCAGCAAAAGCTTGGGCGGGGGAAAGGCGGTCTAGGTGTGTGTGTGTCGGTGTGTGGGCGTGGGAGGGTCCCAAATGTGTGTCGGTGTGTGTGCTCTCTGTGTCCCGTTCGAACCACCGAACACACACTGTGGCGGGGAGTCCAACGGTGTCAGTCAGTGTCTGTACGGGTTGTCGGGCAGCGGCCGCGGGGGATGGAAGCAGGAGTCTAAGTGTAGTGCTGTGTGTCGGTGCGTGGCTCACGTTTGCTTTCTAGGGACGTGGTCGGGGGGGGAGCGGGGGGCGGTCATCTGTAACGAGAGGGATGGCGTGCGGAGTGATGGAAGTGTAGTAGGTGTTTTTCGGCTTTTTTTTGTTGACGCATGGCATGTTGTGTGTGTGGGTGTGGTGTGGACAAAAGGGCTTTGGCCTGGACTAGATTTGACAAGGAGGTTTTGAGGAGCAGGCTTCTATTTGAGCGCCATTATTCGATTTTGAGCACTCAGCCACGATTTCAGTAAGCAGAGCGCTTCTAGGACAGCCCCGTCTTTTCCATGTCAACTACTTGGCCGCCAAACATGGACTAGCTTAACTCGCGTCGGACATGTAATAAACCCTACAAGTCCATGGATCCTTTCCCCCCCCCTGTCTCCCCCCATATCAACCTGAACAGTCCATGGAGCCTTTTAGGAACTGTGCCCCCCCCCCCCCCCACCCCCCCCCCCCCCCCCCCCCCCACCCCCTTGGTGTGCCCCCCCCCCCACCCCCCATTGGTGGTTGAATGAATGGGTCGACTGAAGTCACAGACCAACGACCGGGCAACTGACAGCCTGACTAAGGGTACGCATGAGGTGGGGTAATGGCGGGGATAACATTACACTGCTGGCCTTTTGGAGTCCAGATGTGCCCTCACTTTGGATGAGGTGGGGGTCAACAGTCTTTCAAATCTGTGGAGTCAGTGAACTCAACAACTTAGCCAGACAAAGGTCCAAGTGGTTTGGGTTATGGTGGTGAATGCATCAGTACATCAAAGAATGAGGGGGCTATGGGGGTTGACTGCCCCCCCCCCCCCATTGGTGGTTGAATGAATGAGTTGACTGAAGTCACAGACTAACGACTAGGCATCTGACAGACTAACTGAAGGGACGCATGAGTGAATACATGAGTGTATCAAATAATGAGTGGACTATGGCTATCTTCAAACTCGGAAGTTGAGTCATCTACATAGCACGAACTCTGGGCCTGTGTCGTGTCGAAGACTGCCCCCCCCCCCCCCCCCCCCCCCCCCCCCCCCCCCCCCCCCCCCCACACACACACACACACACACACACACACACACAAATTGGTGCTTGGCCCCAGTGCAAGCAAGCTAACAGGCTGGCTGGCCCCCTCAACCCCACGCCTCGCCGTAAAGCGATTTATTTATTTAACATACAAGCATCCAAATCGACGTTCCATTCCTTGGGCTATTATTAGCACACTGAGCTCACCCTCCCAGGCGATGCATGAGAACTCACAAGGCTGGCTCCCTTTTCAACCCCGTCGCAACAACTGAACCCTAAGAGTCTGGCCTGATAAAAGAAAGCTCGGCCCTAGTTGGCAAGTGACGCACCGCGGGCACTTTCTTGACAGCAAACTTGAAGACCTCGGTCCCTGACATTTTCACGTTTGCATATGAGCCTTCAGAGCTGGCCCCAGTCTCGCTATTGGGCTTGTCACCCTGCCAAGTTCAGAGAGGTTGGAGGATGCATGAGTCAGTCAGTCAGTCAGTCAGTCAGTCAGTCAGTCAGTCAGTCAGTCAGTCAGTCGTTAGTCCATTCACTTCATACAATCATACGTGGTGGAATAGGTAGCTTAGGTACATGCTTGCGTTGGTATGTGAGTAGGCAGGCAAGCAGGAAGGTCGGTGGGTAGGCAAGCAGGTTGGTAAGTAGGCAGGCTAGCAGGTCCGCAGGGGTCGGGTCGGACGGCAGGCCTAGCAGTCAGTCGCAGGGTCGCTCGGTCGACGGAAGGCAGGCTAGCAGTGTCCGCCACGCGTCGGTCGTCGGAAGGCAGGCTAGCAGGTCGCAATGGTCGGTCGAGGGTCTGCGTCGACCGTCCGGGTCGGGTAGGCAGGCTAGCAGGTAAGGTAGAGTAGCAGTAGTAGCCGTAGGTAGGATAGGTAGGTAGGTAGCCGTAGTAGGCTAGGTAGCGTAAAGCAGGTTGGTAGGATAGCGTGTAGGAGGTAAGTAGGTCAGGTGAGTAGCGTAGTAGTGTGAGTAGAGTGTAGGTAGGTAAGCAGGTGTTAGAGTCAGTAGGGTAGGAGTAGTAAGCCAGGTTGCAGTACGTAGGCAGGGCTAACAGTTTATGTGTGGTAGGTAGGTAAGGTAGGTAAGGTAGAGGTAGCGTATGGTAGGTTAGTAGGCTAGCGACAGGGTTGGTAAGATCAGGCAAGGATAACAGCGACTGTGCGGGGGTGATGAAGTGGAGGCGGGAGGGAGCGGAGGGGAGAGAGGATCAGAGCCAAGAGGTGGCAGTAGGGGAGGTTAGGCAAGCCAGGGGGGTAGACAATGCAAGGATATATTGAGGAGGCGAAAAAATATCACACCAGACGACAATGTTGCAAGAGAAGCACGTACACGATGAAGGGGTTGGAACAAATAGCGCAGTCGCTGGGTGATGTGGGTACAGTGGCTAGCTAGTTAAGGCAGGAGGGAAAAGAACTTGTGAGAGAGCAGGGCGGCAAAGGGGAGGAAAACCTAAAATTTTTCTTCTAGTGAAGAGGGGGTTTCTCGATGAGTCGCAATAAACGGAAGGTCTGGTGTAACCTATGAGAAAGCTAAGGATGGGAAAGGCTAGATGGCGATTGCATACTGGAAAAGGGGGCTTTTTTTTATCGCTAGTGGTTATGGGAGATCCAAGAGCTATGTCGGTCGGCGAAGAACAGGCAGGAGGAATTTATTCGCCGTCCAAGACGGGGTGGTGGTGTCTTTGTTGTTTGTTGAAGGGAGCATGTTAACCATATCTGACGGTAATCGTGGAAGTGAGAGGGAAAAGATTGTGCAGGGGCCCTGAAGATACGGACGTGAGTGAAAGGGCTTCACCAGTACCTAGGTGCGAGGTGGAATGAAAAGGCATGTTTGCCCTCTTTTTGAACATATCCCAATCTACCGTTTCACCTCCCAATTCTGCCACCATCAAAGGCCTAGGCCTCAGCCAGACCCCCTCACCCCCACCCCCCCCCCCCCCCCCCCTCTATGGATTCCCTCTCTATCAGTTGATAATAAATGAAACATTAAATAGCAATATGAGACGAAGCTAAGAGGCGGGGGACAGCTGTTTGCTTTCCTGGGGCCAACCACCCTCACAACCGTATCCAATCGGCCCACCCATTCCCACTGCCAGCCCGCGCCACGTCCCCCCCATCCCCGTGTAACTACTCTCAAACAGCCCTGTCCACCACACTTACAATTCGCTCCCGCCTCAAACATCCTTAGTCAGCCACCTGCATATGCCCCCCCCCCCCCCCTCAACACACCCACATGCATATGCACACCCACACCCATCATACACCTACCCATAACATCAGGACCAAGAGTTCTCAGGCCAAATGCTCAGGTTCGAGGAACAAACTACAAACTACTAAGTGTTTTTAAATCCCAAATCCAACTCATCCACTTAATGGCTGTACTATGAATCATGCACTCGTATGTCGAGACATGTACTCTAAGTATTAATGTTGATCATATTAATGTTGATCATGCTAATGTCTATAATAACTTGCAGAAAAAAGGCGCGTCGAAAACATCAAGAAAGGCATTCAATGCCAAAATCAGGCAGATTGCTCTACATTATATGAAACAGATACAAAACAAAACAAAAAGGTCCATAGATGCTGTTTTTGATACAGCATATATGGATAATGATATACTACCACAAAAGCATATGTAAAATTCCCCAAACTAGAGACATGTTGAGTCATGTACTATAGGTTGGGAGGTCAATGTCGTTCTGGTTCCAAGATATCAGGGGATATGTCATATGATATCATACGATATGTTGATATCTCGTACGACAGTGTATGATATGTAGGGCCCGGCATATCATATGATTTTGACCAAAGGCGAGTTTGATATCGTATGATATCATATAAATTCCATCATATGACATTGTATGTAAATTGTAACTTAAGCCTAGTCAGACTGCCGGCATCATATGATGTCATATTGCCTATCCCTAACGACATAACATACAACAATTTACATATCATGCGATACATACATAAGTTCCAAAGCTTGCGCTACAGCGATAATTTTATTCTACAATTTTAATTAAGTCGTCATGCTTCTGCAGTATAAAAGGCTTGGGTGCGGGGTGCCCTGTATTGTTCGAACACCTGGACGGAGGCAAGGAGAGATGTAAAGACAGAGAACGGAGAGAGACTCGGGGGGGACTTAGGGCTTCAGCCCTGGGGCCCTGGGGGGCCCAGAGGGGGCTAAAGCGAAAAGGCTCACATCGGTCTAATTCTACAATTGTAATTAAATTTTCATGCTTCTGCAGTAGAAAAGGCTCTGCATAGAAAAGGCTCTGCATGGAAAAGGCTCACATCGGTCTCTCCAGTCAACAAAGCGTGAAAGTGCATCTGCGCCGACGACCAACACATTCTTGCATGATCCCGTCTTGATAAACTGGGAGGCTGTGATCATGCCCAGAACAAAGCCAGAGCAGGCAGCTGTCAAATCGAAGGCCACTGCATTGGTGGCACCAATCGCTGCTTGCACCTACACAGTATCCCATTGCGTGTGTGTGTGTGTTTTGGGGGAGGGGGGGGGGGGGGGGGGGGGGGGGAGTTAGCCCCTAGTTAAGTTAGCCCCCAGTTAGGGTAGCCCCAGTTGCACCTGCACCCCCAATAAGTTAGCCCCAGGTGGCACCAATCGCTGCTTGCACCTGCACAGTATCCCATTGATTAGGGATGTTAGCCCCCACTTAAGTGAGCCCCAGTTGTGTAAACCTTTTGCGCCCACTTTAGTTATCCCCGGTTGCATCAACCTTCTGTCCCCAGTTTAGTTAGCCCCAGTTGCGTAAACCTTTAGCACCCAATTTAGTTAGCCCCAGTTGGGTAAACTTTTAGCCACCACTTCAGTTATCCCCAGTTGCGTCAACCTTTTGCCCCCAGTTTAGTTATCCCTGTTGCATAGACCTTCAGCCACCAATTTAGTTAGTCCCAATTGGGTAAACTTTTAGCCACCACTTCAGTTCGCCCCAGTTTCGTCAACCTTTTGCCCCCAGTTTAGTTATCCCCAGTTGCGTCAACCTTTTGCCCCCAGTTTAGTTATCCCCAGTTGCATAGACCTTCAGCCACCAATTTAGTTAGTCCCAATTGGGTAAACCTTTAGCCACCACTTTAGCTAGCCCCATTTGCGTGAACCTTTAGCACCCAATTTAGTTAGCCCATTTGCACCTGCATTAAATCCCATAGTCGTGGGGAAGTTAGACCCCAGTTTAGTTAGACCCCACATTTGTTACAACTTGACCCTGAACCCTAAACACAAAATCTGAACCTTTAAACCCCCTAAACTTAACTGGGGGATAAATTTCAGAGTACAGCACCAGCAGCAGTAGGCATGGGGCAGAGGCAGGATGATAGGCACAACACTAGCAGCAGTACGCATAACAGCGCATGACTGGGCCAGGTCTGGCCTCCCGTTACGACTCAGTCATGAGACTAACAAATCATCCTAAATAAGCTCTAGTAACCTGGGTGCAGTTGGCATAACAAAGACATAGACAAGCTGTCAACCGACTTTCCATATTGTATGTAGCCCAGGTTTAAAATTAGGGAATGGACCCAGTGTCTATACGTAGCACCATGGTGCTCTTTCTAGCTTTTGGGGTGCTGCAAGCTATTTTTTTAACCCCCCAAAAGCAACCCACAAAGCTTTGCAGCAGCACCCTCAAAGTTCAAAGGAACGTAATGTCACACTCGTGTTTGTAGCACCATCAATAAAAGCCTGGTGTGCCACTAAACCCCTTCCACAGCTGGCCTAGGCCAATGTTGTCCCCTTGCGTGGCCCCTGACGCACTCCTATCCCAAACTGGATAGCCAGTCATACAGTGAACCTACACCTATAATCTCGATGGAAGGGACAACGTTCCGAATATGCAGATCACCTGATCTCATGAACCATACTGCTACCGACCCACCAACCGATTCGAGGCAGGAACCCTGATGGATGGAACCAGCGTCCAACAGTGCTCTCGTGCCCTCGTGGTAAAAATAGGTGATTGCCTAGCATCCCATGCGAAGAGAAGAACGGTTGGGACGCTGGCTCCGGATCCCCTAGAATGTGCAAGTCACTGGCCCACCCACCATCCATTCTGCCAAATCAGCACCACCATCGTTGGCACCCACGAACTCAGATCACCGGGGGATGTGCCGAGAATTGCAATTACGCATCGCGTGGAACTTACCGTGCATGCATCTCCGAAAACATCGTCGGGGCTTGAGGTGGCGAAAATGATCTGCAGGGCGGATCAGTGGGATCATCAATTGTGGACACGATTATGCTGATGTGGGAACTGAGCATGGAGCATAGAGCATTACCATATCGATATCAGCAGCGGCAATGCCTGCCATCTCCAAGGCACTTGCGCACGCCTTCTCGGCGAGCATGGCGATGCTCTCGTCCTTCCCCAGTATGTGCCTTTTCCGAATTCCTGTCCTGCTAGCGATCCATTCATCGTTCGTATCCACGTACTTTGATAGGTCGTCGTTCGTTAGGAACCCTTCCGGAATCGCTGAGCCCACCCCCACCAACCGGACGCCCTTCATTGCTGCAGCTTCACATCGGACAGCACGTCGAACGGGTGCAGATGCCTGTCGAGGCCGAGAAGCAGCTGGCTTCAGGTCCCGGTTTGTATTAACTGATTTTGACAGACGCATCGGAGACAATTGTCGAATAAATTGAGGAACGGAGAGGTATACGCTCGATGCGCTTTCCAAAGATCAGTCAACCTGCTCAACGGTAGGGCGGTAGATTGAATAGCGATGGCCCGTCGCGATGGCCGTAGTACCGTAGTGCCTGTCCGGTCCCGTCAGCAACGAACACTGGCTGACACCCTTCTAGTCAGGCTGACACTGACCCCGCCTCGCACTATTTCCGAACTTGATGCATACAGCCAGATGCAGCGCATGTTTCTTGGTGAGCTGACACAATTTCTTTACACCTTCCCCCTGGAATTACGTTAGCTCTTGGCTTTTTCTGTTCGAACCTGGCTTCGGTCTGTTGCACTCGATTCCGGTGCCACCTGTCACTCCGACAGCCAACACTCTCCGCTAATTTTCGCTTTTGCCCCCTCTGAACCCGTCTGGACCCCCATGTCGCCCCAGGTTCCACCCCTGCCCGCCCCTGGCCTGGGTTCCACCCAGAGAGAGGGATGCCACGGGGGCGGCCCAGACCCGGTCGGGATCAGAGGTTCCACCCCTCTGGTTCCACCCGTGTCCGCCCGTGTCCGGGGGGGTTAAGCTAGGGCCAGATCTGGTTACACGTTTTGGCATGTCTCTAGGTCAGTGCTGTTTCGACCGGGACAAGATTTTTTTTTGATAGACCTTTAGTTGACAGCTTCGTGGTGAAGGAATGCAAAACACATTTGTGTCCCTGTCGAACCAGCACCTCCAAATAGTGGCCTCGACAGGCCCCAAAAAGACAAAAATAGGGCAAAAAAGTTACCCTTATTTCACTTTTGTTTGAACCACAATTTTCAGCTCGACTTCAAAACACCCTTAGCCAAGATGCAAAACATTATTGAAAAAGACAAACCTTTCCGTTCTGGGCTTCAGATAGGATTTGGCACAGATCATATAATTTGACCGAAAATGTGCCCAAAATGGCACATATCTTGTGTTTCAAGATTCTCATACAAGTTGGAAACTCAATCCAAGTTGCAGGTGACTAGTTTTCACCCTCCCAGCATATTCTACCCAGATGGATTTGGTGAAGAAGTTGAGGAGGTCAGTAAGGTCACCCATGTGACCTACACAAGTACAAAGCAAGTACAAACTCCTGTCCAAATCTGACACCCTTGAATGGGTATTTTGGTCCATTCCTGTCTTCAAAACCTTTTGGCTTGCTCGCTGTTCCAAACTTTATTCTGATGCGATTTTTTCTTTCAATGAATTATGCTCTCGTTGCATATCTCAATGGCTCTCATTAGCCTTAATTATGGCCAAAGAATATGGCCCAGAAATGTTTGCCCCCAATATTATGATTCACCCTTCGTCCCACTCCATCACCTGGAATGGCCCTTCCTTTAACCAACCTATTTCTTTCCCCATCTCAGGCCAATCTTCATCCCTGTAAGCAAGTTTTTTACAGCTTTATAGCAACGCTTTCTTTAGTAGCTTTGGTACTCAGTAATCCTCGATAACACTACCCTATCAAGGGGTAGTTTTGTCGTCATACTGCTGAGTACCATCCCCTTGTGCCTCTATCCTGGTAGCCCTCGACAAAACTGCTCTATCGGGCAGCTCGCCGGGGATATCTTGGTTGCCCTCGACAACACTGCTCTATCGGGCAGCTCGCCGATGTACTGCCAAGTACCACCTTAGAGCCCTGGTTTTTAAGGTACCTAGGCGGCCTTCGACTCCACTGCTATACTGGTCAGCTCGCCGATGTACTGCCAGTACCACCTTGTTTTCAGTTTCTATCACTTTATTGTTACGTCCTCCCCTACGTTCTACGACTGGCAGCAGTAACTTCCTGCCAAGTCCATTGACCCAGGCCAGCTAGGGCTACGTACCGGCACCGCCCGGCATTGCCCTAGTGCTATGCCCTCCCAAGTCCTGCCATCTAGATCTGGTTTGCAGGACTGCTTAGCTTGCAGCCCTCGACGCCACTGCCCTATTAGGGGGCAGCGTCGCCGATATACTGCTAAGTACCGCCAGACTTTTCAGTTGTTTTCACTGTCTTCTACTCATTGTAACAATATTTCCTTTAAAAAAAAGTACAAAGCCAGGCCATTCCCAGCCCTTGCAGGCTGGCATACCGACCCGCAGCAGTCGGAACGAGAGGCAAGATCATGCAGTTTCTGACAATTCAACTTCAGGCATTATGATGGATGGCACAATTCGATGGCGATTGATCGATTCCCTGGCTCGATCTGTGCTCTGCTGAGCTCGCGGCAGTCACTTACGTACGATCGTGTACCCTCGGGACTTCCGGGAAGCTTTCTCCACAGGCCACGGCAGGATGCGAAAATACGATGCAAACTCCGGAAATTGCTTTGCGTTTGCTTTTGTTCTTCACGGAGACATCGCAAAAGAAATAACCAGTTTTGGGCCTGGGGGCCCCGGAGCTTAACCCTCCCGCCCGTGTCTCACTATCTCTCCGTCTCTCTCCGTCTCTCCAGGAGCTATTCGGACGATTCCGGCCACCTCAGCAACCAAACATTTGGCTCGTAGTTGGAATGCGCAAGACTAGAGGTGCCAGCATCGCAGCGGCCAAGATCCTTCGAAAAAGTTGTCGAATGTTTTGTAGCTCATTCCGCCACTAGTAGCTACTTAAACTTACTCCACTATTTATATTTATACGAAACTCCCAGCCTCCATCCTCGCCAGGGACCTGCTCCTCGCCCTATCTCGCAGTCTGCAGATCAAGTTTCTTAACTATTCGCCCCCTGCCCTGCCCGTGACAAGGCTGCAGGCTGTGTTCGGCAATGTAATTAATGTAATTAATATATGGACAATCCTGGGATGATCTGCTGAAATACCGAGGATGAGTAACAGAAATACCCAAGCCGACTACCAAACCAACCCAAGCAGGTTGTTAATGTACCGAATCTAGTCTACTGAACTACTGAGGATGATCACTAGAAATGCGCAAGCTGGTTTGCATAAATAACCAAGCTACTTCACAGGAATGCCTAGGGTGGGGAGTCATCAAGTGATAGCCAGGCCAATTGCTTGCTGGAGCTATGCATCCAAGTTGAAGATAATTGCGGACTAGGAAAGTCCCAGGCCACTTGAATTTGAACCCGCAAAGTGCACTCACTGGTTTCTTTCACTATATCCAAGAACATCCCAGAGTGTACTGAAGAACCATGGACTTGAACTTGGTTACGTGGCTCCAGCCTTTAAGGCTGCTCGCCGTCTTCTGTAATTTATACAACGAATTAAAATCAAAGTTTTCTTACCAAAATAAATACATGATCTCCAATCTCTTTGTACAATCATACTTCATAAACAAACAAAGGCCATGAGGCAAAATGGAGACGCAGTCACGCAACATGCGATTAATGCTTCTACAAAAAAGGATTTTCGTTTTAGCCCCTCCTGTCACGGTTGGGCAAGTCCCTTTAGCATACTTGGCGTACCCCTGGACTGTAGCAACATACATACATATGTGCAAGGCTCAGCTCCGGCTTACGCTATGGCGTCCTTAACTTCACGTCCTGTGCGTGAATGTATTACACGGGTACGATGACTATAGCTAGCTCCGGCTTATGCTGTGGTGTCCTTAACTTCACGCCCTGTGAGTAACTGTATTACACGGATGTAACAATTTCAATTTCAATTACACGGATGTAATAATTTAAATTTCAATGTGCAATGCTCTCCAGGGTAACACAATGTTCTCGAAGATGCTACATGTAGCACAAGTACTAAATTATGTAACTAAGTGTATCCAGGTTGCTGCGTAAAAGCTTTTGGGGGGTGCTTAGGGGGGCTAAAAAAGCTGCTAGTAGCATCCCATGGGCTCCTTGGGGCACCATGATGCTACGTAAAGAAACTGGATATTTCCCTTATCATGGATTCTGTATGTACATGTTACAGTCCAGGGGTAGGCCAAATAGGCTAAAGGGGTTTACCCAACCGTGATAGGAAGGCTTGAAAATAAAAGGCGTGTATGAATTGAACCCCAAGTTGCCAGAAGTAGTTGTAAAAGTCCCTAATGGCAGGACAGAAAGGGCTAACAAGGACCCTGATGCTCTCCTGTCACCTCGATTCCAGTTTGCCTGCTGTGTGTAAGTATATGACAGTCCAGGGGTACAACGTGAATTTTACCAATATCTGTCAATGCTGATCCTGATGCTTACTCACGCATTGCGGCATGGGGACACTGGTTAATTCCCTGTTTGTCTGTCTGTCTGTTACAGTCCAGGGGTAAGCCAAATAGGCTAATGGGACTTGCCCATCCGTGACAGGAAGGGCTAACAAGAAGAGGCATCGATCTACTCCTGGTTGCCTGGTACCCAACGTCCAGGTCCTGAAGTGGATCTCTTCTTACTCATTATCCCCACCAACGGTAGCTTGGCCCAACGTCGATACGCCTGCTCTGGGTTCACGGAGTGGTACCAATCCGGCTGTTCCTGATAAGGATTCAGGCGGTAGTTCTGCAGCAGCTCCTCACCGTCCTGGATGGTGCGGGTGGCAACGAGAGCCAAGCCCTGGGAGTAGGGAATGGACACTAATATAAGTGTTTGAAAAACTAATATTATTATTGTGTCACAATAATATTAGTTTTTCAAATAAATGATAAATTCTGGTGAGACGGCTCGTCATTCTAATTTTAACTAACATTCAGTAATATTACTCATTCACTAAAATGAACGAACTTGGTCTTTCCCTACCTGAGAGGGGGCAGCGTATTAATATTCTTTCTAGCGTATTCATATAAAAAGGCGTAGAAAAGCAATGCTTCAACATTGGCCTTTTTTATGGTCTGGAGTTTTATACATTTATTTGGCTACAACTACTTGTATACATTTATTTGGCTACAACTATTTTTATACATTTATTTGACTACAACCGAGGGGGGGGGGGCAAGAAAAAGGTTTTTGGACCTCATGTTCGATATGGATAGAGAAGCGCAAGCAATAGTCGATAAAAAAAAATCATGTCGATACACCCACAGGCGGCCGAGATACAGGGGGGGGTGGGGGGGGGAGGGGGTCCGACCGTTTTCCCAACTTTATTTGTACTTCATGTAACTTTCTTGCCAGTGCGAATTTTTGAGCGTTAAGTGCACCATCGAGAAGGGATCGACAAGACAAGTTCAAATTTGCAACCGTTAGTCTGTTACACCCAGTGTGTAATTGGTGGGTGCCCTGGAAGGCACATCCAGGCTGGATGCCAGGCTGGACGTCACCTACACCTTAGCACCCAGTGTCGCACGAGCGGCAGTTAGGCTGAAAAACGTGCGTTCGTATGCGCGTTCTGAATTCTGATCCCTGACGAGGTTCCTAAGTCAGCCTGGGGTCTAGCCCCCCCTCCCCCCACCCCCACCCACACACACCCACACCCACACACCACCGCCACCACCACCACACACGCACACCCTCCTCCCCACACACCACACACACACACCATCACCCCCACCCAACCCCACCACACCTGAGCAGACCCTCAGGCTCCAGAATACAATTTGAGTCAATAAAACCATGATAATGATGATAATGATGATAATGATAGATAGACAGATAAATAACGCTTTCAGTCCTTTTCATACCTGGGTGATCTCCTTCGAGGGCGCGGACTACTGCGCTACCCAAGAAAGTTGTAAAAATACTCAAAACTGAATAACTTTGTCCAAACTTTTTTTTTATGGTTGGAAAGGCCTTGACGTGATGCTCATGGACCCCCCTTTCACTATGTTATACTGTCTGGGTGTCCAGGTATTAAGCCTCGGATATATATTTTTATATATATATATATATATATACATATATAAATATACATACATACATGCATACAAGGCTAACGTTCAAGAGCATATGTATATGGAGTACCTGGGAGGGGGACGCTGCCCCTTGCGGAGGTAGAAGAGCAGAAGCCCGAAGCAACAGCTGCTCCAACTCAGGTGCTAAGCTTGATTCCTCCGCCCTTGGTGCCTTCTTCTTGCCTAACGAGCGAGAGTGAGTGACAGGTGTGGGGAGGTAAGGGTAAGGGTGAGGGTGTGTGTGGGGTGGTGGTGGTGGTGGTGTGTGTGTGTTGGGAGGGGGTGGGGAGGAGCTGAGTATCTTGACACGTAAAACAAAAATGACCATGACCATCACCAGCAAAACACCCCCCTCCCACCCCGATCTAAACACACAAGTTAAGCAAAGGTAACTTGACAGGTGTCCTGGCCTAACACCCCTCACCAGCCTCCAGCTTCCTCTTCATCCTTCGCCATGTATGCTTAAGTTAGCCCTACTAACCTAAACCCACGTAGACCCTAAACCCTATAACCACCTAAACCCTACACCTTTGAATCAAAACCTTAACCACTAAGCTCCTAAATTGAAGTGGGGGCACCCATCCCCCTACCTAACGCACCCCACCAGTTTTCAGCTTCCGGTATCTTGACATATCAACACCAGCACCAGCACCATGATTAACAAGACGTAGCTTGACATGTGTCTTGGTCTAATGCACCCCAGCAGCCTTCTGCTTCCGGTATCTTGGCATGTCAAAACCAGCACCAGTACCATGATTACAAGTTCTATGCCGCGTCCAAAGCAACGCTACAAAATGGCGGAGGGTGTTTGCGGCGGAGCGACAGACGGCAACGGAAGCACGGTAGTTACGAGACCGTTGGCTGACGTGTCAGGCTTCGTCTTGATCGCCAAACAAACGGACAACGGGGTAGCACTGGGGGCTTCCGCCCCCTTGAAGAGAGGGCTCCACCAAAAAAGGTAGCTTGACATGTGTCCTGGCCTAACGCACCCCACCAGCCTCCAGCTTCCGGTATCTTGACTTGCCAAAACCAGCTCCAGCACCAGCACCAGCACAATGATTAAAAAGAGGTAGCTAGGCATGTGACCTGGCCTAACGCACCCCACCAGCCTCCAGCTTCCGGTATCTTGACTTGCCAAAACCAGCTCCAGCACCAGCACCAGCACAATGATTAAAAAGAGGTAGCTAGGCATGTGACCTGGCCTAACGCACCCCACCAGCCTTCAGCTTCCAGTATCTTGACATGCCAGCACCAGCACCAGCACCATGATTAAAAAAAGGTAGCTAGACATGTGTCCTGGCCTAACGCACCCCACCAGCCTTCAGCTTCCTCTTCATCCTTCACCATGTATGCCTCAAAAGCCTCAGGAGGGATGAAGGGCACAGTAGGCAAGTATGCTCTTAGCCAACTGATATCTTGGCCGCCCTCTTTGTTTGCAGCAGGCGCGAAGTTGTATGCCACCTCCAAAACATTAGGCTCCTGGCCTGCATAAAATGGTGAAATAAATAAATAAATAAATACATAAATAAATGAATAAAGAACTAGATTGAAAAAAACATTGGGCTCCTGGCCTGCATACAAGTGGTGCAATACATAAATAAATAAATAAATAAATAAATAAATAAATAAATAAACAAATAAATACACAAATAAATTAAGTAAATAATTATAAGGAAAAAACATTGGGCTCTTGGCCTGCAGACACGTGGTGCAATAAATAAATAAATACATAAATAAATAAACAAATAAATAAATACACACAAAAATAAAGTAAATAAATAGATGGAAAAACATTGGGCTCTTGGCCTGCAGACACGTGGTGCAATAAATAAATAAATAAATAAATAAATAAATAAATAAATAAATAAATACATAAATAAAGGAAAGACATAGATGAATAAATGAATAAAAAATAATAAAAACAAAAAACATTGGGCTCTTGGCCTGCAGACAAGTGGTGAAATAAATAAATACATAAATAAAGGAAATAAATATGTGAATAAATAAATAACAAATAATAAAAACAAAAAACATTGGGCTCTTGGCCTGCAGACAAGTGGTGCAATAAATAAATACATGAATAAAGGAAATGAATAGGTGAATAAATAAATAATAAATTAATTAATAAGTACAAAACAATTGGGCTCTTGGCCTGCAGACCAGTGGTGCAATAAATAAATAAATAAATAATTAAAGGCGTCGTTTTTTCTGGTCGGTCCGTTTGTTGTTTTGTCACACAGACGGACAACCGGGTGCATCTGAGGGCTTTCGTCCCCCAGAAATGGGCTCCGCCAAAAAAAACATCCTCAGCTGGATCACCATTTTTCAAAAATTCAAATTCAAAAATTCGAAAAACACTTGCCTCGGCTGGATGGTTGATCATGTGCTGGCGCTGGTTAGTGAACTTGGTCCACTTTCTGGAGTGAAATAAACAAATTGAAAAAACTCTGCCCAGCCTGGATGGTTGATAAACACACAAAACAAAAAACAAAAACTAATAAAAGACCTCAGCTGGATGGTGATGATGATCACGTCCAAATAATAAGTGATTTGGGCTTTGTACTGCCCGTACCGCCTTACAGTACCTTCCATATATTCCTGCTACGACAATGCCTTGTAAGGGGAGACGTGTATACAAAGCCTACATATCTATTTCTTCAAAAATAAAAAACGTATTTCGACTGGGGCAGGCTTTATCCCAAACAAATTGTGTACAATCTGTCCCGAAATAGGGAAACCCATAATAAAAGAAAAAATACGTTTTCCTTGATCTTGTTCCCAAACTCTGAGCAAACCCAAATCTGAGTATTCTTATTGAACTGATGTGGTTAAGCAACTTTGTAGCACGTATAAATTTTCCACTGGAACAGGTTCATAGGTCTAAACCATCTGTCACTGAAGCCCAATGATTAGGCACACACACAAAAACTGATACCCACTGCCTGATGGTTGACAAAACAAAAAAATAAAAACCAAAAATAAAAAATCTTCCCCTCTGCTGGATGGTTGACAAAATTGAAACTAAAAAAAATGAGATACCCTCTGCAGGATGGATAATAAAAAATAAAAAACCTCTGCTGGATGGTTAACAAAACCTAAAACCTAAAATCTAATATAAAAAACATACCCTCTGCTGGATGGTTGAAAAGACGAAGAACCAAAAACTAAAATAAATGCATACCCTCTGCTGGATGGTTAAAAAAAAAACTCTGCTGGATGGTTGGCAAAAATTAAAGCTAAAAAGAAAAAGAAAAACATACCCTCTGCTGGATGGTTGATCATGTGGCCAAGTGCGAAGGGATGGCGCTGTTCTAGAAGAGGTAGGAGAGAACACGAGGAGCCCTCGGTAGACGCAGAACCTATAGGGGAAAATACAATACATAAATAAAATAAACATTGGGCTCTTGGCCAAAAGAAAAGTGGTGCGATCAATGTAGATTCATGTAGCTAAATGTAGATACATGTAGATAAATGTAGAAGAAAGGATGCAAATGTAGATACATGTAGATAAATGTAGAAGAAAGGATGCAAATGTAGATTCATGTAGATAAATGTAGAAGAAGAAAGGATTGCGAAATGTAGATACATGTAGATGAATGTAGAAGAAAGGCTGCAAATGTAGTATACATGTAGATACAATGTAGAAGAAGGAGGATGCAATGTAGAGTACATGTAGCTAAATGTAGAAGAAAGGATGGCAAATGTAGATACTTTAGATAAATGTCGAAGAAAGGATGAAAAATTGTAGATAATGTAGCTAAATGTAGAAGAAAGGATGCCAGACAGAAAGGATTGCAAATGTAGATACATGTAGCTAAATGTAGAAGAAAGGATGCAAATGTAGATACATGTAGCTAAATGTAGAAGAAAGGATGCAAATGTAGATACATGTAGATAAATGTAGAAGAAAGGATGCAAATGTAGATACATGTAGATAAATGTAGAAGAAAGGATGCAAATGTAGATACATGTAGATAAATGTAGAAGAAAGGATGCAAATGTAGATACATGTAGCTAAATGTAGAAGAAAGGATGCAAATGTAGATACATGTAGCTAAATGTAGAAGAAAGGATGCAAATGTAGATACATGTAGCTAAATGTAGAAGAAAGGATGCAAATGTAGATACATGTAGATAAATGTAGAAGAAAGGATGCAAATGTAGATACATGTAGATAAAGTAGGAAAAGGATGCACGGTAGATACATGTAGCTAAATGTAGAGAAAGGATGCAAATGTAGATACATGTAGATAAATGTAGAAGAAAGGATGCAAATGTAGATACATGTAGATAAATGTAGAAGAAAGACAAGAATGCCCCAAATTGTAGATACAATGTAGATTAAATGTAGAAGAAGAAAGGATGCAAATGTAGATCATGTAGATAATGTTAGAAGAAAGAATGCCAAATGGCGATACATGTAGATATTAAAGGTAGAAGAAAAGGATGCAATGTAGATACATGTAGATAAAGTAGAAGAAAGGATGCAAATGTAGATTACATGTAGAAACTGTGGAAGAAGAAAGGAAGAAAGAAAGGATGCAAATGTAGGATACTGTTAAGATAAATGGAAGAAGAAAGGATGGATGCAAAATGTAGATACATGTAGATAAATGTGGAAGAAAGGATGCAAATGTAGATACATGTAGATAAATGTAGAAGAAGGAAGCCACATGTAGATACATGTAGCTACAATGTAGAAGAACGGATGCAAATGTAGGGCATACCAGTAGATAATGTAGAAGAAAAGGATTGCAAATGTAGAAATGTAGATAACTAATATGTAGAAGAAGGATTTGCAAAGTCAGATACATGTAGATTAAATGTAGAAGAAAGGATGCAAATGTAGATACATGTAGATAAAGTTAGAAGGAAAGAAAGGATGTGCAAATGGGATAAATGTTAGATAAATGTAGAAAGAAAGGACGCAAATGTAGATACTGTAGATAAATGTTAGAAGAAAGAATGCAAAGTAGATACATGTGATAAATGCTAGAAGAAAGGATGCAAATGTAGATACATGTAAGCTAAAGTAGAAGGAAAGGATGCAAATTAGATACAGGTAGATAATGTAGAAGAAAAAGGATGCAAAAAGTAGATAAATGTAGATAAAAGTAGAAGGAAAGAAGAAAAGGAATGCAAATGTAGTTAATGTAGATAAAGTAGAAGAAAGGATGCAAATGTAGATCATGTAGATTAAATGTAGAAAGAAAGGAGCAAAGTTAGATAAATGTAGCAAATGTAGAAAGAAAGGAATGCAAATGTAGATACAGTGATAAATGTAGAAGAAAGGATGCAAATGTAGATTACATTTAGACTAAATGTAGAAGAACGGATGCAAATGTAAGATCAGGTAGAGAAATAAGAAAGGATTGCCAAATTGTAGAACTGTAGATAAATGTAGAAGAAGGATTGCACATGTAGATACTGTAGGTAAATGTAGAAGAAAAGAAAGGATGCAAAATGTGATACTGTAGATAAAGTAGAAGAAAGGTGCAAATGTAGTACATGTAGCTAATGTAGAAGAAAGGATTGCACATGTAGCTACTGTGGATAACGAGAAGAAAAGGATGCAATGTAGATAATGTAGATCTAATGAGAAAGAAAGAAAGGATGCAAATGTAGCTACATGTAGATAAATGTAGAAGAAAGCGATTGAAATGTAAATACATGTAAGCGAAAATGTAGAGAAAGGAGCAATGTGATACATGTAGCTAAATGTAGAAGAAAGGATGCAAATGTAGATACATGTAGATAAATGTAGAAGAAAGGATGCAAATGTAGATACATGTAGCTAAATGTAGAAGAAAGGATGCAAATGTAGATACATGTAGATAAATGTAGAAGAAAGGATGCAAATGTAGATACATGTAGATAAATGTAGAAGATAAGGATTGGGTGCAAATGTAGGATTAATGTAGATAAATGTTGAAAGAAAGGATTGCCCCCAATGTAGATACTTTTAGATAAATGTAGAAGATGAAAGGATTTTCAAATGTAGATACATGTAGCTCAATGTAGAAGAAAAGGATGCAAATGTAGATACATGTAGTAAAATAGAAGAAAAGGATGCAAATGTTAATACATGGAGATAACGGTAGAAGGAAGATGCAAATGTAGATACCTGTAGATAAATGATAAATGTAGAAGACAGGAGCAAATGTCAGATACATGTAGATAAATGTGAAGAAAGGCTTGCAAATAGAGATACATGTGATAAATGTAGAAGCAGGAGGCAAATTTAGATTACATGTAGATTAAATGTGAAGAAAGGATTGCAAATGTAGGATGACATGTTAGTAAAAGTAGAAGACAGGATGCTTGTTGCAATGTAGATACATGTAGATAAATGTGAAGAAAGGATTGACAAATGTAGATAAATGTAGGATAAATATAGAAGAAGAAAGGATGCTGAAATGTAGATTACATGTAGTAACTGGAGAAGGAAGATTCAAATGTAGATTACCTGTTAGATAACTGTCGAAGAACGATGCAAATGTGAGAGACATGTAGATAAATGTAGAAAAGAAAGGGGACTTGCAAATGTAGATTACATGTAGATAAATGTGGAAGAAAGGAATTGAAATGTAGATACATGTAGTAAATGTAGAAAGAAAGAAAGGATGCAAATGAGATAAGTAGCTAAATGTAAAAGAAAGGATGCAAATGTAGATACGTCGATAAATGTGGAAGAAGGATGCAAATGGATACATGGTAGCTAAATGTGAAGAAAGGAGCAAATGTAGATACATGTAGCTAAAGCTAGAAGAAAGGATGGCCAAATGTAGAACATGTAGTATAACTGTGAAGAAGGATGCAAATGTAGATTACAGGTAGATAAATGAGAAGAAAAGGATTGCAAAGTAAGATACATGTAGATAAATGTAAAGAAAGGAAAGGATTGCAAATGTAGATACGGTAGCTAAATGTAGACGACAGAGAGAAAGGATGCAAATGTAGATACATGTCAGATTAAATAGAAGAAAGATGCCCCCAAATGTAGATACATGTAGCTAAAGGAGAGAAAGATGCAAATGTAGATACATGTAGATAAATGTCGATAGAAAGTTGCCAATGTAGATACATGTAGATAAATGTCGAAGAAAGGATGCAAATGTAGATAACAGGTAGCTAAATGTAGAAGAAGGATTGCAAATGTGATACAGTAGAATCAAGTAGAAGAACAGGCTGCAAATGTAGATAACATGTAGATAAATGAGAAGAAAGGATTGCAATTGAGATACATGTATGATAAATGTAGATCGAAGAGAAAGGATGCAAAAATGTAAAATACATGTAGATTAAAGTGGAAAGAAAGGATTGAAAGTAGATACATGTAGATAAAAAATGTAGAAGAAAGGATTTGCAATGATAGATAATGTAGATTAATGTGGAAGAAAGGATGCCCAATGGCAAAGTAGATACATGTAGATTTTAAAGTGAGAGAAAGGATAGAAAGGATTTGCAAAATTGTAGCTACATGTAAGCTAAATGTAAAAAAAGGAGGCAAATGTAGAACATGTAGCTAAATGTAGAGAACGGAAGAACGGATGCAATGTAGATCATGTAGATATAAATGTAGAGAAAGGGATTGCAAATGTAGATACATGTGATAAATGTAAGTAGAAAGGATTGCAAATGTAGATAAGTAGATAAATGTAGAGAAAGGATGCAAATGTGGATACATTGTTAGATAATGTGAAGAAAGGATGAAATGTACGGATACATGTAGCTAAAAGGTAGAGGAAAGGATTGAAAGTAGATACATGTAGATAAATGTAGAAGAAAGGATTGCAAATGTAGCAGATACATGTAGCCTAACTGTAGAAGAGAAGGATGCAAATGTAGCTACATGTAGATAAATGTGAAGAAAGGATGCAAAATGTAGGATACATGGAGATAATATAGACAGAAAGGATGCAACTTGTAGGAGTACAGGTGATAAATGTAGAAAGAAGAAAGAAAGGATGCAAATGTAGATACATTGTAGATAATGTAGAAGAAAGGAGGCAAAGTAATACATGTAGATAAATGTAGAAGACAAGGGATTTTGCAATGTAGATACATGTAGATAAATGTCGAAGAACGAAGGATGTTTTTTTTTTTTTTGCAAATGTAGATCAACAGTAGCTAAATGTAGAAGAAAGGATGCCACACTGTAGATACATGTAGATAAATGTAGAAGAAGAAAAGGATTGCAAATGTAGGATACATGGTAGATAAAGGTAGAAAGAAAGGATCAAATGAGATACATGTAGATTAATGTAGAAGAAGAAAGGATGCAAATGTAACTACATGTAGTAAATGTATGAAGAAAGATGCAATGCAATGTAGATACATGTAAGCTAACTGTAGAAGAAAGGATGCAAATGTAGATACATGTAGATAAATGTAGAAGAAAGGATGCAAATGTAGATACATGTAGCTAAATGTAGAAGAAAGGACGCCAAATGTAGATAATTTTTTTTTTTTTGTGTGGTAGGGATAACTGTAGGAAGAAAGATGCAAATGTAGGAACATGTAGATTTAAATGTAGAAGAAAGGATAGCAAATGTAGATACATGAGCTAAATGGAGAAGAAAGATTGCAAATGTGTAGATAACATGTAGATAAATGCGGAAGAAGAAAGGATGCAAATGTGATACATGTCTATAATGTAGAAGAAAGGATGCAAAATGGTAGATAATGTAGGATAAAATATAGAAGACAGGATGCAAATGTAGAGCCATGTAGATAAATGTAGAAGGAAGGAAAGATGCAATGTAGATTACATGTAGATACATGTAGAGAAAGGATGCAAATGTAGATACATGTAGATAATGTAGAAGAAAGGATTGCAATGTGAACCTGTAGATTAAAGGTAGAGAGAAGAAGGCTGCAAATGTAGATTAAACATGTAGATAAATGTAGAAGAAAGGATTGCAAATGTAGATACATGTAGATATAAAGTAGGAAAGAAAGGATGGAACTGTAGATACATGTAGATAATGTAAGAAGAAAGATTGCAATGTAGATACAGGTAGATTAAATATGAAGAAAGAAGAAGAAAGAAAGGATTTTTTGCAAATGTAGATACATGTAGATTAAAGGTAGAGGATTAGAGCAAAATGTAGATACGTAGGATAAAATGTAGAAAGAAAGGATGCAATGTTCGATACCTGTAGATACATGTAGATCGAAGAAGAAGAAAGGATGCAGCCAAAAATGTCGATACCGGTAGATACAAAATGTGGAAGAAAGGATGCAAATGTAGGATAAAGAAGATTATAATTGTTAGAAGAAGAAAGAAAGGATGCAAATGTAGATACATTAGCTAAATGTAAAAGACAAGGATTGCAAATGTAGATAATGTAATAAATGTAGAAGAGAAAAGGATGCCAAATGTAGATACATGTAGCAAAGTAGAAGAAAGGATGCAAATGTAGATACATGAGCTAAATGTAGAAGAAAGGAGCAACTGTAGATTACATAGATAAAGTAGAAGAAGGATGCAAGTAGATACTGTAGATAAATGTAGAGAAAGGATGCAAAATGTAGATACATGAGATAAATGTAGAAAGAAAGGATGCAAATGTACGATAATGTAGCTAAATGTAGGAAGGATGCAAATGTAGATACATTGTAGATAATATAGAAGAAGGATGCAAATGTAGATTACATGTAGATAAATGTAGAAGGAAGGAAGGATTTGTTGCAAAAGTAGATTAACATGTAGCTTAAATGTAGACGAAAGGGTGAAAATGAGTACATGTAGATAAATGTAAGAAAGGATGACAAATGTAGATACCAAGTAGATAAATGTTAGAAGAAAGGATGCAAATATAAATACTGTAGATAAATGTAGAAGAAAGGATGCAAATCGATACATTAGATAAATGTAGAAGAAAGATGCAAATGTGGATTACATGTAGTTAAATGTAGAAAGAAGGATTGCATGCAAATGTAGTAAATGTAGATAAATGTGGGAAGACGAAGAAAGGATTGCAAATGTAGTACATGTCGATAAATGTAGACAGAAAGGATTGCACATTAGATACCTGCTTGTAGATAAATGTAGAAGAAAGGATGCAAATGTCGATACATTAGATAAATGTAGAAGAAAGATGCAAAGTAGACACATGTAGATAAAGTAAAAGAAAGGGATTGCAAATTGCACAAATGTAGATACATGTAGATAAATGTAGAAGAAAGGACGCAAAATTAGATAGATTACATGTAGATAACTGTAGAAGAAAGATGCAAACCAATGCAGATCATGTAGATAAATGTAGAAAGAAAGGATGCAAATGTAGAATACATGTGAATAAAGTAGAAAAAGAAGGACTTTGCAAATGTAGATACTGGAGATATAAATATAGAAGAAAGGATTGCAATGTAAAATACAGTAGCTAAATTAGAAGGAAAGGAGGCAATGTGTTACATGTAGCTAAAATGTAGAAGGAAAGGATGCAAATGTAGATACATGTAGATAAATATAGAGAAAGGATGCAAATGTAGAGAAATGTTAGATAAAATGTAGAAGAAAGATGCAAATGTAGATACTGTAGTAATGTAGAAGAAAGGATGCAATGTAGATACATGAGATAAATGTAGAAGAAAGGATTGCAAATGTAGATCATGTAGATAAATGTAGAAGAAAGGATTGCAAGCAATGTAGATACATGTAGATACAGTAGAAGAAAGGATTGCCAAATGTAGATACATGTAGATAAATGTAGAAGAAAGGATGCAAATGTAGATACATGTAGATAAATGTAGAGAAAAGGATTGCAATGTAGATACATGTCATTAGAAAATGTAGAAGAAAGTATGCAAATGTAGATACATGCAGATAAATGTAGAAGAAAGGATGCAAATGTAGATACATGTAGCTAAATGTAGAAGAAAGGATGCAAATGTAGATAAATAAACAGGAGCCCTCGGTAGACGCATAACTTGTAGGAAGAAAAAGGAGCCAAGGTATTAAAATGATTGAAGTGCGTGGTGTATGTAAAATGATTGAAGTGCGTGGTGTATGTAAAATGATTGAAGTGCGTGGTGTATGTAAAATGAGCAAATTGAGATATGTAAAAGACAATGTAAATAAATGCAAAATGAGCAAATTGAGATATGGAGGAGAAATGTAGAGCAAATGGAGAAAATGTAGAGCAAATGGAGAAATGTAGAGCAAATGGAGAAAATGTAAATACGTGTAAATGAGCAAATGGATATATGTGGGAGAAATGTAAAATGAGCAAACGGAGACATGCTGGGGGAAATGTAAATAAATGTAAAAATAGCAAATGGAGATATCTGGGAGAAAATATAAAATAAATGTAAATGGTCATGTCGGCGCCCCCACAATTAGAGCAACACCATGTCAATCACCACCAATCTTGATCACTATTAATATATATCGCCATTAATATCGGTGACCATTTGTATATATCACCACCAATATTGATCACTATTAATATCTATCACCATTTATAATTATCACCACCAATATCTATCACCAATTCACCATTTATATCCATCACCACCAATATCCATCACCACCAATATCTATCACCATTAATGTCTGTCACCATTTTTATTTATCACCACCAATATTAATCACCACCAATAGCTACCACCAGCAATTGAATCCCTGTATATGATAGATACCAACCACCAACAACCACCCCTCTTGCCCACAAGCCCCAAGTCACTCGCACAAAAACCTTCCCTTCCCACTCCAACACCCACCAACCACCAACAACCACCCCTCAAATTACTGTAAATGATGGATAGAGATCCTTAACCTACTTATAGCGTCCCCCCCCTCGAGGATGGCCTAAAAAGAAGAAGCACGGATGAACTGAACCCCAAACAATATTTAGGCAGCTTCCATGACTCACCTGAAGTCCAGGGCTTTGAATCTAAGATGGCCATGTCATACCGACTACTCAGATAACACACTTATACCTACACCTACAAACACTTACACCTGCACACACTTATACCTACACCTACACCTACACCTGCACACACTTATACCTACACCTACAAACTCTTATACCTACACCTACACACACTTATACCTACATCTACTAACACCTACAAACACTTACACCTGCACACACTTATACCTACACCTACACAAACTTATACCTACACCTACACACACTTATACCTACACCTACTAACACCTACAAACAACTTACAAAACCTGGCACACAACTTTAACCTACACCTACACACACTTATACCTACACCTACACACACTTATACCTACACCTACACACACTTATACCTACACCTATAAACACTTACACCGCACAACCTTATACGACACCGAAAAACACATATGCCGAAACAGACACACCACTGACAACGGCACACAACGGACACCGACAAACCCCGACACCAGACACAAACGGAGACCGGCACCTAACAAACCAAGGAACAACCAACAACAGGCGCGACCGACACGA
Source organism: Chlamydomonas sp. ICE-L (assembly GCA_013435795.1). Taxonomy (NCBI): domain Eukaryota; kingdom Viridiplantae; phylum Chlorophyta; class Chlorophyceae; order Chlamydomonadales; family Chlamydomonadaceae; genus Chlamydomonas; species Chlamydomonas sp. ICE-L. Next base: position 127,440,930 of record JACBWV010000610.1, on the reverse strand, counting down.
CAAACAAGGACACCGGCACATAAGGAGACCGCTACCGACACACACGGAGACCAAAACCGACAAACACGGAAACCGACACACACGGGAACGACACCGCCCCACACACGGAGACCTAACCTACAAACACTTAAACCTACACACACTTATAACTACACCTACAAACACCTACACATAAACACACTTATACCTACACCTACAAACCCCTACACCTCCACTCACTTATACCAAACACCTACAAACACCTACCCCTACAAACATGTATACCTACACCTACACCTACACACACGTATACCTACACCTACACACACTTAAACCTACACACACTTATACCTACACCTACACACACTTACACCTACACCTACACACACTTATACCTACACCTACACACACTTACACCTACACACACTTAAACCTACACACACGTATACCTACACCTACACACACTTACACCTACACACACTTACACCTACACACACTTACACCTACACCTACACACACTTATACCTACACCTACACACACTTACACCTACACACGCTTATACCTACACACACTTATACCTACACACACCTATACCTACACCCATACCTACACCTACACACACTTATGCATAACTCACCTGAAGCCCAGGGCTTTGAATCTACGATGGCCATGTCATACCGACTACTCAGATAAGGATTATCAAGATCAATCCTGGGCAGGTGTGGGAGAGATCACAGGTGTGGGTGTGGTGTTTGTGGTGAGGTGTTGTGTGTTGTGTGGTGGTGTGGTGAGGTGTAGTGAGATGTGGTGTGTGGTGGTGTGGTGTGGAGTGGTGTGGTGAGGTGAGGTGAGGTCAGCTGTGGTGTGGTGTGGTGTTGTGTGCTGTAATGAGGTGACGTGTGGTGTTTTGTGGTGAGGTGTTGTGTGCTGTAATGAGGTGAGGTATGGTGTTGTGTGGTGAGGTGAGGTGAGCTGTGGCGTGGTGTGGTGAGGTGTGGTGAGGTGTGTGGTGTGTTGATGTGGCGTGTGTTGAGGTGCAGAGTGTTGTTGTGTTGTGTTGTGTTGTGAGGTGTGGTGTGGTGTGGCGATTTATGTTGTGTTGTGTTGTGTTGTGTTGTGGTGAGGTGTAGTGAGGTGTAGTGTAGTGTGGTGTGGTGTAGTGAGGTGTGGTGGTGTGGTGTGGTGAGGTGTGGTGTGGAGTGGTGTGTGGAGAGGTGAGGTGTGGTTAGCAGGTCCTCAAACTCAGATTAACTGGCCCAGAGATTATCTGATGGTTAGATGTGTTGATGTTTACGATTTAATGTATTACTGTGGTTCATAGTTATAGCAAGATACTGATATAAGTATGGTATTAAGTATAGTTGAGTTTAGTTCAGCATAGTTAAGTATTAAGCATAGTTATAGCAAGATAATGGTGTGGCTTAAATCCAGAGTACTCTCTACCCAGTGTATGGTAGCCCATATACATAGCCCATACATGGGGCACTCATCAGGGGGACTCAAGCAAGGGGGACTCACTGTGGGTCGTTGTTGGTGGTTGTTGGTGGTTGTTGGTGGTGGTTGGTGGTGGTTGGTGATTGGTGGTGGTTGGTGGTGGTGGTTGGTGGTGGGTGGTGATTGGTGGTGGTTGGTGGTGGTTGGTGGTGGTTGTTGGTTGTTGGTGGTGGTTGGTGATTGGTGGTGGTTGGTGGTGGGTGATGGTTGTTGGTGGTGGTACTCTCTACCCACACTTGCAGATCCTAGAACCATGTCACCTACTGACCCGGGTACTACTTCTTGCCAAATTGGTCAGCGCTTAAAGCGCACAAACGTTAGATTGGTCAGCGCATTTTAGTGCAAAAAGCGCAAAAACTGCGCGCTGCGCCCACAGGGAGTTGAAAAAACTGCACAGAGGGGCTAAAAAAGGCCGCGCGGCACCGCGCTGCTGCACGCGCTTTGTAGTACCCTGGTACTGACTGTCCTGTTTAGATTGATTACATAGGCTATCAACTTTCAGTGTAGGGGGATAGCACGACCATTGCTTGTATGGATGATCACAACACGTATGAATAGGGAACGGCAACTTATATTAGTGTTTGAAAAACTTATATTAACTAATATTATTTCAGTGTCACAATAATATTAGTTTTTCAAATAAATTCGAAATTCTGGTGAGACGGCTCGTCTGACTATTATTATATAATATTATTTAATATTATTTATTAACTAATATTATATTACATAGCTGACCCCTACCTATGGATGATCACAACACTTATGGTACTATGGATGTAAATTAGGTCAGTCAGTTTGATAACATGGACTATCATCTGTCAGGGTCACAGTGAATGTAGATTAGGCCAGTCAGTTTGATAACATGGACTATCATCTGTCAGGGTCAGAGTGAATGTATGTTAGGCCAGTCAGTTTGATAACATGGACTATCAACTTTCAGGGTCACAGTAACAGAGGTTACCAGTGTGTGGGTTGTGCTCTGCAATTTAATATGCTCACTGCCTGCAAGTCAAGTAAATATATACGAGTATATATATGTCCAAGCCCAATATGATAGTACTGGTGTCTTGCCACATAAAAACTCCTTTTGAGTTGAGTTGAGCTGAGCTGAGTTGAGTTGAGTTGAGTTGAGTTGAGTTGAGTTGAGTTGAGTTGAGTTGAGTCACACTTGAATCTAGTCTGACTGGGGGGGCTATCATCTTTCAGGCTGCCCACTGTCTGCACTTCTGCAAGCTGAGTAAATACGGTATGGGATGTATGAACACTACTACCTACACTACACTCATGGGTACACAATGTTATCACAAGACGGTATTGCGCTATATAGAACAGGCCATGAACCAAAATTACACGTTGAAGTATAAACATTCAGTTGCATAAATATATTTTATTGAAATTAGAACCATCAAATGTGTCAAGTCGAACTATATTAATCTGGAAAAAATGGTAGATGTAAAACGCCAAATTATAACAAAACCCCTAAAAATGACCGTAACATATTTCCAAGCGTGATTTTTTGCTGCAGTACGGTAGTTGTCTCATATGAGATCAATTCAATAATAATGTGTAATAAAATATACAATTAAATGAATGATACTAATAGTTCTCATATGAGATCAATCAAATAATAATGAAAATTAAATTAATTAGACAATTAAATAATACAACTCATTAAATTAGTTAGATAATTATATTAATAATACTAATAATATTATTACAAGTGTCTCAAATGAGATTAATATAAGATAATAATCGAATAAATTAAATTAAAATGGAACAAAATCCTTGCGCTGTAATAATAATAATAATAATAATAATAATAATAATAATACTAATACTAATACTAATACTACTAATAATAAAAAAAAGTGGAACAACTCCTTGCGCTGTCTTGAAAGGCAGCTTCCCAAGTTAATACCCCTAAACCCTAAACCCTAAGCACAACTTCCTACGTTTAACCCCCTTAAACCCTAAACCCTAAGCACTACCTCCTAAGTTTAACCCCCTAAACCCGCAACCCTAAGCACTACCTCCTAAGCTTAACCCCCTAAACCTTAAACCCTAAGCACTACCTCCTAAGCTGAACCCCCTGAACCCTAAATTCTAAGCACTGCCTCCTAAGTTTAACCCCCTAAACCCTTAACCCTAAGCACTACCTCCTAAGCTACTCACCTGGGTTAGTACTTCATGTGTTGGCACTGCGTGTGTTAGTACTCATGTATTGGTACTGCGTGTTTTAGTATTTCATGTGTTGGTGCTGCTTCTCACCTTGGGTAGTTCTTCATGTGTTGGTACTGCGTGCGAGCATACACCACGCCAGGAACCATTGCGACGACAGATCCAACTGGAACTACGCCATCACAGAAAACTCCCATGCCTGTCAGGTCAGGTCAGGTCAGGTCAGGTCAGGTCAGGTCAGGTCAGGCTAGGTCAGGTCAGGTCAGGTCAGGTCAGGTCAGGTCAGGTCAGGTCAGGTCAGGTCAGGTCAGGTCAGGTCAGGTCAGGTCAGGTCAGGTCAGGTCAGGTCACATCAGTTCAGCTCAGTTCAGTTCAGTTCAGGTCAGTGTGGATGCAACTCTGTTTAGGTTCAGGCAAGATAATTTGAGTTGGGAGGCTTTGCAAACAATGTTTCTTGCCTGGGTATGTGTGTGTGGGGGGGGGGTGAATGGTGCGGTGGTTTGCCTTGTTGGCAGATGCACAGGTGGGTGGGTTTGTGTGTGTGTGTGTGTGTGTGTGTGTGTGTGTGTGTGTGTGTGTGTGTGTGTGTGGGGGTGTGTGTGTGTGGGGGGGGGGGGGGGGGGGGGGGCTTTGAATGGTGTGCTAGATAGTGATGCAATACGTAAAGTCGCCAGTCGTGTCCCTAGTCACCCTGGTCAACGCAGAGACCGACACTGTGGACAAGTGGGTTGCATTGAGGCATTGCAAACACTGTTTCTTTGGGGGGCTACATCTTCCCTGGTATTGTTTTTACTGCAGCCTCTTTGAGTGATATACATTGGTCTAGTGGTAGACTGTCACTTTAAGAGTTACATTACATGTTAAAGTCTACTTGACACCGCGAGGGTGTATGAGACTCTGTGCTTTAAACAAAAAGAAAAAGCACCCACAAAGCAAAAAAAACATTACATCAGGGGTGTGTCGAGGACAAACAAACCAAACTCCCAACCACCGTTTTGGTGGCGTAGGTATTAAACCCCCTAGAGCAGGACCCAGATCTCAACCACTTACAGTGGCGGAGGTAAGAAGCTAACAAATGAGAAGTCACAAGAATGAAGAGTCGGGGGTTCGACTCCCCCTTTGGACCCTCTTGGCGTTGCAGGTCGTTGTCAACCGCGATGGTAGCTTGTCCAGTTGAGGTAGGAGACCGCTCCCCACCCGCGTACGACAAGCTCCCTTAACACCACGCATCACCAGGCGTTATCATTACCTTCTTACTGCCGAAGACGACGGGCAGCCAAATTGCTGGCTAAAGTAACATAACCAAGTTCAAGTTCAAGGTTGGAGGCTACACATTTCAGCTTCCAGCCAACTTCATTAGCCAGCCACTGGGTCCAGTCCAAAACTTTCAGCTGCATAGGAATGCTCGTCATGTCAGCTATCAGATGCACTAGCTAGCTTTAGGTTTGGCGTAGCCCCCAAAACACTGTATGTATATTAAAGTCCAGGGGTAGGCTAAATAGGCTAAAGGGACTTGTCCAACCGTGACAGGAAGGGCTAAAAAGAAAAGGCATTGATGAAGTGCACCCCAAACAATCGTTTTACCGGCGGGGGCCCTGAGTTCATGCTACGAAGATCATTTTCTACAATATATAAAGAAAACACTGAGAATTTGGAGAGCCTTTGGTACATATTCATTTTCTACAATATATAAAGAAAACACTGAGAATTTGGAGAGCAATATATATACAATATACATATAATTTAATTTCATTTTATACAATATATATACAATATATATATATCATTTTCTACAATAAATAAACGAAACACTGAGAATTTTGCCCCCTGTCAAGAAACGGCAGGGAACGATTTGGCAGGGAAGGGTGTACAGCCTGAAATGAGTGACGCTGACCATGTGAAGCAGACGCTGGCAGCTCGGAGCCGGCAGAGCAGCAAATCAAGGAAATCTTGCTGGGCATCCTCGCCGCCTTTGGTACCCTTGTATGCACCAATAAGACACTCTTCCCACCAAAACAATAGGCTTAAGGGACTTGCCCAACTGTGACAGGAGGGGCTTAATACAAACAAGTCCTATGCAGCGTCGCAAGCAATGCGGAAAATTGGCGGATTGTGTTGGCAACGGAACTAAAGGTGGCAACGATGGAGCTGACCGAAGCGAGTTAGTTACGCGACCGTTGCCTGACGTGTCAGGCCTCAAGTTTTTCCCCCGTCAAACGGACAAATGGGTAAACATGGGGGCTCCCGCCCCCTTGAAGAGGGGGCTCTGCCAAAAAACTCCCTTTCTGAAACGAAAAAAAAATAGTAGGGGGCCCTGGCGGGTCCTTGAAGAGGGGGCTCCGCCAAAAAGCACAGATAAACGTATGCACCAATAAGGAACTCTTCCCACCCAGAATGCACTCTTACAAGCCGAATAAAAGGAAGCTGTAGACCCTTCAAATTATCAGTGAAAGAAGCAGCGATGGATTGTTCTGCTTCTCCCACACCAATGTCCATTTCCAAATCATCAGTTCAGGTCTGAATCCACATCCACATTCAAGTCTTATACATAGACAGACACAGGCACAGACACACTGACATAGACATAGACAGACAGACAGACACACAGACATAGACACATAGACATACACATACAGACACATACACAGACATAGGCCTTGACATAGACATAGACATAGACATAAAATAAGACACAGACATAGTCGCAGACATAGACATAAACATAGACATAGACACAGACAGACATAGACATAGACATAGATATAGACATAGCTCATCCATAGCAATATCTATAGCAGCATCCATAGCAGCATCCATCTAAATACAAACCCATAGCCATATCATATTTGGGAAGGTGAGGGTTGTATTTGAAGTATTCAAGAAGGACACATCCTGGGGAAGTTATCCCCCAGTTAAGTTTATGGGGATAAGGGGTTTAAGGTTTAGGGTTTAGTGGTATGAGGTAAGGGCTTAGGGTTTGGGTGGTAAAGGTAAGGGTAATTTATAAACAAAAACTGACACTTACCAGCTTATGGGTGCAGTAAGCTTGACTTTTGAAGTCTCGACCCCAAACCTATATCATTTCTTTAGAAAACAACGTGTCACTTACTTACCAGCTTGTGGTGCTGTAAGCTGGTTAAGATAAGGGGGATAAGGGGATAAGGGGTTGAGGGTTTAGTTGTTTAAGGTAAGGGTTATTTCTTTAGACAACAACCTGACACTTACCAGCGTGTGGGTGCTGTATGCTTGACTTTTGCAGCTTCAACCCAAACCCTAAATCATTTCTAACCAGGTGGGAGAGGCCATCTCTATCCAGCGTATCTGAGGACAATCTGTGAGAGAAGTGGGGGAAAGCTTAGAAGGTCAAGACAAATGCCACAGGTGCAGACCAAGTCCGCTGTATCGTCACGGATCCCATCTCATCCGATCTCATCTCATCACATCCCATCCCATTGCATTGCATTGCATCGCATCTGAGGATAATCTGTGAGAGAAGTGGGGTGAAGCTTAGAAGGATAAGGCTAAGGCCACAGGTGCAGACCCAGTCCGCTGTATCGTCACGGATCCAATCCCATCCCATCTCATCCCATCTCATCTCATCCCGTACCATCCCATCCCATCCCATCTCATTCCATCCCATCCCATCTCATCCCATCCCATCTCATCCCATCCCATCTTGTCCCACCCCATCCCATCGCATTGCATCTGAGGACAATCTGTGAGAGAAGTGGGGTGAAGCTTAGAAGCAGGATACACTGCTATGTTGGGTCATTGGCACCCTTGTATTTGGCTTGGAAGGGTGCATTACGGTTGAGAGGGATGCAGCAGGGGTGAAAAAATAAAAAAGGTCTATAGACCCCCTCAATTTGAAGGTCATGGCAACTGGTGCAGACTCAGTCCATTCCATTTGCTATGTTGGGTCATTGGCACCCTTGTATTTTGCGTGAAAGGGTGCATTACGGGCGAGAGGGATGCCGCAGAGGTGAAAAAATGAAAAAAGATTCCGAAGACCCCCTCAATTTGAAGTTTAAGGCCACAGGAGCAGACTCAGTCCATTCCATTCGCTATGTTGGGTCATTGGCACCCTTTTATTTGGCTTGGAAGGGTGCATTACAGTTGAGAGGGATGCAGCAGGGGAGAAAAAATGAAAAAAGGTTCCGAAGACTCCCTCAATTTGAAGGTCAAGGCCACAGGTGCAGACTCAGTCCATTCCATTTGCTATAGTGGGATTTTGGGACCCTTGGATTCGGCTTGAAAGGGTGCTTTGCCGGTGAGAGGGATGCCGCAGGGGTGCAAAAAAGAAAAAGAAGTTCCGAAGACCCTCTAAATTTGAAGGTCAAGGCCACAGGAGCAGACTCAGTATATTCCATTTGCTATGTTTGGATTTGGGGACCCTTGTATTTGGCTTGAAAGGGTGCATTACGGTGAAGAGGGATGCCGCAGGGGTACAAATAAAAAAAGTCCGAAGACCCCCTAAAGGTCCGAAGACCCCCTATAGGTAAGGGCCAAGGGTGCAGATTCTGTCCATTCCATTTGCTATGTTGGGTCTTGTTTTGGACTTGAAAGGGCATTACGGCTTAGAGGATTGCCGCAGGAGTGCAAAAATAAAAAAGGGATCTGAAGACCCCCCCCTAAATTTGCAGGTCAAGGCCACATGTGCAAACCCATCCCACAGTATTGTCACGCGTCCTATCCCAACCAATTCCACCGCGCCCCACCCCACCACATCCCATCCCACCCATCCTACCCCACCCCACCCCATAGTATTTTCAAACGTCCCATAACATCCCCCCCTACCCCATCCCATCACACCCCATCCCCACCCCATCCCGCCCCATCCAACCCCGCCCCACCCCACCTCATCTCCACCCCATCCCCACCTCATCCCACATCACCTCATCCCCGCCCCATCCTCACCTCACCCCACCCCACCTCATTCCCACCCCACCCCATCCTTAACACACACCACCCTGTCCCATCCCATCCCCATCCTATCCCATCCCACCCTACCCCATCCCCTTCCCATCCCATCTCGCACCATCCCACCCCACCCCACCCCACCCAATAACACCCAAACCCATCCCTACCCAACCCCATCCCATAACACCCCATACCAGCTTTCCCTCACTGTCCTCACCTACGTATCTGCTTTCCACTTATACGATGCTCGTGCTTCAACTGCTGAGCCTCCTCCAACAAGTTTGCTGCTGCTGTGCTGTCACCCGCCTGCACAACACATTTTTGTTTGTACACATCACATACAAAAAATCAATTACAAATAAGTATGTACAGCTTTCCACTTTTCCGATGCTCATGCTTCAACTGCTGTGCCTCCTCCAACAAGTTTGCTGCTGCTGTGCTGTCACCCGCCTACAACACATATTTGTGTGTGCATATCAAAACATGTTTGTCCGTACACTATAATACATATTATCATCATTACATGTGTTTATAAAAATCAACACATCAGTACATGTTTTCTACGTGTCAAGACATCTTGTTGTGTACACAATAATACATGTAAATGAAGCAGCAGCATCAAACACATATTATTCTACACAATTGAAAATATGTATGTAAGGATATATACGTATTTGATGCTCATGCTTCAACTGGTGAGCCTCCTCCAACAGCTTTGCTGCTGCTGTGCTGTCACCGGCCTGTAACACATTTTTGTTTGTATACATCAGTACATATTTGTTTGACCACATCAGTACATATCTTAGTGTATACAATAACACATTTTTGCTTGTACACATAGGTACATATTTGTTTGACCACATCAGTACATATCTTAGTGTATACAATCATATATCATGTTTTGCACACATCAATACATATGTTTGTGTACACATCAACACATTCTTGTTGGTACACATCAATACATATGTTTGTGTACACATCAACACATTCTTGTTGGTACACATCAATACATATGTTTGTGTACACATCAACACATTCTTGTTGGTACACATCAATACATATGTTTGTGTACACATCAACACATTCTTGTTGGTACACATCAATACATATGTTTGTGTACACATCAACACATATTTGTTTTGCACACATCAATACATATGTTTGTGTACACATCAACACATTCTTGTTGGTACACATCAATACATATGTTTGTGTACACATCAACACATTTTTGTTTTGCACACATCAATACATATGTTTGTGTACACATCAACACATTCTTGTTGGTACACATCAACAATTTTTTGTTGGTACACATTAACACATTTGTTGGTACACATCAACACATATGTTTGTACACATCAACACACATGTGTTTGTACACATTAGTTCGTATTGTTTTGTACACATCAGTGCATATATTTATGTACACAATAATCAGCAATTATGTATATTATTGAAGCATCAGCATCAAATACATTTTCTGGTAACACATACAAAGATACCTGCAGCACCCTTGTCACCAGAGCTTTTCTTTTCAGCTACGAGCAGTACCTTCTAGGCAGCTCCTTGAGCCGTTCCCTAATATGCACCCAGATGTTTCAGCAGTTTTGTGTGTCTGATTGAGTTGGCTTCAGGGTTCTCTAAGTTTGTCCTGGTCAATTTATTTGTACTGCCCAAGACGGCAAGCAGTCAAATTTCTGGTTGAAGCCATCTAACCAAGTTCAAGTTGAGTCCAAGTTGTGTTGGGATTGGCTGAATAGCCAGTCAGGGGCGCTCCCTAGAAGCTATTGCTCGTGGCTGAAAAGACAAGTCCTATGCAGCGTCTCTAGCGACGTGGAAAATTGGCGGAGTGTGTTGGCCACGGAACGGCAGGTGGCAATGGACTGAAGCTGACCGAAGCCAGTTAGTTATGAGACAGTTGGCTGACGTGTCAGGCTTCAATTCTTTTGTCGCACAAACGGACAAATGGGTAATCCTGGGGGCTCCCGCTCCCCAGATGGGGGGCTCTGCCAAAAAGCTAGGCTTGTCACCATGCGCTCACTCAAAGTTCGCCTACTCTTTTGTAGGAGTGGCAACACCATACAAACTGAATCCTCAGTGCCGCTGGTATGTGTTGGGAGACCCACCTCCTGAAGTGAAATTCCTTTCATAACTTAAAACAAAACGTACCTGTGCCAGTGCGTTGTGTATGCTGAAGGCCATCAATTCATTCAGTTTAAGCCAACTCATTCAATTCGATTGATTCAATTAAATTCAATTCAATTCAACTCATTAAATTCAATTGATTCAATTTAATTCAATCAAATTCAATTAAATTCATAATATACATTTAAAATAAATAAATAAATCGGGACGCCCCTCCAGGCGCCGATCACTGGTGGTCTCACCTGGCTTGCCACCATATCTGTGCCAGTGCGTTGTGAATGCTGAAGGCCATCAATTCATTCAATCTTATCCAACTTATTAAATTCAATTCAATTCAATTCAATTCAAATCAATAAATTCAATCCAATTCAATTAAATTCAATTCAAAATATTCAATTTGAATAATTAAATAAATCGGGACACCCATCACTGATGGTCTCACCTGGTTTGTCGCCATACTTGTGCCAGTGTATTGTGTATGCTGCAGGCCATCAATTCATTCAATTGAATACAACTCATTCCATGCAACTGATTAAATTCCAGTAAATTCCAGTAAATTCCAAAATATGCCTTCAAAAAATCGAGACGCCCATCACTGGTGGTCTCACCTGGCTTGTCGCCATACCTGTGCAAGTGCGTTGTGTATGCTGAAGGCCATCAATTTGTTCAATTTAATCCAACTTCTTAAATTTAATTGATTCAATCCAATTAAATTAAATTCAAAATATACATTAAAAATAAATAAATAAATCGGGACACCCCTTTAGGCGCTGGTTGTCTCACCTGGCTTGTCGCCAGACCTGTGACAGTGCGGTGTGTATGCTGAAGGCCATCAATTCATTGCATTAAATACAACCCATTAAATTCGATTGATTCAATTCAATTCAATTCAATCTAATTAAATTCAATTTGATTCAATTCAATTCACAAATTTCCCTTTAAAGATGAATAAATAAATTGGGACACCCCTCCAGGCGCACATCAATGGTGATCCCAACTGGCTTGTCGGCATATCTGTGCCAGGGCGTTGTGTATCAGTGTATGCTGAAGGCCATCAACTCATTCAATTTAATACAACTCATCAAATTAAATTGATTGAATTAAATTTAATTGTATTCAATTCGATTCAATTCGATCCAAAAATATACCTTCAAAAATAATAATAAAATGGGGACGCCCATCACTGATGGTCTCACCAGGCTTGTCACCATACCTGTGCCAGGGCATTGTGTATGCTGACGTCATTCGCCAGATTGTTTGAGGTTCAGTTAATCAATGCTTCTTCGTTTTAGCCCTTCCTGTCACGGTTGGACAAGTCCATTTAACCTATTTGGCATACCCCTGGACTGTAACATACATACGCATAACTGCATACGGTATGGGGTGAAATTCCATACCATATCATAACCAGTCATAACTATTCCATACCATACCATATCGTGTATGATATATATATATATATATATATATGTACCATATCACAAGGTATTGGGTGAAATTCCATACCAAACCATATCGTAACAAGTCATCACTAAAAAACAAGTTCTATGGAGCGTCGCGTGCGACTCTAAAAAATGGCGGAGAGTGTTCTGGACGGAACAACACGTGGCAACAGAAGCGAGTTAGTTACGAGACTGTTGGCTGACGTGTCAGGCTTCGTCTCGGTCAGGTGGATGGTCGGATGGTTGGTCAGTCGGACAGACAAATGGGTAACCCTGGGGGATCCCGCCCCTTGAAGAGGGGGCTCCGCCAAAAAATATACTTGTGCCAGGGCGTTGTGTATGCTGAAGGCCATAATTTCTTTAAATACAATACAACCCGTTAAATTTGATTGATTAAATTAAATTAAATTAAATTCAAAAATAAAACTTCAGAAGACAAAAGTACCTGTGCCAGGGCGTTGTGTATGCTGAAGGCCATCTGCCCTATCTGCTGCCGAACATGGTTTTGCACGTATAGCTTCTGGGCACTCGTGGGTAATGAATCTCCCTGCAGCCACAGAGGGTATGACCGGGGCAAGGGCAATTGAAAGGCTGTTTTTTTAAATATTTTCAAATGCATTTAAAAGCTGTGTTTTCAAATTTTCTGGGCACACGTGGGCAAGGAATCTCCCTGCAGCCACCGAGGATATGACGGGTCAAGGGCAAACTCAAAGGATGTCTTTTCAAATATGCACCATTGCAAAAAGCACCCTTTAAAATATGCACTCTAACAAACAGCACCCTTTCAAATATGAACCCTAACAAAGAAGCAAAAGCCCTTTCAAGCCCAATAAAAGGGTGTCCAAGACCCCCCAAAATTAGCAGAGTGATGGGGGCAAGGTGGTGTGGGTAGTCATGGTGGTGGTGGTGGTGGTGGTGGTGGTGGGGGGGGGGGGGGGGGGGGGGGGGGGGGGGGGGGGGGGGGGGGGGGGGTCATTGCATTGCCTCATTGTTGTACAGCATGCATCATTCCTGTACAACATGCAATGTGTCCCCGTTGTTGTACAGCATGCAATTTTGCCTCATGGCTGTACAAAATACATGTAAGTCTTAACCATAGGAAGAACATGGGAAATTAACACTGGAAACCGGGACAACCGGAATATGATGCATTGAGAGGGTCCTACCATGGTTGTGTTGGACTCCACCAACATGCCTCCAAACCACAAGTGCATCCCTCAGCGCAAGGCAGCACTATTCACACAAACTAAAAGAAAAGAAAAGAAGCATGCCGAGTAGGTGTGATTTAAGGAAGCTGTCCAAAGGGGGTCCTCGGACAACAGCATGGGGGGGGGGGGGGGGGGCATGCAACTACTAGTCAAGTATGCATGGCAGAGCAGGTTTGCTGGTTGGGACTGGACTGGGGGGAGGCTCTCAACGAACCTCCCGAACGAGCTCCTGCATTTGACCTCCCGATGCTTTCGTTCTTCCTCCGCTAGTGAGTTCGTGCAGACGTCCACAGAGGAAGAGCTTCTGGAAGTCGAGGCTCTCCTGAAGCTTCCTGTCTCTCGGCACATTGAAGTTAGCGAGCCCTTGAGCCAATCGGCCCTCGGTCAAGCTTCGCCACCACGCGGCCATGAAAGCGGAAGATATGCGGTTGATGGAAACGGGAGAGGATGAGGAGCAGTGGGCGACTGTGTCAACGCGTCCTCTTTATGGGCGAAGCCCTCTCTCTCTCTCTCTCTCTCTCTCTCTCTCTCTCTCTCTCTCTCTCTCTCTCTCTCTCTCTCTCTCTCCCCCCCCCGCCCCCTCCCTTCCCCCATCCCACTTCCTCAGTCAATACCATGATACCCCGGCTGCGCAAGGCATGCGGAAATGCATAGCAACCTTTGGATCAAACTGACAGGGCAGCGAGTGTACAAAACATTGTTCTGACATTACCGGCTCTTGCCCATGAGGCCATTTTTGTTTTGGGGAGGGGGGGGGGGGGGATTTCCGCCTCAAAGGGTGGGTTTCCCTGCACTAGTCCTAGACTGGAAGGAAATTAGCCCATTACTAATTAGGTGGTGAGCATGTGGAAAACTGAAGAGGAAAAACGAATCAGAAAAGCTCCGCCACATCACATCTAATCCTTTGAGTCTAGGAATAGTTACATTACATTACATTACATTACATTACATGTTAAAGTCTACTTGACACCGCGAGGGTGTATGAGACTCTGTGCTTTAAACAAAAAGAAAAATCACCCACAAAGCAAAAAAAAAAATTACATCAGGTGTGTGTCGAGGACAAACAAACCAAACTCCCAACCACCAATAGTGTAAGGAGATGCACCCTTTGAGGCGAAAATCCGTCTTGTAAAATAAAGGCAAGGTCGAGTAAGCCTCTGCACACCTGAACAGAGGATTTATCTAATTCTCTGTCTAGGTTTCCAGGTGTGGGGACATTGTTTCTTTTTGGGGCTGTCTGTCTGTATGTCTGTCTGTATGTTAAAAGTCCAAGGGTAGACCAAATAGGCTGAAGTGACTTGACCAACCGTAGTAGGAAGGGCTTAAAAATAAAAGGCATTGATAGTTTGATATGCGTAGCAGCTTCCGCCCAGCTCCATCAGCCAGCAACTAATACAAGCCCCAATAGTACAGCTGCATTGCAGTGCCTGTCATGCCAGCTTTCAGACGCACTATCTAGCTTCAGGTTTGGCCCGCGGGTGGGGGAAAGTAGCTGCCTAGAAGCTGCTACGCGTTACCAAAAAAAGAAACAATGTGAGGGGCAGTCAGAGGGCCCTCGGGCCTATTTGGCCTACCCCTGGACTATTGTTCATACAACAGCATACACCTGTTCCAGCATGCCCCGCCTTTCCAACGTAAACTTCCTACTTTTGTAGGACTCTCTCCGCCTTTCTTTTTGAACCCTCAGCGAGCGCTGTTTTGTGCACGGGGCAAAAAAAAAAAACGATTTGTTCAAGTTAACAATTTTCCTGGTCAATTGTTTTTTTACTGCCGCTGACGGCAAGCAGCCAAATTGCTGGCTGGGGGCATGTAACCAATTTAAAGTTAAAGTGCACGGGGTCCCACTTCGTTGGGCGAAGAGCCTTTCAAAATAAAGCAATCGGGATTGGATTGAGTTGTTACATGTCTTCAGCCAACTCTGGGCTGCTCACATTCTCCCAAGCTCCCCCCCCCTCCCCGCATGAAACCCACAAAGACAAGGGAGCATAATAAGCGGATTAAACTCAACTTTAAAAAAATGAAAAAGTGATTTGTTCGAGTTTACATTTTCCTGGTAATAATTTTGTTTACTGCCGAAGATGGCGAGCAGCCAAATTGCTGGCTGAAGCTATGTAACCAAGTTCAAGTTCAAGTTAGACTCAACTTAACCACACCCTGTTCTCAACACCAACTTGAAGTTAAATAATAAATGCAGCACGAGGCCACGAGCTTCACCCCCCGTCGGTTATGATTTGTTGGGGTTCAGTTCACCAGTGCTTGTTTTGTATACAGTCCTTCCCAATATTGAGGCTGGGCAAGTCTATTTAGCCTACTTGGCTACGCCTGTACCGGCTAAACTGTGCAAATACACACCAACTAAAGAAACAAAACTACTGCAGTTTGAAAATGTAGGAGCATATCCTCGAGCTTCGTCACTACGAGCACCTGTTTTGTCCCAACACAGCAACCCCAAACATTTTTTCCGGCAACGAGCAGCAGCTACTAAGCAGCTCCCTGAGCCAGCCACTGGGCTAAGCCCCAAGGAATCCACAGTTCTCGACCGCAGATACTGTCAGCTTCCAGACACACTAGGTTGCATTAGCTTTGGCTAGCTAGCCAGTCGTGGGAGCTGCCTAGAAGCTGCTGGTCTTAGCTGAAAAGAAAACACACTGAACCCAAAGGGCTGTAACCAGGGTTGTCCAGGACGCTGCGCCCTCTGTCGCAGACGCTACATCGAAGGGTCCGTTGCGTCGCAGTACGCAGGCTATACAATTGGTTGCGTCTCAGGCAGCAGAGCTGAAGTACCCTGGCTCTCACGTAGCACCCTAAAAACACCAAGGTGCGTGATGTTGCAATTGTGCTACAAGTAGCAGCTTTAATAAAAGCCTGGTCCAGGTCTGTAGTCTGGTGACACTCTCTCCTTCTGCCGAGGCTTGCACCAACCAGACTGTGTATGAAACAAGTATTAGCAGAAGATATAAAGTAATGGGATGGCGAGGGGATTCTTATCCGTCACACTGTGCGGCTCCCATCAAAACCCATCCACCCGTGGGTTGTTGTCGGCTTTCTCAAGTTTTCCAGTCTGGTAGTCTTCAAGCAGGTGGATCAGTCCAACGTCATTTTTTGCCCTTTCTATCTGCCGGGGATTCCACCAACCAGAACTTGAACTTGGTTGCATGGCTCCAGTTGGTGGTCGGCCCCAGTGAAAGCAAACGGGCTGACCCCCTCAACCTCACGCCTCATAATAAGGTGTACTATTGATTTATTCGTTTACATGGCTCCAGCCAGCAATTTGGCAGCATGATGTCTTCAGCACCACTTTCACCAACCAGATTGTGGCTCCCACCACGACTCATCCACCCATGGGTTGTCGTCTGCTATCTGAAGCTGCCTCGTAGTCGTGGTCGTGGTTGTGATCTTTAAGTCGTGGTCTCGTAGTCGTAGTCGTGGTCTCGTAGTCTGCTGTCTGAAGCTGTCTCGTATTCGTGGTCTCGTAGTCTGCTTTCTGAAGCTGTCTCGTAGTCGTGGTCGTGTTCTTCTGGATTTGGGCGGAGGATGAGCGCTTTATCGCCTTACGTCTTGCCCACTTGCACGGATACCGGTGATTCCAACATTGGCCGGCAGTACTGTAACCCTTTCATTTGGCCTTGGAAGAGTGAGGCTCAGGTGTGATTCCTGACACGTGCTTACGTCTTTCCCACTTGCCCAATGTGTCAGGAGCTGCTGAGGCATTGAATTTCTTTTCCGCTACAAGCAGCAGATTCTAGGCACCTCCCCTGACTTGCTATTCAGCTTAACCTAATGCAACCTAGTGCACCATGAAGCTGATACAATCAGCTGTCCAGAAGTGCTGAAATATTTGGGTGTAGCACAGTGGCTGGCTTGGGGAACTGCCTACAAGCTGCTACGAAAAGCCGAAAAGGAAATCCTAGTGCTTAAGCATAGTGGGCTTGCACATCACAACTCATCAACCCATGGGTTGTCGTCTGCTTTCTGAAGCTTCCCACTCTGATAGTCTTCGAACGCCTGTGGGATCAAGATTGTATTGGATTGTTACATTCATTATTACGATTTTTACAAATAGGCTCAAGGTACTTGCCCAACCGTGACAGACAGGGCTAAAAAGGAACAGCATTGATGAACTGAACCCCAAACAATCGTTTTACCGACAAGGGCCATGAGTTCGTACTACATTGATAATAGTGCTACTGTGATAATAGTGCAACATTGATAAAGACTTGCCTGCTGGATCTCAGCTTGTGTGTTCATTACAAAGGGCCATGAGTTTGTACTACAGTGATAATAGTGCTACAGTCAGTTTAAATACTTGCCTGCTGGATCTCAGCTTGTGTTTTCATTACAAAGGGCCATGAGTTCGTACTACAGTGATAATAGTGCTACAGTCAGTCTAAATACTTGCCTGCTGGATCTCAGCTTGTGTGTTCATTACAAAGGGTCATGAGTTCGTACTACAGTGATAATAGTGCTACAGTCAGTTTAAATACTTGCCTGCTGGATCTCGGCTTGTGTGTTCATCACAAATGGGCCATGCTGCACTATGGGCTCCTTGATGGGCTGGCCTGCTATCAGGAGGAACTTGAATCCATCAGGTCCAGTGGCGTCAGCACGGATGTGGTCACCCTCACCCAGCACTAGAGCCTGCAAGCAGAAGTGCCGATATGAATGAATGAATGAATGAATGAATGAATGAATAAATACATTAAAAAAAAACGTACAGACATGAATGGTACGCCTTATTATGAGTTTTGAGGTTGAGGGGGCTAGCCTGCTTGTTTGCACTTGGGCCAACCACCTGTCTGGGTGATTCAAATAAACAAGTAAAAAAATAAATGGTACGCCTTATTACGAGACGTGGGGTTGAGGGGGCCAGCCTGTTTGTTTGCTCTGGGGCCAACCACCGAATAAGTGTGGATATACAAAAATGGGCCATGCTGTACTATGGGCTCCTTGATGGGCTTGCTGGCTACCAGGAAGAACTTCTAAGCATCAGGTCCAGTGGCTTCAGCATTAGTATGGACTCCCTCACCCAGCACTAGGGCATGTGAGAAGAAGTATAGATGTGCGTGTGTGTTTCTACAACCTAGCCGATACAGGCGCCACCAAATAGGCTAAATAGTCTTGCCCAACCTCAATACTCCTATATGCTAATACAGATATAACAAAATAGAGTCAGGCATGCTGCAAGTATGTGCTTTTTGGGGGAGCCCCCCCCTTCTGGGGGGTGGAAGCCCCCAGGGTTACCCATTTGTCTGTTTGGCCAACCGACCGACCGTCTGACCGAGACGAAGCCTGACACGTCACCCAACGGTCTCATAAATAACTCACTTCCGTTGCCATCTGTCGCTCCGTCGCGATCACTCTCCGCCAATTTTAGCGTCGCTTGCGACGCTGCATATAACTTGTCCTGTGTGCGCATGTTATAGTCCAGGGGTAGCAAAATAGGCTAAAGGGACCTGCCCGACCTCGATTCAGGAGAGAGCTCATTCGAAAACAAGCACTGCTGAACTGGGCCCCTGCCCCCAAAACATTGTTTTACCGACGGAGGCCCAGAGTTCGTGCTATAGAGATAATTAAACTTTCGTTTATCATCACATTTTTTGTCTATCAGTTTAACAGTGTGTTTCCTATATTAATATAACAGCGCGTTTCCTCTATCATTATGATTTTGGCGACATGATATCTGTATGAAACATAGATCAACGATTACCCCAACACATTATCACAACCACTAACGGGGTCCCTAAGTTTTTTTGTGCGATGCGTCGCCATTATGTCACTGCATGGCGACGCACGGGTCTGGCTGAACTAGACAGAACTGATTAAACTATCTGATTTGAAGTACAGATTCAACAATCTGATTTGAAGTAGAGATTCAACAATCTGATTTGAAGTAGAGATTCAACAATCTGATTTGAAGTACAGATTCAAAAATATAATTTGAAGTTGAAGACGTAAATGAAATGCCCATGGTTCCCATACATCTTGCGAAGCTGTCTCAACAAGTGAGCTGCAAGGACCTATGCAAAGCATAGCTGGAGCATTGCGCGGCACTGTTTCCTTTGAGGCTACTCATGGCAGCTTCCAGTCAGCTCCATCAGCCGGCCACGGAGTCAAGCCCAAAGTTTTCAGCTGCATTGGAGCATTGCTTATGGCGGAGACCCCCCTCCTGGGGAGTGGGAGCCTCCAGGGTCACCGCGTTGTCTGTCTGTGCGTCTGGCTGACCGCACAAAGCCACCTGCCTCAACGAACAGTCTCATAACTAACTGTCTCGTTACTAACTGGCTTCGGTCCGCTGCACTCAATTCCGTTGCCACCTGTCGCTCCAATAACCAACACTCTCTGCCAATTTTCCGCGTCGCTTGCGCTGCCGCCTAGGACTTTTTCTTTTCACCTACGAGCAGCAGCTATTAGACAGCTTGCTCTGCCAGCCACTGGGCGAAGCCCCAAGATTTTGATAGTTCTGGACAGCGGATACTGTCAGCTTCCAGGCACACTAGGTTGCATTGGCTTTGGCTGACTAGCCAGTCAGGGGAGCTGCCTAGAAGCTGCTATGTGCGGCAAAAACAACAGTGGCGTTTGAGATTCTCACCTGCTCCATCACACCCCTAGTTCCACTGATGGTGTCACTCTCTTCGCAGATGTAAGCAAACCCACTCCACTCCTAAGGGACAAGTTGCATAAAGGATGCCCCCCAAATAAAGCCGCAAAGAACTCAAGCAGTGTGTGTGGGACTCTCACCTGCTCTATTACACGCCTAGTTCCACTTATGGTGCCAATCCCTTTGTAGATGTAAGCAAACCCACTCCCTCAGGGACAAGATTTACTGAAGCGGTCTCAAAAACAAAGCTGCAAAGTACTCGCATCACATGTGGGACCCTCACCTGCTCTATTACACCCTTAGTTACACTAATGGTGCCACTCCCTGTGTAGATGTAAGCAAACCCACTCCCTTAGGGACGAGATTTACTGAAGCGGTCTCAAAAACAAAGCTGCAAAGTACTCGCATCACATGTGGGACTCTCACCTGCTCTATCACACCCTTAGTTCCACTGATGGTGCCACTCCCCTCGTAAACGTAAGCAAACCCACTCCACTCCTTAGGGACAAGTTGCATGAAAGATGCCCCCGGCTTCATGCGGATGTCCATCAGCAATCCAGGATTCCGCATCTTAATGGGTCCAACTGCACCCAGTGATTCACCCGCCATCACACGCACGCTCGTGCCGTTACCGTCCTCTTGTATAGGGATATCCTCGGCTTGGTAATCTTGATACCTGTGTGTGGTGTGATAAGGTGTGGTGTGGTGTGGTTCGGTGTGGTGTGCCGTTACCACCCTCCTGGATAGGGATATCCTCTGCTTGGTAGTCATGATACCTGGTGGTGGTGTTAGGGGTGGTGTTAGGGGGGGTGGTGGTGGTGGTGGAGGTATGGGTGGTGGTGGTGGTGGTATGGGTGGTGCTGCTGCTTTAAGGCTGCTCCCTGTCTTTGGCAGGAACATGTGCCGTTACCATCCTCCTGAATAGGGATATCCTCAGCTTGGTAGTCTTGATACCTGCACCGTGAGTTGGTGGTAGGGGTGTTGTTGGTGGTGTTGGTGTTGGTGTTGGTAGTGGTGTTGGTGTTGGTGTTGGTAGTGGTGTTGGTAGGGGTGTTGTTGGTGGTGGTGCTGGTAGTGGTGGTCGTAGTGGTGGTGGTAGGGGTGTTGGTGGTGGTATGGGTATCTTGTATAAGGATATCCTCGGCTTGGAAGTCTAGATACCTGGTGGTGGCGGTGGTAGGGGTGGTGGCGGTGGTGGTGGTGGTGAGGTGTGGTGAGGGGTGGTGTGGTGTGCCGTTACCGTCCTCTTGGATTGAGACATCCCCGGCTTGGTAGTCTTGATATCTGCACAAGTGGATGACGGTAAAGACAGTCTAGTCGTATCAATAGGAGCTCCTCAGGAACCACTCATCTTTGTTTGGCTCATGCTGCACTTCCCACCGTGTTCTCTGGTGCCAAGCCAATTGCCCTTGTTTTTCTCCTCAGGAACCACTTATCTTTGTTAGGATCATGCTGCACTGCTCACCGTGTATTGTTCTACCTATGCAAATGTAGGACAGTATAGTCTTGATACCTGCACCGTGAGTACCCAAATGAAACTAAATCTCGAGAAGTTTTTGAAGAAGGGATTACCCCAATTAAAATTTCCGCCCGTTAGTCCTTTAGGCCGTCCGTTAGTCGCAAAACAACAATGTCAGTTTTCATGAAAACAACAAAAAACTTGAATATTCTATACCTTAAAACAATTATATCATCGGCTTGGTAGCCTTGATACCTGCACCATGAGGCATGTATGTTACAGTCGAGGGGTAGGCCAAATAGGCTAAAGAGACTTGCCCAACCGTGACAGGAAGGGCTAAACAGAAAAGGCGTCGATGAACTGAGCCCCAAACATTTGTTTTGCCGTCGGGGGCCCTGGGTCCGTGCTACATTGATCATTTAATTCTACAATAATAATTTAATAGATCAGAGAGATTGAATGCTGATGCTGTAAGGCTGCTCGCTGTGGTGGTGGTGGTGGTTGTGGAGGTGGTGGTATGGGTGGTGGTGCTTCTTTAAGGCTGGTCACAGTCTTGGGCAGGAACATAATCAATTCAAAATCAAAGAAGTATGCACCCAGGCTTTTATTTATCTGTAATTTAGTTTTATTTTGATTTTATTCTGTCTGGTTTTTATTGTATTGTTTTTACTTTATTCGTACCTGGGCTTACACATCTTGTCTTTCTTGGGGAGGTTGATCCAAAGCTGAAAGCCGAGAAACATTGGTAAGTGGGTGGTGGTTAGTGGTTATGAACATCACGGAACATTGACCTGGGCTTGCACATGGTGTCCTTCTTATGGAGGTTATGGAGGTTGACCCAAAGCTGAAAGCATGGGGCGTTCATTGAGATACTTGATGCTGATGCTGATGATAATGATGCTGATAATGATGATAATGATGATGATAATAATGATGATGATGATGCTGCTGCTGATGATGATGATGCTGATGATGCTGCTGCTGCTACTGCTGCTGCTGCTGATGATGATGATAATAACAAGGATGATGATGATGATGATAATGATGATAATGATGATGATAATAATGATGCTGATGATGCTGATGATTTTAATTCAATTGTTTTCGTACCTGGGCTTGCACATCTTGTCCTTCTTGGGGAGGTTGATCCAAAGCTGAAATCCGTGAAGCATCCCGGTCGTCACCTTCGGCATCTCAGAGTGTATGATGCCGCGCCCTGCTGTCATCCTGTGAAATGGGTTTAGGGTTTACAGATGTTACCATTAAAAACGTAATCATACAAAAAATGCAGTCATCGTAAATTGTAATCATCATAAAAATGTAATCATACAAAAAATGTGATAATCATCAATTCTTCAAACTAGGAGATGTGAGAAGGTAGACGCTTAAGGTAAGGATTCGTTCGGTTCTACCGGACGCAGGAGCATACCCGTTGGCTTCCCCTGTCCCGTTCACAACACGGGGCTGGGCGCCAGGGTACTTCAAATGGCCAAATTGGCCAGCACTTTAGCGCACTTGAAAACAAAAAAACTGTGCTTTGTAGTGCAAAAATTGCAAAAATTGCTTGCTGCGCCCACAGGGGGATGCAAAAAACTGCGCTTAAAGCGCAGAGGGATTCAAAAAGTCAGCGCTCAAAAGCGCGCGCTTTGAATTACCCTGCTGGGCACCGAGCATGACAATTTCACTCGTCATTGGGGTAAATCCTTTGCAGACGACTTGGCTCGAACGGGGTAATGTAAGCGGCAGAGTGGCCTTGTTGCTAGGAGGAGTGGTGAGCAGCTGAAAACTGTGAACAGCTGAAAACTGTGGTGAGCAGCTGAAAACTGTGGTGAGCAGCTGAAAGCTGTGGTGAGCAGCTGAAAGCTGTGGTGAGCAGCTGAAAACTGTGGTGAGCAGCTGAAAGCTGTGGTGAGCAGCTGAAAACTGTGGTGAGCAGCTGAAAGCTGTGGTGAGCAGCTGAAAACTGTGGTGAGCAGCTGAAAACTGTGGTGAGCAGCTGAAAGCTGTGTGAGCAGCTGAAAGCTGTGGTGAGCAGCTGAAAACTGTGAACACCTTTTGTACGTGAAGCGTCGCCATTTCATCACTGCATAGTGACACATGCCGGGTACTTCCAAGCGCGCGCTTCTGCGTGCTGGCGCGCTGCCTTTTTGAGGCCCACTGCGCATTTCGCGCGTTTTTTTGCACCCCCCCTGCTTTTTGCACTACCAAGCGCAGTTTTTATTTTTTCAAGTGCGCTGAAGCGCTGGCGAATTTGGTCAATGGAAGTACCCTGGACACATGGGCCCGGGTAGACTAGTCTGAAATGCCCCCCCCCCCCCCCCCCCGGGCTTCGCGCTTTGCGGGGTTTGGGGGGCAACGTGTCGCACTGGGGTCGCACCGAGTCGTTCAATTTGCGACGCATCGCACGGAAAGAAAAATAGTGGCCATTGAGAATCCCAGTTGTCATCTTCGGCCTTTCAGAGTGTATGATGCCATGCCCTCCTGTCATCCGGTGCAAATAAATAAATACAATAAATAAATAATATAATAAACAAATAATAATAAAATGAATAAATAATAAATAAACAAATAAATGATCAATACATGCAATAAATGGTACGCCGGAGTACCAGGTGGAGGCTGAGGGGGCCAGCTCGTTTGCTTGCACTGGGGCCAACCACCCACACAACCTCCACATCAACACACAAACTCCCACCTAAACCAATCCACCCACACCCACAACCACCCACCTCTCAACACACCCACATATGCCCACCCACACCCACCCACCCCTCAACACACCCTCATGCACACCCACCCACCCCTCAACACACCCACATGTGTATGCACAACCACACTCACATGCAGCATGCTGCGCACCTCCACACCAACACAACTCCACACCCACGCCCCCCTAAACCCACCCACCCACAACCACAACCACCCACCCCTCAACAAACCCACATGCACACCCACACTCACACCCACAAGCAGCATGCATTTTCGCACCCACACCCCCAAGCATATGCGTATGCACACTCACACCCACATGCATATGCACACCCACACCCACA
Source organism: Chlamydomonas sp. ICE-L (assembly GCA_013435795.1). Classification (NCBI taxonomy): domain Eukaryota; kingdom Viridiplantae; phylum Chlorophyta; class Chlorophyceae; order Chlamydomonadales; family Chlamydomonadaceae; genus Chlamydomonas; species Chlamydomonas sp. ICE-L. The sequence goes on along the minus strand of JACBWV010000610.1, from coordinate 127,416,447 downwards.
CCCACACCCACAAGCAGCATGCATTTCACACCCACACCCCCAAGCATATGCATATGCACACTCACACCCACATGCATATGCACACCCCCACCCCCACCCCCAAGCAGCATGCATTTTCACACCCACACCCCCAAGCATATGCATATGCACACTCACACCCACATGCACACCCACACCCACATGCATATGTATATACACGCCCACAACCAACCACCCCTCAACACACCCACATGCACACTCACAACCAACCACCCCTCATCGCACCCACACCCTCACCCACATGCATATACACACCTACACCCACAACCACCCACCCCTCAACACACCCACATGCACACCCACCCACCCCTCACCCCACCCACAAGCACACCCACACCCACATGCAGCATGCTGCACTGCTCATCTTCATGTCAGGGTTATTTTTGAAAACACCCACACCAACACACCCACTCCCCCCTAAACCCATCCACCCACCCACACCCACCCACCCCTCAACACACCCACACCCACAAGCAGCATGCTGCACTGCTCATCTTGACGTCAGGCTTCTTTTTGGCGGAGCCCCCTCTTCAAGGCGATGGGAGCCCCCAGGGTTACCCATTTGTCCGTATGTCCGACCAACCATCCGTCTGACAGAGACGAAGCCTGACACGTCAGCCAACGGTCTCATAACTAACTCGCTTCCATTGCCACCTGTCCCTCCGTCGCGAACACCTCTCCGCCAATTTGTAATGTTGCTTGCGACGCTGCATAGAGATTGTTAAGGATATGAACCAGTGTCTTCACGCATTATATTGTAGAATTAAATTGCTCAGTAGTGGAGTGACTTGTTGATAGGGACATATGATGTAGGCGTGTATGGTATCAACAGCCATCATACAAATTGCGTCATGTGATATTGTTTATAAATGGTAGTATTAGCCTAGTCAGACTGCCGTCATCATATTGCAGAATTAAATGATCATTGTAGCACGAACTTAGGGCCCCCGTCGGTAACACGATTGTAATGGGTTCAGTTCATCAATGCTTTTTCATTTTAGCCCTTCCTATTACGGGTGGGCAAGTCCCTTTAGCCTATTTGGTCTACCCCTGGACTGCAACATACATACATTCGCGGCATCTTGATAACTGAATCTATGGACAGCACATGGCGATGGATGGGTCTGGCTAACCTACTCATAAGAAGAAGAAAAAAGGTAACGCCTGGAGGGGCGTGGTGTTCAGGGGACTCTACCGAAAGCCGCAGTTGGGGAAAGTCAACGCCACTCGCCAGGAATGCCCCACTGACATGGTGCAATGATCTCAAACACTCACCACTGCACTCCTCCAGGTCCGATGACACCCTGTGAGAGAGCAGGGATCGGGGTGATGATGGGGGTGGTGAAGCTATTTTTTATTATGGGGGTGATGGAGAGGGTGATGAAGCTATTTATTAAAGTGGTGAACCAAGTTTTGAGAAATTGTAACACATGTTGGATCAAAGCAGTAAGAGGAACAGTGCAGCATTGCACTGCTGCCATTCTTGTGGCTGGTCCATGTTGGTATGACACAAACAAACAATTAAACAAACCAAAAAAAAAAAAAAAAAGCAAAATAAAGTGCTGCCATTCTTGTGGCTGATCCACTTCGGGATGATGCAAACAAACAAACAAACAAACAAACAAACAAACACGCACACAAACAAACACACAAACAAACAAACACACAAACACACAAACAAACAATGAATTAAGGTCTGACATACGTGTGGCTATTCCATGTTGGTGCGACACAAACGAACACAAAATTAATCAAAATAAATAAAGTGCTGCCAAACGTGCAGCTGATCTATGTTGGGATGACACAAATAAACTAACTAACTAACAGAATAAATAAAGTCCTGCCATTCGTGTGGCTGTTCCATGATGGTACGACACAAACAAACAAACAAACAAACAAACAAACAAACAAACAAAATGAATAAATTCATGCCATTCTTGTGGCTGATCCATGTTGGTTTGACACAAACAAACAATTAAACAAACATACACACAAAATGAATAAATTCCTGCCATTCTTGTGGCTGATCCATGTTGGTATGACACAAACAGACAATTAAACAAACATACACACAAAATGGATAAATTCCTGCCATTCCTGTGGCTGATCCATGTTGGTATGACACAAACAAACAATTAAACAAACATACACACAAAATGAATAAATTCCTGCCATTCTTGTGGCTGATCCATGTTGGTATGACACAAACAAACAATTAAACAAACATACACACAAAATGAATAAATTCCTGCCATTCTTGTGGCAGATCCATGTTGGTATGGCACAAACAAACAATTGAACAAACAAACAAAATTAATAAAGTTCTGCCCTAGGTGTGGCTGATCCATGTTGGTATGACACAAACAAACAATTGAACAAACAAACAAAATTAATAAAGTTCTGCCCTAGGTGTGGCTGATCCATGTTGGTATGGCACAAACAAACAATTGAACAAACAAACAAAATTAATAAAGGTCTGCCCTAGGTGTGGCTGATCCATGTTGGTATGGCAAAAGCAAACAATTAAACAAGTAAAATAAAGTGCTGCCATACGTGCTGCTGATCCATGTTGGTATGGCACAAACAAACAAACAAACAAAAGTGCCGCTATAAGTGCGGCTGATCCATGTTGGGGTGACGCAAACAAACAAACAAACAAACAAACAAACAAACAGAGACAAAAAAAAAGTGCTGCCATGCATGCGGCTTATCCATGTTGGGATGACATAAGCAAACGATGGCATGACGCACCTGGTTTCCTGCATTGTTGCGGTGCTCTATCTTGCCCTCAAACATGATGGAGGGTTCAGGGCTTATATGAACCCACCACATTAGGTTGGGTATACCCCCCCCCCCCCCCCCCCCCCCTGAACATTATACTCCACCCCCACCCCACCCCCCTGAAGGATCGCATTGCTTACCTGGTTTCCTGCATTGTCGCGGTGCTCTATCTTGCCCTCAAGCATGATGGAGGGTTCAGGGCTTATATGAACCCACCACATTAGGTTGGGTATACCCCCCCCCCCCCCCCCCCCCCCCCCCCTGAACATTATACTCCACCCCCACCCCACCCCCCTGAAGGATCGCATTGCTTACCTGGTTTCCTGCATTGTCGCGGTGCTCTATCTTGCCCTCAAGCATGATGGAGGATTTAGAGTATAAAGCCAGCTGAAATGATTTGTAAAGATAAACATCATTACAAAATAGCAAAAACGATGGCATGACTCACCTGGTTGCCTGCATTGTCGCGGTGCTCTATCTTGCCCTCAAGCATGATGGAGGATTTAGAGTATAAAGCCGGCTGAAATGATTTGTAGAGATAAATACCATTACAAAATAGCAAAAACGATGGCATGACTCACCTGGTTGCCTGCATTGTCGCGGTGCTCTATCTTGCCCTCGAGCATGATGGAGGATTTAGAGTATAAAGCCGGCTGAAATGATTTGTAGAGATAAATATCATTACAAAATAGCAAAAACGATGGCATGACTCACCTGGTTGCCTGCATTGTCGCGGTGCTCTATCTTGCCCTCAAGCATGATGGAAGATTTAGAGTATAGAGCCGGCTGAAATGATTTGTAGTGATAAATATCATTACAAAATAGCAAAAACGATGGCATGACGCACCTGGTTGCCTGCATTGTCGCGGTGCTCTATCTTGCCCTCAAGCATGATGGAGCACGTCTCAAAGCCTCGGTGAGGATGGTTGGGGAAGCCAGCAAATGCTCTGTATAACGGGGGAGTGTGGGTAAGTGGGTGGTGGCTAGTGGGCTAGTGGGTAGTAGTTAGTGGGCTAGTGGGTGATGAGCCTCGGTGAGGGTGGCTAGGGAAGCCAGCAAATGCTCTGTATAACAGGGGAGTGTGGGTTAGTGGGTGGTGGTTAGTGGGCTAGTGGGCTAGTGGGTGGTGGTTAGTGAGCTAGTGAGCTAGTGGGTGGTGGTTAGTGGGTGATCAGTGGGTGGTCAGCCTCGGTGAGGGTGGCTGGGAAAGCCAGCAAATGCTCTGTGTGT